>OY728147.1:1482166680-1483416680 GCA_963277665.1 Viscum album | reverse complement strand
TATATCATGCACACAATTATTGTGGATGAAAAAGCCTCTTAATGATATGGGCATTGAACTGAAGTCTTCAATCAGAATCCAGTGTGAAAATCATGTGCTAACCATCATATCAAAAGTATAGTACATCACCCAATGAAAACGAACATTTGGATCATATATCATTTTATCACGAAGAAGGTGGATCAAGGATCATTGATGTTAGATTATTATCCTATAGAGCTACAGGTTTTAGATATTCTAATAGGGACTTTCACAAGAATGCCTTTGAGAGACATTTACATGCTTTGGGACTCCAGTCTACTTACAACACATCAAAAAATGTAAATTTTGGACACCCACTCTTTGAGTTATAATGTTTTTTATATGTATTATTATCTATTTTTAACCTATTTTAGATCACAAAGGTGTGACATTTGTGTTTGTTGAGAAAGGGTGAGAAAATTCAACTTTTCAAGCTGGTGAACGTGTGTCTTTTTATATGAGAAAATCTCATATCCAAAGGCATGTGGGGAAACTGATAGATTGAGCTAAAAAATAGGGGGAGAAATGAGATAGGAGGAGTGTTTTAAATCTAATGATACGTGAAGTGATTGATCAAATATTAGATATCATGACAACCAAGGCTTGTGATCAAGTGATTGAGTGGTATTGGAATGTTGTCAATAATTGTTGTAAAAAATGAAGTGATTCATTGATGAACATTTCATAATACTCTTGTTTCGTATGCTGAAAATTGATCATGTGGGATTAGAGTATGTGGAGAGTGAATATTTCTTAGCAATTATAATAACAATTGGTTAAAACTAGTAGATAATGTATGGATCATATATTAGGTATCAAAGTTCAGATAATCATTATGAGTTGAGTTTTCAGTAACCCCAAATGGGATGTTTTTTTGGAAAAAATCCCTCAAGGTTACATTGCAACATTTTTGGGGTTGGTTTTGTTTGTAGAAAAAATAGAATTTGAGGATGAATTGATGAGTTCCAGACATGTTTTTGATAATCCTTGTTTAAAATAGCCATTAAAAAGTAATGGAAGTTCTGTAGGTGGTAAAAAAGAGACGATACAATGTGGTTCCATTTTCCAGTGTCTTCCAAATTTTTGGAGTCCAAAATTTAGAGTTTTATGAGCATTACAAAAAATTAATTTTCGTGGATGTCTCCAATATATATAGAAAATGAATTAATTTCTTCATGATGGGAATCATTAAGTATATTTCAAATAAGCATGAAGAATGATGATGTTGATCGCTGATATAATGAAAATTACTATAAACAGAGGAGGATAAGATCATTTCAAGGGAGCATTGTGTCAGTGACACAAAGCGTTTGACGGAGAGCATTGTAATAGAAAAATGTTTTATTGGTGCCTTGAGAAGGGAAGATACACTACACAAATGTTTTCGACTGGTCCAGAAAACAAGTTGGATTAAGAGTATCTCCTCCTTCGACCACACCTATAAATAGTGGCCTCCCCTCTTTATTACCAGCATACATAAGAAAGAAAATTTGTTGTCATTTAGATTTCACAATGAAATGCGTTCTCTGTGAAGAATGGTTTCAAAGAAAGTCATTATCTTTTTGAAAATATTATCCTAGTCTTGAAAACAATTACTTCTTTAATGTATTGAGAGATTTATAAACAAGGGGTGTTCCATGTTGTCTTAGTGAGGTTCGTGAAGGAAGTCACTCAATGAAGGATTGAGCTCTGTGATGACCTAACCACCTTTTAGGATTGATATCTGTGAAGGATTGATCTCTAAGAAGTAGTTTGATCTATGATGTAGTCAGTTTCTCGAAGGTTTGTACATTTAGAAGAGGCAAATGCTTTGATAAGGCTTGTTTTATATTTGAAAAATAGAGATCTTTACGAAGAAGTGAGATTTGAAAATGAATTTCAATTTTTATTACCCAAAGTTAATAGGGAAAAAGTTATTTAATAGTGGATGAAAAATTTACAATAACATAGAATCTATATACAGTGGAGGATGCATTAATTAGTGATATTGAAAGGGCCTACAATTCGTTAAACAATGAGTGGATCTTATGAAGACGTAGTGATCATAGTTCATGTAGAGACCCGTATCTTGACGTACATGGACATTACATTACATTTACGGAATACTTAGTACATAGCAAAAACACACACACAAGGACCGTAATAGTTTAGTGTTTTTCGAAACATGGAATATAATCTTCTAATCGTGGTGAAAGATCTACAAAATCTCCCATAAAGATCTTCCCTTTTTTTTATACCTAAAACCTTTCTTTATATCCTGGGGAAAAGAAAACATAAAAGGGTGAGCTCAAATGCTCAGTAAGGGTAAACAAAAGAAATATCAATCACATCATATTTATAAGAACATAACATTTTGGAAATCTTAACCTGCAAAAGAGAGCATAATTTCATATCATGGGATAAATCATGGCAGTGAAATGTAATCACAATAATCTTAACTTAAAACATTAAACTTTGTGTCATACACACATAATCATAGAGAATCATTTCTTGTTAGTCAAGACTCATTTCTAAGACTATCTTAGTGGACAAAGTCCCTTTCTGAATTGAGTAACCCTCGTTTCAGTCCTGTTTCACTGAACCGGTATAACCTACCATTCCAGCCATGTCTATCTCATGAGATATAAAATCTTTACCCAATGCATTGGAGGGAGATATAGGTCCCACCCATCTCATAATGATACCATTCTTATGTGTGCCACAAAATCACAAACCATACATCATTGCATAACCCATGTAATACAAATGGGAATCTTAAACATCATGACATCATAAAACAATTCATATAAGATAAAGGAATTCATAAAAATATTTCCATCACAACATAATCAAATCCATGTAATAATAGGGATAGAAACAGAACCCTATATTGACTTAGATGGAAAATAATTTTGATAAAACTCTTGAACTCCATTCTTGAGGAAAATATCCTTTCTTCTTCAAAAACACTTTTCTTTTCTTAACATGTCATACAATTATAAACTAAAATAAGTTGATCAAAAATAAACTTGAAAACTTGTAAAGGAAGCTTATTGTAAATAATGTTTTAAAAATTCATTCATGCCGTATAAGTTAAAAAAAACATTCTTTGTACTTTTGTCGGAAAAGTCAAAAAGTACCTCGTACGAAAAACGACAAAAGATTCCTTTCATATCTTTTACTAAAAACTCACCGAAGGGTAAAATTGGATATAAAATATTGTAGAAGGATGGAAATAATATTACATATTGAGGGAACATGGATGTGGATGATAAAATACACCCCAGTAATTACCAAAGTAAAAACAATCTCGGATAAAAGTGAGATTGTGATATTTCCCTTACCTTAGGTCCGATTTTCTTCGTAAGTGTCCGAACCTCCTGTATAATGATTTAAATCGTGTTATTGACTTATTCCAGAATCATATTCATTGTTATTATATCATATATGGTCCACTTATGACTTTATATTACCCGTTATTTTGTAAATTAATGTTAAAGTAGCGTTTTGGGTAAAATCGTCTCATTTGTCGTTCATGTTTTTAACCTGTAATTATTAATATGATTACTTGGATCATGATTACTTATATCCAGAATGTAAAACATGATTTATATATAATATATATTTAGAATATATATATATATATAATATATCGATAAATGGAATGAAATACACCGTTCATGGAGACGATAGTCCGTATGTACGCATGAACGCTGTTTTCGTTTCCTTATTGAATTGAATGGAATTAAGTAGATGACATACATATAAATATACATAAATCCAGTATCATTATTATGTCATATATTTCATTAGTAATTATTATATATATTTTATAATCATTAATGAATGGTTAATCATTGAGAATGAATCTCATCGCATCGTGGAGACGGTAGTCCGTACGTACGCACGAGCGATGATATCGTTCCCATGGTCATGGAATTGTGTTGAAGTGTATGTAGACTATTTCAGTATCAATATCACTTTATAATAATCATATATAGTTACTCATTACACCATTATACCCATCCTTGTAAGGTTATGATGGAAAATAGATTACACCATGGCGTGGAGACGGTATTCCGTACGTACGCACGCGCTGTGATTTCATTTTTCCGTAGGATGGATAGAAGGTGAATTAGGGTTGTTTAATATTTATAATAACATATCAGTATGTAAGTAATACTGATGTTATTACTTTATCATGAAACAACTAAAGAAGAAGAAGTTGAATAAGAAAGAAATTGAAAAGATCGGTAACGGATATTACCTCTTCTTTGAAACTCCTCTTTGAATCCTCCACATAGGGAACTAAGATTGGTCTTTGGAGAAGACCAGGACCTCTAGGATTATTCTAGGGAAGTGGATAAGGGATTTTGGCAGGGGTTGTCCGAGCTTGAGTGCTCAAATTGGTGTGAGGAGGAGGGGGAGGAGGTGCCCTTTTATAAGGGAGGAGAGGGGCACCTTAGGAATATCTCAAAATATTATTTTATATTAAAGTCAAAATCGGTTTATAATGGTTCCAAAGGGTCTTATTTCGAAGCTAAAGTGGGGATGGGTCGAAATCCTATCGTCCAATAGGATTTAGACAAGTATAGGTTATTATTTAAACCTTATCAATTAGATTTAACTCTAAGTTAAATAATTTAACTTTTACCGTGTCTTTTTGTTTTCTTACACTATATGGTTAATACAGTTACTATAACATGCCAAACGAACACCAAATTGTTTATTATTAATATATATATCCTTATCTAAGTCATTTTGCCAAACCTTAGATTTTTAGGAATAAAATAACAATTAATAATATAATATTTGATTTAAAAACTATTTTGTGTCAATTTTGACACTATTTGATATATGATTTTTGTGAAAGTCATAACAGAATTATATGTTCAAACCAAGTCGATTAAATCAACACTAATATATCATAGTAACCTAGAAAATTAGTTGAATTCATAAAAAGTCTAAAATTACATTTATTTGAGCATTTATAACATCAATTATGTTAACATTTCCTTAAAAGGGTAATTACTGCATCATCGTTGTGTCGTAAATAAATTAATTTATTTAATGTCTAAAAATTATAAATAAAATATCATTATGTAGAAAATCTTTTTATATTTATAATGAATATTTATAGTCGAATTTATCTTATGTATAACCCCATATTAAAAATGTTTTAATTATTAAACTTTGATTTTAACTATTTTAACTATTCATTAAATAAAATAATATTAAATGTCATAATCTAATCCAAGTGGACCTAAATGGTCATATTATATTCATAAGGTTGTTTTTGGTCGAATTACACTTATCCAATAGAATTAGGACATGTGTTAGGGTAATAATAATATCATATTTACCCTTAGTTACCCTATTTACTATTAACCGTGGTAAAAAAAGGCAAAAAGTTACTATTCACCAAAAATTATTTTCATCTCATTGAACCACATTTTAGTCCTTCATATTAACCGTGTCTGTCGGATTTTCGAAATTTCATTCACAGAAGCGGTAAAATTAAGTTTTATGCAAAATTCAGTTTTTAACCTACCACTTAGTGGTTTCACTATTCATCAAAAATTGAAAGTTTTCAGAAAAATACAAAAAATTAGGCCTAAGATATATTTGATATTATGAACTCAAAAATGATTTCTATTTTACCAAATTCAAATCATATCAGTTGCATTAATTAATTTAAAAATTAATTCCCGTCGTCTAAACAAAAGGCGTGTTTTTAATAACTATCAAAAGATTGACACTTGTTTATAACTGGTTTAAATGTGAAATTACATCCAAAGACCAACATTGTATTAAATTGTAAAAATATATTATAAATATAATTTAAAACCACTCAAATTAATAATTTATTACTATTAATTATTTCTATTAAAAAAGTTGTTTTTAATTAAAATTTAGTAATTTTCACTATTCATCGGAATATGAAAGTTATCCGAAAAGTAGCAAAATTTCACCCTAAGCTAATTTCGATATTCCGAATCCAAAAATGAAATCCATTTTGAGAAATAAAATTTAAAAAATTTCAAAAAGTGGTTATTACTATTCATAACGGCTAGTTTTAATAATATTTTAATAGCATATCGTTGTTTAGTGAAACTCGGTATTGCGTACTACACACGCTATCAAGGATGTTCGCGATTGAGTGTAATGAAAGGCAAGTCAAGGATGCGTGTTGTGCAAGGTCCTTTTGGTGTAGCGTACAACACAAGACATTAATGAAATTAAAAAGAATATTTTTCATAAAATCTCGGGGTGTTACATTCTACCCCCCTTAAAATGAATTTCGCCCTCGAAATTCGTCGGGGTTATAAATGGTTTACTATTCGAAAGTTTCTTTAATAGAAACCCACATCGTAAAAAGGAATACCAAAACCAGTCTTTAAAAACAAAAGTATGAAACGTAACGGTTACCCAAATAAACGAATCACTGGGTTTCCACATAGGTGAAAATATGGATATGGAAGAGAAATATGACCATCATGTTATGATGGAGAGTGGTAGAGAACTTGGCTATGGAAAAGCCAGTAATCACAAATCCATAGATTTGTGATGATATAAGGTACCATCTGATTCATCAGGTATAAGATCACTAGGACAACATTTTTGGTTTTCAAGATAATTTCCCTAAAGTTGAAAATTTGAATTAGAATAAATACTTACTTTATTTTGGTACAATCTCACTGTTGTTCGTGCCTTGAACATTTTCCACTTCATCTCTTAAATAAATGATGTTGAATTTGTTATTCGTGAAGTGTTAGCAGATCATGTGATAGAATGACGGGTCATTCCATCTGTCTCAAACAAAAGGTTAGCAAAAGTTATTAAATTTACATAAGTCATTCTATAGTGAGATTAATCATATATGGTTCCTAAAATGGACTTATAATTCATATATCATACTGCTTAATATAATAAAACTAGTTCGTACTAAAGAGGGACTTCCTATAGGCCAGTGGTAGGCGATAAAGGCCAGTCGCACTTCGGTTGTGGGTTCGATTCCCACAGCCTTGTCCGACGTGATGGGTTGTCGCCCGTCCTGCAGGTTGTCCTTTTTCTAAAACTACATTACTATAACATCCCATCAATAATATCGAAAAAAACTTCTATCCTTAAACAATACTCACTTATGTCCAACATAATCCATTTCAATCTTTAGGCTTATCCAAAATACTGCAATCCACTCTCATAACATAGTAAAAACGATTACCAAAGATTTAATACCATCGTTGATCCCCATATATCATAAGATATGTTTTGTTGGTCACATTCCAAACATTCAAAGGCCTTAATCATGTATTCTCTTGAATAACCATCGAACCTTAGTGAAAACATGAATGCAGTTAAAAGTTAACACTTTCCACATACCAAAATCCTTAGAATTCTATATACTCAAACCATGATATCACTTAGTCCTTATATCAATCATGAGCTCAAGAATACTGTGAAACATTTCATTTTCTCGTTTTCCCTTCATTATGCGCATAATATCTCAATCACTTTGAATACCACATTAGACCAATACATAAATATTCCAATACTCCATGATACAACATTATTTTTGAATCCCATTACATAAACACTTAATCATTCCACCACATCGTTGTCATATTCAACATTGCCAATAGTGATCGCATGTGACTTCCCTTTGTCCTTTTCCTTAAGCGGTTGATCATGTCGATCATCACTAACCCTTGGATTAGGGCATTTATTGGCATAATGCCCCATTTCCTTGCACTTGAAACATTGAAGTGTTGGTGGTGCGTTCTCTGCAGTGTTTGCTTTATTCACATCATTAGAAACCCTTTTTCCATTACTTCGACACTCAGCTGCTCGATGACCTTCTTTTCCACACATAAAACATTTTCTAGTCCCTTTAAGACAATCTCCACCATGCTTCTTTCCACACTTTGAGCATATGGAAACATTCATCTTCTTTTCACCATTATTCTAAGATTTCTCCTTGAACTCCATCTTTCGTTTCTTGTCAAAACCCTGAGATGGATATGTAACACCAACTTCCATTTCTACCTTGATAGCACAACGCACAATTTCTTCATAGCTACTAAAGTCTCTTATAGCTAACGCCCTTCGAAGACTTGGTTTTAAGCCACTGAAAAATCGATCAACTTTACTTTCAGGTTGGATGATAATGCCAGATGCATACCTTGCAAGTCTTGTAAAATTCACTTCGTATATACCAACAGATTCATCATCCTTCTGCTTTAGCTCAAGAAACTCCTTTTCCATCTTTGTTCGAAGAATACGAGGGAAGTACTTACTGAAAAGCAAGTTCTTGAACTCATCCCATTCCATGGACTCAATTTCATCTCTTGGCCTCGTATTCTTGATAAGATTCCACCATTGATCAGCTTCACCTTCTAAACGATATACTGCTAAGATGACTTTATCATGTTCAGAACATTGAAGAACTGAAAATATCTTTTCAGTGGTACTGATTCATTGTTCAGAAACAAGTGGATCAGAAGTCCCACTGAAAGAAGGTGGACGTTGCCTCATGAAGGACTCAATAGAATACTGTTCCTTTCTCTGTTCATTTGGAAGTCCAGAATGATTCATAGCTTGTGTAAGGATAGCAATAAGATTTTGCACTCCATCTCCCATAACATTTGTTTGCTCAGGAGGACAATCATTGCATTGTCCATTGCATTGATCAACACGGTTCCTTCGGGTTCCAGCCATCGTTTAAAACCCAAAATGAATAGTGTGAGAGGCAAAAATCATGCTAGGGAAAACAACATAATAAAGGGGGAGTACCTTCAATATCTAACATCTTAGGTTTAATTCTATGATCGTTAGCGTAGTTCTAGTACTATAACCTATACGTATACTTAACCTTAGGGACATCCCTAGACATACCGTAGAAATATCTCTAGGGATCTCACTAACGTTTTCGCATCCTAGTTTCCAAAGGTTGACTAAACCTTTCCTCTGATACCAACTGTAGAGACCCGTATCTTGACGTACATGGACATTACATTACATTTGCGGAATGATTAGTACATAGAAAAAACACAAACACAAGGACCGTAATAGTTTAGTGTCTTTGGAAACTCGGAATATAATCTTCTAATCGTGGTGAAAGATCTTCAAAATCTCCCATAAAGATCTTCCCTTTTTTTACCTAAAACCTTTCTTTATATCCTGGGGAAAAGAAAACATAAAAGGGTGAGCTCAAATGCTCAGTAAGGGTAAAAAAAGAAATATCAATCACATCATATTTATAAGAACATAACATTTTGGAAATCTTAACCTGCAAAAGAGAGCATAATTTCATAACATGGGATAAATCATGGCAGTGAAATGTAATCACAATAATCATAACTTAAAACATTAAACTTTGTGGCATACACACATAATCATAGAGAATCATTTCTTGTTAGTCAAGACTCATTGCCAAGACTATCTTAGTGGATAAAGTCCCTTTCTGAATCGAGTAACCCTCGTTTCAGTCCTGTTTCACTGAACCGGTACAACCTACCATTCCAGCCATGTCTATCTCATGAAATATAAAATCTTTACCCAATGCATTGGAGGGAGATATAGGTCCCACCCATCTCATAATGATACCATTCTTATGTGTGCCACAAAATCATAAACCATACATCATTGCATAACCCATGTAATACAAATGGGAATCTTAAACATCATGACATCATAAAACAATTCATATAAGATAAAGGAATTCATAAAAATATTTCCATCACAACATAATCAAATCCATGTAATAATAGGGATAGAAACAGAACCCTATATTGTGTTAGATGGAAAATAATTTTGATAAAACTCTTGAACTCCATTCTTGGGGAAAATATCCTTTTTTCTTCAAAAACACTTTTCTTTTCTTAACATGTCATAAAATTATAAACTAAAAGAAGTTGATCAAAAATAAACTTGAAAACTTTTAAAGGAAGATTCTTGTAAATAATGTTTTAAAAATTCATTCATGCCGTATAAGTTAAAAAAACATTCTTTGTACTTTTGTCGGAAAAGTCAAAAAGTACCTCGTACGAAAAACGACAAAAGATTCCTTTCATATCTTTTACTAAAAACTCACCGAAGGGTAAAATTGGATATAAACTATTGTAGAAGGATGGAAATAATATTACATATTGAGGGAACATGGATGTGGATGATAAAATACACCCCAGTAATTACCAAAGTAAAAACAATCTCGGATAAAAGTGAGATTGTGATATTTCCCTTACCTTAGGTCCGATTTGCTTCGTAAGTGTCCGAACCTCCTGTATAATGATTTAAATCAGGTTATTGAATTATTCCAGAATCTTATTCATTGTTATTATATCATATATGGTCCACTTATGACTTTATATTACCCGTTATTTTGTAAATTCACGTTAAAGTAGCGTTTTGGGTAAAATCGTCTCATTTGTCATTCGTGTTTTTAACCTGTAATTATTAATATGATTACTTGGATCATGATTACTTATATCCAGAATGTAAAACATGATTTATATATAATATATATTCAGAATATATATATAAATATATATAATATATCGATAAATGGAATGAAATACACCGTTCATGGAGACGGTAGTCCGTACGTACGCATGAACGCTGTTTCCGTTTCCTTATTGAATTGAATTGAATTAAGTAGATGACATACATATAAATATACATAAATCCAGTATCATTATTATGTCATATATTTCATTAGTACTTATTATATATATTTTATAATCATTCATGAATGGTTAATCATTGAGAATGAATCTCATCGCATCGTGGAGACGGTAGTCCGTACGTACGCACGAGCGATGATATCGTTCCCATGGTCATGGAATTGTGTTGAAGTGTATGTAGACTATTTCAGTATCAATATCACTTTATAATAATCATATATAGTTACTCATTACACCATTATACCCATCCTTGTAAGGTTATGATGGAAAATAGATTACACCACGGCGTGGAGACGGTATTCTGTACGTACGCACGCGCGGTGATTTCATTTTTCCGTAGGATGGATAGAAGGTGAATTAGGGTTGTTTCATATTTATAATAACATATCAGTATGTAATTAATACTGATGTTATTACTTTATAATGAAACATCTAAATAAGAAGAAGTTGAATAAGAAAGAAATTGAAAAGATCGGTAATGGATATTACCTCTTCTTTGAAACTCCTCTTTGAATCCTCCACTTAGGGAACTAAGATTGGTCTTTGAAGAAGACCAGGACCTCTAGGATTATTCTAGGGAAGTGGAGAAGGGATTTTGGCAGGGGTTGGCCGAGCTTGAGTTCTCAAATTGGTGTGAGGAGGAGGGGGAGGAGGTGCCCTTTTATAAGGGAGGAGAGGGGCACCTTAGGAATATCTCAAAATATTATTTTATATTAAAGTAAAAATCGGTTTATAATGGTTCCAAAGGGTATTATTTAGAAGATAAAGTGGGGATGTGTCAAAATCCTATCAACCAAAAGGATTTAGACAAGTTTAGGTTATTATTTTAACCTTATCAATTAGATTTAACTCTAAGTTAAATAATTTAACTTTTACCGTGTCTTTTTGTTTTCTTACACTATATGGTTAATACACTTACTATAACATGCCAAACGAACCCCAAATTGTTTATTATTAATATATATATATCCTTATCTAAGTCATTTGGCCGAACCTTAGATTTTTAGGAATAAAATAACAATTAATAATATAATATTTGATTTAAAAACTATTTTGTGTCAATTTTGACACTATTTGATATATGATTTTTGTGAAAGTCATAACAGAATTATATGTTCAAACCAAGTTGATTAAATCAAAACTAATATATCATAGTAACCTAGAAAATTAGTCGAATTCATAAAAAGTCTCAAATTACATTTATTTGAGCATTTATAACATCAATTATGTTAACATTTCCTTAAAAGGGTAATTACTACATCATCGTTGTGTCGTAAATAAATTAATTTATTTAATGTCTAAAAATTATAAATAAAATATCATTATGTAGGAAATAGTTTTAGATTTATAATGAATATTTATAGTCGAATTTATCTTATGTATAACCCCATATTAAAAATGTTTTAATTATTAAACTTTGATTTTAACTATTTTAACTATTCATTAAATAAAATAATATTAAATGTCATAATCTAATCCAAGTGGACCTAAATGGTCATATTATATTCATAAGGTTGTTTTTGGTCGAATTACACTTATCCAATAAAATTAGGACATGTGTTAGGGTAATAGTAATATCATATTTACCCTTAGTTACCCTATTTACTATTAACCGTGGTAAAAAAAGGTAAAAAGTTACTATTCACCAAAAATTATTTTCATCTCATTGAACCACATTTTAGTCCTTGATATTAACCGTGTCTGTCGGATTTTCGAAATTCCATTCACAGAAACGGTAAAATTAAGTTTTATGCAAAATTCAGTTTTTAACCTACCACTTAGTGGTTTCACTATTCATCAAAAATTGAAAGTTTTCAGAAAAATACCAAAAATCAGGCCTAAGCTATATTTGATATTATGAACTCAAAAATGATTTCTATTTTACCAAATTCAAAACATATCAGTTGCATTAATTAATTTAAAAATTAATTCCCGTCGTCTAAACAAAAGGCGTGTTTTTACTAACTATCAAAAGATTGACACTTGTTTATAACTGGTTTAAATGTGAAATTACATCCAATGACCAACATTCTATTAAATTGTAAAAATATATTCTAAATATACTTTAAAACCACTAAAATTAATAATTTATTACTATTAATTATTTCTATTAAAAAAGTTGTTTTTAATTAAAATTTAGTAATTTTCACTATTCATCGGAATATGAAAGTTATCCGAAAGGTACCAAAATTTCACCCTAAGCTAATTTCGATATTCCGAATCCAAAAATGAAATCCATTTTGAATAATAAAATTTAAAAAATTTCAAAAAGTGGTTATTACTATTCATAACGGCTAGTTTTAATAATATTTTAATAGCATATCGTTGTTTAGTGAAACTCGGTATTGCGTACTACACACGCTATCAAGGAAGTTCGCGATTGCGTGTAATGAAAGGCAAGTCAAGGATGTGTGTTGTGCAAGCTCCTTTTGGTGTAGCGTACAACACAAGACATTAATGAAATTAAAACGAATATTTTTCATAAAATCTCGGGGTGTTACATTCTACCCCCCTTAAAATGAATTTCGCCCTCGAAATTCGTCGGGGTTATAAATGGTTTACTATTCGAAATTTTCTTTAATAGAAACCCACATCGTAAAAAGGAATACCAAAACCAGTCTTTAAAAACAAAAGTATGAAACGTAACAGTTACCCAAATAAACTAATCACTGGGTTTCCACATAGGTGAAAATATGGATATGGAAGAGAAATATGACCATCATGTTATGATGGAGAGTGGTAGAGAACATGGCTATGGAAAAGCCAGTAATCACAAATCCATAGATTTGTGATGATATAAGGTACCATCTGATTCATCAGGTATAAGATCACTAGGACAACATTTTTGGTTTTCAAGATCATTTCCCTAAAGTTGAAAATTTGAATTAGAATAAATACTTACTTTATTTTGGTACAATCTCACTGTTGTTCGTGCCTTGAACAATTTCCACTTCATCTCTTAAATAAATGAAGTTGAATTTGTTAGTCGTGAAGTGTTAGCAGATCATGTGATAGAATGACGGGTCATTCCATCTGTCTCAAACAAAAGGTTAGAAAAAGTTATTAAATATACATAAGTCATTCTATAGTGAGATTAATCATATATGGTTCCTAAAATGGACTTATACTTCATATATCATACTGCTTAATATAATAAAACTAGTTTCTACTAAACAGGGACTTCCTATAGGCCAGTGGTAGGCGATAAAGGCCAATTGCACTTCGGTTGTGGGTTCGATTCCCACAGCCTTGTCCGACGTGATGGGATGTCGCCCGTCCTGCAGGTTGTCCTTTTTCTAAAACTACATTACTATAACATCCCATCAATAATATCGAAAAAAAACTTCTATCCTTAAACAATACTCACTTATGTCCAACATAATCCATTTCAATCTTTAGGCTTATCCATAATACTGCAGTCCACTCTCATAACATAGTGAAAACGATTACCAGAGATTTAATACCATCGTTGATCCCCATATATCATAAGATATGTTTTGTTGGTCACATTCCAAACATTCAAAGGCCTTAATCATGTATTCTCTTGAATACCCATCGAACCTTAGTGAAAACATGAATGCAGTTAAAAGTTAACACTTTCCACATACCAAAATCCTCAGAATTCTATATACTCAAACCATGATATCACTTAGTCCTTATATCAATAATGAGCTCATGAATACTGTTAAACATTTCATTTTCTCGTTTTCCCTTCATTATGCGCATAATATCTCAATCACTTTGAATACCACATTAGACCAATACATAAATATTCCAATACTCCATGATACAACATTATTTTGGAATCCCATTACATAAACACTTAATCATTCCACCACATCGTTGTCATATTCAACATTGCCAATAGTGATCGCATGTGACTTCCCTTTGTCCTTTTCCTTAAGCGGTTGCTCAAGTCGATCATCACTAACCCTTGGATTAGGGCATTTATTGGCATAATGCCCCATTTCCTTGCACTTGAAACATTGAAGTGTTGGTGGTGCGTTCTCTGCAGTGTTTGCTTTATTCACATCATTAGAAACCCTTTTTCCATTACTTCGACACTCAGCTGCTCGATGACCTTATTTTCCACACTTAAATCATTTTCTAGTCCCTTTAAGAAAATCTCCACCATGCTTCTTTCCACACTTTGAGAATATGGAAACATTCATCTTCTTTTCACCATTATTCTGAGATTTCTCCTTGAACTCCATCTTTCGTTTCTCGTCAAAACCCTGAGATGGATATGTAACACCAACTTCCATTTCTACCTTGATAGCACAACGCACAATTTCTTCATAGCTACTAAAGTCTCTTATAGCTAATGTCCTTCGAAGACTTGGTTTTAAGCCACTGAAAAATCGATCAACTTTACTTTCAGGTTGGATGATAATGCCAGATGCATACCTTGCAAGTCTTGTAAAATTCGCTTCGTATATACCAACAGATTCATCATCCTTCTGCTTTAGCTCAAGAAACTCCTTTTCCATCTTTGTTCGAAGAATACGAGGGAAGTACTTACTGAAAAACAAGTTCTTGAACTCGTCCCATTCCATGGACTCAATTTCATCTCTTGGCCTCGTATTCTTGATAAGATTCCACCATTGATCAGCTTCACCTTCTAAACGATATACTGCTAAGATGACTTTATCATGTTCAGGACATTGAAGAACTGAAAATATCTTTTCAGTGGTACTGATCCATTGTTCAGCAACAAGTGGATCGGAAGTCCCACTGAAAGAAGGTGGACGTTGCCTCATGAAGGAATCAATAGAATACTGTTCCTTTCTCTGTTCATTTGGAAGTCCAGAATGATTCATAGCTTGTGTAAGGATAGCAATAAGATTTTTCACTCCATCTCCCATAACATTTGTTTGCTCAGGAGGACAATCATTGCATTGTCCATTGCATTGATCAACACGGTTCCTTCGGGTTCTAGCCATCGTCTAAAACCCAAAAAGAATAGTGTGAGAGGCAAAAATCATGCTAGGGAAAACAACATAATAAAGGGGGAGTACCTTCAATATCTAACATCTTAGGTTTAATTCTATGATCGTTAGCATAGTTCTAGTACTATAACCTATACGTATACTTAACCTTAGGGACATCCCTAGACATACCGTAGAAATATCTCTAGAGATCTCACTAACATTTTCGCATACTAGTTTCCAAAGGTTGACTAAACCTTTCCTCTGATACCAACTGTAGAGACCCGTATCTTGATGTACATGGACATTACATTACATTTGCGGAATACTTAGTACATAGCAAAAACACACACACAAGGACCGTAATAGTTTAGTGTCTTTGGAAACTCGGAATATAATCTTCTAATCGTGGTGAAAGATCTTCAAAATCTCCCATAAAGATCTTCCCTTTTTTTTACCTAAAACCTTTCTTTATATCTTGGGGAAAAGAAAACATAAAAGGGAGAGCTCAAATGCTCAGTAAGGCTAAAAAAAGAAATATCAATCACATCATATTTATAAGAACATAACATTTTGGAAATCTTAACCTGCAAAAGAGAGCATAATTTCATAACATGGGATAAATCATGGCAGTGAAATGTAATCACAATAATAATAACTTAAAACATTAAACTTTGTGGCATACACACATAATCATAGAGAATCATTTCTTGTTAGTCAAGACTCATTGCCAAGACTATCTTAGTGGAAAAAGTCCCTTTCTGAATCGAGTAACCCTCGTTTCAGTCCTGTTTCACTGAACCGGTATAACCTACCATTCCAGCCATGTCTATCTCATGAAATATAAAATCTTTACCCAATTCATTGGAGGGAGATATAGGTCCCACCCATCTCATAATGATACCATTCTTATGTGTGCCACAAAATCATAAACCATACATCATTGCATAACCCATGTAATACAAATGAGAATCTTAAACATCATGACATCATAAAACAATTCATATAAGATAAAGGAATTCATAAAAATATTTCCATCACAACATAATCAAATCCATGTAATAATAGGGATAGAAACAGAACCCTATATTTTCTTAGATGGAAAATAATTTTGATAAAACTCTTGAACTCCATTCTTGAGGAAAATATCCTTTCTTCTTCAAAAACTCTTTTCTTTTCTTAACATGTCATACAATTATAAACTAAAAGAAGTTGATCAAAAATAAACTTGAAAACTTGTAAAGGAAGCTTCTTGTAAATAATGTTTTAAAAATTCATTCAGGCTGTATAAGTTAAAAAAAACATTCTTTGTACTTTTGTTGGAAAAGTCAAAAAGTACCTCGTACGAAAAACGACAAAAGATTCCTTTCATATCTTTTACTAAAAACTCAGCAAAGGGTAAAATTGGATATAAACTATTGTAGAAGGATGGAAATAATATTACATATTGAGGGAACATGGATGTGGATGATAAAATACACCCCAGTAATTACCAAAGTAAAAACAATCTCGGATAAAAGTGAGATTGTGATATTTCCCTTACCTTAGGTCCGATTTGCTTCGTAAGTGTCCGAACCTCCTGTATAATGATGTAAATCATGTTATTGACTTATTCCAGAATCATATTCATTGTTATTATATCATATATGGTCCACTTATGACTTTATATTACCCGTTATTTTGTAAATTCATGTTAAGTTAGCGTTTTGGGTAAAATCGTCTCATTTGTCATTCGTGTTTTTAACCTGTAATTATTAATATGATTACTTGGATCATGATTACTTATATCCAGAATGTAAAACATGATTTATATATAATATATATTCAGAATATATATATATATATAATATATCGATAAATGGAATGAAATACACCGTTCATGGAGACGGTAGTCCGTACGTACGCATGAACGCTGTTTCTGTTTTCTTATTGAATTGAATGGAATTAAGTAGATGACATACATATAAATATACATAAATCCAGTATCATTATTATGTCATATATTTCATTAGTACTTATTATATATATTATATAATCATTCATGAATGGTTAATCATTGAGAATGAATCTCATCGCATCGTGGAGACGGTAGTCCGTACGTACGCACGAGCGATGATATCGTTCCCATGGTCATGGAATTGTGTTGAAGTGTATGTAGACTATTTCAGTATCAATATCACTTTATAATAATCATATATAGTTACTCATTACACCATTATACCCATCCTTGTAAGGTTATGATGGAAAATAGATTACACCACGGCGTGGAGACGGTATTCCATACGTACGCACGCGCGGTGATTTCATTTTTCCGTAGGATGGATAGAAGGTGAATTAGGTTTGTTTCATATTTATAATAACATATCAGTATGTAATTAATACTGATGTTATTACTTTATCATGAAACAACTAAAGAAGAATAAGTTGAATAAGAAAGAAATTGAAAAGATCGGTAATGGATATTACCTCTTCTTTGAAACTCCTCTTTGAATCCTCCACTTAGGGAACTAAGATTGGTCTTTGAAGAAGACCAGGACCTCTAGGATTATTCTAGGGAAGGGGAGAAGGGATTTTGGCAGGGGTTGGCCGAGCTTGAGTTCTCAAATTGGTGTGAGGAGGAGGGGGAGGAGGTGCCCTTTTATAAGGGAGGATAGGGGCACCTTAGGAATATCTCAAAATATTATTTTATATTAAACTCAAAATAGGTTTATAATGGTTCCAAAGGGTCTTATTTAGAAGCTAAAGTGGGGATGGGTCGAAATCCTATCAACCAATAGGATTTAGACAAGTTTAGATTATTATTTTAACCTTATCAATTATATTTAACTCTAAGTTAAATAATTTAACTTTTACCGTGTCTTTTTGTTTTCTTACACTATATGGTTAATACACTTACTATAACATGCCAAACGAACCCCAAATTGTTTATTATTAATATATATATATCCTTATCTAAGTCATTTGGCCGAACGTTAGATTTTTAGGAATAAAATAACAATTAATAATATAATATTTGATTTAAAAACTATTTTGTGTCAATTTTGACAATATTTGATATATGATTTTTGTGAAAGTCATAACAGAATTATATGTTCAAACCAAGTGGATTAAATCAACACTAATATATCATATTAACCTATAAAATTAGTTGAATTCATAAAAAGTCTCAAATTACATTTATTTGAGCATTTATAACATTAATTATGTTAACATTTCCTTAAAAGGGTAATTACTGCATCATTGTTGTGTCGTAAATAAATTAATTTATTTAATGTCTAAAAATTATAAATAAAATATCATTATGTAGGAAATCTTTTTAGCTTTCTAATGAATATTTATAGTCGAATTTATCTTATGTATAACCCCATATTAAAAATGTTTTAATTATTAAGCATTGATTTTAACTATTTTAACTATTCATTAAATAAAATAATATTAAATGTCATAATCTAATCCAAGTGGACCTAAATGGTCATATTATATTCATAAGGTTGTTTTTGGTCGAATTACACTTATCTAATAGAATTAGGACATGTGTTAGGGTAATAGTAATATCATATTTACCCTTAGTTGCCCTATTTACTATTAACCGTGGTAAAAAAACGTAAAAAGTTACTATTCACCAAAAATTATTTTCATCTCATTGAACCACATTTTAGTCCTTGATATTAACCGTGTCTGTCGGATTATCGAAATTCCATTCACAGAAGCGGTAAAATTAAGTTTTATGCAAAATTCAGTTTTTAACCTACCACTTAGTGGTTTCACTATTCATCAAAAATTGAAAGTTTTCAGAAAAATACCAAAAATCAGGCCTAAGCTATATTTGATATTATGAACTAAAAAATGATTTCTATTTTACCAAATTCAAAACATATCAGTTGCATTAATTAATTTAAAAATTAATTCCCGTCGTCTAAACAAAAGGCGTGTTTTTAATAACTATCAAAAGATTGACACTTGTTTATAACTGGTTTAAATGTGAAATTACATCCAATGACCAACATTGTATTAAATTGTAAAAATATATTCTAAATATACTTTAAAACCACTAAAATTAATAATTTATTACTATTAATTATTTCTATTAAAAAAGTTGTTTTTAATTAAAATTTAGTAATTTTCACTATTCATCGGAATATGAAAGTTATCCAAAAAGTACCAAAATTTCACCCTAAGCTAATTTCGATATTCCGAATCCAAAAATGAAATCCATTTTGAAAAATAAAATTTAAAAAATTTCAAAAAGTGGTTATTACTATTCATAACGGCTAGTTTTAATAATATTTTAATAGCATATCGTTGTTTAGTGAAACTCGGTATTGCGTACTACACACGCTATCAAGGAAGTTCGCGATTGCGTGTAATGAAAGGCAAGTCAAGGATGCGTGTTGTGTAAGCTCCTTTTGGTGTAGCGTACAACACAAGACATTAATGAAATTAAAAAGAATATTTTTCATAAAATCTCAGGGTGTTACATTCTACCCCCCTTAAAATGAATTTCGCCCTCGAAATTCGTTGGGGTTATAAATGGTTTACTATTCGAAAGTTTCTTTAATAGAAACCCACATCGTAAAAAGGAATACCAAAACCAGTCTTTAAAAAAAAGTATGAAACGTAACGGTTACCCAAATAAACTAATCACTGGGTTTCCACATAGGTGAAAATATGGATATGGAAGAGAAATATGACCACCATGTTATGATGGAGAGTGGTAGAGAACATGGCTATGGAAAAGCCAATAATCACAAATCCATATATTTGTGATGATATAAGGTACCATCTGATTCATCAGGTATAAGATCACTAGGACAACATTTTTGGTTTTCAAGATCATTTCCCTAAAGTTGAAAATTTGAATTAGAATAAATACTTACTTTATTTTGGTACAATCTCACTGTTGTTCGTGCCTTGAACAATTTCCACTTCATCTCTTAAATAAATGAAGTTGAATTTTTTATTCGTGAAGTGTTAGCAGATCATGTGATAGAATGACGGGTCATTCCATCTGTCTCAAACAAAAGGTTAGCAAAAGTTATTAAATATACATAAGTCATTCTATAGTGAGATTAATCATATATGGTTCCTAAAATGGACTTATAATTCATATATCATACTACTTAATATAATAAAACTAGTTTCTACTAAACAGGGACTTCCTATAGGCTAGTGGTAGGCGATAAAGGCCATTCGCACTTCGGTTGTGGGTTCGATTCCCACAGCCTTGTCCGACGTGATGGGTTGTCACCCGTCCTGCAGGTTTTCCTTTTTCTAAAACTACATTACTATAACATCCCATCAATAATATCGAAAAAAAAACTTCTATCCTTAAACAATACTCACTTATGTCCAACATAATCCATTTCAATATTTAGGCTTATCCATAATACTGCAGTCCACTCTCATAACATAGTGAAAACAATTACCAGAGATTTAATACCATCGTTGATCCCCATATATCATAAGATATGTTTTGTTGGTCACATTCCAAACATTCAAAGGCCTTAATCATGTATTCTCTTGAATACCCATCGAACCTTAGTGAAAACATGAATGCAGTTAAAAGTTAACTCTTTCCACATACCAAAATCCTCAGAATTCTATATACTCAAACCATGATATCACTTAGTCCTTATATCAATCATGAGCTCATGAATACTGTTAAACATTTCATTTTCTCTTTTTCCCTTCATTATGCGCATAATATCTCAATCACTTTTAATACCACATTAGACCAATACATAAATATTCCAATACTCCATGATACAACATTATTTTGGAATCCCATTACATAAACACTTAATCATTCCACCACATCGTTGTCATATTCAACATTGCCAATAGTGATCGCATGTGACTTCCCTTTGTCCTTTGCCTTAAGCGGTTGCTCATGTCGATCATCACTAACCCTTGGATTAGGGCATTTATTGGCATAATGCCCCATTTCCTTGCACTTAAAACATTGAAGTGTTGGTGGTGCGTTCTCTGCAGTGTTTGCTTTATTCACATCATTAGAAACCCTTTTTCCATTACTTCGACACTCAGCTGCTCGATGACCTTATTTTCCACACTTAAAACATTTTCTAGTCCCTTTAAGACAATCTCCACCATGCTTCTTTCCACACTTTGAGCATATGGAAACATTCATCTTATTTTCACCATTATTCTGAGATTTCTCCTTGAACTCCATCTTTCGTTTCTCGTCAAAACCCTGAGATGGATATGTAACACCAACTTCCATTTCAACATTGATAGCACAACGTACAATTTCTTCATAGCTACTAAAGTCTCTTATAGCTAATGTCCTTTGAAGACTTGGTTTTAAGCCACTGAAAAATCGATCAACTTTACTTTCAGGTTGGATGATAATGCTAGATGCATACCTTGCAAGTCTTGTAAAATTCGCTTCGTATATACCAACAGATTCATCATCCTTCTGCTTTAGCTCAAGAAACTCCTTTTCCATATTTGTTCGAAGAATACGAGGGAAGTACTTACTGAAAAACAAGTTCTTGAACTCGTCCCATTCCATGGACTCAATTTCATCTCTTGGCCTCGTATTCTTGATAAGATTCCACCATTGATCAGCTTCACCTTCTAAACGATATACTGCTAAGATGACTTTATCATGTTCAGAACATTGAAGAACTGAAAATATCTTTTCAGTGGTACTGATCCATTGTTCAGCAACAAGTGGATCGGAAGTCCCACTGAAAGAAGGTGGACGTTGCCTCATGAAGGACTCAATAGAATACTGTTCCTTTCTCTGTTCATTTGGAAGTCCAGAATGATTCATAGCTTGTGTAAGGATAGCAATAAGATTTTTCACTCCATCTCCCGTAACATTTGTTTTCTCAGGAGGACAATCATTGCATTTTCCATTGCATTGATCAACACGGTTCCTTCGGGTTCCAGCCATCGTCTAAAACCCAAAAAGAATAGTGTGAGAGGAAAAAATCATGCTAGGGAAAACAACATAATAAAGGGGGAGTACCTTCAATATCTAACATCTTAGGTTTAATTCTATGATCGTTAGCGTAGTTCTAGTACTATAACCTATACGTATACTTAACCTTAGGGACATCCCTAGACATACCGTAGAAATATCTCTAGGGATCTCACTAACGTTTTCGCATCCTAGTTTCCAAAGTTTGACTAAACCTTTCCTCTGATACCAACTGTAGAGACCCATATCTTGATGTACATGGATATTACATTACATTTGCGGAATACTTAGTACATAGAAAAAACACACACACAAGGACCGTAATAGTTTAGTGTCTTTGGAAACTCGGAATATAATCTTCTAATCGTGGTGAAAGATCTTCAAAATCTCCCATAAAGATCTTCCCGTTTTTTACCTAAATCCTTTATTTATATCCTGGGGAAAAGAAAACATAAAAGTGTGAGCTCAAATACTCAGTAAGGGTAAAAAAAAGAAATATCAATCACATCATATTTATAAGAACATAACATTTTGGAAATCTTAACCTGCAAAAGAGAGCATAATTTCATAACATGGGATAAATCATGGCAGTGAAATGTAATCACAATAATCATAACTTAAAACATTAAACTTTGTGGCATACACACATAATCATAGAGAATCATTTCTTGTTAGTCAAGACTCATTGCCAAGACTATCTTAGTGGACAAAGTCCCTTTCTGAATCGAGTAACCCTCGTTTCAGTCCTGTTTCACTGAACCGGTATAACCTACCATTCCAGCCATGTCTATCTCATGAAATATAAAATCTTTACCCAATGAATTGGAGGGATATATAGGTCCCACCCATCTCATAATGATACCATTCTTATGTGTGCCACAAAATCATAAACCATACATCATTGCATAACCCTTGTAATACAAATGGGAATCTTAAACATCATGACATCATAAAACAATTCATATAAGATAAAGGAATTCATAAAAATATTTCCATCACAACATAATCAAATCCATGTAATAATAGGGATAGAAACAGAACCCTATATTGTCTTATATGGAAAATAATTTTGATAAAACTCTTGAACTCCATTCTTGAGGAAAATATCCTTTCTTCTTCAAAAACACTTTTCTTTTCTTAACATGTCATACAATTATAAACTTAAAGAAGTTGATCAAAAATAAACTTGAAAACTTGTAAAGGAATCTTCTTGTAAATAATGTTTTAAAAATTCATTCATGCCGTATAACTTAAAAAAACATTCTTTGTACTTTTGTCGGAAAAGTCAAAAAGTACCTCGTACGAAAAACGACAAAAGATTCCTTTCATATCTTTTACTAAAAACTCACCGAAGGGTAAAATTGGATACACACTATTATAGAAGGATGGAAATAATATTACATATTGAGGGAACATGGATTTGGATGATAAAATACACCCCATTAATTACCAAAGTAAAAACAATCTCGGATAAAAGTGAGATTGTGATATTTCCCTTACCTTAGGTCCGATTTGCTTCGTAAGTGTCCGAACGTCCTGTATAATGATTTAAATCATGTTATTGAATTATTCCAGAATCATATTCATTTTTATTATATCATATATGGTCCACTTATGACTTTATATTACCCGTTATTTTGTAAATTCATGTTAAAGTAGCGTTTTGGGTAAAATCGTCTCATTTGTCGTTCGTGTTTTTAACCTGTAATTATTAATATGATTACTTGGATCATGATTACTTATATCCAGAATGTAAAACATTATTTATATATAATATATATTCAGAATATATATATATATATATATATATATAATATCGATAAATGGAATGAAATACACCGTTCATGGAGACGGTAGTCCGTATGTACGCATGAACGCTGTTTTCGTTTCCTTATTGAATTGAATGGAATTAAGTAGATGACATACATATAAATATACATAAATCCAGTATCATTATTATGTCATATATTTCATTAGTACTTATTATATATATTTTATAATCATTCATGAATGGTTAATCATTGAGAATGAATCTCATCGCGTCGTGGAGACGGTAGTCCGTACGTACGCACGAGCGATGATATCGTTCCCATGGTCATGGAATTGTGTTGAAGTGTATGTAGAATATTTCTGTATCAATATCACTTTATAATAATCATATATAGTTACTCATTACACCATTATACCCATCCTTGTAAGGTTATGATGGAAAATAGATTACACCACGGCGTGGAGACGGTATTCCGTACGTACGCACGCGCGGTGATTTCATTTTTCCGTAGGATGGATAGAAGGTGAATTAGGGTTGTTTCATATTTATAATAACATATCAGTATGTAAGTAATACTGATGTTATTACTTTATCATGAAACAACTAAAGAAGAAGAAGTTGAATAAGAATGAAATTGAAAAGATCGGTAATGGATATTACCTCTTCTTTGAAACTCCTCTTTGAATCCTCCATTTAGGGAACTAAGATTGGTCTTTGAAGATGACCAGGACCTCTAGGATTATTCTAGGGAAGTGGAGAAGGGATTTTGGCAGGGGTGGGCCGAGCTTGAGTTCTCAAATTGGTGTGAGGAGGAGGGGGAGGAGGTGCCCTTTTATAAGGGAGGAGAGGGGCACCTTAGGAATATCTCAAAATATTATTTTATATTAAAGTCAAAATCGGTTTATAATGGTTCCAAAGGGTCTTATTTCGAAGCTAAAGTGGGTATGGGTCGAAATCCTATCAACCAATAGGATTTATACAAGTTTAGGTTATTATTTTAACCTTATCAATTAGATTTAACTCTAAGTTAAATAATTTAACTTTTACCGTGTCTTTTTGTTTTCTTACACTATATGGTTAATACACTTACTATAACATGCCAAACGAACCCCAAATTGTTTATTATTAATATATATATATATCCTTATCTAAGTCATTTGGCCGAACCTTAGATTTTTAGGAATAAAATAACAATTAATAATATAATATTTGATTTAAAAACTATTTTGTGTCAATTTTGACACTATTTGATATATGATTTGTGTGAAAGTCATAACAGAATTATATGTTCAAACCAAGTCGATTAAATCAACACTAATATATCATAGTAACCTAGAAAATTAGTTAAATTCATAAAAAGTCTCAAATTACATTTATTTGAGCATTTATAACATCAATTATGTTAACATTTCTTTAAAAGGGTAATTAATGCATCATCGTTGTGTCGTAAATAAATTAATTTATTTAATGTCGAAAAATTATAAATAAAATATCATTATGTAGGAAATCTTTTTAGATTTCTAATGAATATTTATAGTCGAATTTATCTTATGTATAACCCCATATTAAAAATGTTTTAATTATTAAACTTTGATTTTAACTATTTTAACTATTCATTAAATAAAATAATATTAAATGTCATAATCTAAACCAAGTTGACCTAAATGGTCATATTATATTCATAAGGTTGTTTTTGGTCGAATTACACTTATCCAATAGAATTAGGACATGTGTTAGGGTAATAGTAATATCATATTTACCCTTAGTTACCCTATTTACTATTAACCGTGGTAAAAAAAGGTAAAAAGTTACTATTTACCAAAAATTATTTTCATCTCATTGAACCACATTTTAGTCCTTGATATTAACCGTGTTAGTCGGATTTTCGAAATTCCATTCACAGAAGCGGTAAAATTAAGTTTTATGCAAAATTCAGTTTTTAACCTACCACTTAGTGGTTTCACTATTCATAAAAAATTGAAAGTTTTCAGAAAAATACCAAAAATTAGGCCTAAGCTATATTTGATATTATGAACTCAAAAATGATTTCTATTTTACCAAATTCAAAACATATCAGTTGCATTAATTAATTTAAAAATTAATTCCCGTCGTCTAAACAAAAGGCGTGTTTTTAATAACTATCAAATATTGACACTTGTTTATAACTGGTTTAAACGTGAAATTACATCCAATGACCAACATTGTATTAAATTGTAAAAATATATTCTAAATATAATTTAAAACCACTCAAATTAATAATTTATTACTATTAATTATTTCTATTAAAAAAGTTGTTTTTAATTAAAATTTAGTAATTTTCACTATTCATCGGAATATGAAAGTTATCTGAAAAGTACCAAAATTTCACCCTAAGCTAATTTCGATATTCCGAATCCAAAAATGAAATCCATTTTGAAAAATAAAATTTAAAAAATTTCAAAAAGTGGTTATTACTATTCATAACGGCTAGTTTTAATAATATTTTAATAGCATATCGTTGTTTAGTGAAACTCGGTATTGCGTACTACACACGCTATCAAGGAAGTTCGCGATTGCGTGTAATGAAAGGAAAGTCAAGGATGCGTGTTGTGCAAGCTCCTTTTGGTGTAGCGTACAACACAAGACATTAATGAAATTAAAAAGAATATTTTTCATAAAATCTCGGGGTGTTACAGTTCAGTTGAGAGAGTAGTGATCTATATTATTTTTATTGGATGTAAATCCGGTGGGATAATGACTCCACTTTGAACATCTAATCAATAGTACACTTATAGTGGATTTGGTACATCGAAATATCACTGGTGTATGCTCTTATAATTTATACTAGAGAGGGTGAACCATTTAAAATTGTTGTGTCATTTTCATGCTTTATGGTTTGTTCATAATATTAAATGAGAAGGAGAGAGAAAAGTGTTTTTTATAATAATAAAACTAGATCAAAAGGGATGGTTGTTTTAATCTTTGATTCCTTGATTCACTCCCCTCTATTAGTAACAAGCCAAGTTCAGATATCGAAGAGTATAAGAGTTTTCTTCCTTATTATACCACATTATAAATATGAAAATTATTTATATACTCTATGAACATTTTGAAATAAATTTAAAACAAATATAGAGTTGTTAGGTTGAATTAATCTTTGTAATTGATCATGATTCCCTTGACTATAAATTTTCCCTTCTTTTTTCCCATGTATTTCTTTAGATTTGAGAGAATATGAATTGAGCAAATGTGTTCAATCCAATATTTCAACGGTTCGAACTAAAATAAAATGGCATATATTTTAAATTAGATTCATTGAATGTCTATCCCTTATATCTATTTTTAATATTCTCTCATGTTAAATATAATAAAACATTATCTATATAATAACATTAGTTTAATCAATACTAATAAAATGTATTCATCATAAAATATAGAGGTCATAAATTCATTGGTATTGAATTAAATTCCGCAAAATCATCTATTACTATTTATTGATAAAATATAATCCTAATTTCTCACAGACAACCAAATTTTTCCATAGCATGGTTATCTATGTATTCCCCCATCAATGTAAATATAATTCTATAAAAGGGAATAACACTTTCCATGGAAAGGTTAACTCAGTCATCAAATGTGATCCATAATGGTATGGGATTTTCATTAATCAATATATGTTTCCTAGAAAATGGTCCACTTAAATGTAACCAACAATTTTTTGATAGCTATATGTGACACAAATTAGAGTAATATTCTTCGTATGGTAGCTTCAATTAATCAATCATATTGTGGAATTAGTAATTTGGTCAATCATTAAAATGTTTAGAGAGTTCATTTCAACATGTGTTCACATGAATTATACATGTGGTCTCATAATTATTTTCTATGTTTTTAACACTATCATGTGGTTTATTCTCTTCGCATCACATTTGATCTATCATGACAAGGATTAACTATAATACATTTTGTATAGGATTAATATTATTTATTGGTTATAACATTTAGTTTCACCATTTTAACTTGTGTTCTCTTAAGGAAATAAAATATTTTCACCATGGTTGTTTGATCATTCATATGTGTGAATCATTTAGACATTTGGTCGCATTTAATAATTATTTTTTGATTTCTAATTAACAATATGCATTTTAATAAAGATGATCTTGTAGTTAATTCACAATTTTTTGGATTTGTTATTCTTCTAAAAAATTTCATAATTGTCCAAAAGTGTAATATAAATAATTAAAAACATATTATTAATTATTATATGTCATTAAAAATGAGTTCTTTAATACGAATAATTTTCCATTGATTTTTAATTGAAAATTCTTTCTAAACAATAAATGAATTTCCAACATTATTGTGTTTTTTCACAACAGTAGTCCTTGATTATGGATTATTATAAAATTTAAATGATAAAGTAATAAAAACGATACACTTTCTAAATGTATGTAACAAAAGAAAATTAGTGAATGTAAATAGATATATTTTATCTAGAAAAAGTAATACATAATATTTAAAGGATTACTTAATCAAAAACTCGGTTGGAATTGTCTCAAATACTTGGTGGATCAAGGGGATATTTTCATTTTTGTATAAATTGAATAAGAGATGTTGTTAGTGTAGTGGAAGTGAAAAATGTAGCATAAAAACCAAATTTCATGGGATATAGTAGATCATGTAGGGGACAGAGGCCAAAAATTCTAGCATTATTTGTTCTAGTAGAAGAGGAAACAATTGACAGTGAAGGAGTCTGAAGTGATAAAACTGAATTTTCGAAATTATAAATATGTAGTTTCATAAAATTAGGGGTATTTTCTATAGAGAAAGACTGATGATCCATGAATAATTTTAAATTATCCTTGCATGTGATAAATTGATCCTATATGAATTCTTTCAATAAGAAATTTTCAAGTAAGGTATTGACTTCATAAGATAATGGTCGAATCCAGTGATCTCTATCAGAAGATTTATTCATATTATTTATATTATACTTGGTAAATATTTGGATCTTTTAAAGAATAATATCAATATTTTAGTCACATTTTATATATTAGTTTAATTTTATCATCTGAAACCACATCTAACAATTTCTTACAATGAGAAGTATGATCAATTCCAATCTAAATATAAATTCCAGTAAAAATATCTCAAAAAATGTGAATTTTTACATTTATAATACATAAAATTGTATCCTCATAAATAGACATATTTTTAAGAAATGAAGAATTTATGGTGCCTCTTATTGTATTATTATGAAAACTCTAGCCCATATTTGGCATCATTCCCATAGAACTATTCACATGAGTTATAATTAGGGTTTTAAGACTTTTAATATCATAACTATTGTAATCTATTATTTGAAATTGATATAGTGGAAGTTGAGTAACAAAAATAGAAATTGAAAAATTAGCTTATTAATTTCTACATGTCTTATCAATAGTTTTAATATTTTAATATGTGTCAGCAATCATATCTAACAGATTATTTTTTCTTCAAAGGAATACTAATAAAGAAATAAAAATGGAGGAATAGGTGGGGGTGATTGTATATAGATAGTGTTGGATTCACTTTCATCATATATATTGGATAAAAAATTTTCCAATATGATTTTTATTTTTCATATCATGGACAGTCAATCAACATAATCGAATAATAAGCTTCCTTATCATTCAAATAGTATATTTATGTGGAGAGGAATCATACAGAGTATCACCATTGATAGTTTCATCATAGATGTGAGACGCAAAATATGGAATTGCTTCTATTTTAATATTTAATGAATACACATTGAATAAATATTGATTAAATGTGAGGTTTACTACTCCTTATACTAATGGAATATGTGAAGAGTGATACTAATATATCATATCATTATTTTTCCAAACATAAATAATTCATTATAATGTCAAAAAAATTAAACTAATTATATTTTAAGGATTATTTTATTCCTAATTATAATTCTGACACATGAATAACATAAACATTCTTTGAAAAAAAATTAAGGGATTCATTAAAGGATTTTACAAAAATTACTTTTTTCATCTCATATCCTTGGAATATACATTAAAATAAAATGGTGAGAATGATGAGTTAAATAGGTGAATAAAATGAAATTTATCATAAATGATCACCAAGGACAATATATGAGTGATAACATGAGATAAAAATCATAATAACATGATACATAACATAGATATGTGTGTACAACAAAAAAATTGATATATTAATAATCATCACTAAGTTCTCATAAATCATAATTACCTAGGTCAATCACCTAAGTATAAAAAAAAAATTATCTCTAGAGATTAAATAATTAACAATTGAATTTTAGTTCTATCATGTTACCAACTTCATATATTTTAATTCATATGTCCCAAAAATATTATAATAAATCATTTAATCAAAATACCTGAGAATAAAATTAAAGGTTTTCATATCAAATCATTGTGTAAATAAGTTCTCAAATGAATGAACACAACATCATTTTTAACCCATGGAATGGAAATGTGGTTTTCATAGCTATAAATCACCAATTAAATAAATAATATTTCTATTTTGGTGAATAAATTTGGATATAGAAATGGAATTTTTATTAGAAATATATTAATTATTCTTGTGAATGAGAGATAATCTATAATTGAATTTGGCATTATAATAGAATAACATATTGATTTACGAACTAGAGTAATGAAAAGGGACTATGGTCTTTGATTAATGAAAAACTATTTTTGATGTAATGGAAAACTAATAATTGGTGTGGAAATATTGTAAATATGAATTTATGTAATATTTAATGAAATTTAAACATAAATGGAAAATCATAGGTTGAAATTTGTCATATCATAAATCATAGAATACTTCATCAATTTTATGCATCATGAATAATATACATATGTTTATTTGAAAATGAATATATAATTCAATTATGGTATTTTTATAATAATTTATCAATTTTAATTACTGGATTATACATCATAGTTTCCATTATTATAGGTGAAATTGTAGGATATGATATTTCACATATCACTTCTTTTCGTTATTTGATTTAATGATAATTTTTAATTGATATTTATAAATTCTTAATATTAAATATATAATCTATGGTATAATTGTATTAATCCATTATATATTAAATTTAATATAACATAATCATCCATATTAGAGTTTATACATAGAGAGTTAGCACTATCATGATGGGAGGTTAATCAACAATTGCTGAGACATTGTCAAGAACAAAGAAAAAATAAATATAAAATATAAATATGTCATAAATTAATTAAATACAGAAGAATGCCATTATTAATGTAAAATTAAAATATTTTTTAATAATTCATATCTCATTTAGTTTTTCATTTGTCAGAGATAAAGATGATTATATTGGGAAATGGGAAAAGAATTATTGAAAACTATCCCTCTTGTTAGTGTTTCATATTCCCTACGATGTCAATTTTCCATGAACTATTGTGTTGGTTTTCTCTAGAATCTCCATAATAATTTCTATGGGATTGCGAGAGGTCATTCAAGAAGATTTGTTTCTTTTTTACATCATAGTGGAGTTTTATCCAGGGTTAATGGTATGGGATATCTACACATGGGAAGAGGGGTATTTTTAAATGATATTTATAAACAAAATATAATATCATGGTAGAACATTGAATAGTATCTTTTTATGCAATATGAAAGATATATGAATAATATAATTTCTTTTTATTCCTATAAAACACCACATATTCATAATTCTTTAGTTCAATCACTAGGAATGTAAAAAAATGAAAAAGTAAACTTCTAAATGAAAAAACAATTCTTTTGGATAGTAGAAAATTATTTTTATGTTTCAAAATTAAATTCAATTTCATTAAATGATTTATTTATCTTATTAAATTTATTATTGGGTAAAAAAACAACTAAACATTTATTAAGATTTTATTTCATCATCACTACATGGTAAAAAATTCAGTATTTAAAAAAAGGTATTTTTGCAATTCATGTAAAAAATATAGTCTGTTAGAAAATTACCAAAAAACCAATGGAAAATTTGAAAATTTTTATTCCAAAAATTGAAATAATTTTACAGAAAAAATTGAAATATGTCATTTTAATTTTAAATAAAAACTTGTGTTTTTTATATCACCAAAATATTAATTATTACAAAATTTATCATATTTTTCATTAGTTTTTAATCATATTTTTATTTAATAGAATTATAATAAATATATTCATACATATTACTCATGATAATTATTATTTTTATCACGTTTTATTCTTTTATAATAATATTACTATTCCAGTAGTCAGATTACTTTTCCCAAATGTTATATTACTATTATAACGGTCAAATTTCAATTCCAATAATCACATTTCCATTATATATCGTTATATTACAATTAAAATTGTAATATTACTATTATAACAATCACATTACAATTCTAGAATTCACCTTACAACTTACATATACCAATTTATTTCTCTATTCATTATGCACCTCAATTCCCATGGAACAATGATATTTCAATTTTTTAAATTAAATTGTTTTACTAATGATATGATTCTTATACAAAGTGTTGTTCATGGGGGATACTAACCTAGTAGATAGTATATATCCGTATTTTCTCATTGAGGCTTGTATATTTTATATTGTTTACCATTTTAATGTTTTCCACATTCAGGGGTTTGGTTTTAAACAATATTATACATTTTCTATAAATTAATATTTTTTGATGATTTCACTATGTGTTGTATGTGTATAATATGATATAAAATATTATAACATAAATTTATTTTATAAAAAAATATTTTTAGATAATGTATTTATTGTTACTTCTTACACCACATTATAAATTATATCCTATAAATTATAATTAATATTCTCATTTGAGAATTTATGGCCCTTCTTTTATTTTATTATTTCCACTTATACCTATGATTGTTATCTATACATATATTTTTACCATATATATTTGAAATTACTATACATATTGATTTTTATACCATTATATTTGTGGTCTAATATTTTCACCATCATCTCTACATAACAATATTCATTCTCCAATTATACCACCATTGGAGTATTTACATTTGAGGGATTAAGTATGAACATAATAATGAGAGATACATGAAATAAATGATGAATATTAATCTGGAATTTTATAAGTATAAAATGATATTCCACCTCTCATATGTGATCATGAATCAGAAATGTATATAATCATAATCTTGAATTTCATTCCAAATTCCATGACTCACATAAATAGTCATACATAATGGAAAAAAATTTCTCAATCTCCAATCATCATGCCCCTTTAATGATTTTGCAAATTTCACTTTTATTGATTCAAAATTTTATTTATATATATTTTGATGGCATTATGATTTTCTATAGCATTTTGTACAATATCTTGTCCATGAATTTTTTCCGAAATTCATTCAAAATAGTATATCTTCTATATCACATCCCATATAGTGGTTCATATAAAAAAGTGTCAATACATGAGTGTAAATTGTTTTTATATGATAATATAATTATGGGATACATTGATCCTATCCATCCTTAAATTCCATTAATCATGATCTTATCATGTATACAAGTTAAAAAATTCTTCTTCTAGATTGAAGATCTTATTAGGAATCAAAGGATTTACTAAAAGACAATTCAGTATCCATAACATGTTTAGTAAATCTCTAATATTTAATAGTGAAACTTTTTTCATGGATCAAATTTATTAACAGTTTTAACCCATCCATCGTCAATACATAATTTATGTTTATCATGGATTGGTGGTTAAGATATAAATCATCATTAATATTATTGAAGTTGGTAGTCTAGGTGAGTTGATCCAATACAACCCAAATCACAATGTTTCATTTGGATGTGTTAGGGAGACCTATGAAACAAAATTCCTAATTCTAGTTCTCAAAATTCAATACAGGTATATAAAATGGTTTCATCATCCCTATAGACTTAAATTTCATTGCATTAACTTTTTGACATTCCATGAACTTTATTGTATACTTAGTGATCTATTTATTCATGATTTTAAACAATATGTTCCATCAATGATCTCAAAACATTTTTACACTTATGGGATGGATGATGATATATTGTCAATATGAATTACCTATTACCTCAAAATTTTTATCAGGATCCTAAGACATGATATGTGTAGTCCCAAATATAAATAAATCATATTCATCAATTGAAGTCATGATAGTTTTTAACTTTTTCGTATTTCACCTTCAATTGAATCTCTATAAGGCCCCATTTCCATATTGGATCCTCTCTTGGATAGGTGGTCATTGATTTATTTTGGAAAAATATAATTCCTTCCAATACATTATTATATCTTCATTTTTCCTTTGAATATTCAAGATGATATGTTCTTTCTTGAACTAAATCATGGACATATTATCATGTTATTTTCTATTTAGAGCATAAATAACCATATGCACACATATAGGATGGTAGTATATATGGAAGTCATCTTCCATTAGTAGCTCTACCATATTCACTATAACTTTTTATGATCCATCTAAGTGAATACATTCTAAAAATTATTGTGTCCTATATATATATCTAATTTTTTTCCTTAAATATTGTTTTTATATTTCATCCGAGAAAAAAATTATATATAAATATCAATTTCATTCATAGTGTGTTTCTATTCATTAATATTTTAAAATCGTGATGCATAAGAAATAATTTTTTATTTTTAATGAGTTTAAATCTAAACCCATAAAATGATTCCTCGCTTTAAATTTAAATATACCCCAATTAGATTTTAATTATTGCATAGGTGCACTATGAAGCCTCTTTTTATAATCATTGAAATGATATTCACACACTTTATATATTATACTAACTCCATTTCTAGTAAATTTATAATTTTTAATGGAATGATATTAATTTTTTCAGTAAACTATAATTTTTTTTGTTATTATAAAAAATTTATGAATATAGTTACAATTGTAGGATGTGGAAACTCTTCTTGGGAACTTTAATTGAAAGATCAATTGATATCCCAATATTATTCATGATGTACCTCCTAAATTGTGCAATTTTAAAATATAACTCCCAATTACATAATTTACTAAATATCTTATTCTTCCTCAATGTTCGTTATATGACTCTCTGTTGGTCCTCATGCTACCCTTTAATTATATTAGTATATTATAATATCCTCAATAATGTTAACCATAAATTTGACTAGGTAAATTTAAGAACACTTTACCTAATATCTAGAAATATGGTAGTAGAGTTATTTAACTAGGTAAACATTAAAAATACTATACCTCAAATATATAAATATGGTAGTATAATTATTTAAGATTAATGGAATAAAATTTACTTGTAATGCATATATCTTGTTCAAAATGATGTCTCTATGATATGTTATTTATACAACCTCAACAGATGATACCTTATCCCTAGGTAAATCTTGGAAAATAATTTATACCATTAAATATTTTAGATCATATAATCAATCTTTTTAATAAGTTGTATTATTGAAAATTTGATCCCATTATGTAATTTATAATCTATTCATACAACATTAATCCATCATTTTTCAACATAAATAGAAAATCTTCTCCACAATGATATAGAAATGGGTGAATAAAACTATTCCCCAAATGATATTACTATTTCATTATTAATTCGACTCACTCCATATTATACAATTTATATGGGGTCTTCAACATTTTCATATATCTTGGTATAATTTAAAATGATAGAACTAAATATTTTTTTGATGGCAGTCAATGTAACTCATTATGAAATTCGACGATGTATTCCCAAACAATGGTTACATTTTCTATATATATATACAATCTATTTGTTCTATTTATTCAAAATTATTTTTCATAAAGAATAATGTATGAGTTTCATATGCATAGTGTTTATTTAAAGATATCTATAAAATTAAAATATCATTATATTATCCATTCGAGGAAACAAAAAATTGCATTCTCCTATAATTCATCTTAGAATTTTTATTTGAGATCCATTCCTTCCATATTAATGTTGTGAATTATACCATGGGAATGACTACTATATTGGATAATATGTTGTACTCTCCAATGCTCATATAAAAATTTCTACACACCATTGATTCATGGATAATTTCAATGTATTTAACTAACAACCAATGTTTTATCATTTATGGTTTTTATTCTTCATTACTTACAAACATTGATTTAAAAAAGTAACTGTCAAATTAGATTTGATAAATGAAATTTTTATACTGGGGAGAACAAAAAATATATCATCCACCACATCGTTTGTATAATTTAATCAATATTTTGAAATTTTGAATGTCATTAATTTCTATATTAGCCTATGTTTAGGTTAGTGGTGATTTCCTATCATTTTTTATTATATAGAATTTGGTTTATAAATTTTCCATTATATTAACACATAAATAATTAATTAGTTTTCATTCCTAATGAATCATACTTTTTTTTATTTTCCATGATATGTTGATGGTTCATATAATTATTGTAACACCCCAAGCTTCCACAGTACACATCTCTTTGAATAATACAGTAGCGTCTGTTGTACAAAACTTCAAGTTCTAACACACCACAACCAATCAAACTAACCATTATGAATAGTAATACCCTTTTTTTGGAAATTTTATAAATTTTATCTTTCAAAATGGACTTCATTTTCAGATTCGGAATATCTAAATTATCTTAGGGTGAATTTTTGGTATTTTTCTGAAAACATTCAATTTTTGATGAATAGTGAAAAACACTGAGTTATTGTTTAAAAAATAATTTTTATTTAAATAATTATTTATTTTGTTTAAATTTATTTTAGATCAAAATAGATACATAATAACTATATAATTTCAATGTAATTAATTGGAGTTAGTTTATAATAATTGTAGATATATAAATATTTTATTGCACTTTTCACCATCTTTCCCCACCTCCTATGAGAATTTGCAAATTCACATAAAACATAATTTTACCGCATCTGTGAGTGGAATTTCAAAAATACAAGGGACACGGTTGATATCATTAAGTAAAATGTGGTTCAATGAGACGAAAATAATTTTTGGTGAATAGTAACTTTTTACATTTATTCACCACGGTTAAATGTAAACAGGGTAATTATGGGTAAAAATGATATTATTATTACCCTAACACATGTGATAATTCTATTGGATAAGTATAATAAGACCAAAAACAACATTAGGAAAAAAATATGAACCACTTTGGTTCACTTGGATTAGATTATGTCACTTATTATTATTTGATTTAAAGAAGAGCTAAAAGTCTTAAAATCAGAGTTTAGTAACTAATTTTTTTTAATATAGGTTAATAAATACATTAAATTCGTCTATAAATATTCATTAGAATTATAAAGAGATTTAATAAAAATGGTATTTTATTTATAGTTTTTAGACTTTAAATAATTCAATTTTTTATGACACAATGGTGATGCTGTAATTACCTAATTAATAAAATATTAAAATAATTTACATTATAAATATCCATATAAAATTAATTTCAGAAATTTTATGAATTAAAATAATTTTATATGTTAATATGTCATATTTGGGTTGGTTAATTGAATTTGGTTCGAAGTAATAATTCTGTTATGAATTTAGAAAAAACAAAATTCCAAATAGTGTCAAAATTGACATAAAAGAGTTTTTAAAACAAATATTATATTATTAATTGATATTCTATTCCTAAAAATCTATGTTTAGGCCAAAAGACTTAAATAATGATAGGTGTATCATTAATGAACCACTTGGGGCACTTTTAGAAGTATATAGTATGTTTATTAACCATATAATATAAAATTTCAAAGAGACATGATAAATGTCTAATTATTTAATAAAGAGTTAAATATAAATGATAAGGGTAAACTAGTGACCGATACCTGTCTAAAACATATTGGTTGAGTTTTTTTAGACTAATCCCCACCTTATCCATTAAATAATCCATTTTTGAGCCATTATAAACTGAAAATGATTTTATTATAAAATAATATTTCTAGGTTTTCATAAGGTGCCCCTCACCCCTCTTATAAAAGGGTTATTTCCCTTCTTTCTAATTCACACCATCAAAGGCATTTGGCTTGGCCAAACTCTGCCCATATACCCTTTAAACAGTTCTCACTTCATTCTAGAGGACTTACTTTAGTCCCAAATCCATCCTATAGGGCCTTTTTGATCAAATCAAATGCAAGAACCCGGAGAAGAGGTGAATATCTCACCACCTCTTTGAAGTTCTTTTCTTCTTCCACTTCCATTTTCTTTGTTTTTTTTCATTATAAAATAATAACTCCAGTATCTTCAATATAATGCGATTTTATTATAAATATGTTATAACCAAATTCATTATTTTATCAATCCTTTGAATGACATGTGACCATACGTGCATATGTACGGCTTACCGTCTCCACGTCGTGGTGTGATTGTTATTCAATACATTATTATTTAGATGAGTATAATAATGATTTGTAACTGAGTTAAATTATAAATATAACTTGATATTTATTTTTTATATTTTATATAACATCCACTTATATATTATTTTAATATCAAAAAAATGATATTGTCGCTCGTGCATACGTACGGATTACCGTCTCCACGAAGGCGATGAGATTCATTCCCCATCGTATCCATTCAAGACAAATTTTCATTAGATGATTAATTTTTTTTAAAGACTTGATATATTTCTGGATATGAATAAAATACATCCCATCCATAAGAAATATGACTTACATAACAAATAATATAAAGGAAACCGAATCCATTAACACCCGAAAAAAATACTAAGATATGACTAACAAAGCAATATTAAAAGATCATATATGATATCATGTTAATGTATATGATTCTTTTATAATTTAATAATAATTTTTTTACCATTATAATGTAGGTTATCCTACCCTCAACCAAGGAACAGTACATGTTAAGGGTTAATTCTACAACCTCTTCATTGTTCAAGGTTGTTTATATGTAATTATCTACTCGGACAACTTTATCATCCAAATCCATGTTTCTTAAAAATGTATTTCAAAACATTTTTACTATTTAATAGCCAATGTGTTAAAGTAATTTACACCCTTATTTGATGTTATATGTTTTTTAATGGAATCTTTCCATCATTTCCCAGACAAGGTACTTTTTGACCTTTTTGACAAAATTATGGTTAGAATGTTTTTTAACTTATACGGTGAGTAGGTATATTTTCTGCCGTTATAACATCAGTGAAGCTTCCCTTACAATCTTATAAGAATATTTTAAAATATAAATGTTTTCTTTTATAGTTATATGACTTTTATATGATTTCAAAATTGAAAGAGATATTTCTCAAAAAAATGTTTTGATTTCATCTTTGTCAACATCCATTGATGGATTATACAATTATTTGATGTTGATTTATTATAATACAAAAATTCCATATTATATTGAAGGTTTTGTGATCTGTTTCACTATGGACGTGATATTTTTATACCATTCATGGTTTATGGATAAATTATTGACATTTCATATGCTAGTTTAAATACTAATGTTTATGTTGTGTTTAAACCTTTTCATATGAGGAATGCATTGGACTTAGTAAGTGACAAGTGGAGCCCTCTATAGCTCCTTGATGCATTGGTAGGTCTCTTGAGACAAACTGGTGTGTTGGAACAAGGCCTTGACAAAATCTTATTTGTAGTCTTGGTACAGGGCCTTGACAATGTGGTTATGAAAGTCTGGCATTTTTCATCCCATCATTATGAAAGTGGGTATTGATATTGGATGTTGTTATTAAACTAGTAGAATATCCATCTGAGTAAGTAAATGGAATTATTTGATTTTATCTTTTCCATATTATGCTGAAGTTCATGTTTAAAAGTCATTTGTTTTTTCTTATACATTGGCTTAAATGTTTATTCTTATTTATGAATGTTCCTGCTATATTGTTATCCTTACTGAGAATCTGAGCTCATCCCTTTCTATTTTTTATTTTTCCAAGGATGCAAAGAAGTATTTTATGACCGACCAGTAGGGATAGTCTAAGGGGATATGAGTGTGGTCTATGAAAATAATGTTGATGTAGTTTTTCATTTTATGATTTAATGTAAACCTTATGAATGTATTTAGTACTTCCAAGGCTACAAAATTAATAGGTCTTTAGAGACTTGATCTTTTGTGATCATGCTAATGTTATGTAATAATGAACTGATTCTGGGTAACTAGGGTCGGGGCGTTATAGTTGGTATCAAAGGAAGTTTCGTATAAACCATGGAAACAAGATTTAGATAAACTCTGACTAGAGCACACAACCCTAAGATATAATTTGAGGATTAGTATATAATAACTTCCTAGAATTTTTGAATTGTAGAGAAGTTGTGAGATTTCCAAGAAATACATCCCTTTCTGGATACGAGTAGGTAATGGCGACTCTGGCATAAATGTACATAGGTGTAAAACCTGAAAACACCACTTTGAGCTAGACTCGAATGGGAACTGGTGCACGACAACAAGGCTTGCTGCACTCTTGGTTATGACTCTCCCGAGGGATATGCTTGGGATAATTATAATTTTCTTTACAAACCATTATTAAGGGTTTATCAGTATATGCTTTCTCAAAGAAATATTTTTTATGATTACGGATTATATCCATAAACAGTTTAATTTATGTTATGTGTTTTACAAGTTTGGATTTATGTATTGCGATTGAGAAACTAATCTAGTGTATGACATTATTTAGAAATGGTGCCATGTGGAAGGAATGGAAACTGTATGAATGCATATACACCATGTAGGTATTTCCCTCCTACTAAAGATAATTATAATGGAGCTAGTGATGCAACTGCTACTGATAATCTAATCACCATACTGGGACAACTCACACAGGTTATGAATAATAACCTTACCCATATGGAGCACCCTGATCCACACTGTGGAGCATCAATGTTAGATCGCTTCATGAGGTAACAACCACCATCATAATATGGGAGTAAAAATACATTAGTACCTGAGAAATGGATAAATTCTTTAGAGAAAATATTCCACGCTTTGGGGAGTAGAGAAAGGGAAAACGTTGTCATGGAAGTTTACCGCCTCTCCAGAGATGCTGATCAATGGTGGACATTAATTCAAAACATAAAGGAAGACAAGGAAGTATCGAATATGGAATTGAGGGAGTTTAAATAATTTTCATAGAAAAATACTTTCCTCATGACCATAGAGAGGATATGGAAAGGCAATTTTTGAGTCTGAGGAAAAAGGAGGATGATAATGTTGCAAAGTATGAAGATAACTTCGGGGCATGCAACAGATTATATACGTAACCCACGAAGTAATATTGACTGCTTCATTGATGGTTTAAAACAATTTCTCCATTAAGATTTAGTATCACAATATTTATCATCATACAAATATATTTTCTTGTGTGCTATCAAGACAGAAAAGGAATTCTGAAAGTATAATGACATTAATAAAAATCAAGAGAAGAAGAGATCAGCTAACAACTCTGGGAATGAAAATAAGGAAACATGGAAAAAGGGAAGAATTGAATTTCCACCCTGTGATAATTTCAGAATAAAGAACTATGGTGCATATCTAGAAATTAAAGGATTATACTAAAAATGTGAATAGAAAGGCCATACTACTTCTGATTGTAAGGGAAAGAAAGACACTACTAAGGTTTAATGCTATAATTTCTTGGAGATGTGCCATTATGAAAATCAATGTCCTAAGTGTCATGTAAACTTACCACAGGAAAGGAAAATGCATCAAGTCCAAGATTATATGATCACTACTGCTGAGGTTGATGCTCCAAAAGATGTAGTGGTAGGTAATTTAATGGTTTCCTCATGTTTAGAAAATACATTATTTGATTTTGGATCATCACATTGTTTCATATTTTCCCAGTTTTATAAGAAAATTTGATATTTACAATTTTATTTAATAAGGGATTTGTTAGTAAAAACTCCCAGGGGAAGTATCACTACAACAATATTTTGTGAATCATTCCCCATTAGAGCACATAAATGTTCTTTATCTACTGATTTCCTCATCATACCCATGATTTAATTTGATATAATCCTCGGTATGGATTAGATTTCAGACCATGATTCCTAAATTTATTGTAAGAAGATGTAGGTTAAGATTTTTGATGACAATGATAATGAACACCTTATCTTTAGAGTAAAATTGTTACCACCAGATTCTTATCTAATTCCACCCCCAATAGATCAAATAAATTCAATTATGGGGGAGGAAGAGAATGAAATAACTGTGTGTGAGGAAAAGAATGTTCAAATAGAGGATATACCTATTGTGAATGAATATATTGATGTGTTTCCAGATAATTACCTGGACAATTTCCAGAACAAGAAATTGAGTTTTCTGTTGATTTAATTCTAGGATCAAGGCCCATATCGAAGAGCCCTTATATAATGGACAATGTGGAATTAGTAGAACTAATGAAACAACTAGAGGAATTGAGTAATAAAGGATTTATTTTCCCTAGTGTTTCTCCATTGGGATCCCCTGTCCTTTTTGTTAAAAAAAAAAGATGGATCTATGAGGTTGTGCATTGACTACAGGGAGATCAATGCTATAACAACAAAGAACAAGTATCCCCTACCTCACATTGATGATTTATTTGACCAACTACATGGAGCTCAATACATTTGAAAGATTGAAATTTGATCTGGATTCCATTTTTTGTGCATGAAAAATGAAGACATTCTGAAGACAGCATTTCGAACCAGGTACGGGCATAACGAGTTTACAATAATGCCTTTTGGGTTGACTAATGCACCCTCTGTATTCATGGATCGAATGAATTGAGTTTTCAAGGAATATCTATATGAATTTGTAGTGTTATTTATCGATGATATCACGGAATATTCCAAAATCTATGAAGATCATGAAAATCACTTGCGAATTATCCTAAAGTTTCTTAGAAGACACGAATTATATGGGGATTTTAGCATGTGTGAATTCTGGATTCCGGAGATTTCTTTTCTTAGCCATATTATCTCCAAGGATGGAATCTCTGTTGATCCTTCTAAGACCAAGGCAATCCAAGAATGGTCAGCACTGAAGAGTATAACTGAAGTACACAGTTTTATAGGTTTAGTAGGTTATTATCGGCGTTTCGTCCAGAATTTTGCTAGGTTGGCTAACCCATTAATAAAGCTCACACGAAAATGGGTTAAATTTTTCTGGACAAAATATTGTAAACAATGTTTTGAATAATTAAAAAGAAGATTAGTCAATGCTCTTATTTTGACTCTACCATCGGGGAATGATGTGTTTTTCATTTATAGTGATGCTTCAATGAAAGGACATTGTTGTGTCCCTATACGGAATGATAAAGTTATTGCCTATGAATAACGACAGCTAAAAATTTCTGAGAAAAACTATCATAATCATGATCTTGAGTTAACTGCTATAATCACTACTTTGAGGATATGGAGACACTATCTCTTTGGTGAAAAATGTGTGATATATACCAATCACAAGAGTTTAAAGTATATTTTCTCACAAAAAGATCTCAACATGAGGCAAAGGCGATGGATTCAACTACTCAAGGATTATGATTACACTATACACAACCACAAGGGGAAGGAAAATAAGGTGGCAGATGCTTTTAGTAGAAAGGATCAGGGAGTTTTGAACAAGATGAGAGTTGAAAAGGATCCAATATACATGGATCTAGTAAAGATGGATATGGGATTCACCATGGAAGGTGAAACATCAGTACATTTTCAAAAGGAAGACAAACCATCTTTACTAGAAAGGATAATGAGTTCTCATACCAGTGATGAAGAGTTTCAAAAGAAGATTAATGATTTGAATGATGGGTGATTGAATGACATTGTGTTTGAAGATGTGATTTTGAAATTTGGAATGAGACCTTGTGTTCCCGATATACCTGATCTAAAAAGAGATTTTTTGGATGATGCCCATCGTTCCAATTTCCTTATACACCCTGGGAGAACCAAAATGTATAAGGATTTGATGGAACATTTTTGGTCAGACAACATGAAGAGAGAGATTGCTGATTTTTTGTAAATATTCATGGTTTTTCTACAAGTCAAAGCAGGAAGGAAATAGCCTGGAGGAGTCATTAAACCTCTTCCCATACCAGAGTGGAAATGGGAAAATATTACGATGGACTTTGTCATGGGACTACCAAAGACTCCTAGAAAGAACCAAGCAATATGGGTCATTGTTGATCGTCTTACCATGTTAGCACATTTTCAGGATATACAAGAAGAGTTTCCACTTAAATGTCTAGCAAGACTGTATATTAATGAAGTTTTAAGACTTCATGGAGTACCACTATCGATTGTTTCGGATCATGATCCCCATTTTACATTAAGATTCTTTAAAAGTCATCAGAAATCCCTGGATAATGAACATCGTTTGAGCACTACCTACCACCCCCAAATTGATGGAAAATCAGAACAGGCTATTCAAACCATAGAAGACATGTTGAGATCATGATCACCTGACTTTCAAGGTATGTGGGATCAATATTTACCTCTGGTAGAATTCTCCTATGATAATATCTACCATTCAAGTATTCAGATGGCACCATATGATGTGTAATAAAAAAAGAGATGTCGCAATCCAACCTGTTGGGATGATGTTGGTGAAAGAAAAATCATAGACTCAAAACTTATGGAGGAAACAATGGAAAATGTGAGGGTAATCCAAACCAACATCAAATAATCTCAAAGTAGGTAGAAGAGCTATGTCGATAATCAATGGAAGGATTTGGAAGTTCATGTATGAGATTATTTTTTCTTGAAGGTATCTCCATGGAAGGGTGTTATAAATTTCGGTAAAAAGGGAAAATTGGGTCCCAGGTATATTGGACGTTTCGAAATTCTAGAATGAATTAGGGTTGTAGCTTAACGTTGGGCAATAGCGGAAAGTCTCTCTAAAGTTCACTATGTATTCCATGTATCACTATTGAGAAAATACATGCCTGACGTAACACATGTACATACTTATGAGGAATTAGAAATTGAACTTGATCTGTCTTATTGCGAAGTGCCAGTCAAGGTTCTTGATATAAGAGAACAAGTGCTGAGAAACAAGACAACTCGTCTGGTAAAAGTTCTATAGAGAAACCATAAGATGGAGGAGGCAACGTGGGAACCCAAGGAACATATGATGAAGAACCACCTGAGTCTTTTTATGCAGTAATATTCTATAAATTTCAAGGACAAAGTTATTTGGAGGGGATATTGTAACACCCCAAGCTTCTACGATACTCTTCTCTTTGAATAATACAGTAGCATGTGTTGTACGCAACTTCATGTTCTAACACACTACAACCAATCAAACTTGCCATTATGAATAGTAATACCCAGTTTTTGAAATTTTATAAATTTAATCTTTCAAAATTGACTTCATTTTTGGATTAAGAATTTCAAAATTAGTTTAGGGTGAATTTTTTGTATTTTTCTAAAAACATTAAATTTTTTATGAATAGTTAAAAACACTGAGTTATTGTTTACAACCAAATTTTTATTTAAATAATTATTTATTTTATTTAAATTTATTTTATTTCAAAATAGATACATAATAACGATATATGTTCAATGTAATTCATTAGAGACAATATACAATAGTTTTAGATATATAAAAACTTTATTGACCTTTTCACCGTTTTTACCCACCTCCTTGGAGAATTTTCAAATTTACATAAAACATAATTTTACAGCTTCTATGAATGGAATTTCATAAATATAAGAAACCTGGTTGATATCAATAAGTAAAATTTTGTTCAATGGGAGAAAATATTTTTTGGTGAATAGAAACTTTTTACTTTTATTTACCACGGTTAAAAGTAAACATGGTAGTTAAGGTTAAAAATTGTATTATTATTACCCTAAAAAACATAATAATTCAATTGTATAAGTATAATTCGTCCAAAAAACCTTAGGAATAAAATATTAACCTCTTTGGTCCACTTGGATTTGATTAGGACACTTATTATTATTTAATTTAAAGAACAGTTAAAAGAGAAAAAATCAATGTTTAATAACTAATTTTTTTAATATAGGGTTACACATAAGATAAATTCATCTATAAATATTCATTGTAAAGATAAAAAGATTTCATACATTATGGTATTTTATTTATATTTTTTGAACATTAAATAATTTAATTTATTTATGACACAATGATGATGCAGTAATTACCTAATTAATGAAATATTAAAATAATCGACATTATAAATATCCAAATAGATGTATTTTGAGACTTTTTATGAATTAAAATAATTTTATAGGTTAATATGACATATTAGGGTTGGTTAAACAGATGTTTTTCTGAGTAATAATTTAGTTATGAATTTAGCAAAAACAAAATACCAAATAGTGTCAAAATTGAAATAAAAGAGTTTAAAAAAAATATTATATTATTAATTGATATTGTATTCTTAAAAAACTAAGGTTAGTCCAAACAACTTATTTAATGATAGGTGTGTCATTAATGAACCCCTTGGGGTTCGCTTGAATGTATATAGTATGTTTATTAACCATATAATAAAAAAAATACAAAGAGACATGGTAAATTTCAAACTATTTCCTTGTTTTCCTATGGAAAAGAGAGCTAAAAGGAGTCTCAATGCCATTACTATTGATGGGAATATGTTCTCTTTTTAATTCGAGATTGTTGAAGGTGTCATGGGATACTACGAGACACTTTATTCTGGCAATGGAGCTGATCACTCTGATAAAATTATTTACTGTTTGAACCCTCTATTTATGATTTACAGAATAATAGACTCACTAAAACGCCCAATTCCAAGGAGATATATGATGATATTTTATATATAAATATTGACAGTGTGTCTGGTCCTGATGGATTCACCAACAATTTTTTTATGTTCCACTGGGATATTGTAAATCAGGATGTTGCCAATGCAGTAAGAGATTTCTATAGGTCTTCTTTTATGCCTTTTGATATGAACTCTAATTTTATTGCCTTGATACCTAAGAATGAATATTCCCTTGATATTAAAGTCTTCCGACCAGTGGATATTGGGAACACCATACCTATGATTATCAAACAAATCATGGCCCAGAGGATGGGTGAAATTGCTAAGGGTCTTATTTCTAATAATCAGTTTGGTTTTGTACTAGGATGAAACATTCAAAATTGCCATTTCACATTCTCTCAATGTGTCAATTCCATGAAGAGGAGGAAAAATGTTGGTGAAATGGCTTTGAATAATGACATATCCAAGGATTTTGACACCCTTATGAGGAGCTTTATATTCACAATTCGTCAAATGCATGGTTTTTTGTAGAGATTTCTTGGTCTTGTTGGCTTCATCCTTGGAAGAGTGAGGCTATCTATTCTAATTAATGGATCCACTATAGGATTATTTCGATGTACATGAGGGGTAAGGCAGGGGGATCCTATCTCTGGACTTTTTTTTTCAATTGATGAGGACTACTTGAGTTGGTGTCTAAATGATCTTGCTAATTTTGGTTGGTTTCAGAAGATAGAAATTGGAAGGAATATTCTTGATCCCTCACACTTGTTCTATGATGATGACATTCTTCTATTTGGAAAAGAGAAAAAAGGGACCATTTCTTGTATCAAGGGTATATTTTCGCATTATGAGGAGTTTTCAGGTCAGATCATTATTTGGAATAAGTCCTCAGTTATGTTAGGGGAAGGTATCACCATCACGAAATAGAATAGAATATCTTTGAACCTTGGCATGAAGAGGGGAACTCTACCTTTTATATATATTGGTTTACCTCTGTTTTGGGGAAGAGTGAAGTGATGCTATCTTGAGGAAATTTTTGTGAAAATTGATAATCAATTAGAAAACTAGAAAGGGAAGAATATGTATCAATATGGAAGAATTTTCTTGGTAAATTTAGTGAATACCTCAATGTTTGTCTAGTCTTTCTCTATTTACAGATGGCCAAGCGAACTTGTTAAAGACTTGATGGGAAATATTAGAAATTTCATATGGACTGGATCAATTAATGAGAGAAAGCTCGTTATAGTGGCTTGGAATGATTGTATTAAACCGAACCAAATAGGGGGAATGGGGGTGAAAGACCTGAGTGTCTTTAATGATGCTTTGATTAAGAAGTTAGTATGGAATCTATTGTCCATACCTAACCCCTCTACATAGTTTCTCTATTATAGGTTTGTTTACAAGCTTCAGCATGGGTACAGTTATTACATGACCTCCTCTGTTTGGCCTTCCATTAAGCAGGATTATTCTTGTCTAATGGAAAATTCAAGATGTATGGATTGTGATAACTCTCCTGTGAACCTCTGGAAAACTCCTTGGTTGTCCCAGCCCATCTGTGATGATATTTCTATTCCCGCATCCCTAATGAACTACACTATTGCTGATGTCTCTTGTATTGTCAATATAAATGAGTTATTACCTGATCATCATTGCCTACAGATCTCGAGATACAATTATGTTGACTCTGACACCCTTGTATGTATGCCAAATTTAAATGGAATCTTTTCCACTAAGGAGTGCTATGGACTGTCGTGTGGCCCTTCCCTAAACCCACACTCTTGGATCAAAGGTGTTCAGACTACCTTTATTCCACCCGATTCAATGATCATCATCTAGAAAATCTGTAAATAGTTCCTCCCGGTTCAACAACTGCTATAATGCATCGGGGTTCAGCTGGTCCGTTCTTGTTCCCTCTGTTTAGATGCCGATGAAAATCAATATCACTTGTTTATCAAATGCCGATTCACAAACATGTTCTAGCTTTATCTGCAGGATATCATCAATTTCTGCTTTAATTTGAATTCTCTAGAGGATCTTTTGCATTGAATTTCTAGAAAGTATTATAGTGAATAGATTCACTCCCTATAGTTGGCTGCTGTTGTGGGTGACTTTTCATTCATTTTGAAGGCGAGGAATGATTTGTCTTTCAATAAAATTAAGCCATCCTTTCATAATTGTGTTTTGATTATCCACCATGCAACTTGGACTGCCTCCCTTTTTCAAATAGGTATTATGAATAATGATGTTGATGATATTGTGTTTTTTAGATCACTTGGTGTTCATGGTAGGTCCAAGAAACCGTTAATGATGAAGTATGTTCGATGGATACCGCCCATCCCTAGTTGGGTCAAAGTCAACGTTGATGGAGCGGTCTTGGGTGCTCCGGGCCCTGTTGGATGTAATGGTGTTTTATGAACATCCCATGGTTTTGTGGAAGGATGATTCTTCCATTATATTGGCAACAGTCTTGCAATTGAGGCAGAACTTTGGGCTATGATCAAAGCAATTAGTTATGATGTTCAATTTAATTGGCATTAATTATGGTTGGAGTCCGAATCGACTATTGCTGTTCAAATTCTTCGTGATCGATCCCAGAATGTACCATGGAAGATCTTTCCTGACTGGATCGAATGTCTACAGTATGCAGAGGTACTCTCCCTTGAAGTAATGTATGTTTAACGTGAGGCCAATCGGGTTGCTGATGCTCTATCAAGAGAGAAATGTTGGAGTTTTGTTCCATTTGGTCCTGCGACTTGACTGTTTTTTGCAATGGCCTTACCAAGGATGATATTTGTGGTGAGGTTTATACCCATGTTTCTTGATCTGTTCCGTGACTCTGTTTTCCAGTGCATTTTTAATTTTACATAATATATTTTTAAGAGTAGGTTTCTTCCCTGTCTCCTAGATTTTTGTGTAAATCTAAAAGATAAGGGTAAAATAGTGATCCAAACCTATATAAAACCTATTTGTTGAGTGTTTTTTGTCCCAACCCCACCTTAGCCTTTAAATAATCCATTTTGGAGCCATTAGAAACCGAAAATGATTTTATTATAAAATAATATTTCTATCTTTTCCTAAGGTGCCCCTCACCCCTCCTATAAAATTGAACTCCACCTTCTTTCTAATTCACAACTTCAAAGCCATTTGGATCGGCCATCCTCTACCCAAATAAAATATCAACAGTCCTACCTTCATCCTAGAGGCCTTTCTTTAGTGACAAGGACATCCTATGGTGCCCTTTTGATTAAATCAAAACGAAGAACTCGAAGAAGAGGTAAATAACTCACCACCTCTTTCATGTTCCTTTCTTATTCCACTTTTTTTATTTGTTGTTTCCATTCTAAAATAACAACTCCAGTATATTCTATATACTATGATGTTATTATAAATATGGTACAACCAAATTAATTATTATATCCATCATTTGGATGACATGTCATCATACGTGCGTACGGCTTACCGTCTCCACGTTGTGGTGTAATTGTTATTCAATACATTATTATTTTTATGGTTATAATAAAGATATTTAGTTGAGATAAATAATAAATATAACATGATAATTATTATGTATATATGATACACCATCAAATTATATATTATTTTAATATCAAAAGAATGATATTGGCGCACGTGCGTACGTACGGATTACCGTCTCCACGAATGTGATGACATTCATTCCCCATCATATACATTCAAGACTAATATTCATTAGATGATTAAAAATAATGTTTAATGACTTGACATCATTCTATATATGACTTTGATAAATCCCATCCATTATAATTATGACTCACATAACAAATAATATAAAGGAAAACTAATCCATTAACAGCCAAAAAAATACAAAGATATTATTAACAAAACAATGTTAAAACATCATATATGATATCATATTAATGTATATGATTCTTGTATAATTTAATAAAAATTAGTTCACCATTATAGAGGAGGTTAACCCACCCTCAAACAAGGAAACGTACAAGTTAAGGGTTAATTCTACAACCTCATCATTATTCAAGGTTGTTTATATGTAATTATCTACTTGTACCTCTTTATCATCCACATCTATGTTTCTTAAAAATGCATTTCAAAACATTTTTATTATTTAAGAGACAATGGGTTAAAGTCATTTATACCATTATTTGAACTTATATGTTTTTGAAATGAATCTTTCCGTCATTTTCCAAACAAGGTACTTTTTGACCTTTTGGAAAAAATTAAGGTAAGAATGTTTTTTAACTTATACGGTGAGTGTGGCTATTTTCTACCGTTATAACATCGTAGAAGCTTCCCATACAAGCTTATAAGAATATTTTCAAATATAAATGTTTTCTTTTATAATTATATTACTTTAAAAATAATTTCAAAATAGAAATAGATATTTCTCATATAATGTTTTGATTTCATCTATGTCAACATCCTTTGATGGATTGTAAGCTTATTTGAAGCTGATTTATTATGAGACAAAACATCAATATTATATTGAAGGATTTGTGATATGTTTGACTGTGGATGTGCTATTTTTATACCATTCATGGTTTATGGATAAATTATTTACATTTCATTTTCTAGTTTTCATATGAATATTTATGTTATGTTTAAACATTTTCAAATGAGGAATGCATTGGACTTAGTAAGTGACGGGTGGAGCCCGCTATAGCTCCTCGATGCCTCAGTAGGTCTCATGAGACATACTAGTGTCTTGGCACAAGGACGTGACAAAATATTATTTTTAGTCTTGGTACAAGGCCTTGAATATGTGGTTATCAATGTCTGGCATTATGCATTCTATCATTATGAAAGTGGCTATTGATATTGCATGTGGTTATTCTACTTGTAGAATATCCATGTGAGTGAGTAAATGAAATTTGTTGATTTTATCATTGCCATATTATACTGAAGTTCATTTTTAAAAGGCTTTTGTTTTAGTCTTATACATTGCCTTAAATGTTTTCGCTTTTTTATGAAAGTTTACGCTATATTGTTATCTTTACTGAGAATCTGAGCTCACCACTTTCTATGTTTTATTTTATCCCGGATGCGAAGAAGTATTTTTTGACCGACTTACAGAGATAGTCTGAGGGGATATGAGTGTGGTCTATGGAAATAATGTTGTTGTAGTTTTTCATTTTATGATGTAATGTAAACCTTATGAATGTATCTAGTATGTCCAAGGATACTAACCTAATCGGTATTTCGAGACTTGATCTTTTGTGATCATGATAATGTTCTATAATAATGCACTATCTCTGGGTAACTATGGTACGGGCGTTACAATTTAATTTATTATTCAGAAAATATAATTCTATTCAACACAAGTATAACATTATTCTCTATAGAAAGAAATTCAAATAATGATTCATCCATCATTAGTTCCACATTTATTTATTCAGTTTCCTTCCTCCACATACTTGACTAGAATTCTTCCACAAGTTTATCTCTATTACAATATTGTTATAATGTTTCATATACATTCACCAGATCTCACAAGATTTTATTTCAACCTTTAAATCACTCCACACAATCACATCATATATTTCATTATATTAATTTTCTTGATTCGATCACATATGGATTATTATCAATATCCAAAACCATTCCAAATTTTATTTGGGTTCAATATCAATGGTATAGGTTTATCAAACATTTCATGTAAATTTAAATTTAAATCTCCCCAAAATTTATTTTCACACATCTTCATTTAAAATAATTCCCATATCTATTTGTTTTATCATCAAGCATGGAATTTGTTTTATTTAAATGGATTCTATTGAACTCTTCCCATGATGAAGCCTCAGTCGACCATATTATTATTATTATTATTATTATTAAATTTCATCCACTGATTGACTTCTCATTCTATGTGATATACCACCATGATTAATTTCTCTGGATTTTAACAAAATAGTTCATAAAATATTAAATTCTATTGAGGCATTCATTGATTGGATATTAATGGATCAAAAAATAATCTAATTGAAGGTGTAAACATATGAATGAACTACTCGACTACATGTTCTATAACCCAAATTGAGGATGGACTGTCAACATGATACATGTTAATACTCATAACCCAGTATTATTGATTCATCATTATCATGAAGATTACCATTCTAGTATACATCTTTTTTATATGTCAATTATTTCATCATACATTTTACATATTTTTACATGGTACATCATAAATTTATCCATTTTTATTTAATAAGAAAACCTCAGTTATAAATGTGTTCCATTGAGTGATATTGAATTATAATTGTATTTTAAAACATAGAACTTACTTAATCAATATATTATTCTTAAATATTGTTTAATAACAACAAAATTACATATATATAATTTATAAGGGTTTATATAAATAATGTAATTATCCAAAAAATTCCCATGGAAATTAAAATTATTCTATGAGGCAAGGTAAATTGATTATAACTATGAAAAAAGTCATGTCAAATCCAAATTCACAATTTTTAGTTTTTTACTCCATGAGACAACTATTCAAGAATCATATCAACTTCTTGAATCCAAATAGGGATTTCATTGCAAGGGTACAAATTTCTTAATATTCTACAAACATTCTAGGAAGTCGTCAAATGTCTATATATATTATTGATGTTCATAATAAGATTTTGAATTCCTAATTTATATAAATAACAAAACCGTGATATGATACCAAATAATAAATCCTTTATTTTTATATCATAATTATTTTTCTTTCATAGTAGAAAACATGACAGCAGACAAGATGGTTTAAGTTGTAGTATCATTAAAATTATAAAAGTAACACATGAAGCCATAAAAATATTTTAATATATTTGAGTGTATATTGTGTCTATTAATATTATTTTATATTAATTGAATCACAAATAATGGTGATAAAAATCATTCAAATATTATGTGAATAATTACCAAAAAATCATAAATAATGTTAATCAAACAAATATGATAATTACAGTTAAGAGATGAGGTATATCATGATATAATAACAAGATGTACACAAACCATAATGTGACTCAATTTTTTACTATATTAACTTGGAATGTTTCAAAACATATTTTTGAATCGGTTCACTGAGATGGAAATTCATTATAAAGCCCAGTATGAACCCAATTAATATTATAAAAATATTCAAAATAATTTATTTACAAGGAATAAATGGAATCATAAATAAATTTTGTTCCCCTATATAGAATATTTTATTGTAATTTTTAGAACATAGTTGCAACCGAAACATGTGGTTTACCCTCGGCGTGACCTGAAGTTCATCAGTGTCAGATGTTCAAATGACACAGCCACTTATCAAACATTTTATTAAATTAAATAAACAATTAATTAATTATATTTATTAAATGTACAATTAAAATAATATATAAATTCTCTATTATTATGGTTTTACAAGGCTTACCCACATAATCCATGCTAGATCATAAAATATGAGGATAATTCTATTCATTAGTTGATAGGGATTGAGAAACGAGGATGGATGGATTGAGTATAATCTTGGGATGAATGATGAAAATTGTTTGATCTTCACTTTCATTGAAATATGATAAATTCGTCACATATTTTTGATCCACAATCAATATAAGACTCATAATTTGTGTATTTATACATATTTATTAAATTATTGAACATATATTTTACCTTATTTCAATCTATGATAATTGTTATCACATGAGCAATGATATTTATTGATTATAAAGATCTAAAAAATTATTCCATTTTTCACTTGTTATCACCACCGTTATATAAACATAGGATACATATAATTTTAAATTGATTTTTAGATTATTAATTGTGTTTTTTACCACTTCATTGGTTGTTTTATTCAATGATGGCCTATTGTGCCGTGGTTTGAAGTTGAAGACACATGTTTGAGCATGATCAATCTCCTAGATTCATTCTAGTAGAATAAATAAAATATAGACAAATGTTTTATTAGGAATATTTTGGAATGATAAGGGAATTTTTTTTACCTGGTTTTATTGGTAACAAATGTGCAAATTCTTGATTGAGGATGGACTAAAGGTGCGATGGGGGAGATGATTGAATAGAGATGGTTCAAGATTTCATTAAGGATCTATTTCTCTATTGGAAATGTAACAATGATGTGGTGTAAAACAAGACTGGGTGGAAGGACAATATGAAGTGATTCAATTAAAGTATAGTTTATGTGGATGGATGTTTTAGGCTATTCGGTGAAGAACCTTGAGGAATCGATTTATGTCTTCTTGTGGCGGGAAGTGTGAGTTATTATTAAAATTAATAATAATCACAGGTGTTATTTATTATTAATTAGAATAATATTTTCTTGTACAATTTATTATAAATTTTAATATTAATTAGATGTTTTATATATCATTATTTTAATAATAATAACATAATATATTTGGTATTATTTTTCAAAAAAATGAAATATATAAAAAATAGAAATTCGAAAACCCTTTGGTGGGGGTGGGGGTGGATCATGAGCATGGCATAGTAGAGGGAGGTCTAATGTGACTCTGTTGTTTTTTTGGTCAAATATTATGTTATAATGAATATATTAATTACATTGATTTAAATAAAATATGGTATCTATTTGGGTGTAACACCATTATGCATGAAAATGATTTGAATGAAAAACCTTAGATAATGGTTTTTTAATAATAATAATAATAATAATCATCATATGAAGTATCAATATTATTTATTTTTACTATTGAATCTTTATTTGGATGATAGCATTATCATCTAATGAAAAATTGTTGAACCATCAGTGGAATCTTGTACCTGAAATTGACATGGCCAATCGACAATCAAGGATGTATAATTAATTTATGCTCGTATCTCATATCCTTGAAACCCCTATTAATCTTAATTATATTATTATTATTATTATTACAAAATCTATTGTATGACATATATATTTCATCTAGTGTTAGAACATCAAACCATTTAAGGTATAATGATAATGATATTGAGGAGGATGTTTTAAGACCAATATTGGGTAATTTTTAGGAATCGAGGATTGGGGCCATGATTTGATGAACATACATGTTATAGAGAAATGTGTTTTTTCACACAGTATCCAATTTGTTGAAGTGAATATCTTTTGCCAACAGTTGTATTCTGAGGATAAAAATATTTTTTTCTTGGATACTCATTAGAATTTTAAATGGTACTAAGTGATTTGAGGTTCTTTCATGTCAGAATGATGAAAAACCTCATGTAACCATAAGGATTTTATCCAGACACACTATGTACTCTAGGAGTTCATAGGAAACCCCATGGGTACATGGGGAAAACCCAATACCGTGGAACAACTATTTGATATGGTGACTTCACAAGACATGTAGACCAAGTACTCACCATTTAATTCTATATGATCCATTTCTTTCTTATGTATACTTCATTTGGACCTATATTTTCCTTCCGAGTTGTATATCCTGAGTTTCATCTAGGTTGAAGGGGAATATGGTCTTTATAGTATATTTTGAGATACTTTGTGAGATGTTTTGAGTGTTAAGCTTGTTTAGGTAACACTCAATGATATTTGTGATATAAGAGGATCATCAGAATCTCCATATTTATATGGTACTACAATAAAACATTAGGGTGTGGGTCCACCATAATCATAGAGAATATTGAGACAGTAATCCTTTATCACATGCAAGAGTGGGTAATATATCCTTGGAGATGGTACAACCCAATTGCATCATGACATGAGACCATAGAACTCATTTTTATAGATAGAGATAGTACTACCATGTATCATTGAGGTTTTGTTCCTCTATCCTTGGAGTTGGTAAGACCCTTCCACACTAGGGTGTAGGTCCTCCATACTCATTGTGAAGATAGATCAGGTACTCCCGTATCACACCAGGGCATTGGTCCTCTATCCGTTGAGATGGTACTCCATGGTCACACTAGAGAATGGGTCCTCCATAGTAATTATGAAGATATACACAATACTCCACTATCTCACTAGGGAATTAGTACACTATACTTGGGGATGGTAATCCACCATTACATCCATGCGTCGGTCTTCTATAATCATTGTTTATATAGGGATGGTACTCCCATATCGTACCAGGGTGTGATTCATCTATCCTATAAGACCTTAGTACCTTTTATCTCAAATGTGCGGCTCCTAAGTATAAATTTTAATGATATAGATATATTACCCAGTAGAAACAGGTCACGAGTCGATTTTCCATGGTGATGGTACACCCTAGTCACAATAGGGCATGTTCCCTTTACAAAAAGAGATTATACTCCACTATCTCAACTGAGTGAGGGTCCTCCATACTATGGAGATTGTTCCCACTCTACATTAAATCAAATTTGAAAATTTTTGGTCCTCCCCATAGTAACATTAACAGATACATTAGATTTTGGGAATTATATATCCTCCCATTTTATAGATGTAAGGAGACTCATTTTTTATCCTTGTTGTGGAGATCGAGATCTCCTTTCTACCTCATTTAGGTTTCTTGTAGAGAATATCTTGTTTTTTCAGTATAGTTATTGTCAAATATACTTCATTTTATTCCATTATTATTATTAGAAGACTACATAAAATATATATTGTGTTGTTCCCTCTTCATTTTCATGGGCTTATCTCACACATGTCAGGTCTTATGTAGTCGATGAATAGGCCAAAAATTATTTCAGAGGAGTGAATCATTACCTAGGTCCACATAACAAGTATTGTTGACATTTATGGAAATTTAATCCTTAAATATATTTATATTTCATTTCTATATATTTTTAGTTTGGAATAAATTTTCTAGGAGGGTGTGTATTTATTCACTTAACGGTTGATATTTTTCTTTCAAATTCATTTTTAATATATATCCATAGACAAGGATTCAAAATACCATCTTTTCATCTCAATATCCCAAGATATTTGTTATTGGCGTCACTGTACATGCATCATATTGATGCACACCTGTCGTAGGGCGTGGCAAAACAATTATTTACTATGTTAAAATGTAGTAATGTTGTTAACCTAGGAAGGATCATGAAGAGTAGTGCACAAAAAAACGGGTTGTCACTTTAAAATGAGGATAAAAAAATTGTGTTTTTGAAATGAAATTTAAATTTAAAATGATTAAAAAACTATGATATTAAAAAGGGTGATTTTTTCGGGGTTGGTATCCTGATTTTAATGCTATCCATGTTCAATTTAATTCAAACCTCGTATTCATTGTTGATTAAAGTGAGTTTCCACAATCGTTTCCTCTCACATCCTTGGTGAAATTATTTTTATGAGAGAAAACCTTACCAAGATCTCAGTTTGGTCAACTCTCCTTCCATGTGTAAAATAGTTGTATTGAATATCCATAATTGAAATGGGAAATACTCGATTGGGTTTTGTTTATACCAAACAATCATGATCATTCACTACACCTTTTACATGTACAGACGATCGTCAAGTACTTCACCACTGATTCCTGGTTTATTCCATTGTATATAAACCAGAAATTAGTGGAGGGAGATTATGAATATTTTACCAAGGCGAAAATCAATAACGAAATTAATATTCAAGAACGACTGCACTTGATAATAAAATCCGCTATAAGAAATTGAAAACAACATTGGAGAAGAATGAAATTTATTCAATTGCGTCCAAGAACTCAAGCATTACAATGTAGAAAACCAACCCTTCCCCAATAACTCCAAATTTTTACCCCACCATGGTAAGGGTAATCGAGATAAATGGGGAAGAAGAAGACATTACAAAATTATGAAAAAGAAAAGAAATAAAAGATAAATCTGAGAAGTTATCCTCCTTGGTGTCCCAGAAGGAATGGGATGGAGAATGGGATGATTTGGGAAGGAGGTGAGGGCCTCCTTTTATAGGCAGAATTCGACCTCGAAAGTCGACGCATTGTATCCACATTAAATGAAATATTCTCTAATTTATCCCTTCATGAATGTTGTTAATAATTCCCTTGGAAGTGTCCCCTCAAAATCTCAGCGGATTTGGACATGTATTCCGAGTGTTATGACCATTTTACTCTGAGAATTTATTTTTTCCAATCAGACTCTCCAGAACGCAATACTCCAGTTTAGGGTTATTTAATGACCACATAAACGGCCAATTCAGGCGGTACATCCTTAATAAAAGATGCTCCAAACTCCTTTCTCGTCCACCCATTGAATTTCACAACATTTGGGACCACCATTGATGAGTTATAGAGCCCACACCAAAACTAGGCAGAACTGAAAACAGTTTTCTTTCTCCCACTTGTGAGATTTCTTTGAACATCCATATTGCTGATTCATATTTTAGTCCAAAAATAGTAAATGAAGCTCTAGATGTGTAGAATATTTAAAAGAAAGAATTTTTCAATTTGGATCAGTTTAGATAATGCTATGACAAACTACAGAAATAAGTTAAAACTGTTAAAAATCCAAAATGGCCAATTTTAACTATTCATCTCAAAATAACACCAATATCATAAAAATGAAACAATTAATCTCAGAGGATCAATTTTGTGGGTTTAAAACAATGATATTCAATATTAATTAATTGATAATATTTTCTCTATCAATTCCCCTACACTTAGCACTTGGAGTCCTGGACAAGTAAAAATCAAATCAAATCAAATCCAAAACACATATCAATGAGATCTACCAAAACAATTCCAAGAAACAAAGAGATATCATGCCTCATAAAAAGAAATTATTTCAAGTTCCCCATTTTAGATTTTAATATATTTCCACTTCATTTCTTATCATATTCACACAAAACACCTACCTCACATGAATTTTCTCTAATCTAATAATTGTAAATGCTGAACAAGGCTTTTCTCATCCAAACTCACACAAGTGTCACCATAGGCTCGATAACTTTTTACTTCTCCAACCGATGTAAGTCAAGGACATGTGTTTCTAATGAGAACTTTTCAGGGTTGTTCTGTGGCTTCTAGTTGGTATGAGTTAGATGATAAAATTCTGAGGCCGAAAAAGGAGGGCTTGGCTCTTTTTGAAGCAAAATAGCCAGATTCTAATTTTCACTCAAGTATGGTCTCATTATCTTCCCCTTTGTAGAAACTCAGCTCCATCATCATTCAATCTGCTCAGTATTTTAGTAGAAAAAATTTCAATCTTTTGAAACATGATTTTTTTGAAAGCTACAGATAGGTACATGTTTTTTTTACATTGGAAACTCCAGAAAGGCACAACTTCTCCTATCATGAAAGCTCGAGAAAAGAACAGATTTTAACAAAATGAAATATTTAGTAGGAACATCAGCTCTTCAAAATTCTATATTCCTCCAAAAGTATCACCAAATGAGGTATTACACCACAAGACATCTTCCCTCACACTTAAGTTCAACTAGATCATGCAATTTCACTTCAAGAGCAGGTAGGATAGGGAAAATTGTCTTGTAATGTGGTTAACCTAACGGGAAATTCATGGCTACTTGGGGCTACAATGAAGGATAAATGTAAAGGGGGGACATAATGAAAATGATTATTTTGAAAAGGGGGCTTCAAACCCAATAAATGCTTCAATAATTTAAAACACACGTACCCCAAACCCTGAGGTTTGGAAAAATAAATCAAATTCTGGTTTAAGCAAGCATGGTATGGTTCTCTCAATAAATGAGGTGAAAGAAAAGAATATGACAAAATGGTTTTGAAGCCTCACAAGAAAGTGATTTCAATGATATAGACAGTGAAATATGGCATAAGATTCAAAATTTAGTGTACATTTCATGAAATTCCAAAAAATTTGAACTTGAAACAAAAGTCATTTCAGCATTCATTTACGCTTAGTTTCATAAAATAGATTGGATCACTCTTTGAAATGGGTTTCAAAAATGGTATTGATAATCATTTATGCTAAAAAGTTTCAAAAAACACACCAAAAACTAAAAAAAATAAACACACAAAAATTTGAAGACACACAATTTTCTTTTATTATTTTAATTTTTTTTTTAAAAACAAACACAAAATGAAAATCCTAAACTAAAAAGGTTCCCTCCCCCACACATAAATGATGAAGTGTACTCAATGCATTCAAGTGGATTTAACATGAATGTAGATTTATGATTGAATCACAATAGCAAGAAAGTGTGAAGGAGAGGTACAACCTGATGGATCTTATTGATTAATAGGTTGGAGGAGCACGATCTCCTCCACTGGCTCTGATGGAAGGGTCCCAAGGAATTTCTTCATCCTATGTCCATTCACAGTGAATGGATCCTACTCTCCATCCTTCATAATCGGCACAACACCAAAAGGATATACATGAGTAACTATAAATGGACCTTCCTATCTGGAACGAAGTTTTCCTAGCATCAGCCTGAGTCTTGAGTTGAATAATAACACTTTGTCTCCCGGAGAGAAGTCTTTTGGTCGGATCAGCTTGTCATGAGCGACTCTTGTTCATTCTTTGTAAATCCTTGAATTTTCAAATTATTCCCTTCTTATTTCCTCTAGATCTTGAAACTTAAATCTTCTTTCCTTCCAAGCACTTTCAAGGTCCAAATTCATTTTCCTCATAGCCCAATACACTTTATGCTCCAATTCCACAGGTAGGTGACAACTTTTCCCATAAATCAGCCTATATGGACTCATTCGAATCGAAGTTTTGTAGGATGTCCTGTATGCCCATAAGGTATCATCCAAACTTTGGATCCAATCCTTCCTGTTTGGATTAACGGTCTTTTCCAAAATTCCCCTGATTTCCTTGTTTGAAACTTTAGCTTTCCCATTATTCTGTGGATGATAGGGAGTTGATGTTTTATGATGCACCCCCTACTTCTTCAGCAAAGTATCCATTACACAATTGAATAATTAAGTCCCTTGATCACTATTGATTGCTCTGGGCACTCCAAACCTACAAAATATGTTAGACCTGACAAAATCACAAACAACTTTAGCATCATCAGTTCTGATTCCTTTTGCTTCCTCCCATTTGTAAACATAATCATCTGTAAGAAAGATATAATAATTTCCAAATGAAATCAGGAAAGGTGCCATAAAATCTATCCCCCAAACATAAAAAATGTCACAAAAATTCAATGTCTTTTGGGGTATTTCTTGTCTCTTTGAAATATTTCCTGAAAACTGACATTTTTCACATATTTTACAAAATTCATGAGAATCATTAAAAATGGTGGGCCAATAAATTCCATATTCTAAAACCTTCCTTGCTATCCTTTGAGGCCCAAAGTGGCCCCCACAAGCAAAAGTGTGACAAAAATCAAAGATAGATTTAACCTCACTTTCAGGTAAACATCTTCTTATTACTTGATCATTGCAAATCTTCCAAATAAATGGATCATACAAAATGTAATATCTAGATTCAGCTTTCAGTTTTTGAATTTGGTGAGAATTGAAATGAGATGGGACCTGATATTTTACCAAAAAATTGACTATATCAGAATACCAAGGCATTTCTCTTTCAATCAAGTACAACTGCTCTCCTGGAATTTGATCATTCAACAGGTCTCTTTCTAGAATTTCAATTTCAGTAGTGTTTGGCAGTCTACTTAAGTGATCAGCCACTTGGTTCTCAGATCCCTTCTTATCATTGATTTCTATATTGAACTCCTACAATATTATCATCTATCCCACTAACCTTGGTTTAGAATCAGCATTCTTCATCAAGTATCTCATAGCTGTATGATCAAAAAACACAGTGATTTTAGTTCCAAGAAGATATGATCTAAATATTTCTAAAGAAAAAACAACTGCAAAGAACTCTTTTTTCTGTGGCTGTGTAATTGAATTGCTCTGCATCTAATGTTCTTGAGGCATATTAAATGACTTGTGGTCTGCCCTCAATTCGCTGAGAAAGGACTGCTCCAACTGCTTGGTTGGAGGCATCATAATGTAGTTCAAATGGTTCTTCCCAATTTAGAGGCTGCATCACGGGTGGTGAAATCAATCTCTTCTTCAACTCATCAAAGGATTCCCTACATGCACCATTGAAAACAAAATCAACATCTTCTAAAAGTAATCTAGATAGAGGGAGAGAAATCTTACTGAAATCTTTGATAAACCTCCTGTTGAATCCTACATGTCCTAAAAATGATCTAACATGTTTCACACAAGTAGGGTAAGGAAATGAATTTCTCACTTTAATTTTTGATTTATCCACATCAATTATATTTTGGGAAATGACATGACCAAGAAAATCTCCTCTTTGACCATGAAATGACAATTTTCAAAATTTAAACCAAGATTTTTTTCAATGAAGGTTTTCAAAACATTTTCTAGATTTTTCAAACAATGATCAAAAGAATCTCCAAAAACTGTGAAATAATCTAAGAAAACTTACAATAAATTTTCAATTTGCTCAGAAAATATACTCACCATGCACCTCTGAAATGTACGTAGAGAATTAAATAATCCAAATGGAATTATTTTATATGAAAAAGTACCAAAAGGACATGTAAATGTCATCTTCTCTTGATCCTCAGAAGCAATGGGTACCTAGAAGTAACCTGAAAATCCATCCAAAAATCAATAATGAGTTCTCCCTGCCAATCTTTCTAACACCTGGTCAATGAAGGGGATGACAAAATTATCTTTCCAAGTGACATGGTTCAATTTCCTAAAATCAATGCACACTCTCCAGCTATTTTGAATTCTCATAGGGATTAACTCATTCTTTTCATTCTTCACAATGGTCAGGCATGTTTTTTTGGAACGACATGAATAGGGCTTACCCACTACAAATCTGAAATGGGATAGATGATCCCAGCTTCCAAGAGATTCTCGATCTCCTTCTTCACAACCTCCATCAATGTGGGATTTAGTCTTCTTTGGGGCTGTCTAACAGGTTTGGAATCTCCCTGAACAAAAATTCTATGTGAGCATATTTTTGGGTTTATTCCTGGGATATCACCTAAGCTCCATCCTATTGCCTGGACATTCTTTCTCAAAATCTCAATCATAGATTTTTCTTGGGTTTTAGAAGGATTATTAGAAATTATCATTGGTAGATTTTCTACCTCTCTAAGGTATACATATTTCAAATCACTGGGGAGTGGTTTTAGTTCCAGATTAGGGGGATGCTCAAGGTATGAGACTAAATTGACGTTTTCCACTTCCAAATTTTGGACCTCCTACACACAAGAAACCATATCATCTTCCTCATTATTTAAAAAATCATCAAAGAAATCAGATTTTACCACTTCCTCCCACATGAAGTCAGGATCTCCAACATCTTCAGTATCCACATGTTCAATGATATTTCCATGGGAAGATGTCTCTCCTTAGTCTAAGAATTCATAGAGCATACCCGATTCTTCAATTGGTTCCACACCAACTTCATGGTAAAGTGAAAAGAGGGAGTGATCATCCGACAGTTGCCTCATGGATTCAAAAATATTAAAGTCGACCGCGCTCTCTCCAAAATCCATGGTGAGTGTCCCCTCGTGGACATTGATGATGGTTCTGGCTGTCTTCTAGAAAGGTATCCCCAAAATGATGGGTGAATGTGACGAGCTCCTATCTTATTCCATTTTGAGAATGTAGAAGTCAGCTGAGAATAATAGATCTTTGACTTTCACAAGGACATCCTCCAAAAGTACTGCAAGAAAAACTGTGGATTTGTTTGCAAGGTAGACCACCACTCATTTGGGCTTCAATTATCCCATCTGCAAAGAAGTGTATACCGAGTTCGAAAATACATTAATTGAAGCACCAAATCACACAAAGAATTAGTGAGATTTAATGAACCAATGGTGCATGGAATGGAAAAATTACCTAGATCTTGACATTTGGTTGGAATCTATGGTGTGATAAGGGATGAGACACTTCTTCCCAAGTTGATTATTTCATTCCCATGAAGCCTTATCTTTTTTGGTGCAAAGATCTTTCAAAAAATTTGCATACCTTGGAATTTTTTTAACAGCTTCAAGTAGGGGGATATTGATTTCCACTTTTTGGAAGGTGTCCAAAATTTCTTTTTGAAGTGCTTCTTTATGCATTTTCTTTCATTAGATCATCCTTGATGGAAAGGGTGGGGGTAAGTATTTCTTCTCCCTTTGTTTTCTTTAAATTTGAGTTTCTTGTTTCTTATTCTCTGGCCTATTCTTCTCCTCCTCCTCTTCCTTTTCACATTCTTGGTGGATTTTCACAAGACTTTCTGAATCATTCTCCTTCAGAATAGGTGGTATTTTTTCAGGTTCAGGGTTGGATGGAGGTGGGATTTCCTTTCCAATTTTTTTTATGATTTCACTAACATTCTCTTTAGGATTTGGCACTGTTTGGGATGGATGCTTCCCTGGATTCTTGGACATGATTTCAACAAGACTTTCCACTATGTCTGCTAGCTTGTCAACCTTATCTTCTAGGCCCTCATTCTTGGATTGTAGATGTTCCATAGAAGGTTGTGTGCTGGTGGATGGTTGTTCATATGTCTTTCATTGGAATGGTGGTGGTTGAAAATATTTTGGTTGTTGGAAGGGCTGTTTATAAGATTTTTGGATGGGAGGGGGGTTCTGGTATTGCTGCTGCTGGTATGCAGGTTGACTAGGGTGCTGGTTAAATGATCTCATCTAGTTTTGTTGGTTCCCCTATCCTTTTTGGGATTGGGGTTGATGTAGTGTATTTTTTTGGAATTTTCTTGGTTGAAAAGACACAGCACAATATTCTGTCCCCTGTATATCAGGGCACTGGTCAGTATAATGAGTGGAAGAATAACATAAACCATATACCTGAGTTGAAGCTTCTTGTCCATTTTCTTGTTTTACAGCCATTTGATGGACTAACCTTGCAAGGTCATCGACTTTAGTTTCAATCAATGTAGATGAATTAGATGTTTTTACCTCACGTATCCCCCTAGATCCCATTCATCTTAGTCCAAATTGTTGTGAGTTTTGAGAAATCTTCTCAATTAGTATTCTAATATCTGCAGGCGACTTGTCAATCAAGGACCCCCCTAATAAGGAATCTAGAAGATTTCGATCATTATCCACATGTCCTTGGTAGAAGAAAACAAGGAATCGGTGTTCCTCCATTTCTTGATGTGGGTAGCTATAACATAGCTTCTTGAAGCACTCCCAGTACCCGTAGAGGGTTTCTCCAGTTGATTGTTGTATGATATAAATCTCTTTATTGATGGAAATGATCCTTGATGTGGGAAATAATCTTTACATGAAACTTCTTTCTAGGTCTTCACAATCACTGATCTCTCCTGGTTGCAGGTTGTAAAACCATTCTTTAGCTGCTCCATCAAGTGAGATGGAGAATTCCCTCCACTGAAATTGGTCTTCGGGTGCTCCTCTTGGCCTGAAGCTTGATCATTTGTATCTGAATTCTTGCATGTACCGATTTGGATCTTCTCCTGAAAGAACATGAAACATTGGAAGCACAGAAATCATATTGACACATAATTAAAAATCATTTGGTTCAGTGGGTGCAATTAGTTGGTTATTTTGAATGGAAAATTGTGGTGCACATTGATCACGTAGGGTTCGGTTGGGATTTCTAGCCATGATTTCAGGTTCCGAATGAACACAAAGAGTTTCACCTGAATTTGAGAGATCTATATCTTCAAATAATTTTGGTAGATTTATTTTTCTTAGTTGGGTTAATGTTCTTTCAATTTTGGATCAAATTCAATTAATGGTTCTTTTGAGTTGCGGGTCATTCAATTTTAAATTTTCTTTATTGTTGCATTGCCTCCCTAGAAACGGTGCCATGTTTGACGCATGCCTATCATAGGGCATGGAAAAACTATTATTTCTTAATTTAAAATGTAGTAATGTGGTTGACCTAGGACGTATTCTGAAGAGGAGTGCACAAAAAAACAGGTTGTCACTTTAAAATGAGGATAAAAAAATTGTGTTTTTGAAATGAAATTGGAAATTAAAATGATTGAAAAACTATCATTTTAAAAAGGGTGATTAGTACGGGGTCGGTTTCTAGATTTTAATTCTATACTTGTTCAATTTAATTCAAACCTCTTCTTCTTTGTAGATTAAAGTGAGTTTCCACAATCGTTTCCTCTCACTTCCTTGGTGAAATTATTTTTGTGAGAGAAAACCTTACCAAGATATCAGTTTCATAAACTATCCTTCCATGTGTAAAATAGTTGTATTGAATATCCTTAATTGAAATGGGAAATACCCGATTGGGTTTTCTTATCCCAAACAATCAAGAACATTCACTACACCTTTTACACGTACTGACGATCGTCGAGTACTTCACCGCTAATTCCTGGTTTATTCCATTGTATATAAACCAGAAATTAGTGGAGGGAGATTATTATTATTTTACCAAGGCAAAAATCAATAATGGAATTAATATTCAAGAACGATCTCACATGATAATAAAATCCACTATAAGAAATTGAAAAAAACTTTGAAGAAGAAAGAAATTTATTCAATTGCATCCAAGAACTCAAGCATTACAATATAGAAAACCACCCTTCCACAATCACTCCAAATGTTTACCCCACCATGGTAAGGGTAATTGAGATGAATGGGGAAAAAGAAGGCATTACAAAACTATGAAAAAGAAAATAAATAAAAGATAAAGCTGAGAAGTTCCCCTCCTTGGTGTCTTAGAAGGAATGGGATGGAGAATGGGATGATTTGGGAAGGAGGTGAGGGCCTCCTTTTATAGGAAGAATTTGACCCCTGTAAGATGATGTGTTATAGCCCCATTAAATGACATCTTCACGCATTTATCCCTTCTTAAATGTTGTTCATAATTTCCTTGGACGTGTCCCCTAAAATTATCAGCGGATTTGGACATGTATTCCGAGAGTTATGTCCATTTTACTCTGAGTATTTATTCTATCCATTCAGACTCTACAGAACGTAATACTCTGGTTTATGGTGATTTAATGACATCATAAACGGCCAATTCACACAGTCCTTATTTCATAAAAGATGCTCCAAAACGCCTTGCGCGTCCAACCATCGAATTTTACAACATTTGGACCCCCCATGGATGAGTTATGGAGCCCACACCAAAACTAGGAATAACTGAAAACAGTTTTCTTTATCCCACTTCTGAGCTTCCTTTGAGCTTCCATATTGCCGATTCAGCTTTTAGTCCAAAAATAATAAATGAATCACTGGATGTGTAGAATCTAGAAAAGAAAAAATTTTGCAATTGGGATCAGTGTAGATAATGTTATGGCCATACTACAGAAATAATTTAAAAAAATTAAAAATCCAAAATGGCCAATTTTTACTATTCAGCTCAAAATAACACCAATATCATAAAAATGAAACAATTAATCTTAGAGGATCACATTTTTGGGTTTAATAAAAAGATATCCAGTATAAATTAATTTAAAATGTTTGCTCTATCACATATATAAATGATTTATTTCATGTTCTTTCATGAGTTACCTCCCTATATATTTTATTTGATTATGGTATGTCTTAAAAGAATTAATTATGTTTATGTGAGGTTAGAGAAATTTAGATACAATTTAATGATGATGACCAGTAGAGATGTGAGACATTAGCTAAGGAACCCACCAATATGGGTTTTTCTCCAATCATGCACTACGAAATACTTCAACCTATTGAGATGTGAATGGATGCATCTATGCATGATGCATATGATCATTTGTGTGTTGAGAATTAGATGCTTAAGGTATGATAAGATGATGGTAAATGTAGGATTATAACACTACATGATTTCTAGAAATTGAGATGGTTGATGATTCATGATGAGACTGACCCACAACCAGTATAGGTTGACTTCATGTTGTAGTTCAATTTTGTTGTCTAGTGTAAGACTCAACTGATTTGATGGTTACATTAGTGATTACTCAACTCCATGGAGATGTATTATCATCTATATTTTGTAAAATATGATTCAAATTTGTTGATTACACATTTATAGATTCATATATCTGTTTATAGTTCGTGTTTCATGATGATACAAGCATGTCCTTCTCATGTACTTAATGAATGGAACAATATTAAGATGAAAATTTCTTTCATGGATTAGATCAAATCTAATGATGTTCATTAGGGATTGAATTTTACATGGTGAAAAGGGGATTTTATATAGCCCTCATTTTTTGATATTTTATGTCGCTTCAATATTGAAAGAAATAGGGACTCTTCCTTCACAAAGATGCATTCTTCAAGCATGATTAAAAACCATGATGGAATGTCAGTGTAAACAAATCTTTATGGGGTTATGGGGTTGTAGAAGAATTATTGGATTTTTCTATTGGATTATGACCTAAAAGAAAGGTGTCATAGTGAACCGTGTCTATGGAGGACATAAAGGCACAAATAAATATGGATTTCTGTGGTTGGGGATTCTAACTATATGACTCCAGGTCAATTTGGTGAGCTTCACAGATCTTATCTTACACCGATTAAATTATTGGTGCTAGTAAATAATCTATATTTAATGGAAATATCCCCAATTTATATTCTATAGATACCAATGAGTTCATTTTTCTCAATCCATGTGCTCGAGGGTCGTATATAGAGGATCAGGGAACAAGAACTTTGGTTGAGGTGTAACCAATCTCAATGCGTTGAGAGTTCCTTGTATGAAATAATTATATAGTGCTTTTGGTATGATAACATGTGGTTTTGAATATAGGGTATTGTTTTACCATCAATGAAAATATTATTTATACTCTTTAGTGTATAAGTACTTCTTGTATTTTGGGATCAAGTTTTCTACATTAAAAAGAAGTGATTCATTACTAGATTAGGATATGCTCATTTTTAGGATGTTAAAGTTTCTCTCTCATTTCTTGGCCAGTATTATCCTTGGATAAGTGGTTTATATGAACTTTTAACTTCATATTATCTTAGAGGTGTATGTGGTAATCCTTTTGGAATATATTGCATGGTTACTTCCCCATTTAGAGTTTTTTTTCTAAAGGGACTTGTACTAGGGATGACTAGATTATTTTTAAAGAATATTGCATCACCACATGTATTAGTGAGGTAATGTAATGTGGTTCTTGGAGACTATATAAAAGGGTCATAATATGAAAAATATTTATTTGTTGTGAAACCCTATGTTTTTTCTTTTGATGCTGATGAAATCCATTTATTTCATGTGGATTAGTGTCACCAATGCATGATACGTATCTTGAATGAGTATCCACCCATGATAATTTTATAAAATCTTCAACCAATGGATGGTGGGGAATGATCCATAGAGTTTAAACTCATAATTTCTTCACTACATTTATATTTTCCAGAGGTGGATGAATCTAGAAATTATTGTTAGATCCATTGTGGTTTCATTGGGAAATTGGTTAAATTCTTATGCATGTAAAACATCCTAGTAGATTTCAAAAAGTCTATGAGATAGATCCCGGACATTTCTAGGATCGTATTTTAATATTCTTTTCTTATAGAACAAATTTTTCAACTTTATCATTTAATAACGAAATAAGTAAGAGGTTGGTGGTGGTGATGGCTGTGATATGAGTTCATTTCATCTAGGGAATGATTAAGAATGCTCAGAAACATCTTGATAAATTTAAGTCCAATAATTAATGAATTTTATGTCATGTGTTTTGGGTTTTATGAATGGTGATGGTCTATCAATTGGGTTCTTATGCCCTTTTGTGAATACCTTTTTGGGATAGTGATGTGGTGGTTTGATTGTCCTCATGGCTATATTAGATTTAACTCCTTCTATTCTCCACACATCGTAGCTAATACGATATATTCAAAAATTATTGTATGATATCAATATGGGTAATATGGGCCCAAAAATTTGAGTATATTTTTTCATAGACAACGTTGTGTTGATAACTAGATGACAATGAACCATCATCAGAAAGTATTTCACTTGAAATAAATTTTTTAGAAGAAACTACAATAATAAGGCAAAATCATGGGAGTGAGATTCCCATTTTAAAGATTAGTATCCCCAAAATTTTAGAATGGTTTTTTATTTTCAGGATTAAAATATTTGAAAAGGATAATTATATAAAGACTCTATCATTTCATTTTAAAAAATAGAATAATTATAAGAATATTTTGGATATAGGCACTGAGATATCAAATGTTTCTGTGTCCCAGTGCCCCTAGGATTAATCATATAACGATATTAAATAAATTTTATATCATTCCTGTACACTATTTTAGACATAATTTACAATATTGTGAATGGATACTGAAATGGGAAATCTAAGACCAAATTTGAGTTACGAATATTGGGTTTAGCCTGTGTGTAACATAATGTTGGTGGATGATAGTCACTTGGATGAGGAAGCTCTTTGGAGGTAAATTTAATGAAAATAAATAAATAATGTGTTTGTTTATTGTACTAAATTTTATAACTAAATAATATAAAAATACACTATTTTGATGGTTTTCTAATGGTTATCCCCATTTCATTTTATTTATTAATGTGGACGAGGAGATCCTTCTTTATTGGAATATCGGAATTAATGAATGTTAAATGATCGAAACGAGGATAATCATGAGAAGAACGAAAAACAAAATGGGATCATCAACTTTAATATTATAATACGAGTTCTTCACAAATGATTGATCCAAAATTTTTGTAGATGTCTTCATGTTTTGTTTCTGTAATTGATTAAAATAATGATCTTGGATTGTTTACTACTTTTGATCACTGATAATTTTTCTTAAAAAGATTCCCAAAATTGATTGATAATATTGAGATGGAAATTTTTTTCTCTTATTGAACATGTTATCAACTAGTATATGTAATTTTTTTGCATGAATTCTATCCAAATGAAGGGTCATTTTAATTGTTTTATTTTTTCCCTCTCTGTTCATCGTGTTCATGAATGTTGGACAACAAGTCTATGCATTGACATTGTCAGGGTGATTTCATGAGTGTTTGTACCCCATTATTTATTTTTGTTTCTAGATTGACATGAATATCTGTCTTTTATAGATGTATTGATGAATGAGTGGTGTGTTCTTTCAAGAAATGATAGGATTGTTGACATATGTGAACCTTGAAGACCGTGGATGTGATCAAGGATAAATTTATATCAATGTTGATTAGATGTTGTTAGGGATCATATATGGGACTCCCATTTTCTTGATTGATGTGTTGTGATTATGTTCGATTAAATATTATCAGGTGGTTAGTGCACAAGAGGTGTGTACATGGACATGTGGTTGGTGAAAATGGATGTCCCCAAATTTGCAGTTAAAAACAACTAGAATTTTATTTCTAGACGGTCATGGTGGGTGGTGTTTTTTACTTTTTTAATAATAATAACATGTGGTATTTTTGGTTTTTTGTAATAAAAATAAAATGATGTAATTATTTTTAAATTTAATAATTATAAAAAATTTATTTTTTATTAATAATAATAAAAATGAATTTTTTAAAAAGTGAAATCATGGACCCCATTAGGGAGGTGGATGAGAAGAATGTTGGCCATGTAAGGGGGAGGACCAACATAAATCCCATGATTTTTTGGTCTGATATTATGTTATAATAAGTATATTAATAAATTTGAATTTAATAAAAAAAAGATCCAACTGAATGAAACCCTTTTATGTGTAAGGAGGTTTCCAGCATGAATCCTTCACTATGGTTTAAAAAATAATAATTTTTACAATATAAGATATTATTATTAATTTTTTAGGGGTGAATATTTGTTTTGATCATATCTACTTCATGTGATGCTAGAAAATTGAACCATCAGCAGAATGATTAACCTACCATTGAAAATTTACTCCTAAGGCTTGTGATGGATAGTTAATCCATGGTCGCTGCTAATATTCACAGATCACCCAATATTTATAGTTAAACATTTAGTAATATTTTTATTATAAAAATGTAATCTAGTATCCAACATATCTTTCTTCATAAAATGTCAGAATATAGATCTTTTTGTGGCTTAATTACCCTGATAATGAGGTGGATATTTAGATAACAATATAGGGTATTTTACTTTTACATGGGTCTAAGGACATTGATGTGATGTAGGTATGTGTTAGTTCAAAATGTTTTTTTATTAACTGAATGATTTTAAAAAGTATATCTACATTCCTATCTATTTAAATGAATGGATCCTGAAAAATGTTATTTATTTGTACATAAATGAAAATTTGAATTGAAATATATGTTTTTTGGATTTTAGTATGATGGATCATTGACAAGGAATATTTTGTAATCAAGATTTTGGTAGGAGTCATCATGTACTCTGAGATTACATAAGAATGACTTGGTGTACATAGGAATGACCTAATTCTAGGGCATGAATGCGTACACAACCAGGTGAATATGTGGTGTAAAATATTTTTTGTATGCCATACATACCATGCAATTTTGTATGAATCTTATTCATACTGTATATGATTTTTTACTTGTTTGGTATCTTTTGAGAATAATGTATTTAGATTTTTACATATTGAACATAGTGTTTTCCTTCATAGTGGATTTTGAGATATGTTGTTTTAGTTTTAAGCATCTTTTAGTTACACTTCATGATTGATTTGAATGGGGAGGATAATGAGAAAGTACATTTGGAGACGGTACACCCATTTCGCATTAGAGAACATGTCCACCATTATCATTGTGAATATTGTAATAGTACTCCCCTATAAAATCAATTTGTGGGTCCAAAATACATTATATACAGAATGAAATGGTACGCCCCTATGGTTGATATCCTCTAAACAAAGAGATGGTACTCCCCTATTGCATATGGCATAGGTCATCCACACTCATTGTGTAGATAGAGGTGGCACTCCCCTGTGACACCAGGGCATGAGTACTCTATCATTTGATACCATACACCCCTTTGGTATAAGTTTGTTGTATTCTATAATCATTGTGCAGATAGATATGGTACCCCCTTATCATATGACTATGCATGTACTATGTCATTGTAGACAGTAATACCCTATCGCATGGAGGATTAGGGTCATCCATACATTTTTGGTTGATAGATGTGATATAAAACTGTCCCACCAAGGTGTGGGTCCACTATCTTGGAGACTATATTCCATTTTACTCAAGGGCATGTGTTATCCATTATCTTTGTGTAGAGAGAGATAGTACTACCATGTCATACAAGGGTGAGAGTCCTTTCTCCATGGACATGGTAATCCGATGTTTTACTAGTACGCTATGTCTCTATCCATGTATGTGGTACTCCCCTATCTCCCTAGTTTCATGGTCCTATATAATTTTGATAGTATTCCCTATTGGATGTGAGGAATACTTGTGAACTGTGCGTTCTCTCTATGGTTACCTTAATAGATACATGAGAAGTAGTAAATCTTATATGGTATATTTTTAGAGTTTCACACAGGCTGCTTATTCTAAGCTAGATAGTGGATATGGATATTCCTTTTCATTCTAGTATGGGATTCATGTTGAACATGTATAGGTAGTTAATTTTTGTTTTTATATGATAAATAGATTGCCATTCTTTTTCCATGAATAGTTGATTACCTACACTATGTCTCCTATTGGTCCCTATTCATTTTTTTGGGAATCCTTCCTGTTATTCTGTGGATTATCGTGCACATGTCAGATCTTATGGAGATGATTAATAGTTCATCATTGAATTGACAGATTCATAGGGATACCTAGATTTAAAGACTACGTAAAGTGGTATGTGTGGGATATTTAGAGCATAACTCATTCAATATTTATATTCCATCAATTTTTATGTGGGGAATTATTTTATGGGTTTCCATTTATTTTCACCTTTAACATTCTAATTAGGATGTCAAACACATTTTTTTGGTATATGTTATTACATGATTGGATTTTACTCTAGATGTCACTATCTTTTACTCTTATTCCACTAAACATCAAAATATGGAGGAGTATGTCCATGTGAATAGAAACTCTAGGAAAAGGACTCCCATTTTAATTATGAATTTCAGATCATTTTTCTATCCCATGGCCTATGGAGGTAGTTTTGGGGTTATTGTGGCAGAACCATATTCTTACTAGGATGAACCCCTGTGGTCAGCTCATGATGGATTGGAATCATAATTGATTCTATCTTGAAAAAGTTCATAGATATTTTCAACATATTTGGTTTGGTTTGTAATTTATTAAAATAGTTTCAATATGTATAGAGTGAAAATTTTAAGATATAGAACCTAGATTATGTGTATCATCCAATGTATCCATACATGAGGATGCTGACTACCATCACATAGACATAATATACTAATACATCAATTTCATGGACCATGACATATGAATCAAATATGATGGATTCCTTCTAAAATATTCTTCTAGTTATATACATATATATTCTCTTAGACCATGGTATTTCATGATAAATTTAAAGATGAATAATTTTTTATAACTAGATGTTATTCAAAGATAGTGTCCTGATGAAAACTACTTATACTTTGAGACCATATTTTAGAGACCAATCAATAAAGTTTTTTCTCTAAGATGCCACATAGTTGTTCAAACACCTGTTGAGAAGGGAATGGATCAAACTGTGGATTTGGTATATGATCATTTTTTTGTGTTGGTATGTTGAATGATTTGGTGGAAAAAAATAATGGAAATCACACACTTTTAATATTAAAATAGTTATAAGGACATAATCTACTATGGTACTATAATGAGACATACCATCAATAAAAAGTTGTTTGACATGTGGAATTGGTCCATGTTTTATAGATTTTGTGGACCTAAATTAATAATTTGTCTTTTTTGGAGACAAAAATTTTCTACAGAGATGTATTCAGATAATTAAGGATAGATAGATAACAAACTGCTATTCAGTTCTCATCCTAAACAACAGATAATAACATTGCTCATGATTCATGCAAATTCTGGCTTCTCCTTATTATGTGGATGAGGAATGGGTTGATCATAGGTGACAATGTCCCTCATTGATAGGACCCCTCCTAATGGTGTTTATATCAAATAGAATTTTCTTAGTTGACATGGAGAATTATAAGGGACCTGCATTGGTGATGGTAGATGTGGAAATAGACCGGATGGAAAGAGGGACACATCCCCCACTAAGACTCATTTTTTATGTAATTCAAAACATTGAGGGAATGTTAGTGCCACCCAATGTTTATAGTTTGGATGTGATACTGATGAGTTCCTTGATTTTTTTTTGTTTTAGGTCATCTCAATGGGATGGTGTTGCAGTGTTCCCCTGTTAATGTGAATAGATATGAAAGTGGAAGGATGGGTTCATGTGGTGGGGGATGTGACACATAGGATTAATGTGTGATTGATGCATGACTAATGTCTTGTAAACTACCAGTTGTGATTTCTTTGAGCGATTGTAAGACACATCGAATTGATATAGCCCTTGTTAGAGAAATAATAATATAAATGGGGGAAATATTTTTTTGATCTTGGGTTTGAGGATCCAACAAAAAGGATTGGTGATTACACATTTCTATTGATAGTGTGACTTATGTGTACATAGAGAGAGATCCTCAAATAGAATTGTACCATAGTGTCAACATGACCATTAAATGTTTCTCTCAATTTGGATGACTCATTCCTCATCCATTATTTGACGATTTCATAATGAGAGTTTATTATAGATTATAGTATTTTAGGATGAAGTATACTATATTAATTAGGATTTATTCTCAGGTAGGGTAGTATTTGATCATGTTAGGATGATAAATATTCTTCCTCATCAGCTGTCCAGTATTACCCATGGAGTAGCAATGTGAATGAGGTTTCAATTTCTTATGTGGAAGTGGAGAATAATGACATCAATTTTGAGGATGTGATTGGTTTAACTAAAAAATCTATTTTTATCATCATGGAATTTCACCAATCTTGATAAGACATGAACTATATAATATTGGATAACACCATATAACTGTGAGAGTTGGAGGTGCGGTTGAAAGATTTTTCATATTAAGGTATTCATTTGACATAGTGTATTTTTCTAGTAATTTCTATGTTTTATTCCTAGTGTATTATGATAGATTGATGTTAGGTGTGGATTCGGCCACCTGAGATTTATGACTATCTAGAAGGAGTATCTAGGAATTATAATCAATGACCTCTTAGCCTAATTGATGGTGAGAAAGAAGTTATTTGACAGTAGAATTAGATTTTTTTATCACAATTTATATGATCAAGAGATGGATGTATTGATAATGGCATCCAAGATCCACTACAGTTTTATTTTTGAGATTTTGGTTATTAACATTAGAATGTTAAAAACCCTTGTAGTGTTCACAACAGATATGATACATGTCCATTAATTTTGATGTATATGATCAAGATAGTATTTTTCAGTGGTACCATTCTATATGTGGATTCAGAGTTTGAGATCAAGAGGCACATGGAGTTAGTTGTGGTGATAATGGTGAATGGGGTTATGTTCATCCATGGGAAAATAAGGACAATCCAGATATGTTAGTTTTTCCATACAGATGAATTTATAAGGATTTTTTACACTAATTTTTTCTATTTTTAATAATAGGATAGGATGTCTCTAGGAATTAGGGGAACTTTTGTTTTCCTAATACTACATTGAGCTACCGATGAGTTGTTCTGGTTCACGTCATGACCATAGTATATTTGAAATCTTTTTCTCTAAAAATTTCAAATTGGAGGACGTATATACAGATTTTATTGTAAGATATCCATTTTGATAAGGTAGTTCATTATAGTGGAGTTTCCATTTTCATTGAGTCGATGATGCTGAGAACCATAAGTTAAAGGCCCTTTGTTGGAAATTATTTTTCTTGTATGTGTGTATTAGAGAATCACATGAAAGAATTAGGAGAACTAATGGTTGGGGGAGACCTAGTTGAAAGCTTAGTATCTCCAAAAATATAATTATTAATTACATTTTTTGTATTAAAATAATTGAATATTGTAATAGTGTAGAGAATATATTATTTACTTTTAAAACATTTGATTATTTATAGGACTATGTTTTGAGCTAGGTGTTTATATGACCCATGATTCCAAGGCTATGTGATGCAAAAATTAATAATATAACACTACTAGAAATATAAACTATATCCACAAAACTATTTCCATTTTTTAGTTGGTCTGTGGATATATGTCAAGATATAGGTGCAATTATATAAAATTGGCTTTTTAGGTTAGATATAGCCATTTAAATATCATCCTTTATTGAGATATAATCCCTTGGTTTTTTCCCTCCCTTGGTACATTCTCTCCCACTCACCCACTATCCCAAAACATGTTATCAAACCCTTGTCCTCAGCCAATCGTTGCCTGATCAACTTCTCCAACATCCGATCCTTGCCGACATTTCATTCGTGGTTCATAAATCCCTCACCGACATCTCCATTTATGGTTCTTATGTTCCTTGAGCATTACTAAACCCATATATACTCTTCTCTAGGAAATCTTCATACATTCATTACATCATATGGTTCATCCCCTCTTTACGATGGAGCTCCCCATCCACCGCATGACCAAATTTCCCATTCCTAATTCTAGTTATCATAAGGAACCTGACATCATCCCTTCTCTCAAGACATCCCCTATATTTTGAATTTTGGATTTGGGTATCTTGTTATGGTTTCATCATGTTTTTTAATGGAAATTATCTCCTCAATTCCCCCATGTTCCTTATACATAATCTTCATTGATTGTGGTGAAAATAGATAAGGTTTAGGGAGAAAATGCGAACATATCATGATGAAATAATCCCACATTATGGATCTTTCATCTATGATGTGTAGATAACATCCCGAGGGAATATCTTCAAGCCAAATTTCACTATTTTACTTGAGGTACGTTTCATTAAATATTTTATTTTCATTTCTAGAATTGTTTTTTGGAAATTTTCAATCAATTTTTGGGTTTTATTTAGGGATTTCATGAGGGTTAATTTTAGATGTATTCCATGATTGGGCCACACCCCATTTTTCAAGCATTGTCCACAATTATTTTTTCCTGAAATTTTTTCATTTATAATAATTATTTGGGATATTTGATTAAAATATTTTGTTTTGTTAATTTAAACATTATTTTTGATGGGATGGTATATCATTTACTCAGAGAATATTGTATGAGCTTGCAATGGATCTATAGATCATCAGTTGAGGTTGGATCCCTTTTTTTAATTTTTTTCTTAATTGATGATTATATGATCTTGTTTACTCAATATTTTTATTATAATCATGTTGCAAGGATTATGTGATCACATCGATATAATATGATGGGATCACATTAATATAATAGTCATCATGGACCAAATAACATGCTAAATGATTTGATGGTGGAACCCTTTTAGTTGAATGAGTGTTATAGACCCACTTCATGTCTTACATGGACAACACATCATACCCCTAATCATTTTAATCATATGAGTTAACTATATATTTTTTTAATTTCAAAATGAGATTGTTGAAATTGAAGTATTCTTATTGGTTTAATTATATTGGTTAGATGACTCAATTATGATATTCCGGGATGATCAAAAAAAGATAATTATAAATTATTATATTTAATTTTAGGGAGCTATTTATTTCTAACATTTATTTTATTTTTTAGTTATTATTATTATTATATTATTATTATTATTTATAATGGACAAAAATTTAAGAATCATGCATGCGTAGTCTATAGGGATATGCGTTGTGGAATTTAAAGAAGATTTTATATCCATTTTTGTATAGCATATTTAAAAATGAAAAAGAATAAATTAAGAGAAATGATGTATTTGAAACCATTGTTTTATGCATAAAAAGATTAACCTCATTATTCTACTATACTCACTAGACATCATCATTTGATCCACAATAATCTTATTCATTGATACAAACCTATCTAGTTTTAAAAGCGATTTATCTTCTTCATCCATGAAGAAATTTTCTATACTTACTTAATTGGTCAACATCTTTATCAATTGTTATTCATTGGTATAATTTTTAATTCATTAACTCTTGGTAATTTTCTACACTACAAATTATTTAATATATTACATGTTTTATATGATTATAATACCATTAAAAATGACATGTGGGTTTTTTATCCATAAAAGGAAATATGTCTTACAGTAACACCACGGGAGTCCAAGGTTCCTCTTAACCTAAAAAATACTAGAGAGTATGAATATATATTGAATGTATTGGTATAGTAATTATCTTGTAATGGACTAATTCATGATTGGAATAAAAAATGAAAAGAGGATTGGAATAATTAATTCATTTTCTAGGTCAGGGGTTTCCTACAAACTGTGATATTTTTGTTTGGAACATCGGAATTAAATATTATGATTTACTTATATCAAATCTATATAATTTGATTGTAAATGATGTTGTTAAATATGATCCAAATTTCATGATAATGAATATTTTGTAATGATCATTTATAGTAAATTTATTTAATTATTTTTAATTCTCTCTTATATATGAATTCTGAAAAACACACATGAGGTGACAACCCTCAAATAATTGAGTACTAGGATTTCATTATGTTTTAGTTATGTAAAATCAGGTAATATTCAATTTGTGTATAAAAACATGAATGAAAAGAGCAATTTTTAAAGGATATATCACTCAAGATAATTTATGTTTGAATATAAATCATTCAAATCATATAGGTTATCGATATAGCAATGAAGGACATGTCATACTCATTTTTCATCAACTAAAAAATCATCAAAAAAACGAAATAGAGGAAAAAGAATCGATTAGAACTTGAAGTTAATCTATAAATGAAACATAAATGATCAAACCTAAAGCCATGTGGAATGTTCTAATATTTATTTTATGTATAAATATTTGAAGCTAACATATTCACCCTCCCATTATTAATCTCTCAACTTGTTTCGTATAAAAAATTTTCTAAAAAAAATTATACAACGTATACCTACTAGATTGAACACATCATTTAAAAATACTATATCATCCAAATATTAAACTTCTATCTCACCAATGTGATGAACACAACTTTGTTAACAGATATAAGACATACTGATCTATATAGATTATTGACATGTTTTTGGTTTATGGAAATCAATTAGTCTATTTTGGATAATTGATAACATATGAGATATTATATAATACATTAAAAATTTATAGTTCTATCTTTTACTCAATTGGAAAAAAATCAATTATAATATAATTCAAAATATGTATAACGATATAACCTATGTTGGATACTTTCACTTGAATATATGAGTTTCTTAGTGATCACTATATAACCCTGCAATACACCAGTATAAATTATTTTTTTCATTTGATTCCCTTTAAATGATATTTTAAATTTTGGAATTATTAATTTTGTATAATCATTAATGGAATATAATGTTATACAACATGGAATATAATTTGAATAATTTTTGGTACATTTTTTTCTCTCCATGTTTGATGTTTTTTATATGAAAATATTATCAAAAAGTTTTGGAATAATTTCCAAATTATTTTAAATTATTTTAATAAAACCAATTATGAATATGTGAATGAGGTATATTATTATAAATATGCACCAATGTATAGTACAAGATGTCGTAAAATATATCACTTTGTGTTTTGTGTTAGATAGTGATTCATGATACTAATTCTTGGTGTCTATTTGAATGAAATTGGATATCATATGAAAAAACATTATTACTGATCATGTTATTTAGTTTTGGTATGTACATATCAATCTAAATATTCGTTGTTCATTGTTGGTTATAGATTCATGTATCGTTTATCATTTACAATTGACATTATGATCACATATATATAATAATTCTGATTATCTCACATCTATTCCCCAATTTCTATAATGTTGTTTTTATATGATGAGACCGGTTATACATTTCACTTTCGAATGAAGATAATTACAAATTATATTCGGTTAATGTTTCATATTTATTTATTCTATTCTCTGATTTTAATTAGGACATTTGTGATTTTTGGGTTCCCAATATTATTATAGGGCATTTTAGAGCTCATTTAGCTGGATTCGAACAATAATTTTCAAAGGCGACTAACATGTGTATTCATAGGTAGGAATATAATTTTATAAGTTCACATTTATATATATTTACTCATGTATGTTCAAATATATACATTAGGTCAAGGAGTGAATTTATAAAGATATAAAAAATGAATACATGTGTAAATGTAAAAAAGAACATCTAATTATAAAATTATATATACAGAACCCCTTGGGAATATTTTTCCATGTAAATATGTTTTTGGGGGATATGATTCCATATATATAATGGAATTTTCATATTCATGCATGCTGGAAAAGAAAGATTCATGTTTCTGTTATCCAGATTAATGCTCCATGAGGTTGATCTAGGTTCTATATACCTAACCCAGTAATTTGATTTCCAAAAATTACATGATTATTTTGAAAAAATAGTTATTAAATACCTGTTTTCATTCCATAAAACCGAAACAAAAATCCTTGAAAACTAGAATCCTTATTCAGAAAAATCTAAATGAAAATGAACTAGATAAATTTTAGTATTGTACTTTTTTGTATCAACCAATTAGTACATTAATAATTATTATCCATAGAACACATTGAATAACCTTCTTTGGTTCCCATTACATAACCCAAATTCGGTAGAAGGTTAAATGTTCATATGTTCGCGGAATAGGGATCAAATAGTTTATAATATTGTTATAAAGAGAATGAAATATGTTGTTTTCACACCATCTCGACTCTCATTTCTCGAAATTGAATATCTTTTTAGAATAAATAACATCATTATGAAATATTGAGATTTTGGATATATGATCTCTCAATTGAGAAATATACAAGGAATATTAAGGCATAACTAGTGAGGGTAATCCTTTAGTGTATCAGGGGGAATGGTTATGTAATTATTCTGAGGATAGGATGTGGGTTTGGTTTATTAATGGGATCACTAACATTCATAGGTAAATGTTCTTGTCGTTGTAATATTCCATCATATTTTTAGAGCAATAGTATTCAAATTTAATTGGTGATATTAAATGTGGGACATCTATAGTTCAACGGATATGAAAATAAGTATGTTCTATAAAGAACATAATAACTAATGTTGAGAAAAAAAATGAGTCTATTTTAAAAGGTATACAATTTAAATAGATCTAATAAATATTGTTTGAAAAATTCCCTTGTATGAAGTGGGTTATATAATCAATTCACCTTACTATGGGTTATTTACAATATTATGGTTTCTAATGGATATCCTATGTTTATTAGTGAGCTATGAGTTATATTATTATTATTAATGTATATCATGTTAAGATGACATATTACTGATATTTTCAAGTTAGGATACATGCTTGTTGAATATTCTAGAAACAATTGGAGTATACATATTATGTTCTATATTCCATATGTTATTTTTTTATTATTCTAATCACGTTGTTATATAAAATTATTTTTAAAGGAATAATATCTACTAATTTTTACTCTTATACATAGAACCAAATCGAAAAATATGTGTACATAATATATTTCATTTAGGGTATTTTACATGATCAATCGACGATATATTTCTGCAAAAAATTAAATTGGATATACCAATACATTATTGGGTAACATTGGACAATTTTAGATTATAAAAATTGTTTGTGAAACCAATACTCTATTCTATTCTCAATATTATACAGATTTTTTTAAAATGAATCCTTTATTCTAAAATGATTCTACAGAAAAATATTCTAATATTAAATCATTTACATTATATGGATTATATATACAATTTTATTTAACAATACTCACTTCTATACGTAATGATACACCGTAAATGTTTCTATGGGTAGTGATTAATGGATATTGGTGAAACATTCACAACAACAAATTTGTTTTTAGAAAAAATCTTGGAAAACAATGGAATAAATATTTTTTTTGGAAGAGCTCACTCTACACTAGAATACTATTAAACCCTGCATTATTGTTCCCTAAAAATAATGACACCAAATATTCATAGGTCCACTCAGGGAAACAAGAATTCCTACAAGCTATAATGAATAAAAATTTCACTATAAATAAACATGGTGATGTCTCACCCCTTATTGTATCCTTTCAAGAAACTAATTTTTAAGAAGACATGGATTTGGAAACCATAAAATATTATATTATAACCAATGGTTTCACATCCTAATATTTTAAATTAATATAAATTGCCAACATAAAAAATTGTATTCATTCAATGATCTATCCCATCTCTCTATCATGGTTCATCCTCAAACCGACAAAATCATTACACAAATAATACACAAAGACATTAAATTTACTGAGTAGACACTTAAAACACTACTCGTTTAGATTAATATCCTTATTTTTATATCTCCACATCAATATATTTCTTTATATCTCATCCAACACCCCAAATAACCTAATATCCACTTAAAACATTACATTATTTCATTAACACATTCAATTTGTGATGAACCTTTTCCAAAACCTCTATCCAATGTTTGAGTCTATACCCTCTCTATAGATCATAGAAAAAAAGTCCACAACCCTTCAAAATTAAAATGAACACCTGCACCAACAAACCAAGAAACTACTAGTTATATGCCAAATATAGTACAATTTCATGACTTAACAACCATCACATTATCCACCCTACATAAATAAAATTATCCCCTTAACATCTAAAAACATTATCCACACTGGGAATTAAACCCCTTATATATACTTGAATGATGTTTTACACTATTCACCCCTCTATTTTTTCTTATTCTTCAGAGACATCATTTATTGGGATTGGCTTGAGATGCCACATATGTGAAGGTTTCAAATTAATAAAACATTGAATATGTGGGTTATATAGTAAATTTACATTGAACCATTATTAATGTGGAAATACAGTGTAAATCTAAATAATTAACCTCTCCCATAAAAATGTTTGTTTTTGGATCAACGTAATTATAAAGCTATTAATGAAGCAATGAGAATATTAGCAAGACCGGTTTCTCTAATCTACTGAAAGTTTCTTGATCACTACATGAAGGGGACAAGAATTCCCACTCTGCATCTAGTGATTTCTTACAGAATCATTATAAACAATCTCATTATATTTTGGAGGTTTACATGAATTTGCGTGATAGTAAAGGTAAAAATCAAATGGTGGATGACGATAGATACAATACCCTAATTCCTAGATAAACACAGGAATATAGATGATATTCTAACATAGAGAGAAAAACTATGAACATATCACTTAAATCCTAAAAAATAATAAAAACAAATATTCCCCCATAGATAATAGTTTATGAACCCCACAATGAATCAACTAGAACTTACTATATGAAGTTGAATAAAAACAATTATAATGATAACCATTAATACCGAGATGCATATCATTTTATTGAAAAGTTATGGGAAGAAAAAGACAATTGCATTGATGATAATGATGAAAATATATATAATAGGTTTCATGATGGTGTAATTACAAAAAATTATTATGTTAATATTAGAAAAGTGATGCTCTTTTGGATGATGGAATAATATAATTGAAATCCTATCATTTATTTATTGGAAAATTACTAAAAAATTACCCTTCATGACTTAATACTGATTGATTAGTTTTTTTCTCTCTGGATGGTAGTATGACTTGGTATTTAGCCCTGATTAATCTATGAACGTTTTTTTTTGATTTTCTTGATAGTATCTCATTATTTTTCTTGGATCATTATTTAAATATTTCCAATAAACTGTTACCTTATTTTTTTTGTTTCTCTGGATCTGTAGAGACCATAAAGTATGTTCTGTAATTTTTTTGTAAGATGGTTATTTTGATCTTTTAACCCCACTAGTATATAAATTTTTCTTTATATTTTGTATATGTGTTGATTAGTTTATCATATTTAAGGGATGATGCATAATCATGTGGTGCAATTTTGAGACAAGTATCATATATATTTTATTATTTTCATTGGATATAAACTATCAGGATAAAAAATAAAATTTAATTTATATGAAAATGTAATTTGTTATATATATAATTTTTGATGAAACATGAAACAAAATTAATAATAGATTTATATATTTTGATTTTTAACTCATTGTAAGTGTGTTAGAATTGTGCATCTTGATGTAGGGAAACTAATAAATTTTGGAATTTTTAAAGCATTTTTTTATTCCTTTTTCATTATGAATACCAAGGGAGGTTATATGTTATTTCCTAAATATTGGGAATAATTAAATCCTAAATGTATGTTATATATAATAACACAATCATGAATTGATGAATTTACCCAAGACTATATTTGAAAGAAAACCAATACCTACATATGGGGGTTGTAAAACACCCTCTATTACTTGTATTCCATGCAATAATAAATGGGATATTCTACACTTGTGGATTTTAGTGAATATATTTTGGTTTTTTATGGTTGAAGGATCTACACTAAGATATTCTGATCTCTAGATTGGAAGCTAATGAAATTGGGATTTTTTAAATTTTTATTTGAAGAACATACATTTTATATAAGGCTATAATTTCTTATAGTTTTACCATTTTAATGTCACTAATGGACAAATAAGTGGATTATAGTGTTCATTTGATGATATTTTTCATTTTTGATGAGTTTATGATTTTCCATTATAGCTTATTTGAATCTGGGTGAAGTATCAACATCAATGATTATGTTTATACATGAATGATAGTTGATTCCCCTCCTCAAAATTTCTTTTTTTCTCATTTGATGTTGGAGGATACATTTTTATAAGGTTTGTAGCTTTAAATTCCAATGGTGGTGTAGTAGGGGTGCAATAGGGGTATTATAGTGGTGTAGTAAAGTGCGCTTGTCTTATAGAGATGTAGTGGTGCAGTGCAGGGTGTTTTTTATAGTAGTGATAGAATGTACCCACAAAATACAATCTTGGTAGTATGACATGTTGTATTTTTCTTGAAGATTATGTATATATACATGTATTATAGTCTTGAAAAAATAATCAAGTAGAATTATATAGTTCCATGGTTTATAACAATGGAAATTGGTATATTTTACAGTTGAAATCATTTCTATATGCTTTTACCTATGCCCATGTAGTTTTCATCCACAACCAATGAAACTATTTCTATTACCTATATCCATATTTATAAACAACTATGATATGTAATTTTTCTTGTAGTGTGGAAATATTTAATATACATTATATCACATAAAATTATTTTTTCTGAAATAATTGAATATATTAAGAAGTTAGTCTCATATTGAAATTATAATATAATGTTTGATCTTTTATCCCTGGTCGACCCTATGTGTGACTGAATTTTATTATGTTTCGAAAAGATTGAGAAGTTGGATTTTGGGTGGTACACTTAATTAAAATAAAAAAATTCTTTATTTTCTATTAAATGGATTTTTAAAATCTACTATAAATACAATATAATAGATGTTTTATAATGGGTATCTCCATAAACATTTCTATATCTAAATAGACCAGGGGAATGCTCTTCCTTGTAATATTGGTATTTGAGAATGGTGGATTGGTAGATGAAGGATAATCATGAGAAGAATGCATAATGAAATTTGATAATCACCATAATCATTATATGATGCATTCTCCAACAATTATAAATCCATAATTGATTTTTGGATAATCAATTTTCAGTTTTTCAATTTGATTAAAATATGGAGACTTTATTTCATCTTTTTTTGATCTATGATAATAATTATTTGTATGATTCCCTCAATTAATGGACTATATTGATCAATCATAACACTTTACTTTAAAAAAATTTATCACCCCTTTATGTAGTTGTTGTCTAAGTATTCTTAGAAAAATATGGGTCATTTTTTTTCTCATTTTTGTTTCTCATTATTCTTCTTGTATTTTACCAGTGGATAATGGGTATGTAGTTTGATGTTATTAGGGTGGGTTCTAGCATAATAAAACCCCATGATTCATTTTCATAGCATGAACAACATGTAGATCAATGGTTTGTGGATGGATTGATGAATGGTATAGATTCTATTTTTGTGAATAAATCATACCAGCAATGTGGTTTAAGTCCATGGTAATGGATTCTCTAGAGGAGCGATAAAGAAGAAATTTAACGAGTGGTATTTAATATTTTTTATAATAATAAAAAATATGGTCTTATTACTATACATAATAATAATAATAATTTTAAAACAATTTATTTTTAATTATAATAACATATTTTATTTATTATTATTTTTAATAATAATATTTAAATATAAAATAATAGAAATAAAAAACCTTAGGGGGTGTATGTTAGACTTGGAGGGTGGAGGTCCAGCGTGACTCCCCTATTTTTTGTCTAATATTATTGCATAATAAATATTATAATAACAATAATTTTATTAAAAAATGGTATCCATGTGAGTGAAACACTATTATACATTACATGGTTCAAAACATGAATCCTTGAATGCAGATTCAAAAAAATAAAAAAAATAAAATAAAATATTACTATTATGTTTTTTATGTGGAAACCTTGTTTTGAGTACAAATTTATCATGAAATGTTTAATTGAATAACTTCTAGTGGAATCACGATTATGAAATTGAGACAATAATATCTAGATTAATGATTCATATTTTATTCAGGCTCATGGCTCATATCCATGGGGTGCCCAATAATAATAATAACAATAATAATAATAATAATAATAACAACATGGAGTCTAGAATCCAAGATATCGATTTCATAATATATCAAAATGATGAATAATATAAGGAATCATGGCCCTAATATATAAGTCGTTGTTTCATAACCAATATCATGTATTTCATTCATATCATGTTTTTAAGACCAAGAAAAAATGTATCTACGTGTTACGAAGAAATTTTCTTTTTTGCCTGAGTATCCAAATTGTTAATGTGAAAAGAATATAAAAAGTGTTTTACAATGTGCATAATAATAGAGTGTTCCATTAGGCTATTCATGGTAATTTGTGATGACATAACGGTGGTTTAAAACATTGGAATGAGGGACTGATGAAGTGACTTTTTCATTCGTTAGTTTTTATATATATAAATTTTACGTTGGGAGTACACAAGACTTTCCAGGGGTACACAATAATGTAATGGTACCAAGTCAAGGCTAGTTGAATATCCAGCTGATAATGATTATTTGAACACCATGTGGAATCCATACATGATGTGTATTAATTCATTACTCTTATTTTTCTCATATATCCTTTTATTGGACTCAGATATTGGCCTCTATGTAGCATATTAAGAATGTTTTTCACATAAAAGATGATGGTTACCATTATAGTGTATGTTTAGATATGTTGTGATATTTTTCGAGTGTGAATATTATTTAATAGACATTAAATGATTGTAGTGACCAAGTAGGATCATATGGCAGTTCAGATGGAGTAATTAATCATGTGTATCATTAGGGAACAAGCCTACCATAATCATTGGATAGATTGATATGAAAATCACCTATCACAGTAGAGAACAAGTATTATGTTATTATAGATTTTACGACCCTTTCTGACTAGGGAGCGGTTATTCCATAATCATTCTACATATTGAGACAATACATTCCTATCAAATCAATAAATATTTTCAATTTACAATGAAATATTATTTCACTACCATACTATATGATAGGGACTCTATAATTGTTTTGATAAGAGAGAGTATAAAATAATATCACACCAGGGTAATAAATCGCTATCCATAGATACTGTAAACCCGAACGCATGAAGAAGAATTCCCTCCATAATATTGTTGTAGATAGATAATTTACTCCCATGTAGCACCACGGTGTGGGTCCACCATTATTTGATATGGAACTCCCCTGTTTCATGCTGGGTGTGATTCATGAATACTCTTTCGGTAAATGTATATAGTACTTTCATATCATACCAAGGCATGGGCCCTTTGTCCTTGTAGATGATAATCCCCTTTATCACCATGGATTAAGTCCTCTATAGTCCTTGTGATGATAAACACTATAATACCCTACCAATATAAGTTGAAGGTAATCTACCCCTAGAGATGGTACTCCCATGTCTCACTAGGGAGTGGTCTCTCTATACTAGTTGTGATGAAAGTGATGGTATACCCCTAACAATCTAAGGCATGATGCCTATTTCCAATATGATGGTACTCCCCTATCACACCAGGGCATGGTTCATCAATATGATAGAAATTGTTCTCTCTCAACTATGAAGCATAGTGTATAGGTATTGGTCCCATACATTATTATCTTGATGGGGACATGAGATGATTAGAATCAGATATAGTTCCTTTTTAGTGATATATAACGACTCGTTGCTTATACCACGTCTGTGGAAATGTAGATCATATTTCTCCCTCGTTTGGGATTTTTTTAGAATATATGGGTTTTTTGTTATGCTTGTTGTCTCATATAAAATTCCAAATCCCTTTTGGTGATGATATAATAATATATATCATGTCTTTCATTAATCCCTCTTCAGTTATTTAGGCATCTTAATGGGTATGTATATAACCACACAAATATTTGATTTTCCCACACATGTCTTGTCTAATGAAAACGATGGATACATTGGCATTGATTTGAGAAAAGCATAAAGATTTCTACGTTCATAGACTATGTACGGTGGTTGGGAAAGGGGATTGGAACATTGAATATCTCATCATTAATTTCCAATTATTTTTTGGTTTGGGACAACTTTTACTTGTTGGTGTGTTTCCATTAATTTTTAAGTTATATTTTCGTACTATTATATATTCCCAATAGGGAATTTCATGTGTTGATTTTATTATAGATGTAACATTCTTTTTCCATTATTCATCTACACATATTCATGGAGATGATTTCATTCATGTATACAGGTAATGTAGGAAATGGACACCTATTTTATTTATGAATCATCATTCATGTTTCAAACTAATTGAATATGGAGGTGGTATGAGAGTTTTCTTGGATCTTCCTTCCACCGGCCATGCCATCTCAAGGGGTTCAGGTCATGAAAATTTACAATATAGAAATGTGGATATAAAATATTATTGATACATTCATAAACATATCACCAACGTGTCAAAAATCATAATTTACAATATTAATTCCCAAGGTATCATAAATTAATTCATCTATAAAGATTACTTTATTACCTAATGCTTAGATCTCAATCACAGCGACATATTCAAATGTATTAATTCATGTGATCGACAATGATCATAAAAATCATTTCACTGATAACCATTTTAAAATAAATTATATATTTCATATAAAATATTTGTGTTTTCAATTGTTTAATTTATTGAAATTATATAATTTTTATCCTTTTAAAATAGAATATCGGTTCATTTCATGTTAATGAATGAATAAATAAATTATATTTACATCCATGTGAATTTCCATAGATTTAGAAATGGTTAGGGTATTCAAAATTAAAAATTTTTTCCTATCTAAGAGTGAAATTAAATAAACTTGTATGGTATCATAAGGGTATAATAATTCTGTTAAAAAATAGAATAAGGGGAGCTGTGATAGTGCCCTATAGAAAGAATCATGTTTTTATAGTAATGGTATAATAATACAGGGTATAAAAATATTCCAATATCAAATATATGAATCATCCCCGCAATATGGAACATGATTGGAAATGATTATGTAGAAAATTACATTACCTAAAATACTACATTTTTTAATTTTTTCCCTCCTAAACAATTGACATTATTTTGTAAAAACATGAAACTAGATTATTAGAGTGTGATTTCCCTTAAACTCTTATGGGAAATATTTGGTTCTTCACAGATGAGATTTGGATTGAATTTTAAAATTAGTAGGTGTGGGAAATTGATTATCCAAAGGTAGGGAGTGGGATTATTTATAATTTGGGAGAGGGATATTTTCCAATAAAATATTAAATAAAAATAATATAAATGTAAAGTATTTAATTGTATCATTTTTAACATTTTTTTTAAAAATTGAAATAAAATGAAATAATTTTATGTAATAATTTTTTGAAATAAAAACAACATAAAATGAAAAATTCTTTTCTAAAATAAAAAGGAATGTGCACAAAATGAAAATGGGTATTTTAATGAAATTAATTGTCCTATATACATTTTAAAATGATTTTTAGGCAAAGAAATTATGTTTCATGATTTATGATGATCTGTTTCTATTATAATTTTTTTGGCCTTGTATAATATTTCAACAATTATTATATATTTATTTGGTCATTATTATGTCATAAAAAACATTATATTACAAAGAACATCATTTTAAATATTCCAGTAAAAAAATATAAAAAAATTTCAAAAAATCACCATACGAAAATGTCAAAATGATAATTTCAAAAATGAAAATCATATTATCAAAATAATATTCTATATATGGTAAATTAAAATTTTAATATAAAAATAATATTTTTAAAAAAATATCAAAAACATGAATTTAATACAAATGTTTTAAAATATTCTTTGACTTTTTTATCATGATATTCGTAACGGACCTATATTTTTAAATGATATTTATTTCCTGAATAAATTAATGTTTTATATTATATAATATTATTCCCAAACAATATATAAAAAAATGAACAAAATTTTATCCCCTTAATATTGATCGTAAAATTATTCATTTACCAATGCAATAAAAAATTTGATATTAATAACATGAAAAATATACAAAATAGAATAACTAAAATAGGAAAATAGGGATCCCCCTAATCTTCTAGAATAATTCCCCCACATAAAAATATATATAAGTGATAAAAATTATTATTAAAAAATCATCACCTTTTGAAATGAAAATATAACTTCTTGGGGAGTTATAGTAATTATTGTGTGAAATAATGTATAAGTATTGATATGGTATAATGGGACATGTGAACATTTAGATTAGAACTTTGGTCAAATATTTCTTTTGTTCAATATAAACATTATTCGATTAGACTATTGGTAAATATACCCCTTGGAAATACATTTTCTACTATTATTATTGATTATAAATAGAAATGATAGTGGATAATTAATTCAAAAAGTATAAACGATGGCCAAAACCAATAGATTCATTCGGGTTGAATACCATTTTTAGAACATCGTAGGGAATTATCAACATTGGGGTTCACCCTCTACCAATACCTATATGAGATTCAAAAGGTGATTCTTGATCGAAGTAACCTAAATGAGAAGTTAATGATAGTGATTATTACCACTCAGTAAATGATATACTAGCCGCCATATGTAACTACTACCATTGAACATCTTACCCTTATGGTGTGTGTAGATTAAATAAGGCGTTTTGTGTTTGGGTCATAAATTCATAAAGTCCCATTTTATTTTTAAAATGAAAATTTTTATTCTATCAATTAAATTTTATGAATAGTTTTTCTTAATATAACATAACTTTAATTGTGACGAGTATGATAAATTTATTTCCAGACAGAAATAAAACAGAATTGTATTTTTTAATAAAGGATATAAATTTTCATATTTAACTAATGTATTCTGAATATTATTTTTTAATCAGATATACTTTTAGGACACTATTATTTAAAAATAAATGTTATAAAAATTAAAACGTGTAATGAATTTTTTATAATTGTAATATATATATATAATTTTAAAATAATAACTTTTAGTAAATAATTATTATTTTTATTTAATTGATTAAAATATAGGTTTTAGGGAATTATCTTGATAAACTAAAAATTATATTTTAAATCATCACATCAAAATTAAATTGGGGTAAATTTAAGTGAATTTTTTAAAATAGATTAGTTTTTCTTGGTTAATAAAAATATGTGTTTTGGGTTTTGTTGGCTTTATAAGGGTTGGTTTCCTAAGAACCAACTATTTTGTACTTTGATTACATGAATGTTTACTTATTATATATTGTTCATTGTCTTTCATGACTATAATATAATAATGTCCTAGAATATTCATTGCATTGATAAGGTCATGGAAGATCCCTGCTATTATGAGAACCTTGAAATGCAATAACAATATTCATAAATAATGTTCTACAGTTGGATGAAATACTATGATAGGACACATAGTATACAAACCATCATGTGTGAAAACTTATAAGAAGACGAGAATCTCTCTCATGGAGTTCGCACTTGGTAATCTCCAAGATGGGAGATTATGAGAATAGACCCGCCAGTTGTAATTCCACATGTCTTTGTGTCATCGGACATTTCTATCTACGAGCGTGTGTAATGGTCCTTATACTAGAAGATTAACATTAACTCATGTCATGACTCGCACACATAGATTTACTAACAAAAACTGTCATGCAGATAGTTGGCGGGATGTAGGGTATGTTGGGTGCGTCACAAGTGACATGTTATTAATGGTTAAGTCGAGGAAGGATTTTTCCCTTGAATTTATGGAAGATGATATCTCGGCCCTTTGATTGAAATAGAACTGTCGCATTAAATTCCATGGCCATGGTTTAAATGACTTGTTTATTCCAGGAAGTCAAAGAACGACAGATCAAGCATATAGGTTTCTAACACTTCCATGAAACCTGCCTGATGAGATATCAAGAGAAAGGGATTAAATTACACAGTAAGCATTCGTATGAGGTGATACGTCAATGCGGCTTCAACATCTTTCTCTTGGGTGCCTTGACCCATTTCTAGACAGTAATCTTAAAATTTGGGCAAGCTTGCCTAATGCCAACGAGAAATAGGCCTAGAGGATCAGACACTAAGTGTATTCAAGTATCTCTAGTAGAATATTGATTATTCCTATATGTGGTTTAATAATTATTCAAGGAATCCTAAATTGTTTTAATGATGGAGGAAGAAGGAATTGAAAAACAAGATATACATGTCGTGTATTAAAGATTACACACAATGTAGTTTTTCATGGAAAAGAAGTAAACGCCGTGTATTAGTAATTATACACCGTGTAGTTTTCATTATGGAAAGGAAATGAATAAATGAAAACAAGATATACACGCCGTGTAAATTGAATGTACACACCGTGTATTTATTAATACACGCCGTGTAGTTTTTCCAGTCGAGATTTTGAGGATATAATATTGTTTGAAAGGATATTTATGATAATCAGCGTGGGCACATGTCTAGGAATTAATTATTCAACATGGGGGTTTTAAATAAGAGTCAATTAAATAAATAAAATGCGTAACACGTGTATTTATTTTCATAACACTACAACCTAAAACTTGATTATAAATATCCTCACAACCCCAACTCTTTTCGAACACTCAAGAGAACTGTTGTGCACAACAACTCTAAAGAATTATTTCAAGACTGAAAGAACCTCTTCCTCCAAGAACACTCTCAAGACCGAGAGAGATCCTCTTCAATCAGATCAAGACGATTTAAGGAGGAAAACACAAGTAAAGGATTCTCCATGCTATCACCCGGAGACACCTTTGGCAATGTCCCGAGATATAACGTACATGTGTGGATCTCCACTAGACAAAGTCTACACTTGGCTTTTGTGACACAATGAAAAATCACATCGGAACGTGATCAAGAACATCAATAAATAAGGAACACTCAAAATGTATTTCTTTTAAATTAATTAAATCAATTATAATCTACCTGTAATGATCCTACTTTGTGGTTCCTGGACTTTCCTTTTCTTTATCCATTTATGTGATTCGATCTGTGGAGACTGGCATTTATCATCGTATTAATCCCAGATTGATCATTGTTAATGAAAACGAGCCATGTGGGCACATCCACCCACGCACTTCTGTTGTGCCCGGAACTTTCAGGCTTTTAGGTAATCAAATATATTTCATAATTAGGTAATAACTATTTAACAATAATCCATGAAGAAAAAATATAATATTTTATAATCATTATTTATTTTATAATGATAATCATGTTAAGTCTAAAATAGATATTTTGGTTTTAAAATAATTACATTGGGGAAAATGTACATTTCGATAAAAACAGAATAATTTAAAAATAGTTTGCAATTATGGTTGATTAAAATATTATAAAATATCATTCAAATGTCTAAAACCATAATATAAAAATGTGTTCTAATTTTACAAAAAATTCTCACCCATTTCACCATTCACTTTCACTCACAATCCATCATCCATGATCATCTGGTGAATTTTTTTGTTCCATGGAGTCCCTCCCAATGTTTTTTTAATCTCATAAGATTCTATCCTCATGTTTTCATAAAAACTAATCATGTTATTGTAATCACTTTCATCCTTTTTTCATTGAAGGAATTATTTTTTCTTCTTTCTGTTTTGATATTATAGTAGAAATATTAATAATTATTTTATCATACCATTAATCATAAAATAATTTTTTTCCAATTGTATACCTTTTTTATTTCTAATTTTCTCATGTTATCAAGTCACGTTTTATTCTCATCATGTTTCCAAATTCACTTATCTAATTTCTCTTTTTACATTAGAAATTTTCATTTATTTTATTTTTGTGAATACCCAAAACACATTCCTTCTATAGGTCTTCTACAATATATCGATTTTATTTATTTATTTTCCAATTTATATATATAAGATATATTCCCTTTTAATTGTTAGTATTGGTGTAATGATATAATTTTTAAGAACTTTTTTATTTTTATAGTAATACCTTTATTTATTCACTGTGGATTACTAATGAAATTTTTTATTTTCACCTATGCGAATCTCAATAATTAAAACATATTAAGGGATCACCCTTGTTGAACTAAAATGCATTCTGTAAATAATTTACTCTTTATTGATGATATGTTTTATGATACCACGTTCAATAACCATTATAATTTTAATTTCTAAATTTTTGGTGATAAACATTGGTGATATATCAATAAATGTGAGATTTAAATGTTTTTTCAAATTTCCTTGTTATGATACATGTTCTTTATATTATGATATATCTCGTGTTTTATTTTTTATCCCATGTATTTATGCATCATTTCTTTATTGACAAGTATTATGATGACATGATAAATTCTCTACCTTTATTATTCACTTTTTGGGCTTCACGCTCACCCCTTTCGTCTGATGCATGACCCTAAGATATGAGATGAATAAAAGTGATGTAGGATTATTCCAAAAAAATGTACTGTATTAACACATTTCCAAATGATCTTTCAACATCTTCTATAACTCCAATAGTTTGATTGAGTCCACTCTATATGGACATTTTGTGATACGAGTAGCTTTGAGTATGAGTTCAATTGAAAGATATACCTCATGTTCTCTTGGATGTATGGGTATATCATTTGGAAATAGATCACTTTACTACCTCACAATTATCATTTCCCTTTGGTTGATACCTGCCTTTTTTCTAAACAATTTGGGCATGTTGTGATTCACCATTGGAAATAAACACCCACATAATTGAAATACTTTCCAAAGGTGATTAATGAACATTACCTCATTTTAGAGGAGCATGGTCTGGTTCAGAATATGAAAAGATAATTCTTTTTTCCAAACAATTATGTGTGATCTTTATATCAAAAGATGATCCATTCCAATAATAGCGTTGAATTACAATATGTGAATAATCACTAAATTATCATGAAGTACCATTCAACATATTCTAAGAGGAGAATATTCTAATACTTGGTTGGTAGTAACTAGTCCACTAAGAGTTTTTATGTATACAAATAATTCAAGGTATTTGTGATTGAATTCAATAGTTATAAACAAATTTTCTTTATATAAAATTATGTGTAGAATCAAAATAAAATAAAATACTTTTCCAAACCTTAGTAAATACGAAGTGTACCATTAAAAAATTCATTTTCTTTCTCCACTTCAACAATATTAATGGAATGTTCCTTGTCATTCTCTTTATTCTATGGTAACTGATGACACTGATTACAATTGATGACATAAGTATTAGTGAAGTAAACTTTATAGTTCCATCTTTCCCTATAGTTGAAGCATTAAAACATGGGTGGATCCCACATTGATTCCATCATATCAGCTGGTTTATTGATCTCTATATTACATTGATGAGATTGGTCGAATTATATCTCACACATATATAATTTCCCCATTACATTGTCAAATTTAATTTGATTCCTTTTCCTACATTTTTATATATTATTTGTTGGTATTTCATTCAACAATTTTTATCAGATCCTCTATCTGGAAACTACAATATTAGTTTCTTTTCACCATATCAATGAGATTATTCTCTAAAATAAAAATTCACTTTGAGAGAACATCAAACTAATTCTTCATAACACCCAATGTCATTAATTCATAGATCCTTTCTAAGGTGTGTTTTTAAACCACTAATGAATCAATCAATTCTTTTATCATTCTTGATAACAAAACCATATGTGTTCCTTGCAATAAATATGGAATATTCATCATGTAGTGTGATAGGTTCACATTCTTTGGTCATTAGATATATGAATTTTCTCTTCATATTTTCATGAATAATTCAAGGTAAATACTGGTTATGTAATATTATCTAAATTTCACTGCACTCAATCACTCCAATTTCATCATGAAACATCGTGTTCTAAATCAACACCCATTATTGATCTGACTCTATATCAAGATTATAAATATCCAGAGTCGCCTTTTTTATTTAAAAAAACTAAAGACCATAAAAGATAAACTCCATTAAGTTTAACCAATATTCTGTGACAAGTGTATCATGCGATCCACTAAATGTTGGTGGTCATTGCATCATAAATGACTCAATATAAATTTTCTAGCTATAATGTGAATGTGGAAAATTCAAAGTGTTTGGGTTATTTTACATATCCTAAGATTGTTGTGTTAGGATCTCCATGAAATTTTAAAATCCACATCCAATGGATTTTGGGATGTAATTAAGGAAATCACTACTTTTTCCATTACATAGGTTGTTGAAATATTTTTCACTTGTTCCAATATTTTTCTAATATAGTAATTATTAAAACAAAACTAATGTTAATATTCCCTGAATAGATAGTTTATTCCTTAAGAAAATTAACTCTAAATCCATATATTATGGGATCAATATGATTATAAATTTTATAAAATACTGATTGTTGTGTTCATTCTTGTATATAGTATCACACAGTGGGTTTTCACATTGGTTCCCTCATCCTAATTCCCAAATTAACTATACTATGATCTGATACCAAATTTAGTGACCAAACTAGATTTTACAATAATATTACGAAAATTTTAAGGTAATAAATATAATAGAGTAATAAAAAAAGGATTCGAAGGATTAGTATCTTTGTATCAATTTGAACAAAACCCCATTTACATAATACAGAATAAACCATATTTAATTAATACATCTCTATCATCTTATCAGCCCACGTTTTCTCCTATGTATATGTAGTTATAAGAAGATATACATCAAAGAATGGGGTGTGGTAAAAGTCTAGTAAAATAATAGATAAATATTGAATAAAAATAACATGGGTGGGAATAATCATCATTATCATAATATAATCATTGGATAATCATCGTCATCATGAGAGGAAGCATTATATAAATTAATTTAATGTCAAAATGCATAAAAATTCATCATCATGTTTTTTTCATTTAACGATAACATGTATTTAAATTTATCAAATGAGATACATTAAATTACGCAAAAATATTAGGGCACTATATAATTCATAGTTCACCCATAACATCATAACACTTACATGAGCTATATAATTCTGATGCACCTATAATATCATGATATTATCATTACAATGAATGCCACATAATATATATATATATATATATATCATGGACATAAAATAACCTATGTAAAGGAACATGTTTCTATTCATAATGAATACATTCAAAAAATAATCATCATAGTGCCAAAAAGAAAGAAAGAATAACATTCATGGAATATAAATCATCAATTTTTTGTGAAAAAAATACAATTTCATGAGTAGTAAATGATTTCATTTTAATTAGAAGAGTTTTTTTAGAAAAATATTTTCATCGGTCCTAAAATAATATTGGAATAATCAGTATTAATAAATTTAATGTGATGGATTATGAAATAATATTTAGGGATCATTAATGGAACATTCATAAAAAAAATGGAGTGAAAGAGGGAAAACTAAAAGTAAGAGAGTTTGGTTCGAGAATCTACTTACCTTATGTCTATGTTCTTACTTCATATTAATATTTTGGATAATAAAATTAAATTATATTACAAGTGATGAACCAAATATACTTTTATTTGATTTATTATAGTTTAATTTTTTTTCATTTATGGACTTTTCCATTACTTATATAGTACAATTTCAACATCTGGGATCAATCATCTTCTTAGTTTTCATGATCGGTTCGCTAATTTATAAGTTTAGAAATTCTTGTACAATGAAAATAGGTAGAAATAATATAAATTATGTAGTATTAATTATCAAAAATAAATTAATGTGGACATATAAAAATATTATATATGGTATAAATATTATTTCGAAGATATATTGTAAAGGAAAATTATTTAACATTTTTTAGATGTTTACATGACCATTAAGGGATTATAAAATTTTATTTTACATTATGATAATATATCGGTCCAATAGAATTATATAAATATGTATAATAAAATCTTATATAAGCATGAAGATGCTTTTATGACCCTCCTAGAATAGTATTTGGAATAATAAAAAGGCATTATTGAAGGTTGTAGTAAATAGACACACCACAAACAATATATTCATTTTCATGATAAAAGGAAAAGGGAAGTGATTTAATGATGAATTATTTCCTTATCAAATTAAAATTACCTTAAATAAAATATATTAGGTTTACAATTCCACTTTTAAGAGATTGAGGTGAGTTTTGGGGATTAAATAATGTAAATTTAATTGAATGGAAAAAATAAAAAGAAACATGTTTTTACCTCTAGAATTTCTCCTCCTTAAGGACATCATTAAGAAAAACATTGTTTGGTCCTCTGATGAAACCAACAGATCATAAGTGTGGGGTAGGTTAATGGTATTTTTATTGGATATATCATGGAAATTATAACGGGATTTGAAGTAGTTAGTACAAGAGGTGGTGAGAGTTGATATTTGTAGGGGAGGATATAGGTGTTTTGTTAATATTTTATTCATTAGTTTATTATTTTTGCTTAATCCAATGAATAATTAAGGAAATATCTCTAAATATATTCAAATAATTAAGTATATTTTATATTATGGGGTAACATCATCTATACATCACCCATGACTCAATAATTCATGTATTTATCTTTTTTCATAAATTATCATCTTTTACTATTCACAAAAAAAATAATGTATGTTAGAAAAATCCCAAAAATTCAACCTACATATTTTTATGTGTTTATAATTTAATAATTAAAATCATTTTATAAAAACAGTCTACTAAATATGTGAAAATAATTTTTCCCTTAAATTCGTAATTTATTTTGAAATGTACCAATTTTAAAATTGTAACAAATTTATGACACATTGAAAAATTAATTAACGTATCACAAAATTATATTATAATAATATGGAATAGATTATTATCTTAAAAAAATTTATGAAATATAATTTTATATAAAATTATTATATTAATTTTGAAATTTTAAATAAAAATATATGATTCAAGTATATGCGATCATTAAATTTATCATTGTTAAAACATTGATTTACATATACTATGTTATAATTATATAATATTTCAATTTATAAAATCCTATATGTTATTTATAATTTCATATGTGAAGTTACTATTCTATTGGAAATATTAATCTTCCAATGAAATAGTTAATATTCCATCATTATATGTTCCTTAAGTTCATTAAATATCCCTTATTTCGTGCTAATTTTTTTAGAATAAGGTTTTATTAAGTCGTTCTAAGCTATCTTCTATTACAGGAAATAATTAATCTTATTAAAGCATGGGTCATTAAATGATAGCCTTTTAAAATCAAAACATATCAAGAAAATAGTGGATCATGGACATAAAAACAATGTCCATGAAATATATCTCCTACTACTTCCAATAATAATCTATAACATACCACAAATGCGTGGAAGGTTAATGAAGAATAAATGAAGCAATATTTACCATATTATTTAAGGTTCTTTCAAGTTGTTTGATGATCATGTAGACTAACTAATTCTAGAACATCACTGATAGGAGGGATTTATACCATGTTGAGATATGATGATGTAGTAACTAAAAAAATCTCATCGTATTAGATATTAAATGAATGATTTAAATAGTATCCCTTTCCATTGATAATATCACCCTTAAATAAAATTGTGAAGTTGAATATCTATCATCTCCTAAGGAGAAATATGAATATCTATTATAACATTGTTAAGAATACGCTAGATTACACTATGATGATCCTCAAATCGATGATAATGAGAAATCATTTTATAAACAAGAAAAACACAATCCTTGTATCATTGGAAAAATACAATGTCAATCTCAGAAGGTGATAACATTAGTGAACCACTGGCTTAGGGTATCTCTTAACATGGATTAAAATTTTTTTTGCATGCCATTATAGTTTTGTTCATCCAATTTTTCAGATATAACCAGTCTCTTATTTCATATATCATAATGAAAAATGTAGCACATGTAATGAACACATCCTTATCATGTATAAATCATATCATGATATATACCAATGTTCTTATATTGATTCATGCATATCATCTTATACCATACTAGTAAACGAGTACAAATATCATGTAACAAAAACATCATAAAACATATGAATCAATCAAGATTAAATAACATCAACTATAATAAGAAAATTTTATAAAAATCAATCCCAACATTGAGAAATCATATTTTTAGTCATATATTTGTTACCTACTCCCATGTATAATCTCATTAACATGTCCTAAAAAATGACATGTCCTTTTAAACATTCCCAAATAGCAATGAATTAGAAAATAAAAAGATATTGCATCCTTTTAGACAATGAAATATCCTTTTAAACATTCACATCTGGTACTATCTCATGTGGATAAATTGGGTTAGTTACAAGACATCATTCACACATCCCCATACACTATAGGATTTGGACATGAATTCAAGTTTATTGTTAATATAATATGTGTACTATACCCCCTAGAATACATTAAAAATAAAATATATATAAAAAATAAAAAACTAATTAGATGAATGAAGAATAGTGAAAATAGTTCAATGTAAAAATGGAATAAAATAAGGGGAACTGATAATCAAATAATAATGAATCATCTAATTATCAGATGATATTTATCTAATGTAAAATTCAAATAATAAAATTAATTCAACAATCAATCCCAAATAATCTCCACAACCACCGGTCATGATCTCTATATCGGCCCCACCTCCAAAATCTCTCTTATCTGTAATGTTTCCATCCAAAAGAAGGCCCGATCACCATTCCATGCATGTATCCATTTAATATAATCATGTACCAAATGACATCACACATACAATGTTAATAGAACTCAGTATGTCAACACTACCATGTCTAAAAACCCATTTTGATAATAACTTCAGGCAATACAATGATAAACACATGAATTAATTAATAAATTAATTCAATACAGAGGTTAAAAATATCTGCACCATGCTAGAATATCACTTATAATTTTGCACAACCATTACAACCATATACATAAACATGGAAAAAATAACATTACTAGAAAAATCTATCTATAATAAAATTTATTCCATTTAAAAATAGTACTATACACATTCATTTTAGAATCCACTAGGATAATATCATTATATAATCATTTTATCAACAACTAGGTATATACCGCTATATAAAAATATCAAAATCACTGGGAATATCTAAATATATTAGAATTCCCGCAACCCGATACATAGCCCAATATATAATAATTTTAGGATCACCGACATATGTTTTTATATATTAATTTACACATCGCAGGCGCATATCCTTATATATAAGCATTCCAATATCAATCATTACAAAAATAATAACTTTATAGATATCATATTTTCATACAATGATCTTTAATGATTATTTTAAAAACTTACTTTTTTTTCATTCAATTACTCATTTTTTATATGTCAAATTATAATAAAACATTTCAACAACCAATAATATAATATTTATTTTATTATATATCATTAAATCTATTAGAATAAAATGTTAATATAATATCAAATTAATCACTTACAAATTTAGTATTATTAATTGGTTTACACACCCAATAGCTAGATTAATGTTAGGTCATAACACAACTTTATCCAAAGGGTTGGAAGGGAAAATATATTTCATTATATATCATCATAAACCATTCAATTTATTAATGTGCACATTATCTTTACCCAATTTAAATATTTTACATAGTCTTGGAATTAAACCAAATATAGGTTTAATATTTAGACAAACCAACATTAGACAATAAATAGGTAATTCTCTTAACCAGAATCACTATCAAGAACAACAGAATTGATGAAAAAAAAATAAAAAACCAATATTATGCATCAAGGAAATGAATATCCAAAACAACCATGGTCTTGATATTTACACTACAATGACATGGGAGAATTGGGGATAAGAGAAATTCCATGAAAACTAACCCATTGGAGATCAAGTCATTGAATGGGATGTCTAGAAAGAAGGTATGGTATCTCAAATCTCGTGGAGATACTTACATATTGAGTTGAGTCTCCACATGAGGAAAATTGAATTTATGAGAGTTGTGTTCCCTTAATACCTCCCAAACTAGGAAATACATAACATTTAATACACTTAAATTTTATTTATTATATATTTATGGGTTACACTGAAAAGCAAGTTCCATTGTGTGAATTAACCCCTTCATAAACATTAGAATAATTCTTAAGAAAATTTATGATTTGAAAATAATTCCATGATAGAACTAGTATATGGAATGTATCTAATTCATGGATTATTTTCTGGATATTTTACATGGAATTTAACAAGTTTACATTTCATGTGAATTCCTTGTTGAAATATTTAAGCCCTAAAATCCTCAAAAGAATTCAACCACCCTTTTATCCTCCCAAACATAGGGGAAACCCTAATTATCCTAGTTAATATTTTTATTCCCAGACTCCATTAATTCAATAAAACATGCATCCCTCAATATTAGGTAATTATCCATAAAAGGCTCTCTACCTCTGAAAGAAACTCTACCAATAATATGGAATGAAAAATAAATCCCAAATGATATATTTTTAATGAAAAACTCAAAGAGGGATGTACATATAAAAAATACAGGATATTACTCAAATATTAATAAAATATATAATATGAATTAATCCATATTATTCATTATATTGTACATTATTTAAATATAGTATATTAACTAAAATTTTCCAATTTTATTATCAATTTCTATATTAAATTTTTTAAGAAATAAAACATTTAGAAAATTAATATATTCTTACCCCAACATATAATATACAGAATCACATTTTTATATAATTTTAAAAAAATTTCCAACATTAATATTAGTATAAAAACTAATATTCATTATTATTAAGAATTTATAATAATAAATATTAATTCGGTTACATTTATTACTTATTTTTTTTATATTTATAATAATTTTATAAATTAACCATGTAACATAAATACGATAAATTACAAATCAGATAATATAAAATGAAAATATATATTAATAATAACTAATTTTTTCAATGATATTTATTAAATAAATATTTCATAATAAATTATCAATCAAATTAGAATAAATTGTGAAATACTAATTTTATAAAGATATAACTAAGTAAATAAGTCTAACAAAAAACATTTAATTTTATTTATAATAATTTTATAAACCGTAGATTTCCATTAATATTTGATTCATCAAAATAGTAAATCATGCATGTTTCAACCCGAAATCACAATTAATAATATTTTATATATCATAATCTATCAGTGTTTTGTCACACTAATGACTCATAAACTGTTATTATTTATATTTAATGATTGTTAGTATCTTGTGATTTTTCATGATACCCTATATAAGAGATAAATGGGACATAAGTATCACTACCTCTAATATAAGGAATTTATAATATTTAATTATATAATAAGGTCATTTTTAGTATTAAACATGTGATTAATGATATCAAATTGCGGTATATGCCACATAATATAGTTCTAAATAAAATTATTGGCCTGTCATACATTTAATTCAACAATCCGGGAAACCATGGTTTATGATATTTATATAATTTTAATAATATACCACCTTAGAATCATATTTATTGAGTAAAATTGTATTACATATGATATAAAGTTCTTATTTTTCTGTTAATTCATTGATACCATTGTACATTATGATAGAAAATACAATACAATATAATATTTTGAATAATAAATTAATATAACCATGTCGCATTCAATCATATCCCGTATTGTAAGACATAAATGTATCATAAGATATAAGATCCTATATAGTATGGATCTCTTTATAAGTGATTAATTAACTTTTTTAATAATAATAAACATGATACATAAAATTATGGCACATTTCCATATTTTTTACATGACATCATGATTAAAAACCCACTGTAAATCATTCATAAAATTGAATAATATAAATTAATTGACTAAAAATAAACAAATGGAGTGGAACAAAGTATAATACCTTTATCATAAGAATACTAGGCTTGAAACCTAATACATTGTGTAGCCTCAAAATGAATTACAACTACTCACCTTTCACTGTTTAGTTTTTTAATTGATTTAATCACCCACTTAAATTGATATAGATCATTAAGGAAAAATATTCATAATTCCCCCATCATGGTGTATCATTAACCCATCACATGTGATAGGGTATCCTATAAAAAAATTATTAGTTCTTTAATGAAAATGGGAATGTATATGGATCATATGTTATATAGAATATTGGTAGTTCCATAATGTAGCATTCAATGACAGTTTCTACGGTAGTAGCCTAATTACAAAGTACTTGATATGAGATCCTAAATTTAATCAGATGATCATAATAAATTAGTAAATTCCACCTACATAAAATGTTCATATCCCATCAATAATTTAAACTATATGAACATTTATTAATTAGTGTTGAATAAATTCATGATATCCCATATAGAAGATTAGTTGTATGTTAGCACATAATTATATTTATTAATACATATTAATAATGATGTAAATTATATTATATAAATAAACACACCTTAATATCAAAATATAACATGATAAGATTGGAAAAGGGAGATATTTGACATCAATTTAAAACTCCATATGATGTACATCATATAATATAATTCAATAATATCAATTATACAATAAATGTGAAAGTATTTATGTCAAATAACCTTAACTATAATTATTGACACCTTATTTTATAAGACATTATTAAATTATAATTTTTTTTAATAATGTTATTATTCATCCAATAAGATTCATAGATAATCTATAATAATATTGTTTTATTTTATTTATATTAGGATAAGAAAAATATAGGTTTGAGAAAAAAATAATATTTATTGATAAAATTAACTGGAAGAAAACATGGTTTTATTAAGTAATAAAAAATATTTCAAGAATAAGTAACAAAATTTATGCTAATTTTGTATAATCTATTGATAAGAAATATATATTTAAATTAGTACATGGAAAAATAATGTAAATACTAATTTTGTTATTTATAACTCTAAGATTTTATTCAATCCATTAATTCCACGTACTTTATATTAAATTCCTCTCACTAGGGTCTTGTGGTAAGACATAATTCATTATAGGGAAGTCATAAAACCCGAAACTAGTTTGTACCAAGATAAATTAAAATTCACTAATGTTATTTATAATTTAGAGACATGTAATTATATATAATTCTGATAAATAAGTCATATAAATTAGCTTCACTTAAAATAGAAGTAAATTATTTTTAAGGAAATATTATAAATAATCGTGAATTAATATACCACACATGTTTATATTGATGTAATGAATATATTTATTCTCACTTTTACCCAAATAAAATTATTTATTTTGATTTTAAGGGAATACCCATTTATTTTGTTGGAATTATACAATATTCACAATGTGATACACATTATTCTATTTAATTGTTTAGTATAGTAGATGTATGATCATATTAGAGGGTATTAAGTGAAAATGTTAATAGATAATGAAAATTTGAAAAATAACCTATAGTATAAATGATGTTGATGATATGAAAACTTCATATATTTAAAAGGTCTTTGAATTTTATTATAATAATGGGGAGTTTAAAAAATTATCCAAAATATAAATAATTATTTTTACTATAGATACCTAATATAATTACATTTGTGAATTTAAAGGTAATAAAGGGTCCATTTGAGGAAAAATTATGTTAAATATATGGAACCCCGTACAAAATAATTTTCCAGCCAATATAAAAATAATTACAATATCCTTATATCCTTAAGACATTAGTAACTCAAAATAATTGTAGAATTTTTTTTTGGAATATTTATTTTAAAAATTATCTTTAGAAGAAGATGTAGGATTGGATTTTTTATACATATGTCGAGAGAGTTTGAAAAAAAATCATATATGATTTGTAATGATTTTTTTGATGAAAATCACGTGAAAACACATGATCAATGACCTTGGATTTGAGTGAAATGGGATGATGGGTTAGTATATCAAGAAATACAATGTATTATTTTAGTTAATTTAAAAACATAGTTCATCCAAATTAGGATTTGGAAAATTTAATAACATTGGATTTAATATGATTTTAATCTCAAGGTTTAACAAATTGTTTCTATTTTTTTCATTTACATTTTTAACAATTTAAATTCTATAAATAATAATATTTCATTTTTGGAACGTGGTTTAATAAAAAATGAAGAGTTTAAAAATTACGAAAATATATCCTAGAATTTTGAATCCAAATTATTTGTAGGGAAATTTAATTTTATTATTTTAAACCATATTATAATGTCAAATAAGATAAATTTTATTTGATGAAGGATTTAAATTATTTATTATATCATGTTTACGTGATAACAGAGAAAAAATTCATAATATATACACATATATAATTTCAGTACATATCCCAAATTTGAATATCTTATAAAAAACTACAAAATTTATAAATGGATTCAAACATCACCAATATTTTTAATTATATAAATATATAGACATTTATATATATATTGTAATTTTTATTCTTGTATAAAATGTTAGTCAATTTTATAATAAACCGATTTATAATTTTTATATAAAACTCCTTAAATATAAATTTATTTAATGAAATCCATGTGACGTTTTATTTCTATAATTTAAAAATAATAATATTTCACTTTTATAAATATATTATTAAAAAATTATTTACTATATTTTTTTGAAAAAAGTACTTATATTTGATAAATTACTATTGTAATAATCTGATTCACAATGGTCAGATTTGTATCATCACATTACCCTTACAATTCTAAAATTAAACATTAGTTATAGAAATTATTTTAAAATATATTATCATAAATATATTTTTTAGTATTCACGAATCATACTAATTCAATTGAGTTTTGTTTATTTTAAAATAGAAATAAATCCTCTATTATTTATACATTTCAATTTTATTTATTTACTGTTTAATATTATGTTATTTCCCAATATTGTTATGTTTTGAATATCAATTACTATCATGATTTGTTAAATTTATTTTTTCAAATTATTATATTATTAAGTGGATTATAATGGTAATATGATTGTTATTTATTATTTTCATGCCTTGTGACTATTATTCATGATGTTATTTTGTTTATGTGATAATGTGATTGGATTTTTCCAATATTCTATTAAGTATTTTTTGTTTCTTAATATATAATGTATCCTTTTTAAATGTTGTTCACATGTCAAATGGATATAATTTTAAGAGTTATTTACTCAAAATTAGATTCATAATACCCTTAATTTTTTATTTCTATTAATACTAAAATGTAGAAAATGATCGTCCAAATGGATTTAATGTATTAATTTATCAATTGAATTCATGACGAAGAATTACAAAACAAAGATAGAAATTATTCATTAATACATATGATAATTAAAACATTTATACATTTAATAAATTCAATGTATATTTCAAAACATATTCTGAGTATTTGATATTCAAATCTCAACTCATATTTAAAGTATTAAATTTTAGATACTAATTTGTAGACAAAAAAAATTTCATCTTTGAAAAGGAAGACATATAAATCAATATATATTACACTGAGGATCATATTATATTTTTTATAAATGTATTAGTTATATATATAGGCATTAGCTCAAATAGAAAAATTATTTCAGTTGATAGTAATACAGGATATTGAATATTGTATTGGTCTTCAAATTTATATGATGAAGGGTTCTATATTCATCTCCTATGATAATAGACTTGGTAATAAATAATGATTTTTATGATGATAAATTATTTTCCCCATAAATATAGTGGAATGAATCTTTGTAAAAATAATGAAATTATAATTATAAATCTAATGGAGTTAAAAACATTTAGACATTATTTTCAATTATTTTTTAAAACAATTTATCATTTTGGTTATCATTTCATATGTTTCCTTTTAATTTCATTCAATGGAATTAAATATCATTAATATGTTATAAAATAAAAGGCACATAAACCATACTTATTATTTTTTCCATATATAGAAAAAATTAATATTTTATCTATATAGATTTTAAGTTCTTGACTAGACATGAAATCATTATATTTGGAATTATAAATTGGATAAATTTTAATCATGGGAGATAATTTTGTTCCATAGGATATGAGAAAACTATTTTCATTTAAAATGATTTGTGAAAAAAGATGAATATTTTTTCAGAAAGTAATTCAATGAACCAATATATATTGATGTGATTATATTTTAAAATCTCTAGTTTCACATCGTGTTTCTTATGAAATTTGTATATGATGATCAATTTTCAATTAGTATTTTAATAAATATAGGTCAAATATCTCAATAATCAATCCTAGAAGAAAATATAAAATTAATATGTAATTTATAGATAATTTATTAATAAATATTCAATTTTTCCTACTATAGAACATGTGGCTAATATATATTCCATGCCATATAAAATTATATAATTCAAATATTGAGGTTTTTATGGTTGTTAAAATACATTTTTTTTATATCTAGGATATGATGTAAAATCAAATTTAATGTCTTTTTTGGATTTATATTTGTTAATGTAATCATAACAACATGACATTTTGTAATTCATTAATTCCATAAATTGATGAATATATTTATTAGTAGATTATCAAAAGGTAAATAGTGTGAATTTTATGTTTTTTTGATGAGGAAACCTGAAAACTAATATACATTCATTTATATCTATGAGTACAATCTGTTTTCGTAGAACATGTAAGACACTAATCTTATGATGAATATTTGTAATGGTTAGTAGATGTTGTATATTTTAAGGTGGAATAATTAATTCAAATTAAAATCTACAACATCATTATTCATATTTATAATTTTGAATTTCTTCATAATTATGATGACCTATAATAAATTATTTACTATTCATTCAGTTTTAGTAGGGTGATATATATTAAATGTTCGAAATTATTTCAAATGGGAAAATTATAGAAATTAAATGTTATTTATAATTGAAGATCACACTGGATGTGCTTATATTTAAAGGGTTATTTTGGATGGAATGATATAATAATTGATGGATAATTTAATGAGGATGTGATATGTTATTATAGTTTTCCCATTTATTATTTAAAAAATATTCTCCTCTTATTCAAAAAACTTATAAAATTAAAAATTTGTCGACACACAGTGTTTTAGTTGATTTGAATTTCACAGAAATCCTTATAGATAAATATATGAGGAAATTTTTTGTTTGGCTGGTTAATGTGAGGGTTGGGTTAAATAAAACATTGTGAAAAACTCACTACACTATGGTGTATTTATTTGAATAAATTGATTTGTTATAAAAATTATATCATCATTTTATAATATTATAGTTATTTTGGAATGATGTATTGACAATTCATTAGTGTAATTTTTATGGAAACAGAAATCATATTATATATGAATGTGGGGATCCTAAATATATCAATGGTAATTGAATAGGTGATATTCTCAATAGAATCAGTGGTACACTATGTTGTTGTTATATGTACTATAATCATTTTACATGTTTTAGAATAATAGACTATATAAGATGAATTATTTTATGATGTACTAACATTGATCACTTTCTAAACATAAGATATTTCCTTAGAAATTGATAAAATATTAAAAATATAATATTGATCATAGTTTGTGTATGTAATTCAATAATCTTTTATCAATGTCATAATAATGAATGGGTAAACTAATTTTTAGGAAAAAGAAAATATTCCTTAGATGTTGAGGTGCTCTATTCCATTTTGAGATACATTTGATACATTGTATAAATGAAAAAGTATCAAAACTTTCCACTCTTGAGACATGTTTAATCATAAAAATTAAATGTTTTAAATAGGTTTTTTACATTTAGAATGTCTCTAAATAATATTGTCGACATCACTACAGAAGGGTCAGATATAATTTATACATAATTTTTTTTATAGATGTAGCTTAATGGATGGATTAAGGGTAACTCATGCATGGTACAAATGAGAATAAAAAATATATATGGTGTAAAACAAGTATTTGATGATACAATTTACCCTTTCTAATGTGGTATATGTGGTTAATAGACACTTGAAATGGATTAAAATTTTGAAAATCAAATTTTCAGCAATGAGACTATTGAAAAATATGGGAAAGAGGGAACATATAAATAAACTATATACATAGTGTATTGAAAAAATTTCAAGATTATGGTATTTTATTATTTAGGAAAATAAAACTATGATAGTAGCTATTGGTAGAAAATATTTATTAAATATTTTTCATTTGATATGAATATTAGGATATAAAAAAGTGGACTTTCATTAACTGTATGCTGAAAATTATGATATGTTTAGTAATGTTCCTGAATAAATATTTTTAATATTAATTTTGAATTTTTTAATTCATAAAAAAAATACTTAGGGGAGATGGATATAATGCCTTAGGTTATACAATGTTATGTTCAGACAATGTTTAATAAAAAAATTGCATTATGTGGTGTATAGAATATATGTTTGTATCGATATATAATAAATAATATTTTCTTATTACTGTTTGGAAAATTTGTTTTTTTTAAAATTTGGGATCATTTTTTAAATATATTGTTCCACATTATTCATATTTATTGGATTTTTCTTGTATAATTATTTTATTGATAATCTATAAATATTTATATCCATGAGGAATAATGTAGTGTGTACATTATTTTGTTGATCATGTTTAGCATATAATAATTATAATGAATTAATATCCACATACAATCATTTTACACACTAAATGAATATTATATGAATTGGTATTATAGATAAAACAAAAATTATATTTTCACATTAAAATGTGTTGATGGCTGTTCGATGATGAATTGTAAATGGAATTATTAACTGATTATAATAACATAATTGTGGATGCATGATGATTTTACTTTTAATTGATATTGTGGTATAATGAACAACATAGTTTTGTGTACGTATTGTATTAATACATTAAAAATTAAAATAATATATAAATGATCATAAAAATGGTTATTATTGACATCTTTAAAAAATAATTAACTAAAATTAATTTTTATGAATCTAATTCGTCTAATAAATTTGTAACCTATTATAATTATAAAAGTGTAAACATCATGCTTAGCGATTAACAAAAAAATGGAATTCAATTGATACCTTATACCAAAATTATTCTCTAAGGACCAATTAAGGATAAAATATTATGAATATAAATTAATTACTTTTGTAAATGGTATATTTATACATCACATATTTACAATACCACAAAAAATAAAAAATGTATTCTAATTTTTAAAAAATGAATTAGTTTCCTAAAATAAATATTAAAATTAAATCCCTTATATTTTCATATATTTTTTTCACCAAATATGGATCTTAGGAACATAATTATTAAATAATTTAGGGAACTAAAAATTATTTATAGATATAAAATATAATTTATTATTAAAAAATTAGTATGAGGAGAGATGTTAGTATTTAATGAAGTAGAATTTTATATATTATTCCGAATAATGAAATACATGTTAGTTAATATTGATTTTTTATGTGGATGTAAGTAAAAATAAATTTAAAAGTTATTGATCTATTGTGGGAATTTTTTATTTTGATTTTAATAGAAATATAAAAAATACAATATTATTTTATTTACTATGTATTTTATTATTTCTAAATATTTTCAAATATCCACCCACATCTAACCATGATATATATATTGAATTAATTCAACAAAATTTTATTAAAATATATGCAGACATGTGATTGAAATCTTAAATAAAATTAGAAATAATTTTTCTATTTTTATATAAATTTTAATGGAATTAAATTTTATAATTATTTTTAAGGACTAGAGATGAATTTCACTATGATTAGTTAGTTAATAATGAAATTTTTGTTTAATAAAATAATATTTTAAATAGTGTATTGATATTTTACCAAAAAACATAATAATTTCCATATATGTATACATTAATCAATCAAATATTATTTTGTATCTCTTAAAGATTTGATGTGACATAATATCCCTATTGTAGAAACCCTCCTTTGAAGACACATTATAGTGCACCGATATGATTAGCCACAAGACCTCAAGCATACAACCCAATTTGCTAGAGGATACTAATCCATAGCACTAACCTATGGTGTGTCCAAGGGGAAACTATACCCTCATGATTGAATGTATAGAACATTTTTGATCTATATATATATATATAATTTTGATTGACAAATAGATAAGTACATGCATATATGAAATAATTAGTAGAAAAAATATAGGAAAAGTAAATAGAAGGGAGATGGAAAAAAATAATATGCAGAAAATTGAATATGTTGATCATGAAATGTAGATCCACAAAACAATGTACACAAGAAAAAGATGAATAGACATATAACACATTCAATATAAAAATTAAAAAAATGTACAAGATTTTACTTCTAGAATAACTGGCATATTCATGGTCCCTTGTTCGTGTACTCCATTTGAGAATTAAAAATCATACATCAAAAGATATCCATTTCTTTTTATCAATACCATAAATCATGAAGTCTACTTTGTCACCAATTGTGACCTAAGAATGATTCGAGATATGTTTTGTATGAAACCACCAAAGTTGTCTCAATTAATCTAGTCCCTGTATATAAAATGGTCTATGATCCAATAATAGTAAAATGCAAGTACTTATTTATAAATATATCGATCTAGGTTTCATGTGGGATACTCAACCAACACCAATTACTTTATCATAATTCTGGAGTATCTAAAGAAATTTTATCCCCTATATGTTTTATACAATGTATACCTAGATCATTATAAATAAATTATAAAAATATAGATTGTTCCCAAGTATGTGATTTTTCATGGAAGGCGAATCTTCGATTTTTTATCTATATATTATTATTATCTATATTAAAATTAATTTTTAGAACATATGAGGAGGAACCAATGGTAAATATATGGATAACCTTAACAAATCCCATGAATCACTACTAGGGAACTATAAATGTCCTATATCTTAAGACTATTTCCATGGGGATCCATAAAGGTATTCGAAGAATCAATCTTTTGGTGGTGTTTGATGAACCCTATAAGCCTATCATAGGTATCTCACATAGGGTTACATGTATCACTCAACACCTTTTTTTAAAACATACCCACAATTATCATTCAAGGTGTCCCTCTTAGGGAATTTTTTTCTCACATAGAGATTAAGGAAATACATGATGGGTGTATCCTAGTCATAAATATTGTAACCCTTGGGATGTATATAAATAAAAAAACAAGTCTCATTAAAAATTAATGATGACGTATCCTATTTCATCCTTATATCGGGACCCTTATATCTCACTTGGTAAATCATAAAAGTATGTTATCCATCTCAGAATCATTTTACAGAATATTACATTACAATTATTGAAATCTGAATTAAAATTTCAAAAAATATTTAATTAAATTTAAATATCCTATAGAATAGTGCCTAAGGAATAACGTATGGTCAATCATATTACTCAATATAATTCACATTCAAATATATATTTATTCAAATGAAAAACAAACATAAAATGTTGTTTGAACCATATCAGATAAAGGGTGGGTTTTTCATTTCTGAGAGGAACACCCATAAGAGTTGATCATTATAGGGTGATCAACTAAAGGGTTGATTATCCAGTAGCTATGACTAAAAGTGTTATTTATAACCATTTGAAAAAAATTAAAATAATATTATTGGATTCTTAGGAAATTACAACAAAAAGAATAATGGAGTGTGATATAAAAGAAAAAAAATCACAGAATGTTAATTGACCATCAACCTTAGGTTTTTAGATTACCTATCAACATTGTTCGTCTTTCATTAGAGCTAGAAGGGGAGAATATATAGATGTAGAAAAAATTCAACAAATTTTGAAAATTAGGATGATCCAAAAAATTGAAAGGGTGGTGAATATGAACTAATAATTGATGATAGTTGAGTGTAGTGATTTTAAAAGAGTATACAACATGAATGAATATAGTGGAAATATAGATCTGATATACGAGGAATGGAATATCCTGTGATATGTGTTGAAGGGGTGTCTCATGAATTTATACTAGAACAAATGGGTCTAATTTTAAAAAAGTTCCCCACTATAGTTTTATTAATTGGGATTCAACACTTTTTACATAGCCTTTTAAATATTTAAACACAGTGTAAACTTGAGGTCCCTTCCCCCTGAAAACATTGCCCATAACATTCCAATGGTCGGGTTAATCCATCAAATAGTGTGTACACAATAGACATCAGGTAATATATATCCATGTAATTTATACCCTACAACATAATAACATGGCCTATATCCATCCTCTATCCCATAGTAAACATTTTATTACAAAAGAAAATAGACCCTCACTTATGAATGGTATCCAAGTTTAACAAAATATAAAATAAAAACATACATTGCTAAAAATCTTGGACCTCACAACCTTCAATCCTTAAAACAAATACACCATGATTTTCCCTTTTGAGTGTGTAAAATCATCAAATAAGATATGTTCCTTACACTAATCATGTACATCGTCCTATGTTTCCCATGTGAAATCTTATAAATGTTCATGCATCCATATTTCCCACACCAGTGGAACTAGCCTTCCTCAAATATCCCTCATGCACTGGATAATGATATGTATCAGATACTCTTCAAAGGTCGCACATGCATCATCCAAAATATCCTCAAGAACAGATTATTGAATAGGGATAATATGATAATGAATAAACCATAATAGGATGATGATTTCATCTAAGGTACAATATGTAATGACATGAACATTCATGAATAAAATCCATTTTCATTTACTTAATTAAATTCCCTATAGATTTAGAAAGAACTTGAATTTTTTGGGTTTGAATACCCATTATGTATCATTATCGTAGATAATATAGCTATCTAATAGTGATTACATGACTATTAAATATATATATATATATAGGGTTTTAACAAATCCTTTTGACATAGGCATAGGAAGTGATGTCCTCGAGCAGTAGGGTCGTTCCCTTTGAAGACCAGTTATCAGATCGTTTGAGGGATATATAACATATGGATTTTTCCCAAGACCAAGCCCAATCAGAGATCCAACAACAAAATCATGAGAGAAACCATTTACGAGATATGTTCATGATCATCGAGATCATGGCCCAAACTAGGTTCACCTATCAGCCCCATGAATGCCACACCATTTCCTTCCATACTCATAGGGAATATGCCGGTGTTAAAAATGGATATGTAACATGTCCATAACATTATGATTATTATGATTATTTTTTTATATAATAAATAATATACATTTATTTTATTATTGTTACATTGTAAATATTTTTAAAGCACAACTAGTATTATTTATTAATTTTTAAATTCAACTAAGAAATATATTTTGATAAATTAATAGAATTTTGAAATAAATAATATTTTAATAATATATTATTATTAAATTAAATTTTATTAAATATAAATTATCTTATTATTTTTATGAATAAAATTGTGATTTTTATTATGGTTTGGAAATGATTTTTGTCAAAACCTGTCAATTTTTATGATATGATGGTTTAAATTTTTAAAATAAAACATCATATATAATGAAAATAATTTAGATAAAATGAATGTTATTTTTTGATTCTGGATGTCGAAATCTTCAATTTAGAAATTTGTCATAATTTTATTAGATAGACCAATTTTTGGCCAAATATTATATTTCATTTAACAATGTAATGTGTTTTATGACATCATAATGACCAAATAGTGATGTAATGAAATACTATAAAATTTTTACTCATCCAATATATTATTTAACTTAAAAATAATTTGTTGTTTGGTTTTTTTATTAATTTTATGATACCTTAGTGGACCCTCCAAGACTTATAAAATATTTTAAAATTTTAAAATTATTTCCTTGAGAGTTTTCCACACCTACACATTATAAAGCATAATAAATTAATATATTTTTCCATTGGCTATATAAAATATTTTTTCCCATGCCCTATTAGAAAAAACTATGGAAAAATACTATGTGACGGTGTTTGGTTTAAATATTACATTTTATTGATTCCAAAACCATGGTCTCAGAAATATTAAAGAATTCCACTCTTTTTGCCTATATAATCTCATCCAAGCTCCCACTTATCCTTACTCAAAATCAATGGAGCACATCCCTACTATTATATTGTCTCTCTAAAAACCTCTCAAGGGGACCTAGGATCTCATGAATCCCCTCCTCACATTCATTAAGTCACATACTCAAGTAAGGGATCCTCACTTTCCTCTCCTCCTTTTAAATTCAACATCTTATTTGAAAGTAGTTCTTGTAATTTAGAAAGGTTATAATGTGATTATTCTATTATAATAATATTAATATCCAATTTATGTTATTGGAATGGGGTATAATTTATCATCCGACATTTGGATTGTTTCTTAAGTGGTTACTATGGAACAATTTCACAAGGGATTTTACTCGTCCAATTTCCATTCAAGCAACTCTTTTACATTATGCTTCTTAAGTAACATATTTTTTCTGTTGGGTTCTTATGTTCCACAACAATAAACTTTCCATTTAATGTATATATTATGATATCTTCTTTTAACTCTCATAAATCCCCCCTATGTTATTTTAAATACACTTGTTACTTTTCTGAAATTCCATAAAGGATATTCCACCCTCCCCTTTTATCAACAATTCTTTTCATGTTATGTCTTTGAATTTCTTTTATTAATATATTGGGTTATTTTATTATATATCCTCATCACTTTCCATTTTATCTATAAATTATGAGAACCTAGTTTACACTCATTTATCTCTCTTATGATCCCATATGTATACTTGTAACCATACTGAATTTTCATAAGGCATTACTTCCTTTCTCATTTTTTCCCATGTTTCTATATGTTGTTATACCATTTATATTCAGATAAAAAAGTTGGGTTATTATTTCTCTAACCCCCCATACATCCCTCCTTATTTTTTAATTATTAGAGTCTTATTTACCTCTCTTCAATACCACCTCTATACACCTGTTACAATAACAAAATTTTGTAAAAGTTATTCCGTTTCTCTTCTTTCTTCATGATTCTTTATTACGTTACAGATTCTACTTCAAAATTTCAAGTGTTGGGACTTGTATCCATATGACCCCATACTGTACATATCTTTTACAAATGATGATAACCAATTTCTCTCTCATCAACCATTTTTATGAATTTTAGGTCACTCTGTTGGGCAGCCGAAATTGCACCACAATTTTCCATGCCAAAATCATCATGTAGTGAATACCATTCCCATTTCACTATCAAGGTTATTCACCTTTATGCATAAATATACAAATTGATTTTATAATTTTATGTACGTAATATACAATACATTATCATGGAATAAATGATGATTTTGAATGATCCCATGTTATATGATCCATGTGGCACACTTATGCACGAAATACAATGTTTATAAAACGTGCATCCTGATTGCACTCCAACACATTGGGTAATGTTTAGTATCATGATTATCCATGGGAAATGTGGGTATAATCATTGTATTACATGTGAATGGGGTGTTTAGTCTTCCAAATTCATTTGAAATTATGGGTCACTCACTCTAATCAATATTCAATGAGCTTTGGCTCATTCTAATATCATGTTGTATATTGTTGCCACATTTCCATGTTATGATAATCATGATATATCATGTCTTTATGTTAATGTTTCTATTATTCTCCATTGATATTATTATTTCCTAACATGTACCACATTCTTCATTTTATTCTTTTTTTACTAATCTATTGTTCTTTATTGCTCACCCTTTTCTTATGTATGCCCTCTGGATATCCCTTGCACTGATAAGTATGAAGGAATGTTGTCATCATGTAAAAGAAGTTTTCAATAAATATGTTTTATATTAAAACATACGTTTTCATTTAGTGTTAATAATTTCCCAATACACTATACCTCTCAATACTTTGAGTTTTCTTAAGTGCATGTTTATGTAATAGATCATAATTAAATATTTAATAAACAGATGGTTTTTTATAGTAGGCATCGAAGGATGGGTTTTGTTATTTTTGTTATTAGGATTAGAAAACCCGAGTGAAAACCTTAAGCATAAGACTACGTATAATAAAAACATCCTTTAATTTTGGTGAGTATATATTAAGTGGTTTATAAAGAAAATATATCCTTATCTAGATACGAACAAGTAGAGGAAACTCTATCATAAATGTATCTAGGGGTAAAACCTTGAAACATAGCTTTGAGATAGTCTCGAATGAGAACTAGTTCACGAAAACGGGCCTTGCTGCACTATTGATTCGAAACTCCCATGGGATATGATTTGGTAAATTCATAAGCTTAGTATAAACCATTTTTATAGAAATAATAAAATGGTCCTAAGAATATATATTCAGATGTAAATGATTATTAAATTATATTTATGCCTATAAATTCATAAGTTAAAAAAATATATTTAATTTATATGCTATTTTTTTAACGGAATCCCCCTTTACATGTTACCCCTAAAATTAATTTTATTCAATAAAATGGACGGTGATAGGAAGAATTTTCGTAACCAGTGATGTGATGATTAATGTGATAACTATTATAATGAGATTCCCAATCAGATGTGACCAGGAATCACAAAAATTGTCACGATTATCTCTTAGTTAAATAATTTTTTTAATTGGAGCAAGGGTCACGAGAAATTTCCACCCCCATGAAATAATAAGCTGCAATTGATAGTTTAATTAGGGAAAGCCTCCCTACATTCAATGAATAATCCTAAACCTTAACTGTAGAATCATGTGTCAACTCAATTGAGAAGACCTTTTCCATCCTTCAATGTTTCAAACAAGAAAAGGTTATTCTGGATGCATATCATATGGATGGTGAAGCTATTCAATTTTGGGAATTGATCAAAAATATGAAACGTAAGGAATATTTTGTGTTTTTGGAATGAATGGATTTACGGAAAATGATTTTCGTTAAATATTTTCTTCCCACCCTCCATCATAATATAGAACGTGACATCTTTGGGAACAAGATAAAAGATGAAAAATCCTTTGGAGTATATGAGTAAATCATCACAACTCATGCATGATACACCTCCAACAAGGTTTACTGCTTCATTTTTGGCTAAAAACTAGCCTACAAAAAGCCATATCAATCTGTGACATTGATATTTATAAGCAAATTGACTGTTGTGCCCTCAATGTAGAAATGGTTGTAGCTTAATCTCATGGGCATCATGGGGATAATAAGAGGAAATTGCAATTTAATTATAGTATTCCGATGGATAAATCCAACAGTGCTATGAAATTCTAGAACCCTACTGGCCAAAGGTGTGGAAAGAAGCACCCTTGCAATTTCCTAAAGGGGTTCAGTAAATTCTTTAGGTGTGGAAGAGAATGACACCTAGCCATTAATTTTTACATGAAAACCCCACTGTTGAGACCGAGGTGATGAATGCCTCATTTGACCATCAACACATTCTTTATTGCTTCAAATATAATGAACCATAGAACATTTCAAACCAGTTACCTATGACAAGGGATTTGGGAGGCAATGAACACCCACCAAGGCAGTAAGGGTGAGATTTTTCGATCACTACTACTGAACAAAATCATGACAAAAAAGTGGTTACTGGAACACTAGTTGTCTACTAAAGAACAACTAACATACTTTTTTATTCTACTTACATGCATTATTTGTAAATTATAAATGTTTAGTATAATTGTCCCAACACCACTACAAATCATGGAAGTAGAGATGTCAGTTAGAACGACCAATGGGGAGATTATTGTATCCCATGAATATAACTCCTCCCGTGTAACAATTTGAGGATTGAACATCCCAGTGAACAAAATCATACATATTATGGTCAAATTTGATGTAATTCCTGGCATGGATTGGAATTCCCTCTATAGATCCAACAAAAATTACCATTAGAGGGAAATCTCTCTCTGTATGGAGAATCAACCCCCTATTCAATACAATTAAAATGAGGAAGTTTATTCTTCATTAGAATCCACAACTCACGAATATATATTACTACCCTATTATCGTGCATACTTTATCAGATTATTGAGTTTAACAGAGAAACCAACCTTGAATACCTTCCTACTATGTAGGGATTTCACTATAGTTTGTTCTAATGAATTGTCTGGTCTTCCTCCAATAATAGTTGTTGAATTATTGATATATCTTATACCCGGGGAGTTTCAAATATCCCCGACTCCATATATAATTGGTTGTTTGGAGATTGAGGTGCTAAAATATTACAGGTGAATCTGGATAAAGGGTTTATAGGCCCAAGTATTTCACCATGGGGTGAATCAGTCCTCTTTGTCAAGAAGAAATATGGGTCAATGATCCTTTTCATTGATTATTGTGAGCTCAAAAAAATTCAGGATAAAGAACAAGTATCACCTACCACGAATTGATGACTTGTTCAATCAGCTACATGGGGAACAATACATCTCTATGGTGGATATATGGTCATTAAATTACTAAGTAATAGTGATGAATGAGGATATCCCAATATTTTGTTTCATACTAGGTACAAGCACTATGAATTCATATAAAATCCTTTTGGACACACTATTTATCCATAAATCTCCTTGTACATTATTAATAGATTTTTATAGATTACCTCAACAAATTTTTGGTCATATTTAAAGACGATATTAAAATATACCCAAAAATCAAGGTGGAGTGTGTAGAGAATCCAAGCACAATACTAGAGACCTTGTGAAAGGACACGATCAATGAAAATATAGGAACTGTGAGTTTTTGTTGAATAATGTGTCATTCAAGGGTCATATCATCACAAGTAATGAGATATTTTTGGATCCCACCAAGACAAATGCAATTTAGGGATGATCGAGGCCACCATTTGTGACAAATATCCGTAACTTCATTGGGTTTTCCAGGTATTATCTCCAGTTTATGAGTAATTTCTAACAATTTTCAAACACTCATACCAAGATAACTCAGAAATGATCCTTTTTTTCTTATATTGATGAATGCAATGATAGATTCAAAGTGTTTAAAAGGAGTATTATCACTATTCCCATGATAAAACTACAAAAATGTAGAGAACTTCTAGTGGTATTTAGTGATTCATAGAAGAAGGTCATGGGCTGTGTATTGATGCAGAATGACAGTGTCATTTCCTATACATCAAGGTAATTTAACATTCATGATAAAGACAATCCATCAAATGATCTAGATTTTGGTGTAGTAATATTCACATTAAAAATTTTGTGATATTACCTCTATTGGGAGAAATATAAAATATATACAGATAAAAAATCCTTCAAGTATATATTCACACATAAAGAGTTGAATATACCCAACAAAGATGGTTAGATCTGATCAAAGACTACGACTAATCCATACATCACCACCCTAAGAAAGTGAAAATGGTGGTAGATGCTTTATGTAGAACAAAAAGAATATTTCAATCATTGATGAAAATTGAAAAGGATCAAATCTTCTTAGTATTAAAGAAGATGGAAATTGGAATTATAAAGAAGGGAAAACATCAATCATTTCACAAATGATTTCTAAACTATCTATTTTTCAAAGTCTAAGAGATTCTCAAAGGAATGATATGGGAATTTAGAAGAAAGTGTAAACAATAAAGGAATGGAAATCCTTGGAGTTCAATGATAGTGATGAATGAATTATGAGACCTTTCTCAAGGCAATGTGTTCCATAAAATTTGGATTTAAAGAATGAACTTCTAGATGATGCACATAGTTCGAATATCTCAATTCACTAGAGAAAACAATATTGAATCAATATCTCATAGTGTATTATTGGTGAGATAACATGATGAAAAATATCACTGAGAAGACATCAAAGTGACTGGTTTGTCCGCAAGTGAAGGTTGAGAGGTATAAATATAAGGGGATGATGCAACCATTATCCATATCAACATGAAAATTGAATAAGAGAACTGTGGAATTTATCACCATATATATGAATAAATGCAAAAGAAACAACTTTATCTATTTTTTTGTGGATCTTCTTACAAAGACTATACACTTCATGGATATTCGAGAGGATCTTTAATTGGATCAGTTGGCACATATATACATCAAAGAAGTGGTAAGACTACATGGAGTATCACTATTGATTGTACCCAATCAAGACCTAATATTCAGCTCAATATTTTTGAAGATTCTCGAATATGCTATGAAGTCTTAGTAATGCTTCAGTGAAACTTTACATCAAAAAATTGCAGTACTGGAAAAGTAGGCTATACCAATGGTTTATAACCATTGGTATAGGCTGGAAAACCGTTGGTATAGGGTATACCAACGGTTTTCCAAACCGTTGGCCAGTTAGCCGTGAGGAAAGCCCTATACCAATGGTTTCATTTAAACCGTTGGTATAGGTGTTGGAGAATTCTGGGAAACTCTTTACCAACGGTTCTGAACTGTTGGTATAAGTTTTTCCAGAATTCTGGAAAATGCTTTACCAACGGTTCTGAACCGTTGGTATATGTTTTTCCAGAATTCTTGAAAAATCTTTACCAACGGTTCAAAACTGTTGGTATAAGTTTTTCCAGAATTTTTGAAAAAGCATTACCAACAGTTCAGAACCGTTGGTATATGTTTTTACAGATTTCAGGAAAAGGATTTACCAACAGTTCAGACCGTTGGTAAAGGTCTTACCAGAGCTGCTGCACAGCAGCCCCCAAAAGCCCTCCAGAATCCCTACCATACACCTTCATAAAAAAACAGTGCACAACAGCCCTCCATTATACCCTCCACTATACACCTGCATAAAAAATATCACAAAAGCCACATACAGACTTCAAAAAGTATAAAAAACACCTGAAATAGCCCAAAAAACACATATGACAACAATCATCCGGTGGTAATTCACCACACCCATCAAATTCTAATAGGAAGAATAGTTTGATAAATATCTATTACAGTTGAATAAGACATTCAAATTTATCAAATCCCATTTTTTTGTGATACTAGGTTTGGGTATGTAATGATTTGTGATGAATTTTTCATTGAACTTGTATTGTTTATAATATATGGTGAAAAGATATTTTCTTAGGAGTCTCGTCACTTATGACCCCATGAGTGAAACTACCCAACTCATGAAAAAGAGTTTGTGACTATCGTTGATGAGTGTAAATTTCAGTTGTATTCACTTAAAATGATTTCTTTTTGAAATAAAAGAGATACTTTGAGTGGTGTCATCCACACCGCGCCTTAGATTGAGGCAGAGATGACTCGTACACGTCACAATTGACCCATGGATACATGTCCTAAAGTATCAACAGTATCCGAATGCCTTTGGTCTATTTTCCGTATGTCAGTTGTTGTTTTAACTTAAACTGTTGTCCATTTCAAAGAAAAGTGACACACTTTGAGTGGTGCCGGCCACACCACCCCTCGGATTGAGGCGGGGTTGACTCGTACACGTCACAAATGACCCATGTATCATTGTCCTAAAGTTTCAATAGAATCCGAAAGCGTTTGGTCGGTTTTCCGAATGTCGTTTTTTTACTTAAAAGCACATCCATTTTAAACAAAATAATGACACTTTGAGTGGTCCCGGCCACACCGGCCCTCGGATTGAGGCAAGATTGACTCGTACATGTCACATATGACCCATGGATCGTTTTCCTAATGTTTCAACTGAATCCGAATGCGTTGGGTCGGCTTTCGGTATGCCAGTTGTTGTTTTCACTTAAAATCATGTTCATTTCAAATAAAAGTTAGACACTTTGAGTGGTTTCGGCCACACCGCGCCTTGGATTGAGGCGGGGTTGACTCTTACACGTCACAAATGACCAATGGATACATGTCCTAAAGTATCAATAGTATCCGACTGCGTTTGGTAAGTTTTCCATATGTGGTTTTTTTTACATAAAAGTGCATCCATTTTAAACAAAAGAAAGACACTTTGAGTAGTCCCGACCACACCGGCCCTCGGATTGAGGTGGGGTTGACTCATACACGTCACATATGACCAATGGATACATTTCCTAATGTATCAATAGTATCTGAATACCTTTGGTCCCTTTTCTGTATGTCAGTTGTTTTAACTTAAACTGTTGTCCATTTCAAAGAAAAGTGACAAACATTGAGTGGTCCCGGCCACACCGGCCCTCAGATTGAGGCGGGGTTGACTCGTACACGTCACATATGACCCATGGATAGTTTTCCTAAAGTTTCAATAGAATAAGAATGCGTTTGGGTGGTTTTCCGTATGCCAGTTGTTGTTTTCACTTAGAATCTTGTCCATTTCAAATAAAAGTTAGACACTTTGAGTGGTGTCGGCCACACCGCACCTCGGATTGAGGTGGTGTTGTCTCGTACACGTCAAAAATGACCCATAAGTCATTTTCCTAATGTTTCAATAGAATCCGAAAGTTTTTGGTCGATTTTCCGTATGTCATTTTTTTTACTTAAGAGCGCATCCATTTTGAACAAAAGAAAGACACTTTGAGTGGTACCGACCACACAAGCCCTCAGATTGAGGCGGGGTTGACTCATACACATCACATATGACCCATGGATCGTTGTCCTATAGTTTCAACAGAATCCGAATGCGTTTGGTTGGTTTTCCGTAGGTCAGTTGTTGTTTTAACTTAAACTGTTGTCCATTTCAAAGAAAAGTTAGACACTTTGAGTGGTACCGGCCACACTACGCCTCAGATTGAGGCGGGTTTGACTCGTACATGTCAAATATGACCCATGGATCGTTGTCCTACAGTTTCAACAGAATCCGAATGCGTTTGGTCAGTTTTCTGTATGTCAGTTGTTATTTTAACTTAAATTGTTGTCCATTTCAAAGAAAAGTTAGACACTTTGAGTGGTGCCGGCCACACCACACCTCGGATTGAGATGGGGTTGACTCTTACATGTCACAAATGACCCATGGATTGTTTTCCTAAAGTATCAACAGTATCCGAGTGCGTTTGGTCAGTTTTCCATATGTGGTTTTTTTACTTAAAAGCGCATCCATTTTAAACAGAAGAAAAACACTTTGAGTGGTACCGGCAACACTGGCCCTCGGATTGTGGCGGGGTTGACTCATAAACGTCACATATGACACATGGATTGTTTTCCTACAGTTTCAACAGAATCTGAATGCGTTTGGTCGGTTTTCCATATGTCATTTATTGTTTTAACTTAAACTGTTGTCCATTTCAAAGAAAAGTTAGACACTTTGAGTGGTGCCAGCCACACCGTGCCTCGGATTGAGGCGGGGTTGACTCGTACATGTAAAAAATGACCCATGGATAAATGTCCTAATGTATCAATAGTATCCGAGTGCGTTTGGCCAGTTTTCTGTATGTGGTTTTTTTACTTAAAAGCGCATCCATTTTAAACAAAAGAAAGACACTTTGAGTGGTTCCAGCCACACCGGCCCTCGGATTGAGGCGGGGTTGACTCGTACACGTCACATATGACCCATGGATACATTTCCTAAAGTATCAATAGTATCCGAATGCCTTTGGTCAGTTTTCCGTTTGCCAGTTGTTGTTTTCACTTAAAATCATGTCCATTTCAAATAAAAGTTAGACACTTTGAGTGGTGCCGGCCACTTCACGCCTCGGATTGAGGAGGGGTTGACTCCTACATGCCACATTACTTTTTCTGGCACACGAGATGGTGTTCCATCATCTTTTGGCTTCCATCGGGAGGTTCCGCATTTCATACAATCATTTCTTTCAGCAGTTTCCTCCCAAAATAAGCTGCAATCATTCGGGCAAGAATGATTTTTTTTGGGAATCCAAGTTCATTAACCAACTTCCATGCCATATAGTGGTTTGAGGGAATATCTGCATCATCTGGAAGTAAGTCCTTCAAGAAGGTAAGAATGTAATCAATTGCAGTATTTGAAATCCCATACATAGTTTTCCCATGAAACAATCGTATTAAAAATTCCAACTTTTTGATTTTATCACATTGCCGATATACTGGAGTCGTCGCAGCATCATTCAATTTTTTCACCCTATCAACATCATCATTTTCATTGGATGCATCATGTGTTCTTGTATCGAAATCTTGTTGGCTGGACATCCTTTCCTTCTCATGATGTTGAATAAATGGAAACCGATCATATATCAAACTCTCCAATTCAGTCCTATCATTTCAATCATCAACATTTTGAGATTCCATTTTCTCTCCATTGTGATACCACACATAATAGTTTTTTTGGAAACCATATTTGGTTATATGATAGCTAACTGCTTCATGGCCCAACCAAGGTCTTCCAACACAATTAAAACATGGGCAGTGTATGCGACCACTATCTGAAGCCTTGTCAAATGCAAAATCTAGAAAGCTTTTCAAATTATTTTGAAAATCGGTTGAAATCCGATCAGTTTCGTACATCCAAATTCTATCCATTCTGTAAAAAAATTGCAATAAGTCATTTCAAAGAAATTCAATAATATTAAAATTTAATCAAAAAAATATTTACGTAAATGAAACTTTTTTACTCTATATAAAAGCATAACTGACACATTACTCTATATGAGAATCATATTAATAAATAAAACAAAATACAGTGTATATAAGAAAATAAGATACAAAATTTCTAATGCCTATATTCAAGGATTGACCAGTAAGATATTGGATGTGGATCAAGGAATACATAATCCATAAGGGTCATGTTGGGAGTATATGAGTTTTATATTTTATCTTCTTCAAGTAGATCAGGATGAGGAGTAGGATGAGGATCATGGGATTGGCGGGACTGTCCAAGGGGGGTGTGGCGTGTCCAGGGGGTGTGGGGTGTCTAGGGGGTGGTGGGGCCGTCCTGGGGGTCGGAGGTGTCCAGGGGGTGGGGGGCTGTCTAGGGGGTCGGGGTGTCTAGGTGGGCGGGCTGTCCGTGGGGGTGGTCACCTTGTCCAAGGGGGTCGGGGTGTATATGTATATTTATATGAAAAGAATACCCCCACAATAATCATGCAGCCCTGTCATTAGTCTAAACCCCTAGAACACATAAAAGAAGCTATTATGGACATTTACTAAAATATTTAACACCATACGAATGAAAACACACTCTAAATATAGTTTGAGAGGATATAATGGTCTGTGTGAAAAAAATGATATTAAATCAATTTAAATGAATATGGAACATATGAGGGTTTATAATACACTAAGAGTACCTCAAACAATCCAAAACCACTATAGCACCACATATTCAACTTCATGAAATAGGACTTGGAAATCTTACCTACGTCTTTACTGATGACCACCTAATTGGAACACTCTATTTATGGTTCTTGAACACAAGGAACAAAAAATGTTTGGTCTCTACCAACTCAATCACCCCCTTGTAGATCATAATCTCATTTCCCCTTATACTAAAATGGTCTCACTGGAAGCTACTATTAATACCGGACCTAAACCATTCATTCTCCATAAAACAATGATCAAAGAACCATCAGAGGTATCTCTCATATAACCACAACCATTTTTTTCTATGATGTAACAAAATTCACAAGAATAACTTTTATTCAATAACCTTTTGGTATATAATGTGCATCAACAATGGTTCAATTATATGGTTCATCACATTCCAATTTATTAATCACCCATACATGATAAAAATTGAACATTGACTTTCATTTAATTACAACCATCATATTTCATTTAATTCTTAACAAGCATAGAAGCATGGAAATTGGAATCAAATAACTTTAATTAGTCCCCAAAACTTTTTAATAAATTTAACATGAAAAATAAAACACTTTGCAATCTAAATAATCACTATGAAGTAAAATGAGCTTGGAATTCTATTGTACAAGTAAAAACACTGAACGATGGAATATATGAAAAGAATATTAATATAAATTATTAAAACAAGATAATAAAGTAACAATGAATGTTAAAACTAAACATGTGATTGAATTTTATAACATATAATAAAAATTTCTTGGTAATGAAACATGAAAGGCACATCAAAAAATTAGACAACTGTCTAATGCAATCTATATGGGCTGGAATAAGCATGGAATGTAAATAAAGAATGGAAATATAAATTGGGCTGGAACAGAAATTCGGCTGGAATATGAGAATAGAAATTGGTCTCATCCCACATCAAAATCGAAACTAAAAACTAAGAAAATACCTCAAACTTGGATGGGATGGAGGAAGATAACCCGAAACACCTCCAAAATCGCCTCCAAAATTTCCCAAGCGCTCCCGTTTAGGGCTCTGGATCGCGAATGGGGGAGAGGATCGGCTACTGCCAATTTGGGGGAAAGTTTTCCCAATGATTTTTAAAAACCGTTGGTATATAACTCCATCCCAAACCTATACCAACGGTTCCATTGAAACTGTTAGAAAATATCTACTATAACGGTTCTAAAATAATTTGAACATACACTTATAGGGTGTACCAACAGTTTACAACCGTTGGTATAGTGTTTTATACCAACGATTCAAGAGAACCGTTGGTATATATTGAAGATGGAATACTATACCAATGGTTTCAAACCGTTGGTATTGTGTATTTCCAGGACCATTGCACAGCACCCCCACCATTGCACCAGCACCCCCACCTGCATAAAAAGCACCATAACTTTTGCATTGTATTAAAACAGCATAAAAACACCTGTAATGACACAAAAAAAACACATAAAATCATCAAACTCTTCCAACCATGTGGTGTACTACAATTCTCTATTTCAATCTTCATATGAAAAGAATAATCCAGTGGAGTTGAATAATAGTTTCACTAACTCAAAATGGGGTATGGAAACATAACAATGGTTCTATGGTGGTTCTGAAACTAAATTTGAAAATGGGGTTGGGAAAATTACCCATGGTTCCTTGGTGCTTACAAAAGGAGTAAAGTATAGAACTCATTATTTGATTTAAAATTCAGGCAGAACTGAAATGATCACAAGCTCAACTTGTGATGTTCTAGAAGAATGGAATTGTAAGTTTTTTGAACTTAGTTAGAATAATATTAATGTTTTTAAGTCTATGAACACTAAATGGTACAATTATGGTGCGATCTATTGGTCAAAGTAGGAGTCCACCACATCGTACCTCAGATTGAGGTGGGGTTGACTCATACACATAAAAAATGACCAATGTATCATTGTCCTAAAGTATCATCACAATCCAAAATACCTTTGATCATTTTTTCATATGTCAGTTGTTGGTTTCACTTAAAATGTTGTTCATTTCAAAAAAAAGTGAGACACATAGAGTGATACTGATCACACCGTGCCTCAAATGGAGGAGGGGTTGACTCATACACATCACAACTTACACATGTATCGTTGTCCTAAAGTATCATTAAAATATGAATGATTTTTGTCAGTTTTCTATATGTAAGTTGTTTTCACTTAAAATCTTGTCAATTTCAAATAAAAGAGAGACACATAGAGTGATATCGGTCACACCTTGCCTCAGATGGAGGTGTGGTTGACTCGTACATGTCACAAATGACACATATATAATTGTCCTAAAGTATCAATACAATCTGAAAGAGTTTGGTCCATTTTCTGTATGCAAGTTGTTGCTTTAACTTAAAATTATGTCCCTTTCAAATAAAAGTGAGACACTTTGAGTGGTACCGGCCACACCATGTCTTGGATTAAGACGGAGTTGACTCCTACATGTCACAAATGGTCCATGTATCGTTTTTCTAAAGTATCAACACAATCCGAATGTGTTTGATCGATTTTCCGTATGCCAATTATTGTTTTCACTTTAAATCAAGTCCATTTCAAATAAAAGTGAGACACATTGAGTGCTACCAGCCACACCGTGCTTCATATTGAGGCAGAATTGACTCTTACACATCAAATATGACCCATGGATCGTTTTTATTTCGAATGCGTTTGGTTGGTTTTCTGTATGCTAGTTGTTGTTTTCACTTAAAATTAAGTCCATTTTAAACAAAAGACGGACACTTTGAGTGGTATCGGCCACACCGCACCTCGGATTGTGGCTAGATTGACTCGTACATGTCACATATGACCCATGTATCCTTTTTCTAAAGTATAAACACAATCCGAATGCATTTGATTGGTTTTCCGTATGTCAGTTTTTGTTTTCATTTAAAATTAAGTCCATTTTAAACAAAGGAGGGACACTTTGAGTGGTACCGGCCACACCATGCATTGGATTGATGCGGGGTCAACTTGTACACATCACATATGAGACATGGATCATTGTGATAAATTATCAACACAATCAGAATCTGTTTGGTTGGTTTTTCGTATGTACTTAAGATGTTGTCCATTTTAAACATAAGAGAGACACTTTGGGTGGTTCCAGCCACACTGTGACTTGGATTGAGATGCGTTTGAGTTTTACACGTCACATATGACCCATGGATCCTTTTCCTAAAGTTTCAACAGAATATGAATGCGTTTGGTCGGTTTTCCGTATGTCAGTTATTTTTTTACTTAAAATTAAGTCTATTTTAAACAAAAGAGAGACACTTTGAGTGGTGCCGGCCACACAATGAATTAGATTGAGGCAGGGTTGACTCGTACACATCATATATGACCCATATATCATTGTGCTAAATTTTCAATAGAATCCGAATGCATTTGGTCATTTTTGTGTATGTCAGTTGTTGTTTTCACTTAAAATTAAGTCCATTTTAATCAAAAGAGAGACACTTTGAGTGGTACCAGCCATACTGTGCCTCAGATTGAGGTGGGGTCAAATCATACACATCACATATTATCCATGGATCATTGTGATAAAGTATCAACACAATAAGAATATTTTTGTTTGGTTTTCCAAATGTACTTAAAATGTTGTTCATTTTAAACATAAGAGAGACACTTTGGGTGGTTCGGGCCACACCATGACTCAGATTGAGATGCGGTTGACCTGTAAACATCACATATGACCCATGTATCCTTTTCCTAAAGTTTTAATAGATTCTGAATTCGTTTGGTAGGTTTTCTGTATGCTAGTTTTTATTTTCACTTAAAATTTAGTCTATTTTAAACAAAAGAGAGAAACTTTGAGTGGTGTCGGCCACACCGTGCCTTGGAATGAGGCGGGGTTGACTCTTACACATCACAAATGACCCATGGATTGTTTTCCTAAATTATCAACACAATCCAAATGCGTTTGTTCTGTTTTCCGTATTCCAGTAGTTGTTTTCACTTAAAATGTTGAGGCGAGATTAACTCGTACAACCACCAGGACAGCCCCCCCCGGATTGTGGCGGGATTGACTCATACACATTAAATATTACCCATTTATGCTTTTTCTAAAGTATCAACACAATCCTAATGCGTTTGATGAGTTTTCCGTATGTCAATTATTGTTTTCACTTAAAATTAAGTCCATTTTAAACAAAAGAGAGACACTTTGAGAGGTTTCGGCCACACCACACCTCGGATTGAGGCGGGGTCAACTCGTACACATCACATATTACCCATGGATCCTTTTCCTAAAGTTTCAACAAATTATGAATGCATTTGGTCGGTTTTCCGTAAGTCTGTTGTTGTTTTCACTTAAAATTAATACTATTTTAAACAAAAGAGAGACACTTTGAGTGATGACGGCCACACCATGACTTATATTGAGGTGGGGTTGACTCGTACATGTTATATATGACCCATGGATCGTTGTGATAAATTTTCAATAGAATACGAATGCATTTGGTCAGTTTTCTGTATGTCAGTTGTTGTTTTTACTTAAAATTAAATCCATTTTAAACAAAAGAGAGACACCTTGAGTGGTACCAGCCACACTGCACCTCATATTGAGGCAAGGTAAACTCTTACACATCACATACAAGCCATGGATCATTTTGATAAAGTATCAACACAATCAGAATCCGTTTGGTCAATTTTCCGTAAGTACTTAAAATGTTGTCCATTTTAAACATAATAGAGACACTTTGGGTGGTTTCTTCCACACAGTGACTCGGATGGAGGCGCGGTTGACTTTTACACATCGTATATGACCCATGGATCCTTTTCCTAAAGTTTAAACAAATTATGAATGCGTTTGGTCGGTTTTCCGTATGTCAGTTGTTGTTTTCACTTAAAATTAAATCTATTTTAAACAAAGGAGAGACACTATGAGTGGTGATGGACACACCGTGACTCAGATTGAGGCGGGGTTGACTCGTACATGTCATATATGACCCATGGATGGTTGTGAGAAATTTTAAACAGAATCCAAATGCATTTGGTCAGTTTACCGCATGTCAGTTGTTGTTTTTACTTAAAATTAATCCATTTTAAACAAAAGAGATACACTTTGAGTGGTACCAGCCACACTGCGTCTCAGATTGAGGCGAGGTCAAATTGTACATGTCACATATGAGCCATGGATCCTTGTGATAAAGTATCAACACAATAAGAATCTATTTGGTCGGTTTTCTGTATGTACTTAAAATGTTTTCTGTTTTAAACATAAGAGAGACACTTTGGGTGGTTCCAGCCACACCGTGACTCGGATTGAGGCGCGGATGAGTTTTACAAGTCACATATGAGCCATGGATCCTTTTCCTAAAGTTTTAAAAGATTATGAATGCGTTTGTTTGGTATTCCGTATGTCAGTTATTGTTTTCACTTAAAATTATGTCAATTTTAATCAAAAGAGAGACACTTTGAGTGGTGCCGGCCACAACGTGACTCAGATTGAGGAAAGGCTGACTCGTACACGTCATATATGACCCATAGATAATTTTTCTAATGTTTCAATAGAATCTGAATGCATTTGCTCAGTTTTCCGTATATTAGTTGTTGTTTTCACATAAAATTTAGTCCATTTTAAACAAAAGAGAGACACTTTGAGTGGTACCAGCCACACCACAACTCAAATTGAGACTGGGTTAACTCATACATGTCACATATGACCCAGGGATCATTGATCTATAGTTTCAATTGAATCCAAATGCATTTGGTCAGTTTTCCGTATGTCAGTTTTTGTTTTCACTTAAAATTAAGTCCATTTTAAACAAAAGTGAGACACTTTGAGTGGTACCGGCCACACTGTGCCTCAAGTTGATGTTTTTTTGACTCTTACACATCAAAAATGACACATTTATCATTTTCCTAATGTATCAACGCAATCCCAATGTGTTTGGTCACTTTTCTGTATGCCAGTAGTTGATTTCACTTAAAATGTAATTCATTTCAAATAAAAATTAGACACTTTGAGTGGTTCCAGCCACACCGTGCTTTGAATTGATGTGGGTTTGACTCCTACATGTCACAAATGTCCCATGAATCATTTTTATAAAGTATCAACACAATCCAAATAAGTTTTGTCGGTTTTCCGTATGTCAGTTATTTTTACTTAAAATAGTTTCCATTTTAAACAAAAGAGAGACTCTTTGAGTGATTTAGGCCACATCGTGCCTCGGATTGAGGTGGGGTTGACTCAAACAAGTCAAAAATTTCCCACGGATAATTTTCCTAATGTATCAACATAATTATAATGCATTTGGTTGGTTTTCCATATGCCAGTAGTTGTTTTCACATAAAATGTTGTGCATTTCAAATAAACGTTACACGGTTTGAGTGGTTCCGGCCACACCACAGCTCAAATTAATGCGGTGTTGACTCTTACACGTCAAAAATGTCTCATGGAACGTTTTGTTAAAGTATCAACACAATCTGAATACGTTTGGTCGGTTTTCCGAATGTCAATTATTTTTACTTAAAACTGTGTTCATTTTAAACAAAAGTGAGACACTTGGAGTGCTATCGGCCACATAATGCCTCAGAATGAGGCAGGGTTGACTCGTACACATCAAAAATGACCCATGGATAATTTTACTAAATTATAAACAAAATCCAAATGCGTTTGGTCTATTTTCCGTATGCCAGTATTATTTTCACTTAAAATGTTGAGGCGAGATTAACTTGTACAACCACCTGGACAACCCACCACCCCTCGGATAGCTCCACACTCACCCCGGACAGCCCCCCATTCCTCGGACAACCCCCACTCACCCCGAACAGCCCCCACCCCTCAGACAACCACCTGGACAGCCCCCCCCCCCCCCCACCTGGACACCCCATCCCCCAACACCTGGACATCCCATGTACTCATTATTACAACCATTAATAAAAAATTATTAAACTACATCATTTGTCAAAGATAATCACACTGGACATAAATGAATAATATTATTGGATATATCAAGGAAAATGAAGGAATACAATCTTACATCCTAAATTACCACCCACAGCCATGATTAATTTCCACAGACCTCTCATTTCTACCATATGAAAAGAGAAAAACAAAAAACATAGTTGCACATCAATAAAACCAAATCTAAAATTGTTATGGATGACTACACATGCCTGCATGGATAGTGAAAAGCACCCCACCATCATAAAAGTGAGTATTTTCCAAGAAAGAGACATAATATACAATGTACATTGAGAACTATATTTAATTGACCCTAAATGATTTATTAGTACAATCATCTTAGGAAGCCAATTATCACTCATGACTAACCATGCCGCTATAAAAAATCTAGAGTGTATGAGTTTTCTCTCTAATCTCAACAACATCATCACACATTCTTACCATGATGTGAATCATGTGTAATATGAATGATATTAACACAAAATTCCCAGAAATACCAAGCCTTCTAAAAACTGAAAATTTATGGATGATATTAACACAAAATTCATTTTGAATCAAATTTGATTAAATTTACTACTTATCCCAATAGACCAAACTCATACTATAATCACTATATGTGTGGCACTATCAAAGCTCAACACACGCACCCAAATCAAACAGAAAACAAAATTCATAAACACCCAAATATAAAAGAGAAAACCAAAATAGTAGATGTAGATAATAAAAATAAAAGTATCACTTATAGGAAATGTAGAACTAAGAAATTTTGAAGATGGATCGGAATGAAGGATTTTCGCAGTAGGGTAAACAGAATCCCAATTCACCTCTTCACCCAATTGAAAACATAAAATCAAAATAGAAGATACATAACATTAAAATGAAAGTACAACTTACAGATTACAAATGATAATCTATGAAATTTTGAAGATGGAATGATTTGGACAGTAGGGTAAAGAGAATCCCACTTCTCTACTTCGGTTTAAGGCCCCAGTCACATGGAATGGGGGAGCCCAGGTTCTGTCTATTTCTAGGAAATCTTTCCCAACTGTTTGTAAAAACCGTTGGGAATGAAAAATTTTACCAACGGTTTTAAAAAACCGTTGGTAAAGCCCTTCAAAAACTCACTTTTACCAACAGTTTTACAAAAACCGTTAGTATATCTTCATCAAAAAAAACTTTTACCAACGGTTTTGCAAAACCATTGGTATATCTTCCTCACAAACACACTTTTACCAACGGTTTTGCAAGAACCGTTGGTATAACTTCACCTCTACATACCTTTACCAACGGTTTTTGAAAAACAGTTGGTATATGCTTGGTATACTCATATACACCAACGGTTTAAGCAAACCGTTGGTATATATCTGTTGGGAAAACCTATATTTCCAGTAGTGTTGGTTGAAAATCTGAGCAAACTATCCAAAAACATTAGGACATGTTGAGAGCATGCTCAATGGATATGAAAGGAGTATGAGATAAAAATACTCCTCTAGTTGAGTTCTCTAACAAAAATAGTTTCCACGCAAGCATCCAAATGGCTCCTTATGAAGCCCTTTATGGGAAGAGGTGAGGAACACCAACATGTTGGGATGAAGTTGGAGAGAGAAAACTCCTAGGTCTAGAAATGTTCAAATAAATGGTGGTGAAGGTTATGAATATCCAACATCACATTAAATATTCTCATAGTTAGAAAATGTGCTATGTTGAAAAACATTGATGAGTCCTAGTGTTTTATATTGGAAAAATTGTTTTCCACTGCATATCACCATGGATGAGAGTTATGAAATTTTTAAGGAGTTAAATCTAAGTACAAGGTACTTTGTCCCTTTTGAGATCACTGATCACATTTGAATAGGGGACTATCGAGTAGAAATCATAAAGAACATGTCTCAAGTACATGATATATTACAGGTATCACTCCTAGGAAAGTACACATGTGAACCATCACATGTACTTCCTCCTGAGCTGGTACCACTGTTGAATGACCTGTCCTATGATGAGTAGCCAGTAAAGATCTTAGATCATAGAGAAAAAGTTCTACAAAATAATACAATTCTTCTCATCAATGTGTTGTGGGGAAATCACAAGTTTAAATACGAAATGTGGGAACCTGAGGAAGTAATGCGGTATAGATACCCACATTTGTTTTAGTTTTGAAAAAAAAATATTGGGATAAATTTATGAATCATGGAATATTGTAATGACACAAACATTATGGATTAAAATTCCATTTAATTTTTTTAATTAAATGTATCATGGATATAGAAAACAGATGCATTTTTTAGTGTGTTTAAATAACCCTTATGTAACATTATGGTTGATAATATTTCAGTTGAACAATGATCTCATGACTAGTATACTTATCATGTTTCAACAAATCCTTTTGACATAGACAAATGATATGATGGACTAAACCAGTAAGATTATTCCCATTGAAGACCATTTATAATTTCTTTCGAGGGATATAGAATTTATGTGCTTTTCTATAGACCAAAACCATTTTCAGATCCAAAAACATAAGCATGAGCGAAACTATTTATGGGAGAAGTTCAAGATCATCGATATGACACCCAAAACCATGTTCCCCAAACAAGAAAAATAATTCCTCCCCATTGCATACCACAATCTTAGAAAATAATCTGGGGTGATAAAAAGATATGTAACAAGAGCCTAGAATTATTATTATGTTCATTACATTTTTATAGAATAATTAATATATATTAATTTTATTAGTGTTAATTTTTAAATGTAATTTAAAGAAAAAACTATTATTTTAGTCAATATTTGAATTCAATTGTTAAATAAATTTTAATGAATTAATGTGTTCTTGAATTAAATAATATTTTTAAAGAATATCACTACAAAATTTCTTTTAATTAAATATAAATGATCAAATAATTTTTATGAATACAATTGAAATTTCTATTAAGGTTTAGAAATTTTTTTTTGTCAAAACCCATAAATTTTAAATAAATGCATTTTTATATTATAAAAATATGAATTAAAATATTTATAAAATTATTTATATAATATGAATTTTAATTTTTTATTCCGGATTTTGTATTATGTAAAGTTTAATTTTTTAAAAAATTTCAACACTGTAGAATTTTTGGGTAAAAAAATACCATTTAAATATATAATGTTCTTATGTACATCATAATGACCCAAATAGTGATGTAATAATATACTATAAATGTTTTATTCTTCCAATATATGTTTTTCCATTAATATAACTTGATTTTATATTTGTTTGATTAATTTTAAAATTCTTTAGTGGACACTCCTGGACTTATAAAATATTTTTTCATTATAAACTGATTTCATGGAGAGTGTGACTCAGCTCCACATACACAAGTATAATATTATAATATGTTTGACCATTGGACATATAAAATAATTTTTTCAACTTCACATTGGAAAAACAAGAGGAAATATAGTGTATAGTTTGTGGTTTTGAATATTTGATTATATAGATTTCTAAACCTATGTTTGTGAATTATTAACGAATTCTCATCTCTTTTCCTAAGTAAGGTCTCCCGTGCTCCAACACGTCTACACTAAAAATCCTTTCATCACAACACTAAGGTAGCATCCTCTATCTAGAAACTATACAAGGCATCCAAATCTCTCAAAAAACTCCTCTTCATGCTCTTGAAGTCACATACTCTTGTAAGGGATTATCACTTTCCTATCCTACTTTCAAATTGAAGAATCTTATTTGAATGTAGTTCATGTAATTTTGAATGGTTATAATGTGATTATTTTATAATTATTCTATTACTATCTATTTGATGTTGTTTGTATGATGGATTATTTGTCCTCCTTCATTTTTACTCTTACCTAATCCGTTAGAATTCCAAAATATCATAAGTGATTTCACTATTCTCATTTTCATTTGAGCTATTCATTTACATTATTCATCTGAAGTTCCATATTTATATTTTGGGTTATGATGTTACATGAAACTCATACTGTAATGTCTCTGAAATGATGTGTATCTTTTTTAATTATATGGAATTATTCTATGATAACACACTCTAACGACACGTGATTTCGAGGCTTGGAGTGATCAGAAAGTAATTTTGAACTTATCTTAAGGTACATTCTATAAATGTGGTTGATGAATTTTCTAACATTAAAACTGGTTCTCGGAATGAAAATAAGAGGGAACCATTGAACTCAGAACAAAAGGATATTCCTAGAAATTATTTAACATTGTATGACAAGGGCCAAATAGAAAATTTATTTTCCGTATATTTTGAGAAAAATAATAAAATATTTTAGAAGAATTATTTCATTTCATTTCTCACCATTGAGTGGTGGATGGTGAGGCTATGGTGTAGCAACAAGGAAACAATGAGGCACATAAATGGAGATTCAATAATGGATTGTTTGACACCGTGATGATTTTAACATAAATACTCATTAAATGTGTCTCATTAAATGTGGCTCATTTAATTAACATCATTAATGGAACTACGTCGCAACACTATATGTTTGTTTTAATTTTCTAAGGTGTTGGTGTTTTTGAATTAAGAAATGTGGGGAATATATGTTGAACCGCAGCCATAATCCCACTCCAATGAAGAATGATGATTGAAGTAACACATGTTGGATGATCAGACTTGGAGGTTGGAAAGCCGTGAAAAATGCAAAAGATCATGGATCAACGACGATGCGAATCACTTCATTCTTGCTCAGTAGATCCAACATATCTTGGTAGTTTTTTCTGAATTCATTGAATATGATAATTTGTTCCTCTTTTTCGATATAATGATCAAATGTGGATTAACCATCTAATGGGTTGATCTGCGATCTGTTCATTTTTCTGGTAGGTTCAAATCTGGTGATTTGAATAGGGGTTTAGTCATGTTTTGGGAAGATTATTTTGTTTTTCCCTGGTTAAACATTAATGTAGAGGGAAGGATACGACATGACCAAGGCATGATCACATTGTTATAGTTGTTCTTTGTGTGTTCTTCATGGATGATTTCTTGAGATAGTGGAAAAATGAGTTTGAGTTCGTCATAGTGATGGGGATGACATAACGATTTAGTAGATGCACGTGTTTCAAGAAATGAACACCCAGAGTGACTCCAGTGGCCTTTCGAAGGTACCACAAGAGTGCTGATGCTGGAAGTGGGGTGCCCACTATGGTGATTACGAGTAGAGGGTGCTGGAACCCCCATCGCACACCACCGTTTAAATGAGGCACAGTGCCCATCGAAGCAGTTTGGAGGAGTGGACTACTCGTGCAAGGGGGCACATGTGGTCCATTGACTTTGTGTAAGAGTCTAGCCAACCACGTAGCGCCACCACAATCGCTTGACCACGGAAAGGAGAATGCCCCATGTATACTATAGATAGAGTGGAGGTTGTACATGCTACTATTCCATGTCCAAGCTTGCAGGAAACCTTGATAGGGACGGGTCTGGTTGGTTTGACCGAGTTGGCCTAGACCCGGACCGGACCGACCCCGTTGCAGAGAAACGATTAAAAATTGTAGACCGACAGTACGATTGATGAACCATCTGTGGAGTGAGGACACATTCTGCGAGTCAGTTCTTTTGAGATAGTCCACATGAGTTTTGTAAGATGTTGAATTATGGCTGGGTAGGATCAGACTCAAGTCCTACATCTCCCTTTTTAATAAAAAGCCTATAACTTACGGGCATGGGGTCTGATTGATGAATCATCTATTGCATTAGAACCCATACGAACAGACAATACATTTGGTTTTCTCTATTTAAAACATCATGGTGGTTAAAATAAGACTGATTTCTTAAGGAGACGAACATTCAATACCCATACTTACATGGTGCTGGAATCTAGTTGCTGGTTTTCATGTGTAGAACAACCCTACATGGATCAGCAAGTGAGTGACCCTCCTTGGATCAGAAATCGATCAACTCTTCGTGGATCTTCAAGAGAGATACCCTCCAGGGATTTGCAATGTAAGGACACTCCATGTATCAACATGAGAGAGACCCTATGTGGATCTTCGGTAGCACTACACACTATAAATCAACAATATCCTGATCCTGTTTGAATCAGCATGAGAGAGACCCTTTGTGGATCTACTATAGTGTGACCCATCATGGACCATCCATAGAGAGGCCCATCGTGGATCAGTGGCAGAGTAACCCTTAGAGGATCAGATGTGGATAAACCCTTCTTAGATTTTTATCTTATCCACTCAATAGAATAAGAAGATATAGCTTATGACTAATCATATTTATTCAAGTTCATTATGTTGTATACCCAGTGTGAGATAACTTTTACATTGTGTTATGTGTTTGTGATCTTGATTGGTGGTATTTCCTTTGTTATATTTCTTTTATGGTGTCATAATTAGTGGATATCTAAGAGACCTTTTGGAGTCTTGAGGACCCTAATGTGTAATGTTATACTCACCCGTGCCTGGGTTTCACCGGAACATATTGTTTCGTCTAAAGACTATGGACAACATTAACCTAGAATTTTGGGAGCCAGGACTGGACGGTGCTCAGATGTGGATCGATAGAGGTGGTGTGCTGTAGTGGAATTTGATAGAGGGTTGTAGCTACCCTTTAGGTAGGATCATTATAGGATGAAATATTGATCTTATACTTTTTTGTACATTCATTTCAGTAGGGATTGTATTCTATCCCCATTACATTACGTTTACACTATTTACTCTCAGCTGTGGTAGATTTTTTGTGCTTATATTACATTTCTTTCTTTCGTAGTTTCCATATTGCAGTTCCCCGTATATGTTTTTGAATAGTTTTAAAGGCAATGCCTTCCATTTTTGGGATATCCCTTCCCAGTGATAGTCAGCATCCCATGGTTTATAAAATGCAGGCTTCAGGTAGTTATGTAATTGTCCTTGGGGGATGGGTCATGAAAAAGTGGTATCATAGGGAGACAATTATATAAGAAGAATTAATGGTCTATTTTTTTTGATAGTGTAAACCCTGTCAAGTGTGTTGAGTTCGAAATTCTATCCCGGGAGTCCATTGTTGGTGCAGCGACTAATGTATCCATAAAACCGAACCCGGAATTTTTTTAATCGGTAAATGAAAATAGTGGTTACCTGTGTTTTAGAATAGTTTTTCTCTTGATCTCTTTTGAGTCAGCCCACCAGGTATAAATTATTTAACATGAAAAATATGATTCCATATAGGATGCCTCTACAAAGGGAGCCATCCAGGATTCTGGTGAGAGATCACAAATATGGCCCACTGAGCAACAAGACATCATTACCTAGGCCACATATTGCAATAGAACATATGGTTGGTTTACACGCAACACCATCACCCATAGATCAACAGATGCTACCTGCACCACTAATTCATAGTGCATGCTGAATGAGCGCACTGAACGAGTTCTAAATACAATAGATTTTGAGGATTTTAGGTGAGAGAGTTCCTCAAGATGTTGAGGACTAGATAGAGGCTGTAGCATGAGTTTTTTAACATGGTAGAGACACCAACACAACAAATGGTAATCCTAGCTGCTATAATTTGTTACGGCATTGTAGGGAGATGGTGGATCATGACTATCCAGACAAATGTGGTGGTGGCCCATCCCTATTTGGACTACTAGTGCCTCTTAAGGAAATATTTCATACTAGTAACACAATGCTCTGTCCATATTCAGGAGCTACTAAACCTTCATCAGGGCATTTTAACTATGGCCGAGTACTCTTTGAGGTTTACCAACTATTCCTGCTACTCCACCAACATATTACATGACCAATTCTTTAGGTCATAGACCTTTTAGTATGGACTTCGTTGGGATATCTAGCCATCAATGATTTCCCTCAACACCCCAACGCAAGCTGGAGAGATATTGAAAGCACTAATAGTAGAGATTTTTCTTACTGAGATAGAACCATCAGTGTGAGACACTAGCAGAAAACATGTAGTCAATACCTCTGCAGTGGATAATAGGTAGATGACGTAGAGGGCCAAATGGGCCAGAACATTAGGAGGATAACCCCATGATGTAGGGTCTGAGGTGTAGACAATGCATGTAAGAGAAGGTTATTAGAGTAGAATACTATGTTATTTATGCAACGATATGGGTCATATGGATCGACAATGACTGAACCATTGTACTGTTGATCAGAAGATTGTTGAGGGACCGCTGAGGAATATGCATAGGTTCAAGCGAAGAGGTATATAAGATAGAAAACTGTTTAGGGGAGTATGCTGAGAAATAAGTGGTGGGTGATAGATAGAATTGATACCGCCACCACCATCAGGTGTTCAACCCTGACCACCATGAGCATGAAGACAGGGGAGACCACAACATCAGTCAGTAGAGGTAGATTTTGACTGTGCTCTTGAGATTATCCGAGGTACAATATGTGTCTTCTCCTCCCTTGCTATAGTTCTTATAGACATAGGTACTAGTCAATTATTCCTTTCCACGACTCTCATTTAGAGCTCAGATATTTTGGTGGAGTGACTGGTTCGATCCTTATGTATAGAGACTTTTACAAGTGGGGGTTCAGTGATTACTCAGTAGTGATGGCAATGTGAGCATGCTCTTAGAGGCGAGAGCTTCGGCTGCGATCTCTTAGAAGAAATGTCGAGGAAATATGATGCAATAGTGGGTATGAATTGGTTATCCAATGCCCAAGCATAGATTTTCTATTTTTGGTGTAAAATGTGGTGTGTCTACGGATATGAAACCATGTTTTCCTTTATTGGCATGGAGGAAACCCTTGTAGCATAGAACATTATTTCATGGGGGAGGGTGAATCCGATCACACACTAGTTGTCTAGCCTCAACCTTAGTGCAGTGGATGAAATACTTCCAAGCATTCCTATGTTGTTGGATGAGTATGAGGATGTTTTTATTGTTGATTTTCGTAGAATACCTCCTCATAGGGATGTAGACTTATACATAGACCTTCACACCAAGAGGACATCGATATACACATAGGAATATCTGATGCCTTCACCCGAGCTTCATGATATGTGGGTATATTAAAAGGAAATTCATGGAAATAGGTTTGTAAGGTTCATCATTTCACTATGGCCATCCGCAGTGCTTTCATCCAAGAAGGAAGATGGGTGATAGAGATTGTACGTGCACTTCTGGTGCCTGAACCATGCAACCATGAAGAACAAGTATCCACTTCCAAGGTTTGATGACCACTTCGACCTAATGAAGGGAGCGAGGTGGTTATAAAAGATAGTCCTTAGAATGGGCTATCACTAGCTTTGGGTTTCAGGTGAGGATATGCCGAGAATAACTTTCAGGTATTGATACAGTCACTACGAGTTCATGGTGATGCCTTTCGGTGTGACCAATTCCCTATAAGTGTTCATGTCACTCATGATAATTATCTTCTAGCATTTTCTTGAATATTTTATTGTGGTCTTTATTGATGACATCTTGTTGTACTCCACATCATAATAAGAGCACACTACACGCCTACTAATAGTTCTAGATACACTCTGAAAGAAAAAGATTTATATAAATATCTCGAAGTATCAGTTTTGGATTTGGGTAGTCAACATTTTGGGAAACAACATCTCAAATGAAGGAGTTGAGGTTGATCCTACAATGATAACAGAATTCCTTTCATGGGATTTTCCAAGAAGTGAGACTGAGGAACATAGATTCATGGGGATGGCTGGTCACTACTAGAGGGTTTTTCTCAATATTTTAGAGTATCATCACCCATATCGGATTTGAGGTTGAAGAGAAATCCCTTTTTTTTTGGATGATTAAATGTTAGTATGGTTTCCTAGAGCTAAGGAAGAGACAGACTAGTTCCCCCATATTCAGAATACCATAAGAGAGAGTTGGGTATGTAGTTTACTGCTACGCATTAGGGACCGAGCTGGGTTGTGTCTGGATGCAGGAGCAAGCAGTGATCGCCTATGGGAAAATATAATTGAGACATCATGAGAAGAACAATGAGACCCACAACTTGGACTTAGCAGCATTGGAATTTTCCATGATGATGTGGGGGAACTACATGATGAGTGAACGAGTTATGGTTTAATCTTACCACAAGATTATCATGTATATCTTCTCCTAGAATGACATAAACCTGGGACAACGATGATGGCTATAATTACACCACGATTTTGATTTTGAGATATTCTATACTCATGGAAGCGGGAACATGGTGGTAGACGCGCTCAGCAGGTGGACCAGTTTTTAGCTCTTGAGTGAGGTGATAGAGTAGTTGGCCATGAGGTAGATATATTTTGTGGATGATGATGAATAAAATTACCTATAGTTGATTGCTGCTACTCCCCCACTCCTAGAGAGAGTCAAGGAGGCACATCTGGTGGATGTTGACTAAGAGGTCAAACATGCTTAGTTATCCACAGGAAGGTCTCATGATGGAATTTCTATAGCTGGGGAGAAAAGCACCAATTTCATAGGGCTCACTATAGTTCCATTGATATTTATTAAGGAGGTGTTGAGGGAGTTCTTTACATCCCCTTTGGAAGTATGTCATGGAGTGGCAATGATGTCCTCAGTCCTTTGAGGTCAGTACTGTTGGAAAGGGATGAAGGAAGTGGTGGACATGTTCGTTTCTCGATGCCTCACATGTCATCAACTGATGGTCGAGCATCATGTTCAACAAGTGTTGGAACAGCCCCTCAAGGTAATTGAGTGTGAATGGGATGGTATCTTGATGGACATTGTCATTGGGTTACCACAAAAATCCAGGGGTGACGACTATATCGGGATGATCGTAGAATGCCCCACAACGTCGGCTCACTTTCTACCCATCTAGGAGTAGGGACTAGTAGAAGGATTGGTACGCCTTTACATCCAATATATAGTGTGGCTTCATAGGGTGACTTCAAAGATCATCACAGATCGTGACACTTTTGTTATATCCTGGATATGAATGGGATTACATGAGGCGTTCAAGATGCATCTACATTTGAGCACAGCTTTTGAACCCTAGATGGATGGTCAGATTGAGCAGAGCATACAAAACATGGAGGACCTCCTACCTGTTTGCGTCCTAGATATTGGTCGTAGTTGGGAGGACCACATTCCACTGGTGGAGTTTTTATAAAAAAAATCAATCACTCAACCATTTATATGGTACCATTTGAGGCCTTATATGAGAATCCTTGTAGATCATCAATATGCATTACAGACCTAGGGGAGTCAGCACTCATGGGTTTAGGGTTGGTATTTTCAACCACAGAGAAGATGTAGATCAACCATCAGTGGATGAGGACAGTAAAGAGATGGAAAATGTATTTTGTCAATTGGATACATATACCCTTGGAGTTTTTGTAGGGTGATCATGTATTACTTCGGGACTTACCCCGACTTGGATTAAATATATTTGGCTAGGACAGCGAGGTATCTCTGTTGTTCATCAGATCTTTTCAACTCTTGAGTAGAGATGGTGAGGGGGCATACTATCTAGCACTTTTACCATAGATGCACCAGGTTCATGATGTTTTACACATGTCATAGTAGAGAAGGTAAATGCCTGATTCATCCCACTTCATTGACAAGGGAGAGCTAGACATTGATGATGGGGCAATGTTGGAAGAGTTCCGAGTGGAGATAGAGGTTTGACAGGAGTAGATCCTTTGGGGACAGTCAATTCCTCAGGTCGATGCTTAGTGGAAAAATATGATCCTCTTTGAGTGCACATGGTTGTGGGAGGCTAATGTTAGAGCGCATTACCCCCACCTGTTTTCTTAGCCCATGTTTTGGATTTCGGGGATGTAAAGTACTAACATGGGAAGAATGTAATTTATTTGGATTTCAGCAAATTTTTTAAATTGTATGAAATTATTCTGAGACCATGTGCTCCAATGGCATGTTATTTCAAGGTTCGGAGAGCCCATAATGGAATTAAAACATTTTTTATGGTATATTCAATAAACATGAGATCATATTTTTCTATAATTAGAATCGGTTCTCAGATATAAAATATAAGGGAACCGTTGAACTCAGAGCGCCAAGATAGATGGGAAGGACTTTAAATTATCCATCAAGAACAAATGTAAATATAGATTTATTGGAATTTTTCAGGAAAAAATAAAATAATATAAATGAATTAATTAATTTATTTTCAAACCGTTTAGTGGTGGACAACTACGATGTGGTACAATGTCAAGGTGTTGATGAGGCACATTATTGGAGGGTCAATATTGTCTTGTTTGAAACCATGTCATTTTTATCATAATGACTCAGAAAATGTGGATCATTAATTGTGGCTCATTTAATGAGAAATATTAATGGGAACAATGTCCCTACACATTTTGTTTATTTTAATATTCAATGGTGTTGATGTTTGGATATTAAGAAATTCAGGGAATGTATGATCAACTGCTGGTAGAATCCCTATCAAAAAAAAATGAAGAACAAAGCGACGAATGTTGGAGGATCAGATTATGAGGATGGAATGCGTTGACGAATGAAAAATACTATAGATCAACGATGATAGGAATCGCTTCCTTTATCCTCAGTGGACAAATGTATCTATGTTGAGTTTAATGTTTTATTTGAATTTGATAATAATTTCCTCAATCTTGAAATAATCAATGAACACATATATACCGAGTAAATAGATCATCAATGATCCATTCATTTATTCGGGAGGTTCTAATGTGGGTATTTGAATTGGGGTTTTAGTCCTTATTTTTGATAATTATTGTGTTTTTCGCAAGGAATAAGACTAAAGCGGAGGGTGCGGGTTGACACAAACAAGGATCGGTCCCTCCAACATAGTTATTCTTTTTGCGTTCTTCCAGGATGATATCTCGAGAGGGCGGAAAAGTGAGTTTGAGGTTGTTGTGGTTAAGGTGATGACCTATGGATTTAATAGATGAAATATGTTTTAGAAATGGACCACCACAAGGACACTAGTGGCCCGTCAAAGGTACCATTGGAAGCTATGGGTGGTGGGTGGATGCGTGCCTGTTGGAGTGTTGTGGCTGCATAGATGCGCAACTACCGTCAGTGCCATGGGGAGGAGGGCCCCAGCCAGGCCCCTTGGGAAAGATAGAACCCATGGTCTGTCGACCGAGTGTTAGACTCTACCCACCTATCCCGTTTGGCCGAATAGAACCACCGTAGTCACTTGACCATGGCATGGAGACTCCACCTCATCTACCGCATGGTGAGCAGGCCTGACACACACTATGTGACCAGACCCGCAACCAATTAGGACCCTTATAATTGGGCCTGACCAATGATCCCTAATTTTCTTTTGGGTCAGACCCCTGTTAGACCCACCCCAGACCCTCAGTAAGGGTCAAGTCAAGTCAATATGATCGGGTGGGATCAGACACGGACCCAAGGAACCCCATTACATAGAAAGGGTCATAACCTGCAGACGAGACATCCAGTTGATGCACCATTGGTAGTATGAGGAACCCTACAATGAGATGGTCATTTTGAGATACTCCAATTATGTTTTGGATGAATTTATTGTATGGCCGGGTTGGAACGGACTCGAATCCAATTGGGACCATTTTACCAAAAATCATAAAACATAAAGACCAGTCGTCTGATTGATGTGTCATCTATTGCGTTGGAACCATTACAACATGATGGTACATTGGGGTACCTGTAGGTGATATTTTTTGGCAGTTAAAATATAAAAAATGGCCTAATAAACATAAACTTTAGAACACATACATACAATGTAATGGAATCAAGTGGCTAGTTGTCAAGTGAAGAGAGACCCTCTGTGGATCAGCAAGAGAGAGTTCCTATATGGCTTGGAAATGGAAATACCCTATATGGATCAGCAATATAGAAACCCTCCATGAATCAAAAATTGTGTGACCCTCTGTGGATCAGCATGAGAGAGACCCTCTATGGTTATGCAGTAGCACGACCCTCCATGGATCGTCAGTAATGCGACCTTCCATGGATCAGTATGAGAGAAATACTTTGTGGATCAACAATATCAAGCCCCGTCATAGACTAGATATTGAGAAACCTGACATGGATTAGTGGAAGAGAAACCCATTGTGGATCAGATGTGGAGAAACTGTTCTTAGATTTTTAACTGAGGCTCTCAATAAAATAAGATGATATAGCTTATGAAAAATCATCTTTATTTTGGATCCTTATGTTGTATACCTGATGTGAGAAGACTTTTACTTTGTTCTATGTGTTTAAGATCAATCTTGGTGGTATTAACTCCATGGTATTCCATTTTTTCGATTCCTCCTTTTTTGAATACTGAGAGGACTTGGGGGGTATCAGGGTCCCTACTGAGTATTTTTATACTCACCCATGCATGAGCTTCCCCTGCACCTATTATGTATTCTGCAGTCAATAAACAGCTTGGACTGGGACATTGTCGAAACTAGACTAGATAGTTCTCAGAGGTGGATAGATATAGATGGTGTGTTGTAGTGACATCCTATGTAGATCTATAACTACGCTTTTGTTATGATCCTTGGAAGACATCCTCTAGATCTTGTACTTCTTTTGCTATACTTTCCTTTTAGTTAGGATTGTATCTGGTCCCCCTTTACATTCAGTTTACAGACATTACACTTAGTGGAGGTACATTTTGGTGGCTGTATTACTTTAATTTCCACCATGGTTAGATTCTTGTAGTAATACCTATCTGTGTTTGAATAGGTTTAGAGGAAACACCATCCCTTTTTGAGAAATGACTTTCTAGTGCAAGTCACTAGACCCTGGCCTATGGAAGGTGGGCTTGCGGTAGTCATAGAACGTTCCCTGAGGGATGGGTCCTAACACATACTGTCCATTTTATTTATATATGATGATAACATCATTTCAATATCATCAATTACCCCTATTATTCTTTATTCACACCCATTACTTTGCCAAAACTTTATAAGGGATCTTCCACCCTCCACTTTTATCATTTATTCTTTTCATGTTATGTATTGGTATTTATTTTATTCCTAGACTAGGATATGTTATTATATACCATTCTAATTGACCTTTTATTTAAAAATATTATTATCCCCATTAAATTATATTTAACCCTCTTATGAACCTTTAAGTATACTGGTTATCATGTCGAATTGTTGTTAGGGATTCATTCCATTCACATTTTTTTCTATGTTTCTTTATGCTGTTATACACTTTAATTTTCAGTTAAAAATATTATGGTATGATTATATCCTCCCCCAAAATTCACTCCTTATGTTTTAATAATGAGATACATGATTCTCCCTCATTAATCCCTCCCATTTACACATGTTACCATGAAGAAATTTCATTAGAGTTATCCCAATTCACCTATGTATTGAAGTTTCAAAATAATGTTACGCCTTATATTTTCAAATTCAACGAGTTGGGACAGGTATCTATATGAAACCCTTACATTAAATATCATGTGCAGTTTATGAGATACCCCTTTATCACTCGTCAACCATTTTTAAGAATTTTATGTAACGATGTTTGGCTACTGAAATTGCACTGTAGTTTTCCAAGGCCAAGTCCTCGTGATGGGAATACAATGCCAATTTATTAGTCAATTTTATTCAGCTTTATTCACATATAATTATTTATTATATAATTTCATGTAAAAATTCCATATTTTATATCATGGAATAAATGATGACGTCTAATGATTCCACATTATATCATCCATATGACACAATTATGCTTGCACTGAAATGTTTATAAGGGATGCGTCCTGATAGCACTCCAATGAATTTGGTAATGTCTAGTTTTATGATACACCATGTAAACTAAGTGTTTAATAATTGTGATTCTTGAGCAATGATGGATTAATATTTAAATTTCAAGTGCAATGAGGGTTTACTAAGGATAATTCATGTGCAATGAGACTTGGCTCATGCTAATATCATGATGTATGTTGTTTCCACATTTCCATTTTATGATAATCATGCTAAATCATCCCATTATCTTCATAACTATATTATGTTCTATTTATATGACTATTCACTAACATGTATAGTATTCTTCATGTTCCCCATTTTTACTCCCTTACTAGATTTTATATCTCACCCTTTTCTTATGCATGTTCTCAAGATATCCCATGAAATGCTATGTAAGAAGGAATGTTATGGTCATGCAAAAAAATTCAATAAAGATGTTGTATTTTATATAATAAATTTTTATGTAATGTTCTTAATTTCAAAAGACACTAGACCTCTCCATCCTCAGATTTCATTTATGTGCATGTTTTTTAGATAAATCATGTTTAAATATGTAATAAAGTGTAGGGTTGTTTTATAATACCAGTAATGCAATTGATATTTATGGGAAACTGGAAGAATTGTATCCATTATATCCAAATGTATATCCTACTGGGATGATATATTTCCTTTCCTCTGGATCTGATAATTATTAAATATAGGTAATCTCACAGAAAAACATGAATCTCCCCCAATTACAGAGGCTGATGATAGTGATCTGTGTAATATTTCTACACTAATTGATCTATATCCATATGATGTTGAATTATATTTACGTGCTATGAATTATCGATAATTAGATGAATACTAACTATTTCTACCTCACCTAAATCATTCCAATAAATAGTTGAATGAAACAGCCTTCTATAGGGGTCATAATATTGAATAATAACAAATTTTTCCTTAATTTTTTTTCTATGAAATGTAAACTATGTAAATGTTTCCACCCATGAGAATCCTAAATAATGGACACATTATGAATGCTTATCCTCTAAAACCCATATAATCATCAAAGATTAATTATCAGTTTGAAGATGATATATTGTACATAAGAGAACCTATGTACTAAGTGAATTTTACATCCACTTCAAGAACTGTTATGTAAACTAGGTTTCTCAGTCTGATTTGATAGAACGGGGAACATTTTGAAGGCACACAATCTATTGAATATAAAGCCTTAGCATATAATCAACTAAGAAGATCTATTATATTGTTTGGAAGTTAATGATCATTTCCAAAACGTAAATGATCACACATACTTCATTAGTACATTGAGGGAATCTTTTAATTCCTATCATAAAATTTATGATGATGTCATTAAAATCCGACATGGGAATGGATAGTGGCTGCATAAGTGTAGTAGGTCAGTGATGCTCCTTTTTTACCTAATAATATATTGAACACATCAAGATAAAAACTGCAATAGTAATCTTATTACCTATACATAAATAATAATGATGTATGTATATAAACATCATGGGACATCATGGGTTACCAACCCAAATAGAGGCACGAGATTCCCTCATCAACTCTGCTTGAATATAAGTAGGTACCAAAACTTACTGATGGAAGGTTATGGAAACATTAATGTCAACAAAAAATCCGTGAAGCATTTTATCAATTGAGACAATCTCCATTTGTAAATGGACCTCAATATATGAGAGATTTCTCCACGTCACCCACATCATAAAGGAAGATGCAATGACAGAGCTTCTAAAACATACGTCCTATTCTGTTCATTAACATCTTGTTGCATCTAAAAAATCCATCAACATCCAGTCACTACTATCTTTTTTTATGAAAATTGTTTGATTCTTCTTAATCAAGGAATGATCTGATGCATTACACTTATTAGTGTTTATAATCGTGATCAATGTATAAAGAATGTATTTATTCTACCCACTCATGTTACCTGAGATTCAAGATGCCCACTATGGATATGTATCAGAGACCTTTTGTGGTCATTAAAATGAATTATACTCTCTCATTAATGATAATTACTTAAATATTAAATGTAAATAGACAAATCATCCAGCTCGGGGTCATGAATTGGATAATTCCGCTCATGGGGTATCATCTAGATGGACTGGTACAATACAACTCAATCACCATGCATCAAATGGTCTCATATGTTGATTCATAATGAATCATAGTAAACAATATATCTATTTACCATATTTTGATTAATCATTATTGGAACTAATGAAAACTTCCCTTTCAAATACAATAATTCCATCTCAGAATATTTAGAAAATAATAATTTCACACCATTTTTTGAAATGACCATGAGAGTGATTACAAGATTGAGAATTCATGTTTGAATATCCTATACTATTTATCCATTCCCATGAATATATGTATATAAAATAAATTCTAGGTATGAAGATAAGAGAACATGGAACATTATTTATATAATAAAATATATAATCTATTCTATGAAATGATATTATCTTTGTAGTGAACTGTATTAATCAAATGGAGGAATATAATTATCTTCATATAATGAGGGTTATTTCTTCGTGTATTCAAAATGATCTCAATATTATTGTCATCATCATGTATAGTTGAGGAATACACTATGATTTTTTAAATTAAGACTACCACAAATTAATCTATAAAAGGATGGAAATACAAATTCATTAAATCCACAAGGAAAGTCCATGCATTCATAATACAAAAATTACATTACCATAAAATAGTAAAATTCATATGTTTATTTAATCATTGTGATTGGAATGTGTGATATTCTCACAAGAATCTAATGGTAGTCCATCCTCCAATGACTCCCAATGAAAATAGAGACACCTTGGAGATGGTTGATGAGGTCATCTTTATGATAAAATTAATGTAATTCCTTCATTATATTCTAGTTTAATCTTATTTAATATATGAACAACTTAGGTATAGCATATTCCTTCATAGCAGAAATGACATGTGAACCCCACCTAATGTTTTTGGTTTAAATAAAAAACATTTATACTGGATAATACAACTATATATTGTGTTATAGACACTATACAGGTTCCATACTATTGTGATGATGGGAAAATAATGCCTCTTAGAACAATCATGATGGAGAACTACACCTATATCATATGAAGTAAGCTAGATAAATTATCAGGGGGACATAACTAATGCAATCCACAAAATTAAGGAATTCCACAACCCACATTCTTAGATCACTCATAAAGAGACAATCAATTTATGCCATCACCATTCCCATCCAATGACATTCAACTCCAACAAGACTCTCAATGATTTCACATTCTCTATTATGAATATAATCACTACCATCGAGTAATGTGAATGAATCCATCCATTGATACCAATCATCATGAGAATTATAGGGAACAATCCAATTGAAACCAAAAATGACATCCAAGATAGACATCTTGAAGATGATAGAATTACACAAGAAATGGTTACCACTTCTCACAATGGGTAACTCCTTGAACATGCTTATACAAACTGTTTAGACCCTAATGGTGTGTTGAGATTCATAATACCATATTAGTACTTCATTGATAGGCCCCGAAATTTTATAATTGCAGAGGGAAAAGATGATTGATATCTACCTAAATCAAATGCGGTTGAAAATAAAATTGACTATACTAGAATAGAACCTCTTATTGTAGAATTCCCTGAAATATATTCCTTTGGTTTATGAAAAATTACATAGATGTGGCACGAACTGTGGCCTTATGATGAAAACTAAATAAGTTTTGAAGGTCCTTAGTACTTGTGTTGTGCCTCATATTTATGACTACCCCATCCACTACCACCACATCAACATGATCAGATGATAGTATACATAATCCTAGCTACACATGGAGTCTCTTATCTTATATATGAATACAGTTTATGCACAGATCCAATCAAACATTATACAGGAGCAACAATTTTTATAATACTCTATAGATGACCCATCACGCCTCATGAATGGCCCATGATTTATTTCCTCAGGCAAAGGGGATTAAGTGACCCATTCATACCAAATTTTGATACACCATATAATGGTTGGGTTATGTATTTTATCTAGAAAAACCCACACATGCACCATTGAATTGATGCTTCTTCCCCCCATAAACTATATCCCTTCCTGGATGTTGAATTTCCCACTCCATAATTATAAACTTCCCTAAGGTTCTACACATTGATGACGTGTTGGTTCATTATTTATATAATCATAGTAGCCATAAATATTTTTCACCTTTGAGTGGATGAGGTATTCAATCACATCATCAAAACTATTGATAGATGATAGCTCATCACTAGTCAGAGTCCACACAAAATATTGGTTCTTAATGAATCAAGGTGAACACATAAAAAATAACATGAAATACTACTAAATAGTAAAAAACACTCATAAACAGTATTCTTTCAATGTATGGGGTAAAGAATTGATCATAAAAGGATATCTTGAATCTTGATCTATCTATCCCCAAGTGAAGTCTAACTTTGGTAATCACATCCAAAAAGTTCATAGGAGAATAACATATCATGTTGGTAAAGTGGATAACCCTACACTAAATAGGAATATTTACTTGCTCAAAGATCAATACCACTGATTCTAAATAAGTCACAGAATCCTGAGGTCTGTCATCCCATGAAATGTGTGAGGACGTTGCAGCAAGAATACCCATGTATGTTGTTCCATAGAATGATCGAGCCATAGAGGTTCTTTTATGGACTGCCTAATACATTATAAAATATATTTATATTGAGAATTGAGACACAATAGAAGATCCAAAACAGATGCATTTGGTGGAAATATTGATGTTAATACAGGTGGCCTTGGGACCACCACCTCGGAATCATGGTCATCTCTAACATCATATAATACAACATCAGTACACTAAGACCATATATGTCAAAAATTTCCAATTAAAATAATTGAATAGGTATTATATAATAGATAAAAATAGAAGAAGAAGGATATGATATATTCAAGGCCTTCTTATAAAATGTCATAACTCATATCCTAATCCTAATGTTAGGTCTAGGTGTACATGCTTTCATTATATAATATAAGAGACACACTCTAAATCCCACTATTGAGTTTGGTTTAGGGTCAATGCCTCACATAACACAGTGTATGTTCTAGTCTTTGGAGATTAATTATCAAGGAATAGATGAAAACACCCTTTACATTGTAATTGAAATCACATTTAGAGGTATCCTCTTAAATTTAAAATTTTACTTTGTAGAAAATATATCTTATTTATATGTGTATATATATTTGAATCCAAATAATTAACCCACCAATTAAAAATTTATAAATTCCCATAAAACTTAAAAAATGAAATCAACACATAAAGGCATTGTTACTTAACATGTACATCTGATATAATGATGTAATATGTCATGTTTAATGATTTTTCTGATGAAATAGCATTTTCAATTCCTAGATGTACATGATTTAGGAATTACCACCTAAATTCATTTGTCAAATCACAAATATTTCAGCTTGTACAACCAATGGATCATGTCTGAATAATGGAATAATTAATTAATTAAGGTGTAATCATCAATATATAAAAGATTTTCCTATTTACATTGATGTAGAAAGATTAGTAAAACTTAAAATTTCGTCTATTTATGAATGAAATAATTATTCAATACATAATAATAATGGAACACACAATACGATAATTCAATAAAGGTATTCCACACAGAAATTTAAATGTGGAATTTAATAATTCGTGAAACTTATGGATTAAGGTTCCTAGAATGATGCATGAGATGTTACACCACCCATTCATCCCATCAAGAGAATGAACTCTACTGTAATAATATCATCAATAAAATTAATTTCAACAAAAAAATTGACTAACCCTATGGAGAAATGAGTCAAATGGTTAGAAGACTAAACAAATGATACAAATAACCCATACTAAGTAGTTTTAGTTTCCCAGTGTGTGGGTTCACTACATCTATGGAAAATATCCTCATCAAATAATATAAAATCCTAGTCCTCTTTTTATTATAGAAATCATATGACAAAAACAGACAAGAAATTTTGGAAACCATTTGGTTGTGCCCCGCCCTAGAAAACAATTAGTGATTCCCCATGATATTTTGAAATAAAACCTCAAGGGAACATCCATGTGCACTAAATGATTCCAAGTAACATCGAGGGAAAAGAGTGTGTCTATTGGGATACTCATCCCTCATGAGACAGAGTGTATAACATTTGATATCAATATATATATATGTAGTGTGAATAGATATGAATATGCATGAACTGAATCGCACAAATAAAACATCTTAAAGTAAATTACATGAGGTAGATGATAATAAATTATAAATAAAAAATTGATGATGATGACCTTGTAATGTATCTATGAAAAGTAAGGGACATGGGATAAAAGGGATAAGGCATAGAAAACATGCTGTAATAAAATAAAAAAGGCAAAAAGAGGTTACTACTATAATCAAAATAGAAGGTTTTCTCCTACGCACCGAAAGTACATTCTAGAACTCAAAATCAAACACTATATGATGGACACACCCCTTTATATACATGTGAAATTATAATGTATGATTGGGGATCAATTTAATTCTAATAAGGGTGTGAAATATACCCAGTAGTCATCCACCTATAGTGTCATGATCAATATTTTAATTACATAAAAATGAGCTATTTTTCAATAATCATTAAATGAAATAAATAATAAATAAATAAATTGGTCTGAGTTCATAACGGGATACCCAACTGATACTACATTCTTCGTCTTAACTTATATGTATCTGAACCAATGTTAACCTTTACTAGTGTGATACGATGTATATATAAATCAACCTAAAAAATGAAGAGAAATTAGGAATTTTCCCAATAATGTTAGTTGCCTTGGTTGATGTCTCCTTTTAATTTGAGTTGTACGTTATTCTTCGTTAAATTTAAAAGTATCATTATAATTAAGGGAAATGAATTAGGGGCCCATCCAAGGTTATTTAAAAGGAATACTGCATTTTTCTCTGGGGAACTGTAAATGTACAGTTCCATGAGATTCCATCTAAGGAATTCCATAAAGACATCTGGTGTATGACTCTTATAATGATGGGTTGTCAACCCTCTAATCCCATCCAATGTGTTCGATGTTGGGGACTAATTATCACTCGTGATATGGTCTGACAATTTCGCCACCAAGCCATTACATGGTGTTTCCCTAAGGGTTCTTGTATTTGTCTAATTGAAGTCAATTAAATTTAGAGTGAGCATATATGAATAATAACTACTATTACAACTGGCATGTAATCATGTCATAACATGTCTAATATAAAATGAATAATGATCCCATCCAAGAAATCCTTATGATATGACTCTATTATCACCCTCATCATAGTATAAATGTATTTTATACATCAATGATTCATGTTATATAAAAACTGAAATACAATTTGACATATTTAAATTAATTTGGCCAAAACATTGAATTAAATTAAATAAATCGATGTCCAACTAAATTGGGATGAAATCATGAACAAACATCAACTTGAATTGATTTAGCAGTACGATATGTATTTATTACCATGTAAAACATTCCTCAAATGGGTTTTTAACAATCACATTTAAAGGGATAGTTGGAATTAATGTAGTATCACACCTGTAGGGGTATCTCATGTCAATGTGATGAACAAGATTGTTGATTCACCACATTATAATACCATGAAGGCAATGAAACCATATTATTATATTATAAATCATGTTAGTGTCATCACATTAAATTATTGCATGAGGAAAAACGATGCCTGTTATAAAGGAAAATATGCATATGGTAATGATGATAGACTCTCTAATAGGGGTTCATATATGAACATATACCCATTTATGATCATCTATTTGAGATAGAACGTGAGAAATTATATATTAAAAAAACCCTAAAGATATTGAAAATTAGCTAAAAAAAATGTATAAGATACAAGAAGTGAAAATAATAATTGACTATGGTAGCGTGGATGGATTGAAATTGTGAATCTAATGCGACGAATAATGACAAAAATGAAGATAGATTAGATATGGAATGTAAAACCCCATGCAAGGTGTTAGAGGGGGACCTCGCTTGTCAATGATCCTTGAAAAAATATGGAATATGCTAAAAAAAGATCCCATAGCAGTATTTTAAAAATAATGAGTTTCGATGTTTGAATATGATAATATTATTTATACATATTGTAATTAATGGGTTCCCTTGCCATGGAAAACACCTACATGATTCATTCAAAGGGTACGTCCAACCCATTACAAATAATTTTATCAATAGAAGATTTATATTCTAAATAAAAGACATATATTTACTGCATGTTCTGTAATTTCACTATAGCTATACTACAATGCATCTAGAACCATTCCATTAAATAAAAAAAATGTACCTACCCTTAATCCTGCCTTCCATGTTCATCCAAAACAAAAATGAAAATGTACCTCACTGAAAATTTAGGAGGTTACACCCATTATAACTTCAAATAATCTCTTTATATTCAAACTCTATAATCATATTTATTATTCCCTTGTTTCATATATTGGTTTTGTATTTGATATTAATACATATATAAAATAATGAAATCTTCTTTCTTTTGACATTAAGTCTATAATTCAAACTATATATTGATGGTTATTATTATTGTGTTCATCATAAAGTATTCTATTTGTTTTTTTTCTATTTATCTTATTATTTAATTTAAATAATAAATAATGAAAATATATAATTGATATGTACTATTTCATTGAAAATTTTAATTAATGTAAGATATATAATATTTTATGGATTACCACATATAATAATTTTAATTTGATTACTCATTTATCTTAATTTATCATTTTATATTTGATTTCAAAGATAAATGTTTCATAAGATGTTTTCTTAATTAGTGGAAAACAATTTAAAAAAGTTGAAGTTATTATTTTTTATTTTTAGAAATATTTACATAAAAAAATTGAATGAATATTATTAATAATTCAATGAAATTACTTTTTCTATAATTTCCTATTCCTATGAGATTTTTGAAGATGAAATTTATAATTTTTTACAGGAGCATAAATTTTTTTTATTTTATGATACTAAGACAAAATTCAAAAATAAAATTAATTAAAGATACTTTAATATTTTTTATTTAGAATATGAAGACCGAAAAAAAAACATATATCCATGGAGTGCAGTATTATTATGAGTTTTATAGATATATTAAGAATCCGTTTAATCATAATAATTTTTATAAACAATGTTATAATATGGATGAATACATTATTTTGGAGAACAAACCCTAATATGATGATATGGTATTGAAAATGGGAAGGTGTTTGTATTATTATTAGGGGAACTCAGATGTAAATTAGTATTTCAATCTTGGTATTCATATATAATTTTTTTGGTCCATACTGACTATATAAAATAAAATGGATAATGTAAATATAATAGAAATATATAGTGAATCAAAAACATTTTAAAATAATAAATTAATTTAAAAGAGATTTCAAAATAACATAATATAAAATTTTAATTATACCAAAATATAAATATTATAATATGATATACTAGGATGATAATGTACAATGTGAGTCATGGAGAATTATTTTCTTAAATATTAAAATACAATTCCCCCCGAAATATAGGTATATCCTATGTTCTATTTAGAATGATGGACTATAGAATTATGTGTCTATCATTACCATAGTAATATTTGATATAACCTTGAACATTAGGCTATAAAATATAAATATTCCTATATTATAAGTTTAGTGATATAATAAAATATTATATGTTTTAAATTTTATTAGTTCCCTCAAATTATTCACTCTCTATTTTCCCCATTATTGTTTATATGTCATATATAAGGTTCCATTTTCATTCCTCCAATGCTCATACTACCTGATCTAGCACACGTGACCAATTTTTTTAATAATATTTTGGATTTATGATGATTTGGAATTATGTGTCATAATTATTCTAATGTTTCTTAAAGATATATATTTTATGTGCTAGTTTTTTTTGGTTTTTTGTATGTGGAAATTTATCTTCATCCTACCTTGTTTTTTACATAACCCATCTTGTTAGACCACCTCCATATCCTAGAATGATGGTATTCATAGTGTATTAGATCTATATTGGGGAGGTATTTCAATAAATTCTAAACCATTTCCTTTAAAAGTTAAAATCACTCAATTCCCTCTTCTATTTCTGTTCTTAATTTTTTGTTGTAGCCCTGATGAATCTCAATTTTTAGCTATATTTATTCAATTACTTTATTTTCTTAACTTATTTATTTTTACTCTGTAACACCATGTTTCAACATTTCCTATCACGCAAGGCCAGATTAGGAGCTTTTACATATGTGTATAATGTTACCTTGCTTCTTTAGGTTGGATTCAAAATATTATCCATGGACCTTGACATGCTTCATTAAATTCATTTTTTGGTCCCATAGGATCTTAATAATATTCTTCATATTCTCATACAATTTATAGGCAATTAATGTTATTATCTACCATTATGGTAGTTAATTTGAGGAAAAAGTCAGGTTTCTTTAATGACCCTTGGTGATTTTTCATAGTGATAGTGTCATTAATATCATTATATATCAAGGTGTATACAATTTTTAGTTTATTGTAATTTTTTTATAAATATGGACATATTTCATTAAAAATAATGGTTTGTATTGTAGAATTCACTATAGTGTGGTGATATGTGGTGTTCTCCATCCAATGTTATAGAGGAGGAGTTTTTATTTGTCATAATGATGAAAATTAAGAGATGATAAAAAGTTGGTATTGGTAGGGGAATTATGTGACATGCCTCGAGGCCATTGTACTTTGGTCAGAATGAAAAATTCTATCCTTAGAATTATCAAAGGGATTTAAAAAAATATATGACATATTTTTCCTCACCCATTTCGATCATCTGGTCCTTTGGGTCTACAATTTTATTTTTTATTTTTAATGTTTAATTATTAATTTTCATTATTTTTTTTGATTATATTTGAGATTATTTCTCTTTGAATTTTTCAATAATTTGTTATACTATTTTATTGGTTCTCAATTCGTCCAAAAAGTGATTTCCTTATCATGTATAAAATATTTATTCAAGAGAGATCAAAATAGTATTATTTAATGTTTCTATATTATTTCAATGTCTCTCAATAATATAATATAATAATGATTAATAATTTTCAATATGCAATCAATTATATCTATTAAATTATTTGAAGGGAAAAATATGATTATAAATACATTTTTTTGGTAATTGTTTTTCATAAATAATATATTTTTTTAATTAAATTAAGTTTATAAATTAACCCCATTAAAAATTTATTTATGTTGATAGATAATTTATTAAATTTACAATGTCAGTGAAAAATTCACAAATTTGGGGAGTTGATAGAGATTTTTATTAATGATAATAAACATAAATATAATGATTTAAGGGGTTCATATTGTATGTCTAATTTATAACCATAACATATTTTTCATTATTTATATTAGGAAATTCAATTTTAACAATGTTCTAACATTTATATGTTGAAAAATATATATGATAATAAGAAGTCCACTATGAAATCATCATACTAATAAATTAATATATGGAATATTTTATATGAAACATTATTTTTTATTCTCATAATCATTATATACTTATATACTAATAATCTCACTTTATGATAGAAATATGAAATTTTCTATTATCTATCGAAAAAATATTAAAAATTATAATAAATCATAAAAAATAGACTTATATATACAATTGTGAGCCATAATCAAAATCAATAAAATAATTTAATAGAAATCTATTGAAGGAATTCAAAATTGGTTAAAAAACCCAAAAATAACGTCATTAATATTAATATATATCATCATCTAATTTTAAATATAAATCCCCATTTTTATTGTCCCTTATTCTATTTATATATATTTATTAACTACACTTTCAATAATAAATTATTTATTATTGTAGGAATTATGTTCCCCATCCTTTTTATTTCAAATATATATTCTTTTTAGATTATTGTGTTCTATAATACTCTCCATTCACATTATTGGTAAGATTTCATGATCCATACTAGTCAAATTTCAAACTACATCATTTTCCATTATCAAAATATAATGGATAAAAAATAATAATCCTTATATTGGGTTAACCATATCATTTTCATGTGATGAGTTATTTATATGAAAATTTATTCATTGAATAATTCTAATACATATATATATATATGCCACATTTTCATATATATAAGTTGTAAATCATTATTTTTATTTTATATTTTTAAAAATTTAAGTTAAAATACAATGTAAGATAATTTAACCTAATAGAATTTTACTATAGTTATTTTTATAGTAAAACAACATTGAATTTCCAATGGATATACCAAATTACATCCATTAAATGAATATTATAATTTTAAAATCAACCAGTTATCCTTTAAAAAGTATGTAAATTAGTGTTGACAGTTCTATACATTATATTTTCAAAATAATATTATCACTATTTTATACATGACATTTTTAACCAATAAATGTTAGCTAAAATGATTTTATGATTTTTAAATTTTTTTAATTAACAATTAAATAATTAATTTTAATCTATAATTGTTATATTTTAAAATATTTTTTAGAGTTTTGGGGAGTACAATAACATCATTGTTCACTAGTGTGAAAATCATTATTCAAATATTTTTAACAAAAGGTCTGTGGAATATAAATCATCATGGTCGTACATGTTAATACCTTTTATTATATAAATTAAAATGTTCCCATAAATTATTTACATGATGTTGAAGATAACTATAATATAATATCAATGAGACTAGTTATTTTATTCAAATATTTGGATAACCTATTTCTATAATTTTGACATGTGTTTTAGGTGAATCTATGATTGGATGAAGTCTGTTGATCTTTGAGAAAATTAATGAAGAATTAAATTGTGTTTTGGTAGAATCAATAGCCTAAACTATAACACCATGAATTAGTGAAACACCTTTTGGACATATATTTATCCATGGTAAAACATGAAAGGGTACATGGCTTGTAATGCCATTTTAGAGGCTATAGACATGGAAAATGCTCTAAAATTCGGACCATGTGTTTGTAGAACCTATTTAGGGGATTATATACCATTAGGATTGATGAAAAACATCTTAATTCCTAGTATTTTAACCAATAAGTAGTTATTTGTTTTAATGATATGTTTTAAAAAAATTATTCGTCGATTCATATAATTTCCACTCAATTTTTCTGAACTAAATTAATAATTTATACCTTATATACATTTTTTTTATTTTTTTGACGTTCTTGATAAGGAGATTGACTTTAGAATAGGATATTCCTCTGTTCCTTTATAATCATTTTATATATTGAAATATATTTTCTATTGATTGATATGAGGCCTCAATCAATAAAATTATTTTGGAACTTTCAAATATGGTTGACATGGTGTCGAAATTGAGTTTGTAATATGATGTTTCTAAAATTAACTATTTATTGTTTGATATGGGAATGATATTATTATATTATATAATTGTTTTGTTGGAGTAGTATATTAATGTAATATGATATTTATATTAAATAACCATTCGTGAGAACCATTGTAATTTTATAAAACCTATGTGGTGTTTCTAGTAGTTAATTTCTGTTATTTTTTCATCCAATGTATGAAATTTACTCCCCTCCAACTGGTCATGTAGCATAATTTTAATATTTATAGTCATTAGTTATGTTATAATTATACCCATGGACTAATCCATCTAGATATTTTCCCGAAAACTCATGTATTTTATTTGGAATCTATTCGTGGAGTTCTTGGTTTGAGAGCTTCATTGGGTGAGAGTGTTATCGTTTTTTGGGAGACAAAACCCTTGAGTAATAGTTATTTATAAAAATAAAACGAATAGGTATGAATATACTTACCTTTTAAGGACATTGATTACACTTTTTGCATAGTTTTATATTTTGAAGGCATGTCCTGTCAACCATGCTTGATGGGGATTTAATGTGTGTGTTTGTGAATTTTGTAAGACACGTATATCAAAGTTGATTATGTAAGTAATATTATTGTTTATTGATATGATTCATGAGGTTGATTACATTTTTTTGAAATTTTCTACTATATTTTCATGATGGAATGTTATTCAATTCCTCATATTGTCTACCATATTATGTGTATTAACATGTTGAGGGGATTTTTAATTGTAATTGCAATTGGAGGTCCATCATTATATGGTTATTCTATAGAGGTGGTGTGTGCACATAATCCAGTGATGGAAATGATATACCAGATCATTGAGTATGAGAATGGTGGATCAGAGGATTGACCTGAATCAATAGTCTTTGGGGAACAACGACTATGAGTATGGTGACTAGAGAACTGTGGTTTCAAATATAGTTATATAACATTATATATTTTTTTATAAAAATAAATGGAAAATTATATAGCCTTCTTAAAAAATATGATTCCAATATTGGTTTTTAATTATTAGTAAAATTCATTACAATTGATCATAGTTTACATAATTGTAAACAAAACTATTTGTCTTCAATCATGCAAGATCACTAAATGATACCAAACAGATTTAATAGTCTATTCGATTTTTTTTAAACAATTGATGAGCCTTCAATTTACTGAATATGTGGTTTTAGAAATAAATAAAATATTCATTAATGGAATTTAAAATCATTTTGAAAATAAATTCAATATCCAATAATTTTTTTTACATAATATATAATTTACAAACAATATAAAACTATTGTTTTCAGCAATAAGATATATGGTAATACCTTTCAAACTCATCAGATAGATATATAAATTTGGTAACACATTTAATTATAAAAAAATTATATTCATTAAAATTATATTAGTATTTCTCATTTAAAACACTTTACGAAAAATCATTATTAAAATAGTACTTGTTAATCCAATGAAACCCATGAGGACATTAGTAGTATTACCTTTGGGAAGATGTCCCCTTGAGGGTCTGGTATAACAAGATTTCTGGTTAATTCATTTGATACCCATGTTTGGAATATTATATTATGAAAACATTTTTCCTAGGAATGAAGTTATAATTTATCTGTAATAAAAAATATTTTCAAATTTTATATAAATTTTTATCAAATTATAAAATAATTTAACATCATTTAAAACATTAAAAAAATATTATTTATAAAAACATTTATTAAGGATAGATGAAATAAAAAATTATAGAATCAATATATAGATTCAAAGAATAATTCATGAACCCATTGGAAATCAAACATAAAGTAATTAAAATTGTTAACTTGAATGGTATTTCAAATTAATACATAGTTTATGGCCAAACAATTAATCATTCAAGAATCCATACATTTTAAATGAAATTTTATACATAAAATAATATCTTTAACATCTCAAAACATAATTAAATGTCAAGAAATAAATTGAAAAATAAAAATTAAATAATTTTGTAAAAATATTTCAATATAAAATTATGTGTTTTTCTAAATAAATTGAGATATTCATAAAGTGTATTTGAAAATTTAAAAAAACTTGTCTTTAAAATAAAAATAATATTACATATAACATATAAAAAGACAGATTATGAAAATAATAGAATTATCTTTCTATAAATTTGATAATTCTAAAATCATAAAATATTATTTATAAAAATATATAAAACAATTGAAAAAATAATTTATTTTTGAAAAAGGTTTTTGTAAAATAATTAATTGAAATAGATTCATTTTGAAAAAAAAGGATTTAAAAAATCAATAGGGAACATAATTTCAATAAATGAAATGATCTTAAATATTATTTTGAAAAAAAATATTATATAAAACAAATTATTACATTTTAAAAATGGGTTATAACAAAATAATATTTTTAAATAAAAAGGTGTGTTTTTATTCTATAAATTTAACACTAAAAATTCACCCATTACTGTAAAATTTTAATAAGCTTTACATCTTGGATGGTTCCTATTTTTTGACCACATATCACTCAATCTCTCTCTCTCTCTTTTATTTTATAACTCCATAATTTTTAAATTTAAATCACAAATTAATTTAATATAATATGTATATATATACACACAAATGTTTCTACTATTTAGATATATATAATTTTGTAAAGAATAACCTTGTACATAAACATTTACATATATATCCTTATTTATATCCTATAAACATAAATACATACCCCTAATTGATGGACCTATTTTGATATTTAATTATCAAAATAAGAAGTATTTTTTCTAGATATACAAGATAATAATTTATATGTAGACTATCCAAATACTTACAGAAATATATATACATATACATGGAAAATATTTCATAAAAGTACTATTTTTTCAATACTTAGATAAATAATATATATATATATAACATGTTTCTATGAGTAGTTTAGTTGAGAAAAAGATACAATCGATTCATGTGCAGTGTTAGATGATTTTTAAATTTAAATTTATTAGTTACTTCTATTTATATATGAAATTTTAATAATCTCAATTATGTAAATTTATATCATTTAAAAGGATCATTTTTAATAAAATAAAAGGTATGATTCTATTTTTAACCATGGTGGATTAATAAAATAAAACATTTAATTTAATGATTTAAATGGAAAATGAAGTTGAGTTGAAATTTTTTCAGGTAGGACATGATAACATTAAACTCTTTGATGTTTTAAATAATAATAACATCAGTTTTTATGTTGATATGAGATGGGAATAGAGGATACAATATCTGGATGGGCCCATTTCATTACATAATTATAGATAAATCATATCTTCAATAGGAATAAAAATAAATGATTTCGGGGGGCTTGAATGGGTCGAATTTATGACTGAGCTGATGATATAATGGTCTATCGAATGACTATAGACGATCAGATTGAATGGTTGTAATATTAATGACACACATTATCATGGGATATCAATTACAAAAACTTTTCCTCATACATATGAAGTTCAATTATTTTTTGGAAATTTAATTACTTAATAATTTTAATTCAATGATCGATTCGAGAGTGGGGTATGAAACCTAAAACTCAACACACTCTCATACATGGGTTGTGCCAAACCACATGTACCCATTTATGTTTCAGTGTGAACTGTGTTGATGTTATGAGCCTAATCACACTCAATCAGATCTAGGGATGTCCATTATTCATGTTTAATGTAGCATCGACAAATATGTAACTCTCTCACATGAAAAATGTAGCATGGTTTTGAGACTACAAGAGAACCACTATGTATAGATGTGGTTGATGACTTGAAGTAGGGGTATAGAGAAAATAGTGGAGAAACAATATTCCATGTTACATAGATTCAATGAAAAATAAAAATAAAATATATCAATGTAATAGAAATTGTACACCATACAACTAGAATATAAATTGTGAACCAAGTAAACCACATAATAATGAACCACTTAATGTTAGGATCAAATGTATCTAATGGTCATTCTTGGTGAAGACCCGGATTTTTCCAGGTATTTTTTTATTTATATGGAAATTTTTCAAGTTCATGAAAATTGAAAGCTCATTATTCTAAGGCCTAGAGTGCCCGAAATTAATTTTTGAACTTTTTTAGGTACGTTCAGTAAACATGTGAGTGAGATTTTTGTAACTTTTGAACTGGTGCTCGAAATTAAAATCCAAGAACACCGTTGAACTTGATGTACCAGTACTCACTTACGGAGATCGTCACCTCGACCGTAGTAGGTCGAGAGTGAAAATTAGTTTTCAGACTTTTTTGGGTGTGATAAAAGAATAAAAATAAAATAAAACATATTTATTTTATTTTTCTTGTTGAAACCTCTATTTGAGTAATGGTGTTGGGGACCATCTGAGTTTGAAACCTCCTTTTTGAATTTTAGTGGTTGGGAGCACCCGATCACTTCTTTAATGTTGGAAAATTCCATGCAATCTTCCCATTCAATTGTGCCAACGTAATTCAATTTAATGTGACATTAAAATTGTGCCAACATTAATGTGCCAACATAACCAAATTAATTGTTACAACTTTAATTAATTTGATAATGCTTTTTTAATATATGTTGGTTCCTCATTTCTTAGTAGGAAATTATACGAAAAGTAGAGTTGGGAGAACCTTGGAGAATGGGATGAAAATTCTCCTTCAAAGAACCACCCCCAACAAAGAACGAGGATCTGACCCCGAGCCAGGATCGGAGGAGTCTAGCGGAGGTGATGAACATCGACATTCTTCATCGGCTACGTCTTTCTTCCCCACTCCACCTATAATAAATAATTGAGGTAGGGGGTTTGACATGTTGAATTTATTCTATTTAATGTTCATATCCAAAATTCACAACGATGTTGGGAAAACGAACATGGACATCATCCCACACATTAACCATGCATCTGTTCTGTTTATTTATTCACGAGTTCTTCGTGCGTTATTCAACGCCCTAATTTTTTTATTGGCGCTTGAAATAAGGATTTTTGTGGAGGGATATATATGGACATGAAGCCGTCGACCCAAGGATTGTGAATATGCGATCAAATAATTTGTCGGTCTAGGAACGCAGCCGTAGTAGCTCATGTAAGAAGGTGATGGCCGACACCTGGCCGGTCGCGAAGCCCTCGACACAAAGATTATGAATATGCGATCGTATAATTGTTTTTGTCTTGGAACGAAGCCGTTGTATCTCATCAAAGAAGGCGATGGTAGACACCTGGCCAACCGCGATGATGGAAGGGTGGAATGGGTCTGCACCTCCTGTTGACTAGGAGGCCATGACCTGTCAGCCATAGAAGGGCAGGATGGCGGCCGACAACCGGCCGGCCACGTGGTGTAGCGGCAGCGAGCGTCCACACCGCCGGTGGAGCAGGAGGTCGTGACTTCTGGGCTGGGTGGAGGCAGATGGCGGCTGGCCCCCAGCCGACCGCAGGTGGACAACAACACCATCACACCACTGGAAGGAATATTGGATAGCCGAGGGGAACCGTGCATGACAACGGAAAGGTCCTGTGTGCCAGCCATGCCACACCGCGAGCCGCACCACGGGCTGCACCAGAGGCCACACAGCGAGCCGCACCACATGCCTCACCGCAGGCCACACCATGGGATGCACTGTGAGGCCTCTCCGTGCGTGGCACCGAGGGATGGACCATAGGCCGCACCACAAGGACACACTACGGGGCCGCACTAGGAGCCGCACCAAGGGCAGCATTGTGGGCCGCACAGCGAGCCGCACCATGGGCCACACCACAGGCCTTACCAAGGACCCCACCATGAGATGCAATGAGACACGCATATTGTGCCATGATAATGGGTCTCCCCTTTCATGGGCTGTGTCGGGGTGTCCCCATCAAAGGCTGGGTCAGGCCTCCCACTTCACAGGCAAGGTCGGGACGCCCCCTTCATGGGCTGGGCCAGACCACGGCCCAGCAGGCCGAGCCCACCAAGCCCCTGTCCATCCATTCCAGACATGAATTGGGTCTCGTATATCTGAACTAGGTTGGGTTGGTCGAGGCCACGTCGGTCCGGGTCGGTCCAACGTGGTGGGACCAGACCCGGGCCCATCTGTACCTAGTATTACTTTTTTGGTCATAACATGAGAATCAGGCTTCCATTTGAAGAACCGTCTGCGGAACTGGAATCCTTGGATTGAGGTAGTCCTTTTGATATACTCCACTTGGGGTTTGGATATGGTTGGAGTATGGCTAGGTTGGATTAGTCTCTGAATCCACTCAGGCCCTCTGATTTGAAACGCTAATAACTTATAGACTAGGCATCCGATTGATGCATAATATGTTGTGTTGGGTCTCTTTTCACATGACGGAACTTTGGGTTACTTTTTCGTTGAATATCAGGGGAAGTTGTGGTATGAACTATATATTGTGGAGAGGTTCTCCAAAGTTCAATGCGTACAGAATCCTATGACTTGATGAAACTTGACAACTGCTGATGATTTTGACTCTATGTGACTCGACTGGACCAGTGGAGAGCGCCTTTGTGTGATGCAGGAGACCCATATTGGGGGGCACCTTTTTGTGATGCAGTAGACCCATGGTAGTTGACAAGAGGAGTACCTCAACATTCCATGAGGGGGAGCGCCTATGTGTGATGCGACAGACCCACAGTACTCGACAGGAGGAGTAACTCAGCTATCCAGGGATAGTGGGATGTTCCTCTATTTGATCTGGAAGGCCCATGGTACTCGATAGAGGAGGAGTTATCTACTAGACATGGTGTTCTAAATGGTCCTCGTTCCAATCCCTCTAGAATCATGTGGATGGTTATCAGCTTCAATAATAGTCATATGTGGGTCAGCTTCATAATTATGTTTCTCAGAGTTGTATACCTTGTGTGAGCAGTGTCTTTATTGTTGTGATATTATTTCCTTCATGGAATTGTTTGGCTCTGGCCTTTGGAGTTGGGCCTCTTGTTTCCTCATGGTTGAGATGAGTTTAGTCAACAACATAAGTATATGTATGGAAATATACCTATGTAGGGTTGTTAGATGTTTTCATGCTTTGTGGATTAACCATTATGGATTTTTTAGACCTTAGAGGGTCTGGGGGTCCCTACTGAGTATCGTTATACTCACCCATGCACAAGCTATGCATACACCTTGTTGTGTTTGATGCAGATGATGAACAATGTTGACTGTGGACGTGAGTACCAAGACTGGAGGTTGCTCGGATGTGGACTTTAGAAGAGGTATACCGCTAAGAATACCACTAAAGAGATATGCATACCCTTCACGTAGGATCCATGGAGGGTATTCACATGATCTGTTTGAGGTTTTACTTTTAGTTTTTAGTATACTTGTACTTTATAGTTGGGCTTGTATTCTCACCCATTTTTACTTTCTGTACACACCCTGTTTACTATATATAGTTTTAAATTATTCTAGTATCCTTCTTTGTGCTAGGTTGTGTGAGTTTAAACGTTATAAAGGCAATGACTTCCCATTTTTATGGAATAAGCCTTTAGGTGATAGTCTACAGCCCATGCCCAATGGAAGGCGGGTTTGGGGAAGTCATGGCATGGGCCCCAAGGGATAGGTCAGGACAAATTGGTATCAGAGGAGTTCAGTTCTACTGATGAACTAGAACTCTGATTTTTTCTAAGTGACAATAGTGTTAACTGTTATGGGGGTGGTTTTCAGTTCCGGGAGTACAGTTTTGTTGTGGTGACATACGTATCCATACAAAAAGTCACTGAATTCTGATATTCAACTCAGCGCACAAAAACACTGATTGTGTGTGTTTTTGAATAGTTTGTAATCTCTTTATGTTAGCTCACCAGGTATAAAAATAATGGTCGTGGCACACCTATTTCTTTTCAGGATGCCTCCACACATCCAATGAGCCAGGATTCTTGTTAGAGTATGTGATGACAACCCACTGAGCGATGAGACATCGGTGTAGGGCCCCCTTACGGCAGTCGTACCACTGGGTGGTCTATCAGTAGCACCACTACCCATTGGGTAGCTGATGCCACCAAAACTTGCAGTAGAGGGTGAATGTCGCTTGAGCGTGTTGCATAAGTTCTTGTGCTAGAGGCCACCAAGGTTATGGGGCGAGATAGATCCATATACGGTGATGACTGGTTAGAGGCTGTTGATAGAGTCTTTCGACTGGTAGGGGCACCAGTGGATCTCATGGTGATCCTTGCCACCATCCTACTTTATGCAGAAGTAGGAAGATGGTAGATCTTGATAATCCAGGTTCACGATGAGGTCACTCTCATCTGGGAGGACATTGATAGCCTTTTCTCAGAATTTTTTTCCCAACAACCCTACGCTCAAGGCATATACAAGAGCTTCTCCACTTGCAGCAGGGTAGCATGACTGTGGCTTAGTATTCTGTGATCTTCACCGACCTCTCACGGTAATCAACTGACATGGTGCGAGTACCTTTATTCAGGTTTCGAACCATCAATCAGTGGTTCAGATGGGAGATTAGAGCATAGATGGTTTCTCTCAGCGTCGGGGTGTTAGAGAGATCATTTTTAGTGGAGCGCTTCTTTGCTGAGTAGTCCCCAGCAGCGAGACCCACCACTAGACGACACGTAGCAAAGTAACCGACATTTGGTAGTAGACAGATGATACAGAGGTCCAAGAAGACCAGACTTACAGGGGAATGACCACCAGATACAGGGTCGGGGGTGCAAGGATACCAAGGTAGAGCAGGACATGCAGGAGACACACAGTGTCACAGGTGCAGAGGACATGTTAATATGGATTGCGACTGCCCGACACATTGTACCGACGACCAGCTAACAGTTGAGGGACCACCAAGGCAGCAAAGGTGGTTTGATTGAGGAGTTCTGTAGGCATGAGGCAGATGTGGCGGAGGAGCAGGTTGTTTAGTAGGCGGTGGGTGATGGTTTGAGGTTCTACTGCCACCCCCACCACCACCTCCAGGTGGTCCACCCGACCATAGGGTGCCGGAGGACAGAGACATGCTCACCTCGAGACAGCTGAGGCCTATGACCACAACAATTCAGATATTATTATAGGTACAATCTATGTATACTTCACCTTAGCTGTAGAACATATAGACACAGGTTCCACTCACTCATTTATTTCCACAACCCTCGTTCGGATTGCAGGGATTTTGAAGGAGCTGCTGGATCAATCCTTATGGCTAGAGACTCCAATGGGAGCGGATTTGATGATTAAAAACTGGTACCCGAAGTTTGAGCCAACTCTAGGAGGCGATAGCTTTAGTTGGGATCTCCTAGTAGCGGTGTTGAGGCCTTACGACATCATCTTGGGTATGGAATGGTTATCCGTGGTCCATACTCCGATTGACTATATTAGGCGGACGATGCAGTGTGTCTCCATGGATGGGACCAGGGTTTCCTTCACCGGTGAGAAGGGAACCATTGCAGTGCAGGATGGACTTACCTAGAGGAGGGTGCAGCCTATCACAAATCAGTTAGCAAGATTTACCCTTAGAGAGGTTTATTTTGAGTGTATGATATATCTTATCATAGTGGACAAGTACGTTAATGTTTTCCCTAATTATGTTCCAGGTCTACCTCCTCCCAGAGAGGTGGACTTTAAATTCGAATTGTACCCTGGGAAGACATCAATATCTACCCCAGCATATAGGATGGATCCAGTAGAGATTAAAGAGCTGCAAGTACAACTAGAGGATTTGCATATCAACCTGTTCATTAGGTATAGTGTTTCTCCTTGGTCAGCCCCGATTTTGTTTTCTAGGAAGGCATATGGGAGTTTGAGACTCTGTGTAGACTATCGATGCCTAAACCAAGTGACCGTGAAGAACAAGTGCCCAATTTCAAGGATTGACAATCTCTTTGATCAGTTGAAGGGAGCACGAGGGTTTTTGAAGATTGACCTCAGATCAAGCTATAAGAAGCTCTGGGTACGACACGAGGATGTACATAAGACGACATTTATATGTCAGTATAGCCATTATGTGTTATTGGTTATGCCTTTTTTCATGACCAATTCCCCAGTAGTGTTCATGGGACTCATGAACAGGATCTTCCTGCCATACCTCGATTGCTTTGTGGTAGTCTTCCTCGACTACATCTTGATATACTCAACGACAGAGGAGGGCCATGCCTTTATTTTGCGGATAGATTTGGACACACTTAGAGAGCACAAGATTTATGGTAAGATCTCAATGTGTCAGTTTTGGATACGAGAGGTCTACATTCTGGGACACACTATGTCAGAGGCTGGAGTATCAGTGGATCTAGCGATGATTAAGGATGTACTAGCTTGGGAGCCACCCAGGGGCATGATAGAGGTGCAAAGTTTTATGTGATTTTCCAGTTACTAATGGAGATTTTTTCCTGACATTTCCAGAGTTTTGGCACCCTTACCAGCATTGATAATGAAGTGGAAACCCTTCGGGTGGTCAGAGAGAGGCCATTATAGATTCCAAGAGTTGAGGCATAGACTGATGAGTGCCCCCATCTTGAGGCCACCAAAGGAAGACATTGGGTACCTAGTCTACTACGATGCATCAGGTACCAGACATGGATGTGTCCTGATGTAGGTGTGAGAAGTGATCACATATGGTTTGCGACAGCTAAGGCAACATGAGCAGAACTATGTTACACATGACCTGGAGTTGGCAGCAGTAGTATTAGCCTTGAAGATGTGGCGACATTACGTGATGGGTGAACGTTTTGTAGTCTAATATGATCACAAGAGTCTCAGGAATATCTTATCTTTGATGTAATGGAACCTAAGACAATGGAATTGTCTTGAGATCCTCTGGGACTATGACTTTGAGATAGTCTATACCCCTCAGAAATGGAATGTTGTAGTAGATGTACTCAACAAGAGATCTTGTATACAGTTTGCTGAGTGAGGCGACGAAGCATCTAGACACTTTTCAGAGATCCTATGTGGATCAAGATGGGGCAGCTTATCTTCAGCCTCTAACAGTCACTCCCCCACTCCTTCAGCAAGTTAGGGAGGCGCAACTTGGGGACGCAGACTACAAGGCTCGATGTTCTCAGATATCCATAGGATATGCACCTGATTGATTTTATGATGGTGGGGAGCATGTCATCCTCTTGAAAGGGTGTACTATATTACCAGTAGCACATAGGGAGGTATTTTTTATGGAGTTCCATACATCCCCTCTAGCGGTACATCCAGGAGTGGCGAAGATGTACCAGGACATCTAGCATCAGTACTCAAGGCCATGATTGAAGAAGGCAGTGGTAGAGTATGTCTCTCGGTGCCTCACTTGTCATCTAATGAAGGCAATGCATCAGGTTTTAGTAGGATTAGTTCAGGAATTAGAGGTTCCAGAGTGGAGGATGGATGTAATTCCATGTAAATCGTGATGGGACTTCCACACACGTCCATGAGTCGTGATTCTATCTGGGTGATCAATGACTGAATCACCATGTTGTACCACTTTCTACCTATCAGTGGGAAGGGATCAGTAGAGATCATGGGAATACTCTTCATACAATAGATTGTAGGGTTTCATGGATTTCAATATACTATTGTATTTGATCATGATGCACGCCTTACTTATCAGCTATAGAAGGGGTTGTAGGTGGCGTTCAGGAAACTACTTCAGTTCAGCACCACCTTCCTCCCTAAGATTGATGGTCAGACAGAGCGAACCATACATACCCTCAAGGACATGCAACATTCTTGCGTCCTTGATTTTGGCCACAACTGGGAGAATCACTTATCTTTGGTGGAGTTTGCATACAACAACAACTACCACTCAACTATCGGTATGGAACCATTTGAGGCATTTTACAGACGACCTTGCAGATCACCACTATGTTGGACTAACCTAGGGGAGACAACACTTTTGGGACTATAGATGGTACGAACTACCACGAGGAAGGTGCATATCATCCAAGAGCTAATGAAGACTTCACAAATTAGGAATAAATCCTATGCTGATAGGAGACTAAGACCTCTAGAGTTATAGGATGGTGACCGTGTCTTTTTATATTTCTCACCTCGATGAGGTTTGTAGAGATTTGGCCAGGGTGGGATGTCATCTATGAGGTTAATCGGACCCTTTCATGTCATCAGAAGACTTGGTGAGGTGACATACTGATTAGCTCTTCCACCTCAGTTGCACTGTGTGCACGTTGTTTTCAGTGTATCCCAGCGGGGGAGATACGTGCTTGACCCATCACACATCATTTATTAGGGCGAGATAGACATTGAAGATGGGGAGACGTTTATGGAGGTTCTAGTAGAGATTTAGGATCAACTGGAGCAGGTCCTTCGTGGGTGGTCGATACCTCCGGTGCGCATTCGCTGGAAGCATGGGAAACTCTTAGAGAGAACATGGGAGTGAGAGGCTATGATACGTGCTCAGTACCTCCACTTGTTTCCATGGTTTATGTTGTGGCTTTTGGGGATTCAAAGACCTATGTTGAGGAGAATGTAAAGACCCAGATTCTGTCATGTAGATTTTTTTAATTATTTGTGAGTTTTACGAGTCAACAAAAAATGAAGGCGCATGATTCTAAGGCCCGGAGTGCCCTGAATGAATTTATGAATTTTTTTTGGTTACGTTCAGTAAACGTGTGAGTGTGTTTTTTGTAAATTTTTAATAGGTTCTCAGAATTGGGATCTGGGGACACCGTTGAACTTGTAATGCTAGTATTCCTTTTAGGAGACCTTCACCTCGACCACCGTAGGTCGAGAGTGAATGTTAGTTTTAATTATTTTGGTGTGTGTGATAAAAAAATGAAACTAAAATAAAACATCTTTATTTAATTTTTCTTGTCGAAACCTTCATTAGAGTTATGGAGGTGGAGAACACCAGAGTATGAAACCTCCTCTTTGAATTTAAGTGGTGGGGACCACCTGAACCCTTCTTTAATGTGGTGAAATTCCTTGGAATCCTCCAATTCAATTGTAGAATTGTAATTCAATTAAATGTTCCATTTAATTGTGCTAAGTATAATGTGCCAACATAACTAAATTAATTGTGACAACTTTAATTAATTTGATAAGTCTATTTTAATATATTTTGGATCCTCATTTCTTGGTTGGAAATCATTGGAAAAGGTCAGTTGGGATAACCTTGGATAATTGGGAAGACCTTTCTTGTATTAAAAACCACCCCCAATGAAGAATGGGAACCTACCTCGAGCTCGGATCAGAAGCGTCTTTCAGAAGTGACAAACATTGATGTTCTTCATCGCCTACATCAAACATCCTCAGGCGACCTCCAATAATAAATTGAGGTAGGGGTTTTTGCAAGATAAATTTATTCAATTGAATATTCATATGCTAAATTCATGATGACGATGTACAAACGTACATGGACATCACCCCACACATTAACCATTCCACTCTTCCCATTATTTCTTTGTGCGTTCTCTGTGTGTTCTTCAACCCCCTAATTTTTTTATTGGTGTTGGAAATACAGAGTTTTGCTCAGAGTGGTATATGGATGTGAAGCTATCAACACAAGGACCGTGAAAATGCGATCGTGTAATTTTTTAGGATTGGAACGAAGCCATAGAGGATTTTAGAAGAAGGCGATGAACGACACCAAGCCTACCTCGAGGAAGGAAGGGTGGCATGCATCCGCACCGCTGGTTAAAGAGGAGGCCACCACCCATTAGCCATGGCGGGGCACAAAGGCGGCCGAAAAATGGCTGGCTATGTGGGGGAGCAGCAGCATACATATGTGCTACCAATGGATTAGGTGGTCGTGACCGCTGGGCCATAGTGGAGGCAGATGGCGGCCTGCACCCAGCCGACCATAGGTGGATAGTGGCACCATCGCACGACAGGAAGGATGACCAGCCAGTCGTTCCAGTCGGCTGAGGCCCACCATACGGGACCACCAAGCGGTCCTACATGCTAGTCAGGCCGCACCGCAAGGCCGCACCGCGGGCCACACCTCGAGGGTGCATTGTGGGGCCCCACTGCGTGCCGCACCGCCAACCCCACTGTGCGATGCCCAGCGGACTGCGCTAACTGGTAGTGCCCTTTAGGGGCCTTTTTGGGACACCCCATTCACAGGTCGGCCCATACCATGGCCCAGTGGCCTGGGATCGTCGAGGCTCAGGCCATTCGGGCTGGACCTAGACTGGGTTGTGTAGAACATAACTTGTTTGGGTCGTTCCAGACTAGGGTAGGTTGGGTCAGTCCAACCAGGTCTAACCGGACCTGGGCCCATCTGGACCGAGTATTACTTTTGTGGCCATAACATGAGAACTGGTCATCCGTTTGAAGAACCATCTATTCCCCTGGAATCCTTGGATAGAGACATTTATTTTGATATACTACACTTGATTTTTAGATAAGTTTGGAGTATAGTTGTGTTGGATAGGTCCCTGAATCAAACTGGGCTCTCAAAGTGTAAACGCTAATAACTTACAGACTGGGTGTCCGATTGACGCGTCATCCATTGAATTGGGTCCGTTTTTAAATGAAAGAAGATTGGGATACTTTTTATTGGATATTCAGTGTAGTTTAGTTTTGACATATTTCTCAGGTAGCAGTTCGCCCAAGCACGATACGTACAAAACACTACAACTGGCTGTGACTTGACGAATGTTAACCGTTTCGAATCGGAGTTACTCGACTAGCCAAGTGGGGAGCACCTTTGTGTGATGTGGAATACACACGATGGGGAGAGCCTTTTTGTGATGTGGCAGACCCATGATCCTCGATAGGATGAATACCTCAACCAGCCATGAGGGGGAGCACCTCTGTGTGACACGATAGACCCACAATACTTGAAAGGAGGAGTACCACTACAGTTTGAGGTTAGTGGGATTCTCCTCTATGTGTCACAATAGGCCCACTGTACTCGATAGAGGAGGATTTATCCAGTAGATGAGGTGTTCTAAATGTTACTCGTTACTGTACCTAGAGAATCATGTTGCTGGTAATCAGCTTCCATAGCGATCCTATCTGGGTCAGCTTCATAATTTTTTTTCTCAGATTTGTATACCGGGTGTGAGGTGAGTCTTTATCTTTGTGATAGTCATTCATTCTTGGAATATTTGGGCTTTGGGATTTTGGGTTGGGTATCTGGTTTCCTCGTGATTGAGATGGGTTTACTCGACAACATAGGTATATGTATGGGCATATAACTAAGTAGGGTTGAAATATGTTTTCTTGCTTTGTGGTTTAACCTTTGTGGATTTTGTGAGACCTTAGAGGGTCTCATGGTCCCTACTGAATATCGTTATACACACCCGTACACAGGCTATGCCCGCACCTTGTTTTGTTTGGTACAGACGACATACATCATTTATTGAGGATGAGGGTACCAAGACATGAGCTTGCTCGGAGGTGGACTTTAGACGAGTCATACCGCTGAGACAACAACTTGAGTGTTCTGCATACCCTTCAAATAAGATCCTTTCTAGGTGTTCAAATGAGTTGTTTTTAGTTTTACTTGTACTTTTCAGTTTACTTGTACATTACAATTGGTCTTGTATTCTATCCCCTTTTTACTTTTTGTACACATTGTGTTTACTATATATAGTTTTACTTTATGCTTGTATCCTTCATTGTTCATAGTTGTGTGAGTTTACAGGGTATAATGGAAATTCCTTCCCATATTTTAAGAATACACCTTTTGGTACTAGTCGTCAGCCCTTAGCCGATTGAAGGTGAGCATAGGTTAGTCACAACATGGGCCCCGAGGGACGGGTCGTGACATTCATAAATTCATACAGATAATATGTAGAAACCCCAATCACCGGCTTCCATATGAGACATGATATACTAACATTTCAATACAATATTTACAAATAATATATCATTTCCCATTAATACAGAAGATCATGAGGCTCAGGATTCTGGGAAACCAGCTGCTTCTGATAAACTTCATTAGTACATACCATGCCTGAAAAATTTAAAACAAAACGTAGGGTGAGAAAATATGCCCAGTAAGGGGTTTTAAAACATTTTAAGGAAACTCTTTCTCGAAGCAGTCATTTTAAGTAAAACACTTTACTAAAAACAAAGCATTATATTTTCTTAAAACATGAAAATCCTACATTTTTTTTAAAACCACTGGCACAAAGAAGAAATACGTACTTAAAATAAGCTTAAAAGAAGACATGAATCAGATAGCGCAAGCATGTGAAGAATAGATGATGCATAACTTACAACCAAAATTACTTCAGTTTTAAAAGATTGATTGTAAGCAGGGAAGATATTCATACCATGATACATTTGAACATAAGGTTCTTATAATAGCATACCACATGTGATAAGTTCTCATTTCATAAATTCATTCTCATAGTCAAGGGAATATTCATCTAGGGGATGTCTTGTTGGTTGGACTAACCCCTGGTTGACCATTTATCATCACATGCAGAGGGAATGTATAATTTTGGACATTGTCAAGAACTTGCGTCAAGACCATAAAACATACTTAATACGGGTCAAGGCTAACCGCCAATCCCGTTTCCCATAGTATCACAAGCCAAGGCTAACCGCCAAGACCGTCGCACATAAAAGCACAAGCCAAGGCTAACCACAAAGACCGTCGCACATAACAGCACAAGCCAAGGCTGACCGCCAAGACCGCCGCACATAACAGTACAAGCCAAGGCTAACTGCAAAGACCGTCGCACATAAAATTACAAGCCAAGGCTGAACGCCAATAATGTCTCACATAACAGCACAAGACAGGTCTAACCACCAAGATCGTCGCACATAACAACACAAGCCATGGATAACTTCCAAGACCGTCACACATAACGTCTCATGAGACTCTTACTTTACCCAATGCATTGGAGCGCTATATAATTCTGGGCGCACCCGTCCATAATCATTTAAGTCCAACACATCCCTCAAATGATATAGCATGATCTTATATTTATATATTGCATTGTTAGTCCATAACCCCCTTTGAAAATATTCCTATTAATTATGAAAGAGGTTAGACTTATTAGTTTCACCTCACATGGTGGAATAAAAGGGAATATTATTGAGCACATGTAATAAAAGAAACTTTCTTACATAAAAAAATGACAGATTAACACATGAGATAACAATTTCTGCATCTAAACCCATTAGTAGGTTGCCTTGTTAAAACCATGTTAAAAACCTATTTAACTCCATGGTATCCACTTAATTTTTTATGCACTGATAATTTATAATACACTAAAGCACCAACCCGAAGAACCAAAGGTATTGCCTGTGAAACATCCATAACATAAAACAAGGTTTATGGCCTAAGAGGTATTTGAGAATAAAATAATTATTTACACCCATGAACTTATGAATAGTAGTACATTTATATTTTAACAAAAAAAAACCATCACAATCTACTTGAAAATAATCTAATTTGAGGTACATACGAATTCAGGTGAAGTGACACTTATATCAAAAGAATTTACATACATTTAAGGTGTGTGTTTGGGATCTGCACACCACAAAACTAGGATTTAATAAACATTTTCAATCGTAGCTTGACTTAAAATTTTGAAGAGAAAGTTTAGTGAAACCCCAATTATATCATATTTATATAAAACCAAACATACGTGAGTTACAAATAAGGTACAATGAACTTGAGGGACTAGATCCCCCACTTGCATGTAGTTCAGGTTTTGAAAACAATACCCAAGAATGAAAGGTCATTCTTCAAATATCATAACCCTAAATGAACATACACATGTTTTTAATATGAAAATATAAATGGATTCAAGACTAAATTATATACATTTATATATATGTACATATTCGTGAGGTAATGGAATTAGTGGGGAAGGATTCACATGCTAATTTGAAGGCGCGAGGCCCCCTTGCATATTTTGTGTACCCAAAACATTTTTTGGAAAACTTTAACATTAATTTTTTCTTCTTTAAAGAACGAGAACCCATATATGCATATACATAAAATACACATATACTTGCATAATTTTATAAGAACATAAAATTTTTCCAAACACCCCATTTCCATGAGGCAAAGTACAGCAAATACTATATACATATGATGAAAAGAGTGCATACAAAGGTTATATGCATATATAAAAGAAAAGTGTATGCATATATGTATCTACCGGGGCTAAAAAGAAACTAAAAAGAAAACGAAACAAGGTAGGGTATTCGATTCTTCATTCAAGAAGAGATAAACAGGTATGCAGCGGTTCTTGTGACCTTATATATATGTATATACTCAAATAGTATATATATATATATCATTGTATATACCGAAGCTGAAGGATCACAGGGTGAACATTTTCCTGGACCCTGGTTTGATTCTCCATACAAGAAGAGAAAGTAGTGTGTAATCGGTTCATAAGGCCTTATATACATATATATGCATATAAATTTATATATGTATATGTGTGCGAAGTGAGTATAATCGTGTACATGTTCATCAAAAGTGATAAAAGAAAGACAAGAAATTCTCCCTTACCTTCGCTCGGTGAGGAGGAGAAAACGATGTAGGTGACGACACCAGATCGGTGGTCGAAGGATCAAAGAACACATGCTGTAAAACCCTCCTTGCCTTCGGTGCAAACCAAAGCTTAAGGACAGGGCCTCTCCTTGCGTGGAGATATCTACGGAATAAACGAGGTCGTGTCGGTGCCAACCCATGGAAAGTAAGAGGTAGCCAGGTCCACTCACCGGCCTAGGGAAGAAGAAGACGCTGCCTATCCTACTGGTACACCGGCACGAGGAAGAAGAAAACTGCGGGGTGGAGAAAAACTGAGATCCAAAGAAGAAGACAACAGTGACCTGGATTACCCGAGATTTGATCGGACATCCCCTAAGCAATGTGGCGTTAAAAAAAGGAAAATCGTGATGGAAGGGGAGTATCAGACGGTCTGTAGAGAGAAGCTGAGTTTTAAATGAAAACATGGGTCTCCCCCTTGTGTTTTCTTATTATTATTTTTATTATACCTATTATAAGATCTCTATTATTATTAACCTTCAATTATTAACCACTTTTATTATTTTAAGAAGGTCAAAAGTCTTTTAATATACATGTGTATTAATTAATTCTCCCCTATCAAAACATATTTTTATTTTTCCTTTATTTATTTAATTTATCAATTTATATAAGTTAATATCACTTATCCTCTATTTATTGTCACATATCTTAATTTACATCTATATGTTATTAAAAAATTTGATTATTTAACCCAAAATTTCAAAATAAATATTCATTTTACGTTGAAGAAAAAAATAATTTTATAAATTCTTGTAACTTCATATAATTAAGCTAATAGAAAAAAATAAGAATGTGTAGATATATATATTTATGTTGTTTCATTAGAACTTAAACTAAAAACCAAACAGATTCATTAAGAAAAATAAAGGAGTCTTAATTATTATGACTGTATTTAGCAAGACCCTAATGGCCTTCGAATTTAAATCCCAACGGTCAGCTTTAAAAAAAACAACGGTAAAATTTGCAACAGCTATGTGGAACTATTATAAATATGAAGCCTTGGTATTCATATTTTGAAGTTGGTTTGTCAGCTAAGGATGGTTCTCTACCTTCCACTGGTACTCAGCACGGCCGTCGTGGCATTTCCCATCATGATGCTTATGATGGATCCTAGTGATCCACACTACGAGAAGTCGGGCTTGTTTTTATCATGACCAGTCTTATGGTGATCGTTCTGGGGTTTTTATTTTGCATTTATGGTTAGTGATCTTTTCTTGTAACTCAGATATTGTAAGACTCATCAGTGTCTGGTTCTTAATTAAATAAATAAAAGAGTTACGTGTTTTACCTTTTACATTTTGTTATGTTAAAGAAGGCTTTAACGGAACTAAACATATAATTGTTATTTATATGGATTGTAAAAAAATGGGGTGTTACATTATTTCCCCCTTCGAAGAATTGTGTCCTCGCTATTCTATTCATAAAAAGAAAAAAACAAAAACCTTTTTCATACAAATCTACTGAAACAGGGGATCCGGCTCGGTTAACGGAATACCAAATTTGGTACATATTTCTTCCATTTCCCTAGCCCAGATGCACTTTCAGCAGCATGTCTTGTACTCCTTCTCGTGTGTACTGCACACAGGTTTCCAAAGGGAGGCTCGTGCGGTGAAAAGCTCAGAAACGTCCGAGTAGATAAATTCCCTGATAACTCTTTGTGCTACATCACACTCGAGGTAATCGAGGGGAATGATGAGATTGAGGAGACTGAAATTTAACACCTGGAACATATAGGCTGCACTTAGGTGGCCATCCTGGGAAGCTATGAGGAAGTACGCTTTGGCAGAGAAGTTTTGCGCCAGAGTAAAACAATGAAAGAGACTCTCAATGTATCTTGCCCTTCGCCTAGAGCAGGGTAGTTGGGCAGTGGCGATGAGATGAAAAACACGATCATCCTCTTAACACGAATTAAGAATATCAGGACCGTTCTCTAAATCAAGCAGACGTTGGCAAGACCCTCATAGGTGGAGAAATGATGGATAATCCACCATGCATGTCCTGATCATAATAACCTCTACTAACTCATCGGGTAGTGATGAGATGTTCGTTTGACCAGCCATCTGAAAAAAAACATTTGAAAGGAAACACATAACAACACTAATAAGGTAGAGGCCAGAAAGGGAACATGAAACTTTCATTTATGAAAAAGTTTACATAACAAAGTCTGAGTATACTAAACGAACACCACAAAGAGAGGAAAAACTCCATAACTCTTCAAACCACACACAAGCTGAACAGATGGGGTTAAACTCATGGGAGTATCTATGACGCCTCCTGAGTTTAGAATGAGGGGTATGGAGTTGGGAAACATCCTTATATACCTCTTTCCTAAGAGACAATCGGGTGGAATCATCTTCCAACACCCCAAAGTCCATCAACTGGCCCCAGAAGCCATAGTGCAAAATCTGACATAGGTAAGCCGCTCGGAGGTCTCCGGCAGCAGGAGCTTCTTGAAAGGGTTTATCAAGCATCGTGCCAAATTCTTCTCCAGTTGTAAACACTCGGAAGAGCCCCTCGTGGTACCTTCCCCGACGTGCATAAGAGGGGAATTGGGCTGTCATTATTAGGAGATAATCCATTCCCCACCCCTGGTGTAGACTAAGCACCCTAGGAGAATTTGACACGTCATACATGTGCTTACATGTCGTGCGAATTAGGGCATAATTTAGAAAGTTCTCACGGCTAGCTAGAGATAAAATGTTCTCTAGAGCCTCAGCGGGAAGTGACTGTAGGTCAGTAGGTACGTTTTCATCAGCCATATGAAAGTTATAACATTTTTACTTAGTCAATCATAGTAATAAATTCATACCACTTGGTTTTCCAGAGTTGCTTGAACCCATCCTTTGATACCAACTGTAGAAACCCTGATCCCCAAGTGCCTTATGAGACATGATATACTAACATTTCATTACAATATTTACAAATAATATATCATGTCCCATTACTACAGAAGATTGCGAGGCTCAGGATTCTGGGAAACCGGCTGATTCTGATAAAATTCATTAGTAAAAACCATTCCTGAACAATTTTAAACAAAACGTAGGGTGAGAAAATATGCCCAGTAAGGGGTTTTAAAACATTTTAAGGAAACTCTTTCTCAAAGTAGTCATTTTGAATAAAACACTTTACTAAAAACAAAGCATTATCTTTTATTAAAACATGAAAATCCTACATTTTTTTAAAACCACTTGCACAGAGAAGAAGTACGTACATAAAATAAGCTTAAATGTAGACATGAATCAGAGAGCGAAAGCATGTGAAGAATAGATGATGCATAACATACAACCAAAATTACTTCAGTTCTAAAAGATTGAGTGTAAGTTGGGAAGACATTCATACCGCGATACATTGGCACATAAGGTTCTTATAATAGCATACCACATGTGTTATGTTCTTATTTCATAAATTCATTCTCATAGTCAAGGGAATTTTCATATAGGGGATGTCTTGTTAGTCGGAATAACCCCTGGTTGACCATTTATCATCACATGCAGAGGGAATGTATACTGACAGACTTTGTCAAGACCTTGCGTCAAGACCATAAAACATACTTAATATGGGTCAAGGCTAACCCCAAATCATGTATCCCATAGTAGCACAGGCCAAGGCTAACCACCAAGACAATCGCACATAAAATCACAAGCCAAGGCTAACCGCCAAGACCGTCTCACATAACAGCACAAGCCAAGGCTAACCGCCAAGACCGCCGCACATAACAGCACAAGCCAAGGCTAACCTCCAAGACCGTCGCACATAAAATCACAAGCCAAGGCTAACCGCCAAGACCGTTGCACATAACAACACAATCCAAGTCTAACCTCCAAGACCATCACACATAACAACAGAAGCCAAGGCTAACCGCCAAGACCATCACACATATAATCTCATGAGACTCTTACTTTACCCAATGCATTAGAGCGCTATATAATTCTTGGCGCACCCGTCCATAATCATTTAAGTCCAATACATCCCTCACATGATATAGCATGATCTTATATTCGTATCTTGCATTTTTAGCCCATAACCCCCTTTGAACATGTTCCTATTAATTATGAAAGAGGTTAGACTTATTAGTTTCACCGCACATGGTGGCATAAAAGAGAATATTTTTGAGCACATGTAAAAAAATAAACTTGCTTACATAAAAAAAATGACAGATTAACACATGAGATAACAATTTCTGCATCTAAACCCTTTAGTATGTGGCCTTGTTCAAACCATGTTGACATGCAATTTAACTCCATGGTATCCACTTAACTTTTTATACACTGATTATTAATAATACACTAAAGCACCAACCCGAAGAACCAAAGGTAGTTCTTGTGAAACATCCATAACATAAAACATGGTTTATGGACTAAGAGGTATTTGAGCATAAAAGATTTATTTACACCCATGAACTCATGCATAGGAGTAAATTTATATTTTTACATAAAACAACCATCGCACTCTACTTGAAAATAATCGAATTTGAGATACATAAGAATTCAGGTGAAGTGACACTTATATCAAAAGAATTTATGTATATTTAAGGTTTGTGTTTGGGATCTGCACACCACAAAACGAGGTTTTATTTAACTTTTTCAATCGTAGAATGACTTAAAATTCTAAAGAAAAAGTTTAGTGAAACCCCAATTATATAATATTTATATATAACCAAACATACGTGAGTTACGAATAAGGTACAAAGAACTCGGGGGACTAGAACCCCCACTTGCATGCAGATCAGGTTTTGAAAACAATACCCATGAATGAAATGCCATTCTTCAAAGATCATAACCAGAAATGAACATACACATGTTTTTAATTTGAAAATCTAAAAAGATTAAAGAAGAAATAATAAAGATTTATACATATGTACATATTTGTGAGGTAAGGGAATTAGTGGGGAAGGATTCGCATGATAATTTGAAGGCGCGAGACCCTCTTGCATATTATGTGTTCCCAAATTTTTTTTGGAAAACTTTAACATTCATTTTTTTCTTGTTTAAAGAATGAGAACCCGTATATGCATATACATAAAATACACATATACATGAATAATTTCATAAGTCCATAATAATTTTCCGAACCCCCCATTTCCATGTGGCAGAGTACAACAAATACTATATACATATGAAGAAAAGAGTGCATACAAAAGTTATATGCATATATAAAATAAAAGTGTATGCATATATGTATCTACCAGGGCTAAAAAAAACTATAAAGAAAACGAAACAATGTAAGGTGTTCGATTCTTCATTCCCGGAGATATAAATAGGTATGCAACAGTTCTTGTGACCTTATATATATGTATATACTCAAGGATTATATATATATATATATATATGTATATACCGAAGTTGAAGGATCGCAGGGTGAAAATTTTCCCTGAACTTGGTTTGATTCTCCATGCAAGAAGAGAAAGCAGTGTGTAATCGGTTCATAAGGCCTTACATACATATATATGCATATAAATTTATATATGTATATGTGTGCGAAGTGAGTATAATCATGTACATGTTCATCAAAACTGCTAAAAGCAAGAAAAGAAAATCTCCCATAACTTCGCTCGGTGAGGAGGAGATAACGATGTAGGTGACGACGCCGGATTGGTGGTCGAAGGATCAATGAACACACGGTGTAAAACCCTCCTTGCCTTCGGTGAAAACCAAAGCTTAAGGACAGGGCCTCTCCTTGCGTGGAGATATCGACGGGGTAAAAGAGGCCATGTCGGTGCCAACCCGTGGAATGTAAGAGGTAGCTGGGTCCACTTTCCGGCCTAGGGAAGAAGAAGATGCTGCCTATCCTACTGGTATAGCAGCGCGAGGAAGAAGAAAACCGCGGGGTGGAGAAAAACGAAGATCCGAAGAAGAAGAAAACATCGGCCAGGATTACTCAAGATCTGATTAGATGACCCCTAAGTGCTATGGCATTAAAAAAAGGATGGTCATGATGGAAGGGGAGGATTGGAAGGACCGTAGAGAGAAGCTGAGTCTTAAAAGAAAACGCGGGTCTCCCCCTTGTGTTTTCTTCTTATTATTTTTAATTATACTTATTATATGAACTCTATTATTATTAACCTTCAATTATTAACCAATTTTATTATTTTAAGAAGGTAAAAAGTCTTTTAATATACATGTGCACTAATTAATTCTCCCCTATCAAAACATATTTTTATTTTTCGATTATTTATTTAATTTATCAATTTATACAAGTTAATATCACTTATCCTCTATTTATTGTCACTTATCTTAATTTACATCTATATGTTATTAAAAAATTGATTATTTAACCCAAAATTTCAAAATAAATTTTCATTTTACGTTGAAGAAAAACATAATTTTATAAATTATGGCAACTTCATATAATTAATCTAATAGAAAAAAATAAGAATGTGTAGATATATATATTTATTTTGTTTCATTATAACCTAAACTACAAATCAAACAGATTCATTAAGAAAAATAAAGGAGTCTTAATTATTATGACTATATTTAGCAAGACCCTAAAGGCCTTCAGATTTAAATCCCAACGGTCATCTTGAAAAGAAATCAACGGTAAAATTTGAAATGGGTATGTATAACTTTTATAAATATGAAATCTTGGTATTCATATTTTGAAGCTGGTTTGTTAGCTATGGATGGTTCTCTATATTGCACTGGTACTCAGCATGACCGCTGTGGCATTGGCCATCCTGATGCTTATGATGGATCCTAGTGATCCACACTATGAAGCAGGGCTTGTTTTTATCCTGAGTAGTCTTCTGGTGATCATTCTAGGGTTTTTATTTGGTATTTATGGTTAGTGAGCATTTCTTGTAACTCGGATGTTGTAAGACTCTTCAGTGTCATGTTCTTAAATAAATAAATAAAAGATTTACGTGTTTTACCTTTTACATTTTGTTTTTTTAAGAAGGATTTAATGGCACTAAACATATAATTGTTATTTATAAGTCTTGTAAAAAAATGGGGTGTTACATAATAAACTAAGATTACACAAATAATATTCAATTACATCTTTCCTAAATCTATGTTTACCCTTGCCTCTATTATCCACCCCACCATGTATTAAAAAATCCATAATAATGTTATTTTACTTTTTCCAAAATTACATCTACATACTCATATCAATCTCAAAATAAAAACCTATAAAGGGTTTGAGTATAATTCAATTGTGTGACATGAATGTGTCTAAACAAATCTATTCAGATAGTATGTGTATGAAATAAGAATTTTAAACTTGAGTTTTTTAATAAAATAATATAATGTGACAATCGGCCTGCTTCATAACCATAGCATAATATCTTTGAGAATGTATCATTATCATACCATCTATACCCAGAAATCCATTGAATAATCACATACCTAGAAAATTCCATGTGTATAATAATTTTAACATACATTGGATTATCCATCTATACTACAATTTCAACATAAATGGTTCATTCCCACTGTGTATATAATTCAGCATAATTAGGTTAAGGACTATATATAATCATTTTCACATTAATTTGGGAATATAAAAAAGTATTATATTGTAATTGATTGAAGATCTGTAAGCATTAAACTATAATTTGGATATACCCAATAGGAATTATAGCATAATCAGTCCATGGCCTATATGTATTTTAGCATAACCCGGAAATGACCTCAAATAATTGCTACATAAGAAGCAATATAATACATTATGTGTAGATATACCCAACCTCACCTCATAAAAAATGGTCAATCCATGAAATGACTCTCTATCATTTAATTTCACATAATTCATAAAGAAATGTTTAATAGCATTCATATTCCATGGTAAAATAACATATCATATCCATATATCACCTGTAATTTTAATTAAAGGGTATTCCATTTTCCACAAGATCATATTACATGAAATCACCTTATGTCTCATGTCATGGTAATTCATGTTTTTAGGAAAAAGAAATTTTATTATTGTTCACCAGTAGTATAACACTTTTGGCGGCTGCAATCTAGGTCTCAATATTGTTGGACCAAATGGATTTATTTAGTGGACCAAGAACATGATTATCAATACCCAATAATATAATAGATAACAAAATTATTGTGTTCGCATAGTTTAATAATATTACACTCAATTAAATGATTACAATAAGACTATATGTTTTTGTTCGAGGCAACTAGACCTTACTTGATCATAAATGAAACAATATTTCTAGGGAACAACAATGTGGAATGAAGGTGGAGTATATCATATGGAAAACATAGATCACACCAAAATAATGGTAATTAGATTATTTAATGTTAGAAAAGAGATTCAAATTCTACAATAGATGAATGTGGAATAATAGTGAATACAAATGACATGGAACAAATCATAGGTTAATCACTGTATTAGGGTATCCATGAGGGTTGGAATCAATAAAATATCACATAGAGTTGCACAATAATTGTAAGGAATGGATTGGTTAGAGATCAAGATAAATCACAAGTGTATCATATTTTAACGTCATTATTTCAATACATTCACAACATGAACTATGTTCATGACACATATTTCTAAACTTATAAAATAAATAAGAAAAATGGTTCCATGTGTTACAATAATCATGAACTATAATTTCATGATATAAACCAGTTTCGTAGTCTGTAATAAATTGAAAAAGGAAACCAATTAATTTAATCATCCTTACAATTGGTTCTTGTCATGTAACATATTAATGATGTTAAAGATTCCATTAGAATGATCAAAGAAAAAATTATTCTCAATCATCCTCTACCACCAATGAGGGATTCAAATTCCTCATATTCCCTTAGATGTATTTTTACACATATGTACCTAGACTCTATTAATTCAAACTAACATAAATACCCAAACACAAGGTACTCTTACCTTGTAACAATCTATCCATCCAAAAATAAAAATTCTAGACTAGAAAGGTTTTATTAACTGATGAAATACCAAAAAATGGTCAAATATAACTAAAGAGGGACATTTTTTGAATATATGGGTACCTCCCGACCATATGACAACTCATCCACAAGCTTTTATAATGATCACTACTGGGTCATGGAGAACAAATCAAAACAATATGCTTGAATATTAGATTCCATCACCAAGGTATCCACATGAACATGACTATATTACCAATACACTATCATAAAAAGTATTGTCTTACCTTGGAAATACATCTCATTATGGTCAAAAATCTATATCTGATGATCCTTATTGGATTCATCTATAGAAAGATAAAATTCACAAATTTATATCTCCTAATAATGGTTATAACGATATTTCAATATTTTGATATGTGAAAGACTTTGCGAAATAAACAATATCACTATAGAAGGTCCTATCTATACACCACATGAGTAAACCATACCATTATCTAAAATGGCCTTATAACCTTGATATTTTCCATTCTCTATTTTCTAATGCAAAATCACTAAAAACATAGAGAAAACCAGGGGACAATATGAGGACCCACCTCATGATTTGTAGATTTTATCTGCTAGTATGAATAGAATAATTACCAACTTTGTGTGCTCAACAATATTTTTCTCATCAACTAATCATAATCATAAATATAATCCATACTACTAGGAAAAAAATATATTATTTTCCTTATAATAAACAATAAATATATTAATTGCATATCCATAAATACACATCATTTATCTATTCTATGTAGATTGATGTATCAAAAAAAATTTATACTGAAACTATTTTTGTTAGATATTCTGCTCCCACAAACCAAAATAATTTATCACATATGATTGAAGCATGTCATCCAATATCTTAATTTTAAATTATGAATTTTCATCAGAAAATTTTTGATAGGTTATATTATGAATAAATTATTATATTAAATCTACCTAAAGACCATTCAAAAATAGATATTTAAAATGAGTATTTCAATCAGTGATGATATTTATGAAGAATCAATGAAACCAAACTACCCCTCACATGTATAATCTATCAATATAATTAATACTAAACGAATACCTAATGGAAATGAATTAGGGTATCTTCATTTCTCAATCTATAATCACCCAAACAACATTATTTTTGACATGGTGTCATAGTTAATCCTGTTATATCATCCAGAGAGACATCATCCTATTTCTTCTCAGGAATGTCTGGGATTCAATATTTTAGTAGATCTATAATTCATGACCTTCACTAGATAATAGGTGAAGAATCTAGGTATAAATACCATTATATATAATTATTTTCCTAGCCTTAGGAGATTTCCTTAAATATAATGAACAATAATTATAAGAAATGATATTACTAATCATATAGATGAATGATACCCCCACACAACTTCTCATGTAAACCCATTAAAACTCATTCTTTTTTTAGGTAATGAAATTAATTTATGCACTCAATAGACCATCTTTATTATCACTATCCACCATATAATATATCCTATAGAAACAATCACACATGACTTGATAATTGATAGATCTTGATTAGGGTAAATATATTGGTTATAAAAAATGTTCGTTTTAGATATACTCATCCCTTGGACATTTAAACATCTATATGCATATATTCAAAATGTTTCATCATCATCCACACCAAAAAAATCAACCTAAAGTACCTTAATCTTCATATTACATCTTAAAGAATTGACATACAATTTTCCCTAAGTTTATATTCCAAATTGATGTAGAAAATGTTTAGTTACACTAACCATATCCATTTCCAAATGATTAAGTCCCACTGAGAAAATATATTGTAGAGGATCTTTTTTAATGTGCACACCATAATCATGTTTCCCAAATGTTATTTTAACTAATATATCATGGAATTCACTACCACCACAACTGTTGATCTTGAGTATGATAATTTATCTCATTTGGTCATAGCTATATTATTCAATAAGAAAAAACATGGCCCTCCTACATCCGAACTACTCCTAATATACCTCTTGATGCATCGAATTACATGGTATATTCTTTAAATATCACAGATAATATGATTATAGTTGGTGATTTTTACCTAAACATCATCACCATAAAAGAACTCTCAAATGAATTTGACTAAAAAACATAACATCATTACAGGTCATCCTAGAAATTGGTACTTCCAGATGGGAGAAAACATGGAGAAAATTTTTAAAATACACTAGTAGACCAAAAAATATGAATCTCAATGAAAATCATGGGTTTCTCCTAATATATAGTATTTTCACCCTTATTTTGATACAATAACACTCTATCCTATCAGATCACCTAAAAAAAAAGATCACATTATCAATATAGATATTGAATTTTTCTATCTTCACTTAGGACGATTCTCACTCAATGTACTAAGGGAGATGCTAAAATGTTGGTCATGTTTGTATGCAGACTACATGTATAAAATAATGTTATAAATAAAACCCACCAAAAATGTAATGGAGAATTTAGTTCATCATGTACATTAATTATATAGTCACTTTTTCTTGACCAAATGGCATCACCATGAGCATGAATTACCCAATCCTTCTTCTAAAAGAATTTGAGTTATGTATAATGTTCTCACTCTCTATGGATGAAATTGTGTTCTAAAGTCAATATTATTGAATATATTGGAAAATCTCTACTGATCAAAGTGATCGTCAATGGGTGGATGGTGATACTAGTTCATGAATATTATTTCATTTAATATTTTATTGTATACAACCAAGTTAAAAGTACCAATATCCTTATTAGTTAAAATAATGGGATAACCCCATGGAATTTTACTACCTTGTATGAATAACATAAATTATAGATATTGTAGTTGAACATTAATTCTCGACTATCTTCTGGTTCCATCTGGTATGGTAGGATAGAAACATGATATGCACTTTAGACCAACAACATACTGAACTCAATCTATAACCCTGGTGGTATGTCCTATAAATAATGCGGATAAAAATAATGAAAATAATATAACACTATAAGTAATGTATCCTACTAAATTCCACCATTATATTGGTAATAAAATTCTATATAATTCATGTGAAAATCACATCAATAAAAAATTGGATATCTATGACCAACCTAAATTTCATACTCACTATGGTAAAAATAGATGAATCATTCTAGAGATTAAAAGGGTAATATCTCCCTATAATATTCTATATTATCATTGAATAGAACTGACCAATACATATCGTAAATCAAATTCATTCCTATATTTTTTGAAGAAATGGATTCCCAAAAAAACTATAACCCTCCAATTTATATGGAAACATCAATGTAATTAATAATATTATCCGACCACACTCCCAATGGTGAATCTATATCTATATTTTTATGCTTGGGTTGATATAACAATATCATTACATTATTTATGTTTTTAATGATAAAAAAATTTCCAAATTATTTGTTATTAATGATGTTTATTTTAATTGAATATCAATGGGATTATATTCAGTATAATAATTATTCATGAAATATATTCAAGTCACTGATATGAAATATATGTTTGTTAAATTATTCTATACATGTTCAAAAGTATTCAAGAAGCGTTTGATCATACCCTACATTTGTAAAAATATCATTCGGCATAGAGACCCTGTATTTTAGCTAATAATTGTTGATTATAACCTCCTAAATTTCATGGAAATTTCACATTATAGGAATGAAATGTATTGTTCATAATCCATATAGTTTTGAACAATAATACATTGTCAACGCTACATTTGGATTATATCATTTTGTGAAAGAACACTACATTTAATAATTCAAAAATGAATATTTATTTTCACGATATAATCCTTGATTTCTGAAATGGTTTTTTGGGAAATAAATAATTATTCAATGCTATTATATGATTGATTAAGTGGATCAAATTCCACTAAATAATTTTTCTGAGTCATATTAGATGTTACGATTATCTTGAATGATTATTAATTCAAATGTCCATTATTTTTATGAGATATTTTTGGACATGGTTTGACTTGGTTCTATTCAATATATATTATAAATTTTATGAAAATATTCATTAAAAAATGTGATGAAATAAACATTTAATACATTTTTATGTAATGATATGTTTGAAAATAACATGTGTCTCATTTCTTTTCGAGGTTCACTTTTGATACATACATGTTATGATCTATATGATCAACTCATTAACATTTCTTAATTTCATGTAAATATTATTGTAACATCATATTTTGAAAGGATAAACATCTCATTTTTCATATATACACTACAATGACCTACATGTTTAAACGTTTGTTTGGTTGTTTTCAACATTTTTTTAATGAAAGACTATGAAAATTTGATGATCTATTTTCTTTTTTCAATTTTTGAATATCTAAATATAAATAACAGTTTCTACTAAAACCAAAAAATATATTTCATCAGCATAATCATTATTTATTGATCTTTAGGCTTCCTTAATCTTGGACTCAATCACGTTGTATTTTTCAGATTCTAATACTAAGCTATGGATTTATGTTTAGTTGTTAAGGAACCAAAATGACCCAGATAAACCTTATATAGTTTCAAATTCTTTCACTATGTTATTTTTTATTTAGAGTCCTCTGGATAAGACGACTAACTCGTGAATATCACAAACCACATGGAGTTTTTCATTGGTGGCATGGACTGATGGATCATTCTCATCTAGACCATTGTATATCACAATGTTCTATTTGGTATTTATTTCTAATGCACACTATTATTTATGTTAGGGGAATGCTTCCATATAAACCAATAGTGGTGATCTTATTATGTGTATGTTTTTGAATAAAAAAATCACCCAAATATTTCTTTTTTTATTCATTACAGCCATTCCAAAATAATGATTTCAATCAATGGAAGGTCTCTATTTATATTGTTTTTCATGAAAATACTATTGATTCAATTTTATATGAACAAGTAACTTCTCTATATTCATTGTGTAATCTGTTTAATTTAAAAAATGTTCTTAAAATGTTATACTCATATTATTAATCCAGAACATTTTTTGGATCTTACTAGATGATTTAAGGATTAGAGAAAAATTAATATTTAAATGACTAATTCTATTAAATGAATGTTTTTAATTTGTGGTCCTTACATTGACGGTGACAATTATAGAAGATGGAAAGACAGTATAATAGTTTATATAAAAAATAATGTAATAAGGGGCTATTTAAATGTTTTAAGCCTTATTTGATTATATTAGAAGATTTGAATGAGTGGGATAATGACGATGAAAAAGAATATGATCACAATTTGAAAAGAATTGAATTATATTTAGTGTAGTTTAGGAACTGCTGAGTTTAATCAAGTTACACATTATGCCACTTCATATGACACGTGGTAGATGATTGATGATTCATTTGAAGAGTCTAAAATTATCATTAAATTACACTATTATATATATATATATATCTAATGTTTCATTGTTTTATAATTAATAGGTATTAAATAAGAACTCAAATGAATGAGTAATTTATAGAAATTTTCAAAAAAGTATCTTATTTGGGATATCCAATTTCAAAAATCAGATGAAGCATTAAATGTAAAAATATTTATACATTTAAATTGGAATTTAATATGCATAGAAATATGAAAATATAAAATAGTAAAAAATTATCTATGAAGGAAATGATTGGAACAATAATGATGATTGTGGTTGAGTTGAATGATGAAGATGAAATATTTCTGATATATAATGATGATTCTCTCAAAACAACTATTTCAGAATCATCAGAATTATGTAATCTCAATATAGATAAGTATAAAATATTTTTTGTTTAAATATTAGTGAAAATTTATATATAGAAAAAGAATGTTATTGATAAAAATATATTATGTGGATGAAAAATAAAAAGTGATATGGATGATGACCATCATTTCCATTAATATAAAGGGAAATAATATTATTAGTGAAAAGGGTTGAAAATTATAAATGATCATTGAGTGAATCTTATTATTGACATGTTGAATATTCTATGAATTATGAGAGTAATCCTAAAAACAAATGGTATGTATAACAACCTATACTGATTAGCTACACTATTCTTACACTAAGTACTCTTACATTGAAAAACATTATTATGTTGAATTAAATAGGAATTGATTTATGAAAGAAGATAAATATGAAACATTAATTAATTCTCATAGAAAAATTATGACATCTCATGAAACATCCATATTAGATCAATAATATTTTCCAAACATATTACTAATTCAATATCCAATTCCTCTAAAATATGTAGTGGTATTTGAGATACAATTATTAATGTATTGCTATTTGAAGATGATAATTTAAAACAGACATATAACATTATGATAAAGGAGGAAAATTTACAAAATTAATTACATGGTAAAAGTAAAATTATAATTGGAAAACATTGAATAAGATGTAATGGTGAAAGACCATAATTGTACAGGAATTATTTTATTCCTTGTTCAAATAGAAAATTAATGTCAACCGTTATGTTTTATTTGATATTAGTGTAAATTATTTGAATGATATTTCTTTAAAAAACTCATATTTATTGTTTTGATAATGTATATTGTTTAAATTACTTTTTTAACTTGAATAAAAAAATCTGTTTTTAAAATAACGAAGTTTGGTTACGAAAAAATTAGATTCTACAATTGAGGGGCCCAAAACCATATGGGTACTAAAAGGAACTTGTATTTATTATTTTTCAGTAATTCACCACGATGATTGATCATTAAATAATTATCTGGTTTCCTTTTTAGTATATTCAATTATAAATTTTAAAAAAATGATCATCACTAATGTAGTTATTTATCAGAAGAATAATTCATAGAACTAGAATATATAATCCCTGAAAAAATTAGATAATATTTCACATATATGTTTTTTATATTAAATTTTTTTATATAAGGAATATGTTCTTCCATAATCATTAATTGATGTTACTAGAATATTCAAAAAATTTCATTTTATGTTTATTGTTTTATTTGATAAAGTTTATATTATTTATTATAAAAAAATTCTTTTATAAAAATGAAATCTATAATATAGAAATCATTAAGTATTATATAAAATTTTTTAACTCGGGAATGTTTAGTGTCATCTATAATATGTTATAAAAAACATAAAATTTTCTATTTAGAAAAATTTGAATCATATTTATGAATCCATTTAAATTATATATATATATCTTCTTCAAAATTTATATTTTAATTATTTATCAAAATAATTCAATGTAAGATGAATTCATCAACTAATTGAAATTCATAGGAATTAAATTCTTACAAAATAAAAAAATGAAATCATTCAAATTTAGAAAAGTCAATTTAAAATGGTTTGTATTATTTTGGATAATCATCTAAATGAAATAAATATGATCTTGGTTCGTAAAAAATGAAGTTTATTTGTCTAAAATATCAAATGAAGATATTATGTTCAATATTAGAACATTTTATGATGAAAATTGATGTTAAAAGTAGATGTGGATATATCTACAACGTTTTATGAAGGGCATAAAATGGAATATCTGGATGAAAAGAATAGTTTTATTTTAAAAGAATACATTGAATATTTTAATTTATAAATACTAAATCATATACTGTTTCACGGAAGATATGTTGTTACTAAGTCAAATCATGATACGATGAAAGTGTTCTTGATGAAAAATTATTGATTTCATAGCTATAACAATGTAATGTATATGTTCCAAGTAGAATAGAGGAATATTCGAAGGATTTAACTTGTTTATGTGAAAAGTTTTAATTCAAGGATACTTCAAATGAACCCACAAATACTTTATAACACTCTAATTTATTTTTTGTACATTATTCAAAATCAATATAATATAACATATTTATAAAAAAATTTAGTAAGAATATGTTACATTTTTTTACTAATATCATTTTATATAATTTTATTAGTTATTGTATGTAATCATTATAAGAACCCAGTTTTTGCTGTGAAAGACATTGGAATATTCTTGATGATATTACAGTGCAGCGCCTTCAGACGGTGTGCAATTCCGAGCCCCGGAGTGGCCGGAATTAAATTTTTTGTGCGTTCACACTGAGAACTCCAAATAAATGTGATAACTCCCAAACGGTGTTCCGGATCAGAGATGCGAGTGTACGGATGGGACCGTAATGGGTTTTATACCCTAGGGACGACATAAAGTATGTCGGTGCAGGATTTTTGGACCCCTCGCTTGCTTTCAGAACGTTAAACGGGTAAATTAATTAATTAATTTATTCGTTTATTGTTGAAACGCATGTATATCTTAAATGGTGGCTCAGATAGGGAAACTGAGGGAACTATTGAGTTCAAAGCATACCGTTTACCGTAGGAGGGGTATATGTTTCGTGGGTGCCGACCATCTGTGAAAAATGGCCCCAGGGGCGTTTTTGTAATTTGGCAGCCTCAGACGTTCAGTTTTATAAATTTTGAACGGTGTATCGGATTAAAATTTAGAGACCGCCGTTGCATTCAGAGTGTGGTTTTTAGTGCAGGGGAGGCTTAATCCCGACCCCGTCGGGAGTTCGAGTTCAGGCCGATGGGCGGGTGGTTAAGCGTTTTCGATTTAAACGCTTAACTCACCCCTTCCCTCTTCTTCTTCCCCACCTGGACAGTAGCAGGAGGCAGCCCTCCCTCTCCCCCTCCACTCCGGTGAGGAAACTCCGGCGAGGCATGACAAATCCGGTGGTCCGTCCGTGAAGCCTCGGGTGAAGCCCAACAAGGTAGGATTGTAATTTTTGTTTCATTCTCCCTACCCCTACTTTGAGCCCAGTTATTTACATCTAGTTTCTGTCAGATTGTCGAACAAAGGCCCTAGTTGAGTAGTCCGTGAAATTATATCTCAAACGATATTTTTGGATCGAAATTCCAAGCTCCGAGGCATTTGCATTGGTTCGGCGAAGATACGCGGGATTTGGGAGTTTTCTAGTTGGACCGACGGTTTCCGGTGGATCCAGGGAGGTTCGGCAACCCATGTGGCGGTGCGGTGCATTCCAGCGGCGGCGGCGAACTCCAGCACGGCGGCTCGCAGGCGGCGGCTCCAGTTCGAGGCGGTGGCGTGGCGAGCAGGCGGCGGCTCTGGCTCCAGGCGGCGGCGCGGCGTGTGGCCGACGGCGCGGCCCTTCGAACGGGCAGCGGAGGGTGGTCGTCTGGGTAGACAGGGGTCGTAGCGCGACCCCTCGAGGGGAACTGAGACCCGCTTCCAGCGGGTCTCCTCGTAGACCGAAGACCGGCCTCAGCGGTCGGTCAGATGAAGTGGGGACCGCGGATCCGCAGCCGGCCCGCGCGGGAAAGCCGCGGGCCAGCCCAGGCCGTGTGGACCGGCGAGCTAGGCCGGTCCAACACAAGGGTTTGTCCCTTCCGGCTTCGAACACCCGTAAATATCGCTATGGGTGTCCGTTTTACACACCGTCTACAGCATGATGATCCTCGTCTCGAGGAGTATATTCTGGGGTGGTTTCAACGAATTTTAATTCCTAGAATAGGGGCTTGGTGGTGCGACACGTACGTCGAGGGGATTGACGTCATCCCGAGAATTCTTGTTTAAGATGGCGTGGACGCGTCCGACGTCCGTTTTGAGCATTGTTAGTGGCGTTGCGACCCTGGCGCTGGGGCGAAGCTTTCCAAGGAGGTTTCAGGCGTTGAGACCAAAGTTGAGGCACGGACCCCACGACCCATATTTTGAGCTGTGTGCAACGTTTAGCGACTTTCCCATCGGGCGCCCGTTCGGGGCGTGCAAGCAGTCGATTCTGGATGTTTTTCCTAGGGGATTGCAATGGTGCAGTCTGCCCGCTCTAGTTCTGCATGATGGTGAGGGCCCTATGAGGGTCGTTTGGGCGTTGATGGTGATTTTCCATCTCCATCACTGGGCGACCATTTGGGACAAGTGAATAGTCCAACTCGTGTAACTTTTTGAGAGGATCGCAACAGTGCGATCCGTTGGCAGTGCTTCGTGACCGGGGTGTGGGTCCCGCGTGGTACCGCTCGTGCGCGGTAAGCCGGAATGTACCTTTTTCCCTGGGTATCCGTTCCACTAATTTGAGTAGTGCTCTTGACGTGTTTTTCCGAGAGCATTGCGATGGCGCAATTCGCCCGACCTTTTTTTCGGGATCGGGGTGTGGGTCCCACCCGGGATGGCTACGGTGAATAGTACCCTTTTCACCGGGTGTCTGTTTTGGGCGATTGAGTACTCAATCCCGTGTGTTTTTCCGAGGGGATCGTAGTGGCGTGATCCGTTTGTTCAGTTTCAGGATCTTGGGGTGGGCCCCCCACGGGTTTGGTTATGGTGAATAGTACCTTTTTCACCGGTGGACCATTTTGGGCGAGTAAGTAGTCCATCTCGCATGGTTTTACGCGAGGATTACAACAATGTGATCCATTTGGTTGTGCGGAGCCTCTTGCAAGATCTTATTAAATGTGGAGCATGAAAGGTGCTCTAGTGGTGGTTCGTTCTACCTTGTTTGTAGCGGACCCTTGGTGTGTGATCGCGCACTCTTAGGAGAGTGATATAAATTATTCACAAGATTTGGTTGGCCGTGCCTGGGCCTTTGAGGTGGAGTTGTTACGTCAAGCCTTCGCGTTGACACTGGGTGACGTATGCACGATATCCCTTGGGCTGGAACGTGGTATACTCTGGGAGTATACGGGAACCCTTGGAGGTACATGTGGTTGTTTTTACCTGAGGATGTTTGTATGCTTGGTTGGGGTTGAGATGGGGCCACACGTTGTGTGGGCCCCACGTGCGTGACGGGCTCTGCTTTACGTACATTGTCTTCTCGCAATGCAGAGGGTCCCTCTGTGCTCGTTTTTTTAACAACCAGGGTGGAGTTTTTCCCCTGGCTCGGTGCTCATTGGTTTGACCAGCAGGGTTGAGTGGTCTCCCCATGGATTTGTTCTCGATGGATCGGCCGGTAGTGGTGCTAGTGACACCCAGTGATGGAACAAGCGTTGAACCTCTTTTGGTGAGTTGTTCTGAAGTTGGGTTGTTGCGCGATACCCACTCCGTATTCAGTTGTCCTGTGTTGTACCCTCTAGTAGAGATGGCCAGAGCAGTTCTGAGTTTTACCCTCTAGCGGGGCTGGGCAGTGGGTTACTCATTGAATTCATCGGGTTTACCCTCCAGCAGGGCTTGGTAGTGGGTTTCTTACTGACTTCTAGGGTTTACCCTCCAGCAGAGACTGGGCAGTGGGTCTCCCGACTCTCTTAGGGTCTACCCTCCAGCAGTCACTGGGCAGTGGGTCACCCGACGACTCTTTAGAGTCTACCCTCCAGCAGAGACTGGGCAGTGTGTCGCTCGTCGTCTTGTTCCCGGTCTACCCTCCAGCAAGGCTGGGCAGTGGGACACCTGTCGACTTATTCCAGGTCTACTATAACGACCCATACTTTACATAAATTGATAATACTTCAGAATTGAAGCATACTTATTACAACATATAAAAAAACCACGAAAGGACCATATAGGTATAGTGTCTTTAGAAACTCGGAAACATAAACAACTGGTTCATAAAGCGTCTACACTGTCTCCCATTTATTTCATCATATCTATAGTCCCTTTTGGCATATCTTACTTAATAACCTTCTTCCTGACCTGGGGAAAGAAAACATACAAAAGGGTGAGCTCAAATGCTCAGTAAGGGTAAAAAAAAGAAATATCAATCACATCATATACATAATCACATAACTTTTGGAAATCTTAACCTGCAAAATAGATCATAATTTCATAACATGGGATAAATCATGGCAGTGAAATGAATCACAATAATCAAATCTTAAAACATGAAACTTTGTGGCATACACACATAATCATAGAGAATCATTTCTTATTAGTCAAGGCTCATTTCCAAGACTATCTTAGTGGACAAAGTCCCTTTCGGTACCGAGTTCACTCCTCGTTTCAGTCCTGTTTCACTAAACCGGTATAACCTACCATTCTAGCCATGTCTATCTCATGAGATATAAAATCTTTACCCAATGTATTGGAGGGAGATATAGGTCCCACCCATCTCATAATGATACCATTCTTATGTGTGCCACAAAATCATAAACCATACATCATAGCATAACCCATGTAATAAAAATGGGATTCTTAAACAACATGACATCATAAAACAATTCATATAAGATAAAGGAATTCATAAAAATATTTCCATCACAACATAATCAAATCCATGTAATAATAGGGATAGAAACATAACCCTTTATTATCTTAGATGGAAAATAATTTTGATAAAACACTTGAACTCCATTCTTGAGGAAAATATCCTTTCTACATCAAAAACATTTTCCTTTCTTAACATGTCTTACAATTTTAAACTAAAAGAAGTTTATTAAAAATAAACTTGAAAACTTTTAAAGGAAGCTTCTCGGAAATAATGTTTTAAAAATCCATTCATGCCATATAAGTTAAAAAAAACATTCTTCTTGTACTTTTGTCGGAAAAGTCAAAAAAGTACCTCATACGAAAAATGATAAAAGATTCCTTTCATATCTTTTACTAAAAACTCACCGAAGGGTAAAATAGGATTTAAAGAATTGTAGGTGAATGGAAATAATATTACATATTGAGGAAACATGGATGTGGATGATAAAATACACCCCAGTAAATACTAAAGTATAAACAATCTCGGATAAAAATGAGATTGTGATATTTCCCTTACCTTAGGTCCGTTTTTTTCGTAAGTGTCCGAATCTCTTGTATAATGATTTAAATAATGTTATTGAATTATTCCAGAATCATACTTATTTTTATGATATCATATATGGTCATATTCTTTGCTTCTTAGTAGTAATATTTCATTGCTACTTGTTATTCGGGTGTTTACAACTTTTTGTTCTTATGCGTGTTTTATCGAATAAATTCTTATTCTTATCTTTAGGTTATAGATACCTCATTTCCAGAATGGTATTAGTGTAATATATATCATATTCATTCATTCAATTCATTTATATAATCATTATGAAATGAATATCATGTAGAACGAGTCGCATCACATCTTGGAGACGGTATTCCGTACATACGCACGAGTGATGATATCGTTCCTATGATCGTGGAATTGTATTGGAGTGTATGTATACTATTTCAGAATCAGTATCACTTTATAATAGTCATATATAGTCATTATTTACACCATTATATCCATCCATGTAAGGTAGTGGTGGAAAATAGATTACACCACGGTGTGGAGACGGTATTCCGTACGTACGCACGCGCGGTGATTTCTTTTTCTGTAGGATGGATAGATGGTGAAATAGGGTTGTTTCATACTTATAATAACATATCAGTATATGAGTGATACTGATGTTATTACTTCATAATGAAAAAACTAAAGAAGAATAATTGGAAGAAGAAATAAAGATGAAAGAATCGGTAACGGATATTACCTCTTCTTTGAAGTGCTTCTTTGAGACCTTCTTTTAGGGCACTAAAATTGGTCTTTGAAGAAGGCCATGACCTCTAGGATGTCTCTAGGGAAGTGGAGAGGAGGAATTGGCAAGGTTTGGCCGAGCTTGAAGGCTCAAAGTGGTGTGAGGAAGAGGGGGAGGAGGTGCCCTTTTATAAGGGAGGAGAGGGGCACCTTTGGGAAAACTAAAAATATTATTTTATTATAAAGTCAAGTTCGGTTTTAAATAGCTACAAATTGATATATTTCGAAGCTAAGGTGGGGATGGGTCGAAATAATCTCATAAAATAGAATTTAGACCAGTTTAGGTTCCTATTTTAACCTTATCATTTAGATTTAACATTAAGTTAAATAAGTTTACTTTTACCGTGTCTTCTTGTGTTCTTATACTATAAGGTTAATAAACTTACTATAAGCAGCCAAACGAACCCCAAGTTGTTTAATATTAATATATATTACCTTATCTAATTCATTTGGACGATCCTTAGATTTTTAGGATTAAAATAACAATTACTAATATAATATTTGTTTAAAAACTATTTTATGTCAATTTTGACACTATTTAGTAATTGATTTTTGTGAAAATCATAACAGAATTATTAGTTCAAAACAAGTTAATTAAATCAATATTAACATGTCATGTTAACCTAGAAAATTAGTTTAATTCATAAAAAGTCTCAGATTACATTTATTTTGGTGTTTATAATATCAATTATGTCAATATTTCATTAATAAGATAACTACTACATCATCATTGTGTCATAAATAAATTAAATTATTTAATGTCTAAAAATTAAAAATTAAATATCATTATGTAGGAAATCTTTTCGGATTTCTAATGAATATTTATTATTGAATTTATCTTATGTATAGCCTTATATTAGAAATTATTTACTTATTAAACTTTGATTTTAACTATTTTAACCCTTCTTTAAATAAATTAATAATAAATGTCCTAATCTAATCCAAGTGGGCCTAAATGGTCATATTTTATTCCTAAGTTTGTTTTTTGTCGAATTACACTTATCCAATAGAATTAGGACATGTTTTAGGGTAATAATAATATCATCTTTACCCTTAATTACCCTATTAACTTTTAACCGTGGTAAAAAAAAGTAAAAAGTTACTATTCACCAAAAATTATTTTCATGTCATTGAACCACATTTTAGTCCTTGATATTAACCGTGTCTCTCGGATTTTCGAAATTCCACTCACAGAAGCGGTAAAATTACGTTTTATGAAAAATTCAGTTTTTTTTTACTACAACTTAGTGGTTTCACTATTCATCAAAAATTGAATGTTTTCAGAAAAATACCAAAATTTCACCCTAGGCTAATTTAGATATTCCAAATCCAAAAATGATGTCCATTTTGAAAAATAAAATTTATAAAATTTCAAAAAGTGGTTATTACTATTCATAACTGCTAGTTTTAATAATATTCTAATAGCATATCGTTGTTTAGTGAAACTCTGTATTGCGTACGACGCAAGCTATCGAGGAAGGCCGCGATTTCGTGTAAAGGAAGCCAAGCAAGTGTTGTGTAGAAAAAGATTTCTATGATGATTTATATAACATAAAAGTCTCGGGTGTTACATTCTACCCCCCTTAAAATGAATTTCTCCCTCGAAATTCGTCACTTTGTAACAAACAGATGAGGATACCTCTCCCTCATCATATCCTCAAGCTCCCATGTAGCTTCTTCTAAATGGTGGTTCCTCAATAAAACTTTTACCAATCGAGTGGTCTTATTTTGTAGGAATTTTTCGCTACGATCCAGAATCTCTATCGGTTGTTCTTCATAAGAAAGATCTTGCTCCAGTGGTACAACTTCTGAGCTAAGTACATGTGAAGGATCAGGTATGTACTTTCTCAGGAGAGATACATGGAACACATCGTGAACTTGAGAGAGATTCGTTGGAAGCGCCAATCGGTAATCTACCTTCCCAACACGATTCAGTATTTCGAAAGGACCGATATATCTAGGGCTCAACTTCCCCTTCTTTCCAAATCTCATGACCCTCTTCTAGGGAGATATTCGTAAGAATACTTTATCACCCACTTCAAACTCTAGGTCTTTTCTTCGGTTGCCGGAATAACTTTTCTGTCAACTCTGAGCTGCTCTTATGTGTTGTTGAATAGATCTGACCTTTTCTGCCATTTCATCAACGAGATCAGGTCCTAATAGCTTTCTTTCCCCAACTTCATCCCAGCAAGTTGGAGTCCTGCATTTCTTTCCATAGAGAGCTTCATAAGGAGCCATCTGAATACTGGAGTGAAAGCTATTATTATATGAAAATTCCACTAAAGGTAGGTGTTGATCCCAACCACCTTTGAAATCCATAGAGCAAGCTCTCACCATATCTTCTAGTGTTTGAATTGTTCTCTCAAACTGACCATCTATCTGAGGATGATAAGCAGTGCTGAAACTCAACTCTGTATCCAAAGTATGATGAAGACTTCACCAGAACTTCGAGGTAAATCTCGGATCCTGATCAGATATAATAGAAAGTGGTACTCCATGCAAACTTACCACTTCCTTTACATATATCCTGGCAAGCTGATCTAGAGAGAAATCCTCTCTAATAGCAATGAAATGTGCAGACTTGGTAAGACGATCAACTATGACCCAGATAGCATTATTGCCTTTGGATGTTTTAGGAAGTCCTGTGACAAAGTCCATAGTGATTTTTTCCCATTTCCATTCAGGTATGGGTAATGGTTGTAACATCCCCTTAGACTTCTGTCTCTGAGCTTTAACTTGCTAACAAACCAAGCATCGAGAGACATATTCAGCAACATCTCTTTTCATGCCATCCCACCAGAAGTACTCTTTCAGGTCCCTATACATCTTCATGCTTCCAGGATGAATAGAGAATGAAGAACTATGAGCCTCATCCAGCAGCTCCTTCTTTAATTCTGGGATGGGAGGAACACAAACCCAATTCTTGAACTTTATTATCCCATCACAATCAAGGTTGAATTCAGGAACATTTCTCACCTTCTTTTGTAACTAGACATCTTCTTTTTGTGCCTCTTTAATCTTCACATGTATAGGTGGTTGAACATTCATTTGAGAAAGATAAGATTTTCCCCTTCCATTATAAATCCAAGATCCATCCTTTGTAAATCCATAAATATTGGATCTTTTGGGATCCTCATCATGGATAAATTGGCATGGTCTTGTCGACTTAATGCATCTGCCACCTTGTTTGGTTTCCTAGGGTGGTAATGGATTGAGCAGTCGTAGTCCTTAATCAGCTCCAACCATCTTCTTTGACGCATATTCATCTCCTTTTGTGTGAAAATATACTTTAAAATTTTATGATCAGTATAAATATCACACCTTTCACCATAAAGATAATGCCTCTAAATCTTTAATGCAAAGATTACCGCAGCTAACTCCAAATCATGTATTGGGTAATTTTGCTCATGGATTTTCAACTGCGTGAGGCATAAGCTATCACCATATCATTTTGCATAAGAACACACCCCAATCCCTTCTTGGATGCATCACTATAGATCAAAAACCTTTCTCCACTACAAGGCAGTGTGAGCACAGGTGCATTGGATAACCTTCTTTTCAACTCCTTGAAATTCTCTTCACATTCCTCCGTCCAGACAAACTTAACTCCTTTCCGAGTCAACTTGGTGAGTGGATTAGATAATCGTGAAAAATCCTTCACAAAACGTCGATAATATCCAGCCAAACCGAGAAAACTTCGGATCTCAGTTACTGTTGTTGGTCTCGACCATCTTTCGATAACCTCTATTTTTAATTGATCCACAGATATCCTCTCTTTTGAGATTATGTGACCCAAAAATGCAACTTTTTGAAGCCAAAATTCACACTTAGTAAATTTTTCATAAAGCTTCTCCTTTCTCAGGGTCCTCAATATAATTCTCAAGTTATCTTCAAGATCTTCCATGATCTTTGAATAGGCAAGAATATCGTCTATAAAGACTACCACAAGTTGATCAAGATAGTCTCTAAAGACTCTATTCATCAGATCCATGAAGATAACAGAGGCATTAGTAAGACCAAATGGAATCAATATAAATTCATAGTGTCCATACCTTGTACGGAAAGCTGTCTTTGGTATATCCTCCCTTTTGACCCTTAATTGATGATACCCTGAACGAAGATCAATCTTGGAAAAGTATTGAGCTCCACACAGTTGGTCAAATAAGTCATCAATTCGTGGGAGAGGATATTTGTTCTTGATAGTGATCTTGTTAAGTTCTCGATAATCAATGCAGAGTCTCATTGATCCATCTTTCTTCTTAACAAATATAACAGGTGCTCCCCAAGGTGATGCACTAGGGCATATGAATCCCTTATCAAGATTCTCTTGGAGTTGCTTCTTCAATTCCTACAACTCAATTGGGGCCATTCAATAAGGTGTCTTTGAAATAGGCAAAGAACCCGGTACGAGTTCTATTGAAAACTCAACTTCACGATTTGGTGGAAGACCCGGTAATTCCTCCGGAAAGACATCATCAAACTCCCGTAAAATGGGCATATTATTAATCGTGAGTTTCTCACCAACCATTTGAGATAAATAACCTTCATTTAGAGGAATCAATACCCAGAAAATGGAAGAAATTTCCACTGGAAGGTTATGTTCATCCCTGCATCGATAGACGATCATAGATTGATCTGGAATATGAAATGTGACTTCTCTTCTTTGGCAATTAATATGAGCTCCATATAAAGAAATCCAATCCATGCCTAGAATCACATAAAATTCCACTATAGGAAGGATCACAAGATTTGTAGGAATCACTTTCCAACAAACTTCGATCGGAGAAGAATTATAAACTTTTGATGCGACTGTTGTGCCGTTAGGTGTTGTCACAGCTAACTCAACATCTAATTGTTGAGGTAATACAGTGATACCCTTAAAAAATTCTTCAGAAATAAAGGAGTGGGTGGATCCATAATCAAATAAAACATTTTCTACTTTAGAGTGGATGGTATGTGTACCTTTCACCACATCGTTATCGTACTCCACATCGCTGATATAAATTGCATGTGATTTTCCTTTGTCTTTAGCCTTAAGAGTTTGTTGACGTCGACCATCATCATCAACCCTTGGATTAGGGCATTTATTGGCATAATGTCCCATATCCTTGCAATTGAAACATTGAAGTGTAGTAGGTTCATTTTGTGTATCCCTTCCTTTGTTTTCATCATTAGACATCTTCTTCCCATCATCACGGCATTCAAATGCCCGATGACCTTCCATTCCACATTTTAAACATTTACTTGTCCCTTTAAGACAACTCCCTCCATGTTTCTTTCCACACTTTGAGCATAAGGGAAAGCTCATCTTCTTTTCAGTGTTCTCTTTAGATTTTCCTTTGAATTCCATTTTCCTCTTCTTATCAAACCCATATGACTCATGGGTTACTCCAATCTCCATCTCGGATTTGAGAGCACATCGAACGATTTCCTCGTAGCTATTGAAGTACCTTATGGCTAACGCCCTTCGAAGACTTGGTTTTAAGCCACTAAAGAATCGATCGATCTTACTCTCAGGTTGGATAATAATACCAGAAGCGTACCTTGCAAGTCTTGTAAAATTTGCTTCATAGGTACCAACAGATTCATCATACTTTTGCTTCAGTTCAAGAAACTCTTTCTCCATCTTTGTTCGGAGAATATGAGGGAAGTACTTATTGAAAAATAAGTTCTTGAACTCGTCCCATTCCATGGACTCAATTTCATCCCTTTGCCTCGTATTCTTAATAAGATTCGACCATTGATAACCATCTCCTTCCAAACGATACACTGCTAGGATGACTTTATCATGTTCAGAACATTGAAGAACTGAAAATATCTTTTCAGTAGTACTAATCCATTGTTCAGCAATTAATGGATCAGTAGACCCACTGAAAGAAGGTGGACGCTACCTCATGAAGGATTCAACAGAATGTTGCTCCTTCCTTTGCTCGTTTGGAAGTCCTGCATGATTCATAGCTTGAGAAAGTTGTGTGAGAATGGCTATAAGATTTTTCGTTCCTGCTCCCATAACATTTGGTTGCTTAGGGGGATAATCATTGCATTGCCCGTCACATTCCGCATTAACACGATTCCCTCGGGTTCCAGCCATTGACTAAAACCAAGAAGAATAGTGTGAGCAACACTAATTATAATAGGAAAACCACATAATCAAGAATAAAATTTCACACTTAAGGTCTTATCCAAGGTTATTCATGGCCATTTCTAAAACACTAAGATTGTGTTCTATGCTTAGACTTATCCTTAGGGTTCTTACTAAGGCTTTCACATCCTAGTTTCCAAAGGTTGACTATACCTGTCCTCTGATACCAACTATAACGGTCTGGAAATACTTCCAGTGGACTATAATTGATACCTATCAGGGCACTCCATGGGTGGATACACCCCCTGGTCAGGACACACCACCATCCCTAGTGGCAGCCATTTCCTCATGAAGCCCTCGGGCGGAGAGCCATGCTTCGTCTAACGCTCACATGTGAGAGTTCCCAAGGATCAGATACATTCCTACCTCCTTTGCCTCTGATACCGACTATAACGACCCATACTTTACATACATTGTTAATACTTCAAAATTGAAGCATACTTATTACAACATATAACAAAACTACTAAAGGACCGTATAGGTATAGTGTCTTTAGAAACTGGGAAACATAAACAACTGGTTCATGAAGCGTCTACACTGTCTCCCATTTATTTCATCATATCTATAGTCCCTTTTGGAATATCTTACTTAATAAACTTCTTCCTAACCTGGGGAAAGAAAACATAAAAAAGGGTGAGCTCAAATTCTCAGTAAGGGTAAACAAAAGAAATATCAATCACATCATATACATAAGCACATAACCTTTGGAAATCTTAACCTGCAAAAGAGATCATAATTTCATAACATGGGATAAATCATGGTAGTGAAATGTAATCACAATAATCATAACTTAAAACATGAAACTTTGTGGCATACACACATAATCATAGAGATTCATTTCTTATAAGTCAAGGCTCATTGCCAAGACAATCGTAGTGGACAAAGTCCCTTTCCGAACCGAGTTCACTCCTCGTTTCAGTCCTGTTTCACTGAACCGGTATAACCTACCGTTCCAGCCATGTCTATCTCATGATATATAAAATCTTTACCCAATGCATTGGAGGGAGATATAGGTCCCACCCATCTCATAATGATACCATTCTTATGTGTGCCACAAAATCATAAACCATACATCATAGCATAACCCATGTAATAAAAATGGGATTCTTAAACAACATGACATCATAAAACAATTCATATAAGATAAAGGAATTCGTAAAAATATTTCCATCACAACATAATCAAATCCATGTAATAATAGGGATAAAAACAGAACCCTTTATTATCTTAGATGGAAAATAATTTTGATAAAACACTTGAACTCCATTCTTGAGGAAAATATCCTTTCTACTTCAAAAACATGTTCCTTTCTTAACATGTCTTACAATTTTAAACTAAAAGAAGTTTATTAAAAATAAACATGAAAACATGTAAAGGATGATTCTTGGATATAATGTTTTAAAAATCCATTCATTTCGTATAAGTTAAAAAAACATTCTTCTCGTACTTTTGTCGGAAAAGAAAAAAAAGTACCTCGTACGAAAAACGACAAAAGATTCCATTCATATCTCTTACTAAAAACTCACCGAAGGGTAAAATAGGATTTAAAAAATTGTAGTTGAATGGAAATAATATTACATATTGAGGAAACATGGATGTGGATGATAAAATACACCCTAGTAAATACTAAAGTATAAACACTCATGGATAAAAATGAGATTGTGATATTTCCCTTACCTTAGGTCTGTTTTGCTTCGTAAGTGTCCGAACCTCCTGTATAATGATTTAAATAATGTTATTGACTTATTCCAGAATCATACTTATTTTTATGATATCATATATGGTCATATTCTTAGCTTCTTAGTAGTAATATTTCATTGCTACTTGTTATTCGGGTGTTTATAACTTTTTGTTCTTATGCGTGTTTTGACAAATAAATTCTTATTCTTATCTTTAGGTTATAGATACCTCATTTCCAGAATGGTATTAGTGTAATATATATCATATTAATTCATTCAATTTATTTATATAATCATTATGAAATTAAGATCATGTAGAACGAGTCACATCACATCGTGGAGACGGTATTCCGTACGTACGCACGAGGGATGATATCGTTATTATGATCGTGGAATTGTATTGGAGTGTATGTATACTATTTAAGAATCAGTATCACTTTATAATAGTCATATATAGTCATTATTTACACCATTATACCAATCCAAGCAAGTTGGTGGTGGAAAATAGATTACACCACGGCGTGGAGACGGTATTCCGTACGTACGCACGCGCGGTGATTTCATTTTCTGTAGGATGGATAGATGGTGAAATAGGGTTGTTTCATACTTATAATAACATATCAGTATATGAGTTATACTTATGTTATTACTTCATAATGAAAAAACTAAAGAAGATGAAGTGGAAGAAGAAATAAAGATGAAAGAATCGGTAACTGACATTTCCTCTTCTTTGATGTGCTTCTTTGAGACCTTCTTTTAGGGCACTAAAATTGGTCTTTTAAGAAGACCAGGACCTCTGGGATGTCTCTAGGGAAGTGGAGAGGAGGAATTGGCAGGGGTTTGCCGAGCTTGAAGGCTCAAAGTGGTGTGAGGAAGAGGGAGAGGAGGTGCCCTTTTATAAGGGAGGAGAGGGGCACCTTTGGGAAAACTAAAAATATTATTTTATTATAAAGTCAAGTTTGGTTTTAAATAGCTCCAAATTGATATATTTAGAAGATAAGGTAGGTATGGGTCGAAATACTCTCATCCAATAGAATTTAGACAAGTTTAGGTTCCTATTTTAACATTATCATTTAGATTTAACATTAAGTTAAATAAGTTTACTTTTACCGTGTCTTCTTGTCTTCTTACACTATAAGGTTAATAAACTTACTATAAGCAGCCAAAAGAACCCCAAGTTGTTTAATATTAATATATATAACCATATCTAAGTCAGTTGGCTGAACCTTATATTTTTAGGAATAAAATAACAATTACTAATATAATATTTGTTTTAAAACTATTTTATGTCAATTTTGACACTATTTAGTAATTGATTTTTGTGAAAATCATAACAGAATTATTAGTTTGAAAGAAGTTAATTAAATAAGTACTAACATGTCATATTAACCTAGAAAATTAGTGGAATTCATAAAATGTCTCAAATTACATTTATTTTGGTGTTTATAACATCAATTATGTCAATATTTCATTAATAAGATAATTAATGCATCATCATTGTGTCATAAATAAATTTAATTATTTAATGTATAAAAATTACAAATAAAATATAATTATGTAGGAAATCTTTTTATCTTTCTAATGAATATTTATAGTCGAATTTATCTTATGTATAACCTTATATTAAAAATTATTTACTTATTAAACTTTGGTTTTAACTATTTTAACCCTTCTATAAATAAATTAATAATAAATGTCCTAATCTAATCGAAGTGGGCCTAAATGGTCATATTTTATTCCTAAGTTTGTTTTTGGTCGAATTACACTAATCCAATAGAATTAGGACATGTGTTAGGGTAATAATAATATCATCTTTACCCTTAATTACCCTATTTACTTTTAACCGTCGTAAAAAAAGTAAAAAGTTACTATTCAACAAAAATTATTTTCATCTCATTGAACCACATTTTAGCCTTTGATATTAACCGTGTCTCTCGGATTTTCGAAATTCCACTCACAGAAGCGGTAAAATTAAGTTTTATGAAAAATTCAGTTTTTTTTAACTACCACTTAGTGGTTTCACTATTCATCAAAAATTGAAAGTTTTCAGAAAAATACCAAAATTTCACCCTAGGCTAATTTCGATATTCCGAATCCAAAAATGAAGTCCATTTTGAGAAATAAAATTTATAAAATTTCAAAAACTTGTTATTACTATTAATAACGGCTAGTTTTAATAATATTTTAATAGCATATCGTTGTTTAGTGAAACTCAATATTGCGTACGACGCAAGCTATCGAGGAAGGCCGCGATTTCGTGTAAATCAAGCCAAGAAAGTGTTGTGTAGAAAAAGATTCCTTTGATGATTTATATAACATAAAAGTCTAGGGTGTTACATCTACCCTCCAGTAGGGCTGGGGAGTGGGTCGCCTGATGATGTATTAGGGTTTACCCTCCAGCGGGGCTACGCAGTGGGTCACCTGATGATGTATTATGGTTTACCCTCCAGCAGGGTTGGGCAGTGGGTCACCTGATATCATATTATGAATTACCCTCCAGTAGGGCTGGGCAGTGGGACACCTATTGGCATTCCAGGCTCAGTCCTTTCTACTAGGCTAGCCTGTGGCTTTCCTCCGTGATTATTGGAGTGGGACCCTTGGTTATTCGGGTTAGTGTTGAAAAGGCTTTGACTTTTAGAAGACCTCTCGACTGCAGTGCAGTGATGTGGTGTGGTTTGACTTTCCCTATAACTCTCAAGTCTGATTGGTGCTTTCCCCACCAAGACGCGTTCTTGTGACACGATCTAAAACCGTGTGGGCGAGTCAGTGTCGCCCAAAGTGTATAGTGTCGAGGTGCGGTTATTGAGCCCTTGACTTGTAGTTTGGGGTAGACGTGTGGGATGCTGGGGATCAATGGTGTTACTTCTGGTACTGTTGGCGACTCACTTTTCTTGGGCAGAGCTATGGGATATAGATCCCCTTACGACCATGTTCGTGTTTTTTAGTGAGCATGTGAATATGTATATACCTTGTTCTGGTACCCACTTCGTGGGTTTGGTTACTCTCCTTCCAAGAGAGGCGAAGACGCCCAGGGTATGCCACGTGCATTCCGTGTCTAGCTTTTCGTGGTTAGAAGAGTCTACTCTCCTACTATAGGTAGCGAAGACTCGACGAGAAGTTCATCTTCTCACCATTTCCAGCTCCTTGCGTTTGGACGAGTCTACCTCCCTTCTTTTGTTGGGTTGAGTTGGACTCTATATTGTACACTCTACTGCACTCTTGGTTGTACTCCTTCACTTTACCTATTCACTCTACTGCTCACCCTTCGAAACCTCCTTTGTTGCTCCCTTGAGCCTTCGGGGTATCTTACTGAGTATTTTTATACTCACCCCTTCTTGGGCTTTGCTTGCACTTGGTGTGACCTTGCAGATGACAAACAGGTTGGTCGTGACTTCAGTGGAGCATCGGAGTTCGGGAGCATGGACCGCGTGCGGTGGTCGGAGTCGGGTTCCTAGTGGGGGACCCTTCCAGCTATTTTCCTTTTTGTTTACCTGTTGTCGGGTTGTGGCACTTTTCTGGTTGGGCATGTGTTTTACCCCTATTATCTTCAGTTTACCTTCAACACTTTCTTTGTACTTGTAGAGGTCGATGCATTTGTGGTATATATATATAGCAGTTTCCCTTTTCTTTACATGTCTTTTCTTTTACTCTGCATTTTTTCAATGAGTGTGCTGCGTATGTGTGTACAGGTTCTTAGGCAAAGGCCTCCCCATGTTGTTGTGCATTCGGCGCTGGTCGCTAGCCCCTGGCCTATGGAGGCGGGTTTATGGTAGTTGCGGCTCAATCTCGGGTGGGGTCGGGTCATGACAAAGTGGTATCAGAGGTGGTTCGTTCCATGGGATGCTGTTCGGACGTCCCTAAATTAAAAAGGAATTGGTTGGGATTTAGGGAAACACTGTTAACGTGTCTCAAGAGTGGCTCTCAGGCCAGGGAGTTCGGTGATGGTGCGGCGGCTGATGTATCCATTAACCAGGACCCTGATAACCCGCTTGTCGACTCAGCATGCTAAGACACTTGTTGTAGGGAAATTTGGATTGTGCATCACATAAGATCGAGTATTTGACTGTATTTATTGAGTCAGCTCCCCATCATTGTTGTTGTCGGTATATATATATATATATGCTCATCTGACCGCGACACTCCATGATAATATTCAGGATGTCTCGGCGAAGACATCCAGCCAAGATACCAGCTTGGGTGCGTGACGACGACCCTATGAGCTACGAGGCCTCAGTCCAGAACCCATCATGCAAGCCCCATTCTCTGGGTGGCCCAGTAGCAGCACCCCCACCTGTTGAGCAGCAAACAGCTTCAGGAGAGCATGTTGAGTTTGAGCGCAGGTTGAGCGCGCTCCGTTAGTTCTGGCGGCAGAGACCACTGAGGTTCAGTGGTGAGCCAGACCCTCAGGCAGTAGAGGTTTGGCTCGAGGCAGTGGTTCGCCTTTTCAGGCTTGTGCAGACGCCGACAGTTCTTATGGTGGCTTTGGTAGCCGACTTTTTCGTGGAGCAGCCAGGAGTTGGTGGGGTCTGGTGACTCAGTTTCTTGACGAGTCATCGCTTTTGTGGGGCGACTTTCAGTTGTTGTTCCATGAAGATTTGTTCCCCTCCTGCTTGCGCTCCTTTCGAATTCAGGAGCTCCTGCAGTTTCAGCAGGGAGGGATGACGGTGGCCGAGTACGCGGCTAGTTTCGCAGACCGTGCACGCTTTTACCCAGACTTGGTCCATGATGACAACTTTCGAGTGTGAATGTTTGAGCAGGATCTCCACTGAGAGATTCTTTAAGGCCCCAGCCTTAAACCCTACTTAATCTTGAGTTATTACAAGATTACACATTGAGGATCTTTTCGGGTTTAAAGTTTTAGAGAATTAGATCATAAAACTTGCATTACATTCCACATATAAACAAAGTGGTCACATAAAGATAGTATTCTTCATTCCCATCAATGGAAACACATTTAAAATAAAACATGGATTATTTCTTTACACATCCTTGACTCTATAATCTTATCATGTACCTTTCCCTTGACCTGTGAAAAACATTTCAAAAACATGGGATGAGCATAAAAACTCAGTATGGGTTATAAAAAAAACATTGAAAGGAAACATGAGTTCATATATACATAAGAATGAAATCATACTTTACCCATAAAACATAGGCACTTTAACATACCTCATAAAATCATGAATAAATCATAGAAATCATAAGACATAAAGGTAACTTGAGGCATTCATAACATTCTTACGTAGGGAGTAACCCTCTTGGTTACGTTTGGAATACCCATCACAGTATATTCCCTAAAATCTCTTCGGAGAAACCTTAACGTTTCACTCCTTCGCGTTACCCAATGCATTGGAGAGCTATATCGGGCTCACCCGCCCTTAGTTTATCACGGAACCACCCGTCTTCATAATAATTCCCAAGAACCATAACATAATCGTATCACATAAAACATGCGTAAAGGAAACATAACATTTCCACATTTCAATCACAAGATATCAATACAACACAAAAAACATTGTGAAAACCATTTTCAATACCAAAATAAAAGAAAAGTAAAACATGGTATTTATTTTTCTTTTAAAAAGAAGGTATGGCTTGTAGAGGAAGCCGAAACTCAAATAACGGTCACGACGGCAGAGAAGTCGTTGTCGCCGCATACGTACGAAAAAAACATTCCCTTTTTTCGTTTAGTAAACGCTTCGTATAAAAAAGATTCCTTTTGAATAAACGTAAAAGTCAAAGGGGTTTATACACCGTATAAAAGAAAGTTGTGTATAAAATAAAATATGCCTCAATGAAAGGAGATTGAGACGAAGTCCCATACCTCGGGTCCGACTTGACCCGACCGTTCTTTAATTTCCTGAATAATAAACTTGAGTTAATCTCTACTTGCTTATGAACCTTTTTCAAGTTCATTATTCTTTTTATACCATGTTATGAACATCATGTAATCATTTAAGTTAATAATGTTCATTTTGTCGGTATTTGGTTCTTAAGTCAAAAATAGACTTCTTACGCTTACATGTTGTTAATTTGGTCAAAGGTTAATTATATCCAGAATGATATTAATGATTTGGATAACATATATATATTATATATTCAGCATATACATGTATTTATAATATTACATCACATTTAGAGGTAATAAATGAAATGCACCGTTCATGGAGACGGTAAGCCGTACGTACGCATGAACGCTACTTCCATTTCTATTTCGTATTTCTGGAATGGAATAATAATTATATAAGAGTATATTATAATTCTAGTATAATAGCATATATAATATCATTAACTTTATCCTTTACACATCCCACATATGGTATTAACGAATCAAATCACTTTTAGGGGGCGGTAGTCCGCACTTCCTAAAATGAAGATATCGTGTTTACCCATAATGGAAACCATAAAGGTATGCCCAAAATGAAAAAAACAGAAGCTTAAGGAAAACATAAACATATAATATATCATATATAAAAATAGTGACATCATAATGGCCACCTTTGAAGGTGTTAAATGAGTATTGAACAATCATCATTTCGGGAGGCAGAATTTCGCCATCCACGGAAACCGTATGTTCTTTAACCATTTGATGTAGTTGTGTGATAGTGTAGCTCAAATAAATCTTATAACAACATCCTAGTATATTTAAGATACTGGTGTTGTTACAAAAGAAGTAAATAAAAAGAGTTTAGGGGGTTGGAGAAGGAAAATAAAACAAATGAACATGAGAGAATGAATTACCTATAAAATTGTAACTCCTTTTGATTTGATCCTAAAGGCTTCCTTTGAAAGGATTCTGCCCAAAGGGAATCCTCTAGGATGAGAAGAGGGATGTGGAGAGAGTAAATGGGCAGGGGTTGGCCGAGCCAAAGGCTTGAGGAGTGTGTGAAATGAGGTAGAGGTGGGGGCCTTTTATAAGAGGAGAGGAGGGGCACTTTTGGAAAGTAAAGAAATATTACTTTATTTGAAAATGTGTTTCGGTTTTAAAAGGTCCCACATTGATATAATTCGTGGATAAGGTGATAAGGGTTCAAAATACACTCATCCAATTGGTTTTGGACATGTGTAGTTTATAGATTTTACATTATCTTTCCATTTTATTTAAATCATCAAATAATGATGTCATCGCTACATCATTATTATGTCATAAATAATTTAATTTATTTAATTTCAAGAAATAAAAGAAAAATACTATGATGTAGTAAATCGTTTTAGCTTTCCAATGACTATTTATAATCAAAAATCTGATCTTTATAACCCCATTTAAAAATTCTTTTTGTAAAACATATTATGTTTGTGTCACTTTTACTTTTACATTAAATAAAAAGTAATTTATGTCATTTCCCAACCAAAGTAGATCCATGGGGTCCCCAAGTTGACCCATGGCTTGTCTTGGTCGGCCATGACACAACCAATGTGGGTAGGACATGTTTCAAGATCATCTTATTTTATTAAATCATTATTTTTACCTTAAACTACACTAATTACCACTAATCGCGATTATGAACTTAATAAGTTACTATTCACCAAAAAATTATTATAATCTCATTGAACCACATTTTACTTCTTAATGAAAACCATGTATGTCGGATTTTTGAAATTCAAAACACAATGATGGCAAAAGTTTATTTAAATGGAAAATCAGTCTTTATAAGTACCACTTAGTGGTTTCACTATTCATCAAAAATTGAAGTTTTTCAGAAAATTACAAAAAATTCACCCTAAGCTATATTTGATATTACGAATTCAAAAATGAAGTCTATTTTACAAAATTAAATACATATAAGTCAAATTAATTAATTTAATAATTAATTCCCGCTGTTAGAGCAAATAGCGTGTTTTTTTGAAACAATAAGTATCAAAAGATTGACACCAGTTTAAGTCCAATTTCAATGTGAAATTGATTCCAATGACCACCATTTGATTAAATGGTAAAAATATATTCTAATTTCACTTCAAAACCAATTCAAAAGATAATCTAATCATATAAATAAATTAGATTAAAAATCAGTTTTGATGTAAAATGCAGTATTTTTCACTATTCATTAAAAAATGAACATTGTCAGAAAAATACCAAATATTCACACAAAGTAAATTTTGATGTACCAATCATAACGAATAAGTTTATTTTGACAAAAATAGTTTATAAAATTGTCAAAATATAGATTTAAAAAGGGTTTTCCATCATAAGGAAGTAAAACAATCTTTTAAGAATATTAGTGTATTCCATGCATAAGATTGTATTTATTTTCATTTTAAGCCTCTAAAACACTATCTTAATCATTAATAGACATATATAAAAATATCTATTATTCATTACTTACTTGGGATGTTACATCCTTCCCCCCTTTAGAAAATTGCATCCCTGCAATTTATTTACTTATCGAATAAATGGGGGTACTTATCCATCATTGCATTTTCAGATTCCCATGTTGCCTCTTCAATCATGTGGTTTTTCCACAAAACCTTTACCTGCTTAATCACCTTATTCCGTAACACTTGCTCCCTCTGGTCAAGAATCTGGACCGGTTGTTCCTCATAAGATAGGTTCTCTTCCAGCTGAACTACCTCTGGCCTCAAAACATAAGATGGATCTGGCATATACTTTCTCAACATCGAAACGTGAAAAACATTGTGTACCTGAGATAAACTCGGAGGTAAATCCACTCGGTATGAAACTGATCCAACTCTCTCTAGAATTTCGTATGGTCCAATGAACCTTGGACTTAGCTTTCTTTTCTTACCAAATCTCATCACACTTTTCCAAGGAGAAACCTTGAGAAAAACATGATCACCTACCTCGAAAGATAGATCCTTCCTCCGATTATCCGCATAACTCTTCTGCCTGCTCTGAGCTGTTCTCATGTGTTTCTGAATCAGCTGAACTTTTTCTGCCATCTCTTCTACCAATTCTGGTCCCATCAACTTCCTTTCACCCACATCATCCCAGAAAGCTGGAGTTCGACACTACTTCCCATATAATGCCTGAAATGGTGCCATCTGTATACTGGAATGAAAACTGTTATTATATGAAAATTCAACCAAAGAAAGATGTTGGTCCCAACTTCCCTGATAATCCATAGAACAAGCTCGTAGCATATCTTCCAATTTCTGGATTGTTTGTTCTGACTACCCATCTGATTGAGGATGAAAAGCTATACTAAAATTTAATTCAGTACCCAACGACTTCTGAAGGCCTTTCCAAAAGTTAGAAGTAAACCTGGGATCACGATCCGATACAATGGAGAGAGGAACTCCATGTAACCTGACTATCTCTTTAAGATACAAACGGGAAAGTTGATCAAAAGAGAAAGTATCTTGTATAGCAAGGAAATGAGCATATTTGGTCAAGCGATCAACAATAACCCAGATTGCATTATTACCTCGAGATGTCTTCGGTAATCCAACAACAAAGTCCATGGATATATTCTCCCATTTCCACTCTGGAACTGGTAAAGGCTGAAGCATCCCTTTCGGTAACTGCCGCTCTACTTTAACCTGTTGACATGTCAAACACTTCACAGTAAAATCAGCAATGTCTCTTTTCATTCCATCCCACCAGTAATACACCCGCAGATCTCTATACATCTTAGTACTGCCCGGATGAACTGAAAACAGAGAACTATGAGCTTCACATAACAACTCCCTCTTCAACTGTGAATCCCAAGGCACACACAATCTCTTCCCAAATCTCAAAACACAATCATTATCAATGTTGAATTCAGGAAACTTACCTTTTTGAACCAGCTCTACCTTTTTCTGCAACTCACTGTCTTGCTTCTGTGCTTGCTTGATTCTATCTGATAGAGATGATCTCACTGATACCTGAAACAAAACAGAAGGAATTCCTGCACCAACAACTTCTATGCCAAAGTTCATCAAATCGTTAACCAAAGTGTTGACCTCACCTGTTTTGATAATCCCAATTATGTGTTCATATATTATGCTACTCTCAATTACTGATGATCTACATTTTAATTCTTTTAAATCAGTGATGAAGTTATTAAAAATGTTTAAATAATCTCTGATTTATGTTAATCTCGATTATCCCTGTTTAGCTTTGAAACAATTCTAAGTCAATTAGATGTGGTTTGCATAAGAGCTACTGATAGCCAGAGCTACCGATAGACAGAGCTACCGATAGTCAGAGCTACCGATAGCCAGAGCTACCGATAGCCAGAGCTACCGATAGCCTGAGCTACCGATATCCAGAGCTACCGATAGCCAGAGCTACCGATAGCCAGAGCTACCGATAGCCAGAGCTACCGATAGCCAGAGCTACTGATAGCCAGAGCTACCGATGCACAAAGAGCTACCGATGCACAAAGAGCTACCGATAAGAGCTACCGATAAGAGCCACCGATAAGAGTTTGAAGAGCTACCGATGGAAGATCCCTACACCGAGTCAACCGTACACGTCTACAAACAAACAGCTACCTATAATGAACTGTGGAGTCAAATCCTATATCATCGACACTATTTGTTTATTATACTAACGGTTACATTTGTTACTTTTGATGCATTTAATGTTATCAAATGATTTATGTTGCCATTTCAGGAAACCGTACCAAGTACGATCAAAAAGTATAATCATTCCTTCTTGTCAGAAATACAAAAAGGGTATAAAGAGGACATCGTTTATGTATCAAAAGGGTTTGTGAAAGAAAACTCGAAGAGATCAAGCACACAGAACACACTTGCGATCAAGCTCAAAACGTGCCAAGAAAAACTGGATAACTTGCACTCACGAGACTACTACTACCAGCCTCCAGAACATAGAGCATACATCGAGCAATCTATGCTAAAGAAGAACCAAAAAAAACTCATCATTCCTTGAGCCGATAAGCAAGCTGAACCTCGAGGTCAAGGAAGCAGATTGTACTCTGTTTTCCAGACAAAAACCAGAAGAAGACTCAGAAGGAATTCTAATCAACAAAAGGAGTCAAGAGCTGCACGAAGATCACTAGAGCCATTTCTAATCTCTAAATCTTTATCTCTGTGATTTACTTTTTACATTACGAGCAGTGTGTGTTATCTGTTGTATTTTACACATACACTGTCTCCTGAACCTTAACTGGAGGATTTGTAAATCCTCACTCACTATCTTTTCATTCTTTTTCCCACTGTGGATAGTGGTAGAGGTCGTGTGTGACCTGGACAGCTGGTTGATGTTGTTTTGTTTCCCACGACTAAGAGTGGTAGAGGTCTTGGACCTGGACAGTTGTAAACTGTTGAACCCCGATCCAAGGTGTGGATCATATTTATATAAACTCTTGAGAGGACTAAGTCTCGGCTTGAGACTGAACCTCTTGGTTAACTCCTCTGTGTTTTTAGTTAAAATCTATATCCATACAGTACATATCTATTTCATATTCCGCTGCTATTACTTTGAAGTATAATTTATTTTCAAAGCTACTTTGATAGTTAAACTCGCAAGTGTTTATATTTATTATAAACCAGTAAGTTAGTTTCAAAAGTTAATTTAATCATAAGATTAAGTTAACTGAGAACTAATAAATCTTTGAGAAACTAATTGAACCTTTATAATCTGTATAAATTCACTACAGTTTAATCTGTTTTTGAAATAGGGGGATTTTAATAAACATTGTTTTTAACAGAAAATTTTAATTGGAACTCAATTCACCCCCCCTCTTGGGTATCCACTCCGACCAACATTTGGTATCAGAGGGTTTATTAATACCTTCTAAATTACTCTGTTTTCAACTGTGATTTTAGTTGTATTTTAAAGTTCTTAAAATTTCTGTTATTCCTAAATTTTTATCTCTTTAAATTTTGTTTATAATGGATAATAGACTTGAGGGTGTTGCTACTAACCAGCCACCTTTCTTTAATGGAAATAACTATGCTTAGTGGAAACTTAAAATGAAAATTCATCTAGAAAGCATGAGTTTTGATATTTGGACTGCTATTGAATCTGAATATAAAGTTCCCACTACTGATAGATCTACTTGGGATGAACCTACAAAGACTGCTTACAATAATAATTGTAAAGATATGAATGCTCTGTACTGTGCTCTAGGAGATGAAGAATTTAATAGAATTTCTGCATGTAAAACTGCATATGAAATTTGGGATACCTTGGCTGTTTCTCACGAAGGAACAACTAATGTTAAAGAAATGAGATTAAACACTTATACTATTGAATATGATAATTTCAAAATGAAGCCTGATGAACCTATTTCTGACATGTATCTCAGGTTCAATGTGATAGTGAACACAATGAGCTCACTCGGAAAGATTGTTCCTGCACAAGAACAAATTATGAGAATACTGAGATGTTTGCTAGATAGATAGAGAGGTACATCCGATTCAATTAGAGAATCCTGTGACATTGGAACACTGCCTGTCAAGGAGTTAATTGGTAAGCTGATGATGTATGAAGAAGTGCTTAAAGTAAATAAAGAAGAAGATGAGGAACCCAAAAGAAAATCCGTAGCATTTAAAACTACTGCCTTTAAGAGTAAAGACAAGGATAAACTACAAATGGAGACTGAGAGTTCAATGAGTGAAAATTCAGAATCTGACAGTGATGCCGAGATGGTTCAAATATCCAAGAGATTCAAAAAGTTTTATAGGAAAAATAAATTATTTAGGAAACCAAATTATAAAGGAAAGTATGATCAACAAGGCAAATAGAAAAAGGATTGGAAGAAGGCTGACAGGACTGATGAAGTTGTCTGCTATGAATGCAAGTGAAAAGGACATATCAAAGCAGACTGTCCAAAGTTAAAATTCAAAAAGAAATATGATTATAAAGACAAGAAGTAAAAGAAAGCCATGAAGGCTACCTGGAGTGCTTCAGAATACAGCACTAGTGAAGCAGAATCTTCGGACTCTGAAAGGAATCGAGCCAACATGTGTTTCATGAAAAATACTTCTGAGGTAACATCTGACACTCCTGTTTTAAATTCATATTATTCTGGAGATGATTCTGATTCAGAAAACATGTCAAAATCTGAACTATTTGAGTACTGTGATATGTTGGAAGAAACCTGTAATGAGCTTAAAGACAAATGAAAAGGCTTAAAGAAACAGTATTCTTTAAGTGTTAAGCATAAATCTGATCTTGATATAGAAAAGGAAAAGAATGCTCAACTACTAAAGGAAAATAAAGAACTGAAACTGTCAAATGAGGAACTTAGAAAGGATTTAGAAAAATTCACAAATGGAAAGGATGCGTTAACTCAAATGCTAGGAAATAAAGTTGCACCTAGATATGCTACTGGTTTGGGATACCAACCTGGACAGAGACAGTTCACTAGAACCCAATTTATTCCTAATTCTGAAAAAAATTCTGCTAGTTCCAGTTTTGGAAATTCATATGCTTCAATAGGTTGTTCACATGGTTATAGACCAAATAAAGTTTATCTTTCAAAATCTGTTGTTTCTGTTAATTGTATGGGACCCATAAAACAAATTTGGGTACCTAAGGCCCTGATTGCTAACCTATCTGGACCCAAGAAAATCTGGGTACCAAAGTCATTTCCTGTTTAAATCTGTTTTATAGGAGACCTGCTTGAAGAGCTGTCACAAGAAGATATGGTATTTAGACAGTGGGTGCTCAAGACACATGACTGGAGATTATTCTTGTTTCAAGAGCTTAATAATGGTTGATGGAGGTCATGTCACCTTTGGTGACAACTCTAAAGGAAAAATCACCGGCCTATGCCAGATTGGTAACACTGACTCAGTATTAATTTCTAAAGTTTTATTCGTTGATGGACTTAAATATAACATGCTTAGTATATCTCAATTATGTGACGATGGTTTCAATGTCAAGTTTGAAAATGACTCGTGTGATGTTTTTAACTCCAAAAACTCTTTAGTATTTTCTGCTCTAAGGAATGAAAATGTTTATGCTGTTGATTTAAATTCTTTAGCCAAACAAAATATTTCTTGTTTGAATTCTTTTCATAAAGAATCTTGGCTATGGCACAGAAGATTAGGACACTGCAACATTCACTCACTTAGAAAACTAGATAGGAAAAACTTAGTTAGAGACTTACCTAAGTTAGAATTCCCAAATGACAAAGTGTGTAATCCCTGTCAAAAGGGAAAACAACACAAAGTTTCTTTTAAATCAAAGAAAAAAGTCTCCACTTCTCAACCACTTGAGTTGGTTCACATGGATTTGTTTGGCCCATCAAGAGTTTCTAGTTTAAATGGGAAGAATTATGTCTATGTTCTTGTAGATGACTTTTCTAGATATACTTGGGTATACTTTCTAGCTCACAAAAGTGAAGCTTTTCCTTACTTTATTAAATATTCCAAGTCTGTAGAGAACCTTAGTGGACTTAAGATTAAAACCCTAAGAAGTGATCATGGTCGTGAGTTTTAAAATCATGAGTTTGAATCTTACTGCTCACAGAATGGTTATAGTCACAATTTTTCTGCCCCTAGGACACCCCAACAGAATGGTGTAGTAGAAAGGAGAAATCGAACCCTTCAAGAAATAGCTAGAACTATGCTCAATGAATATGAACTACCTATTTACTTTTGGGCTGAAGCTGTTAATACAACATTTTATGTTATCAACAGAGTCTTGATCAGACTTGTTCTTAAGAAAACCCCATATGAGTTATGGAACAATAGGAAGCCTAAGGTTAATTACTTCAGAGTTTTTGGTTGCAAAGTATTTATACTTAATACTAAAGATAATCTGGATAAGTTTTCTCCCAAAAGCGATGAAGGAATTTTTCTGGGTTACTCTATTTCAAGTAAAGCTTATAGAGTTTTCAATAAGAGAACCAAATGTGTGGAAGAATCTGTTCTCATCAAATTCGATGAAACTGATCCACATGAGCCTAAAACCTCTCTTGAGAATATTGAAGAAGATTTGTCTATTCTGGACCTTAATGATAAATCTAAAGAACCTGTTATAAAAACATCCAGTTCTGGACTTTCTCCAGAATCTGCTTCTGTTGAACCCAAACCTATAGATGAACCTGAAGTTTCTAGTCCAACCTTTACCAAATCGACTAAGATTCTAAAGAATCATCCTTTAGATGCTGTTGTTGGTAATCTTGATAGAGGAACACAAACTAGAGCTTCTCTAAGGAACCAGGTTGAACATCAAGCTTTTCTGTCACAACTAGAACCCAAAAATATCAATGATGCTATCAATGATGAATTCTGGGTAATAGCCATGAAAGAAGATTTAAATCAATTTGAAAGAAACAAAGTCTGGGAATTAGTTGACAGACCCAAGGACACCTTGACAATAGGCACAAAATGGGTTTTTAGAAATAAAGTTGATGAATCAGGAAACATAGTTAGAAACAAAGCTAGACTAGTCGCACATGGATATAGTCAAGAAGAGGGTATAGACTATGGATAAACTTTTGCACCTGTAGCTCGACTGGAAGCTATTGGGATCTTACTTGCATATGCATCACATCTGAATTTCAAGTTATATAAAATGGATGTCAAAAGTGCATTTCTAAATGGTTTTATAATTGAAGATGTTTTTGTGGAACAACCACCTGGATTTACAAACCCTCATTTTCCAAATCATGTTTTTAAACTTTCTAAAGCTTTATATGGTTTAAAACAAGCTCCGAGAGCATGGTATGATAGACTCAGAAATTTTCTTATTTCAAAAGGATTTACTAAAGGGATCGCTGATCCAACTCTTTTTATTAAAATAATTTTTAAAGATGTTTTAGTTGTACAAATCTATGTTGACGATATTATATTTGGATCTTCTAAACACTCTTTTTGTAATGATTTTTCAAAAAGTATGCAAAATGAATTTGAAATGAGCTTACTGGGAGAGCTTAAGTATTTTCTTGGTTTTCAAATTTTTCAAACTAGAGATGGAATTATTTTAAATCAAAGTAAATATAAAAAAGAACTTTTAAAACGTTTTGGATTGGATATCATTAAGGAAAATGATACACCTATGAGTACTACCTATAAGTTGGATACAGATGAAGCTGGGAAACCAGTGGATCAAACCAATTACAGAGGTATGATTGGGAGCTTACTTTATCTTACTTCCAGTCGACTAGACATTATGTTCAGTGTATGTATGTGCGCTAGATTTCAAGCTAATCCTAAGGAATCACACTTACTGGCTGTTAAAAGGTTTTTTAAATATCTTAAGCATACTGTAAACTTAGGTTTATTTTATCCAAAAGGACAATCATTTGACCTAACTAGCTATTTAGATGCCGACTTTGCTGGATGTAAGGTTGAAAGGAAAAGCACATCTGGAACATGTCATTTACTTGGTAAATCCCTAGTGTCATGGTGTAGTAAGAAACAGAACTCAGTTGCATTGTCTACTGCCAAAGCAGAGTATATAGCTGCTGGTAGTTGCTGCGCACAAATTCTGTGGATGAAACACACTTTATTGGACTATGGATTTGAGTTTAAACATGTTTCAAGTAACTGTGACAACACTAGTGCAATAAACATATCTAAGAACCCTGTATCTCACTCAAGAACCAAACACATAGATGTAATACATCATTTTCTGAGAGATCATTATCAAAAATGAGATATTACTCTTGAATTTATTGGCACTGAACATCAATTTGCCGATATTTTCACTAAACCTTTAAGTTATGATAGGTTAAGTTACATTAGGCACGAGCTGGGGATGATCAATTCTCACCGATGCTGAAATTCTCACCGATGATCAATTCTCACCGATGTGAAATTCTCACCGATGATCAATTCTCACCGATGTGAAATTCTCACCGATGATCAATTCTCACCGATGCTGAAATTCTCACCGATGATCAATTCTCACCGATGCGAAATTCTCACCAATGATCAATTCTCACTGATGTGAAATTCTCACCGATGATCAATTCTCACTGATGCTGAAATTCTCACCGATGATCAATTCTCACCGATGTGAAATTCTCACCGATGATCAATTCTCACCGATGTGAAATTCTCACCGATGATCAATTCTCACCGATGTGAAATTCTCACCGATGATCAATTCTCACCGATGTGAAATTCTCACCGATGATCAATTCTCACCGATGTGAAATTCTCACCGATGATCAATTCTCACCGATGTGAAATTCACACCAATGATCAATTCTCACCGATGTTGAAATTCTCACCGATGATCAATTCTCACCGATGTGAAATTCTCACCGATGATCAATTCTCACCGATGATGAAATTCTCACCGATGATCAATTCTCACCGATGTGAAATTCTCACCGATGATCAATTCTCACCGATGTGAAATTCTCACCGATGATCAATTCTCACCGATGCTGAAATTCTCACCGATGATCAATTCTCACTGATGTGAAATTCTCACCGATGATCAATTCTCACCGATGTGAAATTCTCACCGATGATCAATTCTCACCGATGTGAAATTCTCACCGATGATCAATTCTCACCGATGATCAATTCTCACCGATGTTGAAATTCTCACCGATGCTATTTTAAAACTTCTGTCTGCCGCCAAGAATATGAATCGTTTTATTTTTATGTTATTTTACTTTATTCGTTTATTTATGATTCCTACATGATAAAACTAAGCCTAAACCGCTTCTCACTCCACCGGACCCAAAACCATTCATCTTTGAATCCTAGCTCCCTAATCGACTGAGAACCCTAAATCTGCGATGGCAAAAACCAAGATTCCTGCCAGCAGAGATGACATTGTAGAGCCTAAAACAAAGAAGCAGAAAGTGAAGCAAGAAGCTCGTGGAAGTAATGCCAGAACTAGGTCGGGAAAGCGACCAGTAAACCCTCATTTGCAGAATAGAGATATTGTGATTGAAAAGGAGTTATGCGTAGATTGGTTACTACCAAGAAAGTCGTTGGTGCTTGCAATTCTGGAAGATCAGAGATGGGTAGATTGTTTTTCAAATAACAATGGTCCCTACTACCCGAAGTTAGTGAAACAGTTCTACGAATTCGTAAGCTTCGAGAAGTCTGAAAATGAGAATCGGGTAAGTTCTTTTTTAAATGGAAAAGAAATGTCGTTTTCTTCAGTAGAGTGGGCATAATGTTTAAAAGTCCTACATGAAGGTGTATCTGGGTATGTCTCAAGAGAAATTCCACCTACCAGTAACATCTTTGACTATGAGACCGCTTTAAAAGAACTAACGGGAAATGGAAGTCAAAGGCAAGTGGTTGCTACTGAATTGGATGGAGAGAACAGACTGCTTTTCTAATTTGTTCAACATGTTTTGATACCGAGGAGAGGAGATTTTTCTAATCTGAGATATCAAGATATTTATCTTCTACATCTGTTAAGACATGGTGTGAAAGTTAATCTGTGCAGACTGCCGTTGAATCAAATGGAAGACATGATTAGGCCAAAATCAAAGACTAATGCTTTATTCTTTGCCAAAATGATCTATGTGATGATAAAAGTGAAAGGGATAGCTGAGTCTCAGGATGATACAGTTGTAGTTAAGAATAACTTCTATATCACTACTACAGTTTGTAAGTACATGAAAATCAATTGGAACCCATGGAAAGGAGAATGGGTCAGTGATGACGAGAGGGTGTATGATAAGATTAATCCTGTGGATTATCCTTCAAGGACAAAGGATAAAAGAGATCCAGGTTTAGGATCTGATGAAGAGGAACCCGAGTACAGTGATGAGTCAGAAGAAGAAGAAGAAGAAGAAGAAGAAGAGGAAGAAACTCCTATGGATATTGAAGGAGATCCAGACTTTCCCCCAAGTCCTGTTACTGAGTATGTATACTCAAGAAAAGGAAAAGTAGAGGAAGTGTTATATATTCATGAGGAAGACCAGCCAGTTCCTCAGCAGGAAGGAGAAAAAGAGAATGTATCTGAATCATCTGATTCTGCTAGGTTGAGTCTGAGTCCATTGATTGAAAACTTAGTTGTGCCTACTGCTGAAGTAGAAAAAGAAAGAGAAGAAGCTGTACCTGTTTCAGAAAATATCCTTACTGCTGCTGAGATGGAAGTTGTTGTGGAAGATTCTGATAAAGAAAGACCAGCAGAAAATGTAGTTGTTGTACATAAGAATGCACCCATTGAGGGGGAGCATCATTCCAATCTTGGAAATGTTATAGTGACTGTTGAGGTTGAAGACTGGGTAGAAGACCCAGGTTTTATAGTCTGTGGTTTGGATTATCCTGATTCGGATAATGAAGTATCCTTGAATATACCAAAGATCAGCTATGACATCAACTTTGAGTTATTACCCGATGATGTGGTCCGAGTACATGATTTAGATGTGATGAAGGAAAATCTCAAAGTCAGTTTTGTAGAAGAAGTAAAGACAATGGAATCTTTTTTAGTTTCCTCGATTCAATCAGTCATGAATGATTCAATAGTCAGCTTAGCTTCTGCAAGAGTATCTACTACAGTTGCACCTACTGATTTTGTTACAATGTCTGATCTTGAATCCCTGAAGCATGAGCTGAAAGAATCCTTCATTTCCTCAGTTACTGAGATGAAGCACTGTTTTCGTGAAGAAATGAAGTTGTTAGAACAATCTCTTGAGCTTTCTCTTGGTTTCAATCTGTCAACTTTTATGGGTGAGATAATGGAAGCAGTCAAAGAGTGCCAGACCCAATCTTCTAGAATAGAAGAAGATCATGAAGCCTTAAATAAGTCTATTACTACTTTAGATTCTTACATGAGCTCAAAGCCTCAAGCTGATAAGGATTTAGCCTATGTGAAAAGTGTTGTAAGCCAAATGGTTTCAGTATTTGAAGATTTCACATCCTCTATAAAGGATCATGTTAAAAATCAGGACTCTCAACTGCAAACTCTGATTAATGGCTTGACCAAAAGTTTCAAAGAAACTGTATCCTTCTCGGTTGGTCCTCTAGCTTCAAAACCTGCATTTGATTTGAATCAATTAAGAGCTATGATGAAGAAGGAGCTTGGTTCTATTTCAACCAGTGGCTCTGTGGACTCATCAGATATAAGACGGGTAGTGCTCTCTACAAGAGATTCAGTAAGGGAAATAATGAAAATCGTCCACGACACTATGAAATAGGCCTCTGCCTCTCAGGAGGAAATCAAGAACAAGGTGGATTATTATTTCCAAAGGATTTTTACCAAGCAAAAACTCACCCATCATTTCAAGCTGATGTTGGAAAACATGAAATTACCCCTGTAACTCAAGCCTTCCGAGAACAAGTAAGCAAGATAAGAGAGCTGACTCCTGCCTTAGAAAAGTTTATGGAGAACAAAGATGATTTGATATCTGCTATGGAAAGAGGAGGAGGTATCATCATGGATTTCAGAAATCTGTTGCTGCCCTTTTTGCATGTTGATGCCAGACCAGTTATTGTCCCTCCTGCCTTGCCTGCCTCTGCCTCTACTGAGTCTCCAGTCCAGATGACTCCTGCTCAGGCCATCCGAAGCCTCACACCTATGATCACTCAACAAACTTCCCAATACAGGACATGCACTGTATCAGTGGCTCAGCCTCCTGTGATCATTTCTGGGATTCCAAAGCCTTCACTCACATCCTCACCACCTGCCTCCTCTTCTGATCCAAAGGGAAAATCTCATGTTGAAGATCCGGATTGCTGAAGTGGCCAGGCTGTTTGATAGGAATTGTCTTTTTTCCTTTTTTTCCCTTCTATTCTGTTTATGTAAGTTTTGTCTGGTCTAATACAAATGCTTTTCTTTACACTATCTCTATTTCTCAGTTCTCTCTGTCTCCTTTCCCACTTTTTGATTATCACAAAGGGGGAGAAACATATTAAGGGGGAGAAAAGATAAAGAGGGGGGGGCAATATCAAAGGGGAGAAATTTTGAGCCTTTGCTACCATTCGTACATTTCCTTCTTTGGTACCAAATCTTTCAAAGCTTATCTCTGATACCATTGTATTTAATACATCCTATGATAATTTTTGATCTATTTCATTCTATTACTATTTCCTCCATTTCCTCTGATTGCTTTCTTTGAGAAATTAGAATATAAACGTTATATTCTCTTATACTATATTCTCACTATTTTTGGTCATATCATAAGTTGTGATTATCAAAAAGGGGGAGATTGTTGACCTCACCTGTTTTGATAATCCCAATTATGTGTTCATATATTATGCTACTCTCAATTACTGATGATCTACATTTTAATTCTTTCAAATCAGTGATCAAGTTAATAATAATGTTTAAATAATCTCTGATTTATGTTAATCTCGATTATCCCTATTTAGCTTTGAAACAATTCTAAGTCAATTAGATGTGGTTTGCATAAGAGCTACCGATAGCCAGAGCTACTGATAGCCAGAGCTACCGATAGCCAGAGCTACCGATAGCCAGAGCTACCGATAGCCTGAGGTACCGATATCCAGAGCTACCGATAGCCAGAGCTACCGATATCCAGAGCTACCGATAGCCAGAGCTACCGATAGCCAGAGCTACCGATAGCCAGAGCTACCGATAGCCAGAGCTACCGATAGCCAGAGCTACCGATAGCCAGAGCTACCTAGAGCCAGAGCTACCGATAGCCAGAGCTACCAATAGCCAGATCTACCGATGCACAAAGAGCTACCGATGCACAAAGAGCTACCGATGCACAAAGAGATACCGATGCACAAAGAGCTACCGATAAGAGCCACCGATAAGAGTTTGAAGAGCTACCGATGGAAGATCCCTACACCGAGTCAACCGTACATGTCTACAAACAAACGGCTACCTATAATGAACTGTGGAGTCAAATCCTATATCCTCGACACTATTTGATTATTATACTGACGGTTAAATTTGTTACTTTTGATGCATTTAATGTTATTAAATGATTTATGTTTCCATTTCAGGAAACCGTACCAAGTACGATCAAAAAGTATAATCATTCCTTCTTGTCAGAAAAACAAAAAGGGTATAAAGAGGACATCATGTATGTATCAAAAGGGTGTGTGAAAGAATACTCGAAGAGATCAAGCACACAGAACACACTTGCAATCAAGCTCAAAATGTGCCAAGATCAACTGGAGAACTTGCACTCACGAGACTACTACTACCAGCCTCCAGAACATAGAGCATACATCGATCAATCTATGATAAAGAAGAACCACACAAAACTCATCATTCCTTGAGCCGATAAGCAAGCTGAACCTCGAAGTCAAGGAAGCAGATGGTACTCTGTTTTCCAGACAAAAACCAGAAGAAGACTCAGAAGGAATTCTAATCAACAGAAGGAGTCAAGAGCTGCACGAAGATCACTAGAGCCATTTATAATCTCTAAATCATTATCTCTGTGATTTACTTTTTACATTACGAGCAGTGTGTGTTATCTGTTGTATTTTACACATACACTGTCTCCTGAACATTAACTGGAGGATTTGTAAATCCTCACTCACTATCTTTTCATTCTTTTTCCCACTGTGGATAGTGGTAGAGGTCGTGTGTGACCTGGATAGCTGGTTGCTGTTGTTTTGTTTCCCACGACTAACAGTGGTAGAGGTCTTGGACCTGGACAGTTGTAAACTGTTGAACCCCGATCCAGGGTGTGGATCATCTTTATATAAACTCTTGAGAGGACTAAGTCTCGTCTTGAGAATGAACCTCTTGGTTAACTCCTCTGTGTTTTTAGATAAAATCTATATCCATACAGTACATATCTATTTCGTATTCCGCTGCTATTACTTTGAATTATAATTTATTTTCAAAACTACTTTGATAGTTAAAATCACGAGTGTTTATATTTATTATAAACCAGTAAGTTAGTTTCAAAAGATAATTTAATCATAAGATTAAGTTAACTGAGAACTAATCAATCTTTGAGAAACTAATTGAACCTTTATAATCTGTATAAATTCACTACAGTTTAATCTGTTTTTGAAATAGGGGGATTTTAATAAACATTGTTTTTAACAGAAAATTTTAATTGGAACTCAATTCACCCCCCCTCTTGAGTATCCACTCCGACCAACACAAAGGATCACGTTCCAACCGCAACATTGTTAATGAAGCATTACTTTTTCGACTCAAAGCATCAGCCACTTTATTTGCTTTTCCCGGATGGTAATGAATTGTACAATCATAATCCTTGATTAATTCTAGCCATCTCCTTTGTCTCATGTTTAACTCTTTCTGAGTGAATATATACTTTAAACTTTTGTGATCGGTATATATTTCACACTTTACTCCATAAATATGATGCCTCCAAATTTTTAAAGCAAAAACAACAGCAGCTAATTCCAAATCATGTGTAGGGTAATTTACCTCATGAGTTTTCAACTGTCGTGAAGCATAAGCAATTACCTGATCATTCTGCATTAGGACGCAAACAAGTCCTTTCAATGAAGCATAATTGTATATAACAAACTCACCATTCCTGGAAGGTAGTGCCAAAACTGGAGAATTCACCAATCTTCTTTTTAATTCCTGAAAACAATCATCACATTCTTTTGTCTAGATAAACTTAACACCCTTCCGAGTTAGCTTAGTCATTGGACTAGATAACCGTGAAAAATTTCTAACAAACCTTCGGTAATAGCCCGCCAAACCAAGGAAGCTACGAATCTCGGTTACATTTGTGGGTCTTGGCCATTCTTCCACAAATTTTGTTTTTGCGGGATCAACAGTTATTCCATCTTTAGAAACAATGTTACCAAGGAAAGAAATTTGTTGCAACCAAAAGTCACACTTGCTGAATTTCCCATACAGTTTCTTTTCTTTTAAGGTTTGCAAGATAACCCTTAAATGTATTTCATGCTCCTCTTTACTTTTAGAAAACACCAAAATATCATCAATGAAAACCACCACAAACTTATCCAAGAACTCATGGAAAATTCTATTCATTAAGTCCATGAATACAGCAGGTGCATTGGTTAGCCCAAAAGGCATTACTAAAAATTCATAATGGCCATATATCGTACGGAACACGGTCTTCGGAATATCTGCCTCCTTTACCTTCAGCTGATGGTACCCCGATCTCAGGTCAATCTTTGAAAAAAACTGAGCTCCCTGGAGCTGATCAAACAAACCATCGATATGAGGCAAAGGATATTTGTTCTTAACAGTGATATTATTCAAGGCTCTATAATCAATGCAAAGTCTCATAGAACCATCTTTCTTTTTAACAAATAAAACAGGAGCACCCCATGGTGATGTGCTAGGTCTAATGAAACCCTTATCTAATAAATCTTGCAATTGCTCCTTCAACCCTAAAAGTTAAATTTGTGCCATTCGATAAGGGGGTTTTGAAATTGGCTTAGCATCAGGAACTAAGTCAACAGTATACTCAACTTACCGATCTGGTATTATTCCAGGCAACTCATCAGGAAAAATATCAGGATACTCATTTACCACTGGCACATCATTAATCTGAACAGTTCCTTTATTTTCAACGATGTGTGCCAGGTAACATTCATTTCCATCTTTTACAAGTTTCTCGGCCTCTTGATATGTTATCAAAAGTAAGGGTTCATTCTTGTAAAAAAACTGAAAGTCTTTCTGAAAAGAAACTTCTTTAGCTCTACAGTCAATCTTAGCATTGTAAATAGAGAGCCAATCCATACCCAGGATAACATCAAACTCTACTAGAGGTAGAACAATAAGGTTTGCAAGAAGGTTCTTTCCACAGATAAGGATTGGAAGATTCTTATAAATTCTTTTTGCCTCAACATTCCCCCCAGGTGTTTTTACCAAAAGTTCAGGAGTCATTTCTTGAGATGGTATTCCCATTTTACTAGAAAAGGATTCAGAGATGAAAGAATGTGTAGACCCCGAATCAAACAACACACTGGCATAATCTGAAAAAACAAACAAAGTACCTGATACAACTTCATTTGATGGCCCGACATCTGCTGAAGTAGTTGCAAAGGATTTCACCACCCCTTTCTGCTTGTAGTCTAACTGCTTCCCATCACTCAAGCTCTTTGTCGGACACTCGTTTGCATAGTGACCCATCTCATTGCACTTATAAAATTTCACTAACTGTAAATCAAATTTGTTCTTACCTTCACCTTGATCCTTTTCAGTGCAATCACGAGCCTTATGTCCCATCTTACCACATCGGTAGCACTTCCCAGAATTCAGAAGACATTCCCCAGCATGCCTTTTTCCACATTTATCACAAACTGGAAACGTAGTTCTCTTACCATCAGAATTTTTTGAAGAATTCTTACCTTTCTCCTGCCACCTCGGTCTCTTCTTCTGCTGGTTGTTATAGAACACTTGGTCATCGGCAAACTCCATTTCCACCTTCTCAGCACATCGAACAAGCTTTTCATAACTTTTAAACTCACGAGAAGCTAATGCCCTTCGATATTTTGGCTTTAATCCCGAGTAAAAACGATTGATTTTACTATCAAGGTCTCGGATAAAATTTGGAGCATACCTTGCTAATCGAGTGAACCTTTCTTCATAGGTAGCCACTGAGTCTTCCTCTTTCCTCAATTCCAAGAATTGTTTTTCCATCCTATGTCGAATAGCCTTAGGAAAATACTTCTCAAGAAACATACCTTTGAATTCATCCCAGTCAAGAGCATCAATCTCATCGGCGTCCCTGATATTTTTAACCATAGACCACCACTGATCTGCTTCACCCTCCAAACGGTAAATAGAAAGACTAACCTTTTGATTGTCTGAACACCCCCTGACATCAAAAATTTTCTCCAGTGCTTTAATCTACCCTTCAGCTAGCACATGGTCAGATAATCCTCTTAATGATGGTGGATGTTGCCTCATGAAATGTTCCACCACTGACATGTTCCTCTGCTGTTGATCTGGCTGATCTCGTGCATGGATACCACCACCATTTATCCCTTTGATACCAACTATAAGGCCCCAGCCTTAAACCTTACTTAATCTTGAGTTATTACACGATTACACATTGAGGATCTTTTCGGGTTTAAAGTTTTAGAGAATTAGATCATAAAACTTTCATTACATTCCACATATAAACAAAGTGGTCACATAAAGATAGTATTCTTCATTCCCATCAATGGAAACACATTTAAAATAAAACATGGATTATTTCTTGACACATCCTTGACTCTATCATCTTATCATGTACCATTCCCTTGACCTGTGAAAAACATTTCAAAAACATGGGATGAGCATAAAAATTCAGTATGGGTTATAAAAAAAACATTGAAAGGAAACATGAGTTCATATATACATAAGAATGAAATCATACTTTACCCATAAAACATAGGCACTTTAACATACCTCATAAAATCATGAATAAATCATAGAAATCATAAGACATAAAGGTAACTTGAGGCATTCATAACATTCTTACGTAGGGAGTAACCCTCATGGTTACGTTTGGAATACCCATCACAGTATATTCCCTAAAATCTCTTCGGAGAAACCTTAACGTTTCACTCCATTGCGTTACCCAATGCATTGGAGAGCTATATCGGGCTCACCCGCCCTTAGTTTATCACGGAACCACCCGTCTTCATAATAATGCCCAAGAACCATAACATAATCGTATCACATAAAACATGCGTAAAGGAAACATAACATTTCCACATTTCAATCACAAGATATCAATACGACACAAAAAACATTGTGAAAACCATTTTTAATACCAAAATAAAAGAAAAGTAAAACATGGTATTTATTTTTCTTTTAAAAAGAAGGTATGGCTTGTAGAGGAAGCCAAAACTCAAATAACGGTCACGACGGCAGAGAAGTCGTTGTCGCCGCATACGTACGACAAAAACATTCCCTTTTGTCGTTTAGTAAACGCTTCGTATAAAAAAGATTCCTTTTGAATAAACGTAAAAGTCAAAGGGGTTTATACACCATATAAATGAAAGTTGTGTATAAAATAAAATATGCCACAATGAAAGGAGATTGAGACGAAGTCCCATACCTCCGGTCTGACTTGACTCGACCGTTCTTTAATTTCCTGAATAATAAACTTGAGTTAATATATATTTGCTTATTAACCTTTTTCAAGTTCATTATTCCTTTTATACCATGTTATGAACAGCATGTAATCATTTAAGTTAATAACGTTCATTTTGTCGGTATTTGGTTCTTAAGTCAAAAATAGAATTCTTACACTTACATGTTGTTAATTTGGTCAAAGGTTCATTATATCCAGAATGATATTAATGATTTGGATAACATATATATCATATATATTCATCATATACATGTATTTATAATATTACATCACATTTAGAGGTAAGAAATGAAATGCACCGTTCATGGTGACGGTAAGCCGTATGTACGCATGAACGCTACTTCCATTTCTATTTCGTATTTCTGGAATGGAATCATAATTATATAAGCGTATATCATAACTCCAGTATAATAACATATATAATATCATTAACTTTATCCTTTACACATCCCACATATGGTATTAACGAATCAAATCACTTTTAGGGGGCGGTAGTCCGCACTTCCTAAAATGAAGATATCGTGTTTACCCATAATGGAAACCATAAAGGTATGCCCAAAATGAAAAAAACAGAAGCTTAAGGAAAACATAAACATATTATATACCATATATAAAAATAGTAACATCATAATGGCCACCTTTGAAAGTGTTAAATGAGTATTGAACAATCATCGTTTCGGGAGGCAGAATTTCTCCATCCACAGAAACCGTATGTTCTTTAACCATTTGATGTAGTTGTGTGAGAGTGTAGCTCAAATAAATATTATAAAAACATCCTAGTATATTGGAGATACTGGTGTTGTTACAAAAGAAGTAAATAAAAAGAGTTTAGGGGGTTGGAGAAGCAAAATAAAACAAATGAACATGAGAGAATGAATTACCTTTAAAAGTGTAACTCCTTTTGATTTGAGCCTAAAGGCTTCCTTTGAAAGGATTATTCCCAAAGGGAATCCTCTAGGATGAGAAGAGGGATGTGGAGAGAGTAAATGGTCAGGGGTTGGCCTAGCCAAAGGCTTGATGAGTGTGTGAAATGAGGTAGAGGTGGGGGCCTTTTATAAGAGGAGAGGAGGGGCACTTTTGGAAAGTAAAGAAATATTACTTTATTTGAAAATGTGTTTCGGTTTTAAAAGGTCCCACATTGATATAATTCCTGGATAAGGTGATAAGAGTTCGAAATCCATTCATCCAATTGGTTTTTGACATGTGTATTTTATAGATTTTACATTATCTTTCCATTTTATTTAAATCATCAAATAATGATGTCATCGCTACATCATTATTATGTCATAAATAATTTAATTTATTTAATTTTTAAAAATTAAAAAAAAATACTATAATGTAGGAAATATTTTTAGATTTCCAATGACTTTTTATAATCAAAAATCAGATCTTAATAATCCCATTTAAAAATTCTCTTTGTAAAACATATTATGTTTGTGTCACTTTTACTTTTACATTAAATAAAAAATAATTTATGTCATTTCCCAACCAAAGTGGATCCATGGGGTCCCCAAGTTGACCCATGGCTTGTCTTGGTCGGCCATGACACAACCAATGAGGGTAGGACATCTGTCAAGCCCATCTTATTTTATTAAAGCATTATTTTTACCTTAAACTACACTAATTACCACTAATCGCGATTAAGAACTTAATAAGTTACTATTCACCAAATAATTATTATAATCTCATTGAACCACATTTTACTTCTTAATGAAAACCATGTATGTCGGATTTTTTAAATTCAAAACACAATGATGGCAAAATTTTATTTAAATGGAAAATCAGTCTTTATAAGTACCACTTAGTGGTTTCACTATTTATCAAAAATTGAAGTTTTTCAGAAAATTACAAAAAATTCACCCTAAGCTATATTTGATATTAGGAATTAAAAAATGAAGTCTATTTTACAAAATTCAATACATATAAGTCAAATTAATTAATTTAATAATTAATTCCCGCTGTCAGAGCAAATAGCGTGTTTTTATGAAACAATAAGTTTCAAAAGATTGACACCAGTTTAAGTCCATTTTCAAAGTGAAATTGATTCCAATGACCACCATTGGATTAAATGGTAAAAATATATTCTAATTTCACTTCAAAACCAATTAAAAAGATAATCTAATCATATAAATAAATTAGATTAAAAAGCAGTTTTGATGTAAAATGCAGTATTTTTCACTATTCATTAAAAAATGAACATTGTCAGAAAAATACCAAAAATTCACACAAAGTAAATTTTGATGTCCCAATCATAACGAATAAGTTTATTTTGACAAACATAGTTTATAAAATTGTAAAAAGATAGATTTAAAAAGGGTTTTCCATCATAAGGAAGTAAAACAATCTTTTAAGAATATTAGTGTATTCCATGCATAAGATTGTATTTATTTTCATTTTAAGCCTCTAAAACACTATCTTAATCATTAATAGACATAGATAAAAATATCTATTATTCATTACTTACTTGGGATGTTACAGATTCATTCTGTCATAGTAACATTGGGTATTTCCACATATGCCGGTGTGCTAGAGCAGGTGTTGGTGACAGAGAGCTTCCTGTCACGTTTTGTGGTTTGTGGTGGCAGCAGGCACGTCGGAGCCAAGACGTCTACCGCAGCTAGTGGGTGTCGAAAAGCAGGACCTCGACACAGGTAGCCTTTCCACTCACGGTTTTGGAGACGTGGTCGTATGCCACTGTGGCGGAAAAGTGCAGGGCCTCAGCCGAGGGTGCCCTTCTGTGAGTGGGCTCCAGGCGATGGTCGTACACCACAGTGGCTCCAGAGGGCACCAGGACAGCTTAGGGAGAAACGATGTAATTCTCGTGATGGGTGAGGTCACATGGCATGAGACTGCCCCACCAGGCATGCAGAGAGCTTCGGGCAGGCTGCAGGTGCACCACCACGATGGAGGTGGCGTGGTGATCGGAGTAGCGCCCAGAGAGGTGGTTCTAGCAGAGGAGTGGGAGGAACTGGTAGTGGGGGATGACTTTATGAGGTCTTCCCATCACCACTAGGCAGTCCACGTCAGGCTCTGGGAGGTGACAGTTGGGACTGCGGACAGCCACGAGCTTTGGATGCCTACGACCCTGCAGAGCATGAGGTGGCAAGAGGTACGATCTACAGCTCTTTTACTTCTTGCAGTAGAATTTTTAGATTCTGTATGTGAAGAGATTTTCCCCCTGATCCTTTCTTGAGTTGATACCAGGGTGACGCGGGGCATCGTTGTAACCCTGTTTTGGTATGATAAAAGGCATGGGAAATGTTTCTTTAGTTGATGGTGTCGACTCCATCACTCCCCTATCGTATAAGAGAGTCTTGGCTGAGATATATCGACTGTGGAATCTCGTGTGACTAGATATCCTTGGGTGTTTCACCATATGGATATTCTGAAGGAGGGAATCATCGGGACTTGTTCCAGGTGCTGGCAGTGATTCCAGTCGCGGCGTGCGACGTAGGTGTTCGGTCGCGGAGGTGAGTTACCCCCAAGGGCCTTCGGGTCGTTTGACACCGTGCGAAGGGATGGAGAGGTTGTCTACCGCCTTTCCCTAACCTTAATGTCTGGAGTGGGTGCACGACATCGGAAAGGGCCAACCTCGCGTGAACAGATCAATCCTTTGGTCTGTGTGCGGTGCTGCAGAGCTGTGTGAGAGTTCTTCTGGGTACGGAAGAGCCGAGTGTGGGCTTAGTACCCTGTGTTGCTCCCTAGTTTTGCTTTTCGGTGACGCAAAGAATGAAGGATGGAATGATTTAAGAACCTGATTCTTCCAGTGAAAGTGTTTGGAATATTCTTGATGATATTTCAGAGCAGCGCATTCAGACGGTGTGCGATTCTGAGCTCCGGAGTGGCTGGAATTAAATTTTCAGGGCGTTCACACTGAGAACACCAAATAAATTCGATAACACCTAAGAATGTTCCGGATCAGATATCCGAGTGTACTGATGGGACCAGAATGGGGTGTTTACCCTAGGGACGACATAAAGTATGTCGGCACAGGATGTTTGGACCCCTCTCTCTCTTTCAGAACATTAAACGGGTAAATTAAATAATTAATTTATTCGTTTAATGTTGAAATGAAGGTATCTCATAAAAGGTGGCTCAGATTGGGAAAATGAGGGTACCGTTGAGTTAAGAGTGTACTGTTTACTCTTAGAGGGGTATAAGTTTCGAATGCGCGAGCCCTCTGTGAAAAATGGACCCAGGGGCATTTTCGTAATTTGGAAGCCTCGGACGTTCAGTTTTATAACTTTTGAATGGGGTCTCTGATTAAAATTCTGAGACCGTCGTTGCGTTCAGAGCGTGGTTTTTAGCCCAGGGTGGCTTAATCCCAACCCCGTCTGGAATTCGGGTTTGGGCCGACGGGCGAGTGGTTAAGCATTTTCTATTTAAACTTTTAACTCACCCCTCCCTCTTCTTCATCCCCACCTGGACAGCAGCAGGAGGCATCCCTCCCTCTCCCCCTCCAGTCCGGACAGGCAACTCCGGCGAGGCACGACAACTCCGGAGGTCCATCCGTGAAGCCTCGGGCGATGCCCAACAAGGTAGGATTGCCGTTTTTGTTTCATTCTCCCTACCCCTACATTGAGCCGAGTTATTTACATATAGTTGCTGTCGGATTGTCGAACAAAGCTCCTTGTTGAGTAGTCCATGAAATTATCTCTCTAACGATATTTTCGGATCGAAATTCTGAGCTTCGAGGCATCTGCACAGGTTCAGCGAAGATACGCGGGATTTGGGAGTTTTCTGGTCGGACCGACGGGTTCCGGTGGATCCAGGGTGGTCCGGCAACACAGGAGGCGGTGCGGCGTGTTCCAGCAGTGGCGGCGAACTCCGGCACGGCGGCACACAGGCGGAGGCTCCGGTTCCAGGCGCTGGCGCGGCAAGCAGGTGGCGGCTCCGGCTCCTGGAGGGGGCGCGACGTGCGGGCGGCGGCGCGACACTTTGAACGGGCGGTGGATGGTGGTCGTCCAGGTAGACAGGGGTCGTGGCGCGACCCCTCGAGGGGATCCAATACCCGCTTCCAGCGGGTATCCTCGTAGACCGAAGACCGGCCTCAGCGGCCGGTCGGCTGAAGTGGGGACCACGAGGGGACCGCAGATCCGCGGTCGGCCCACGCGGCAAAGCCGCGTGCCAGCGCAGCGAGCCGGGCCGGCCAAGGCCGGGTGGACCGGCCAGCTAGGCCGGTCCAGCACAAGGGTTAGTCCCTTCCGGCTTTGGACACTTGTAAATATCGCTACGGGTGTCCGTTTTACACGCCGTCTGCGGCAGGATGATCCTCATCTCGAGGAGTATATTCTGGGGTGGTTTCAGAGAATTTTAATTCCCAGAACAGGAGCTCGGTGGTGTGACACGTACATCGAGGGGATTGACGTCATCCCGAGAATTCTTGTTTTAGACGGCGCGGACGCGTCTGACGTCCGTTTTGAGCGCTGTCAGTGGCGTTGCGACCCTGGCCCTGGTGCAAAGCCTTCCAGGGCAGTTTCAGGCCCTGAGGCCGAAGTTGAGGAGCGGACCCCACGTCCCGTATTTTGATCTGCGTGCAGCGTTTAGCGAATTTCTAATCAGGCGTCCGTTCGGGGCGTGTGAGCAGTCGATTCTGGATGTTTTTCCGAGGGGATTACAATGGCGCAGTCTGCCCGTTGTAATTCCGCACGATGCTGCGGGCCCCACGAGGGCCTTTTGGGTGTTTATGGTGATTTTCCATCTCCATCACCAGGCGACCGTTTGGGACAAGTGAATAGTCCAGCTCTTGTACCTTTTTGAGAGGATCGCAACGGTGCAATCCGTTGGCAGTGCTTCGGGACCAGGGTGTGGGTCCCGCGTGGTACCACTCGTGTGCGGTAAGCCGGAATGTACCTTTTTCCCTGGGTATCCGTTCCACTCAAGTGAGTAGTGATCTTGACGTGTTTTTCCGAGAGCATTGCGATGGCGCAGTTCGCCTGGCATTTTTTTCAGGATCGTGGTGTGGGTCCCACCCGGGCTGGCTTGGGTGAATAGTACCCTTTTCACCGGGTGTCCATTTTAGGTGATTGATTACTCAATCCCGTGTGTGTTTTCGAGGTTATCGTAGTGGCGTGATCCGTTTGTTTAGTTTTGGGATCTTGGGGTGGGCCCCACACGGGTTGGGTTACTGTGAATAGTACCATTTTCACCGGTTGACCATTTCGGGCGAGTAAGTAGTCTATCTCGCGTGTTTTTACACGAGGATTAAAACAGTGTGATCCATTTGGTTGTGCGGAGCCTCTTACACGATCTTATTAAATGTGGAGCATGAAAGGTGCTCCGGTGGTTGTTCGTCCTACCTTGTTTGTAGCGGACCCTTGGCGTGTGATCGCACACTCTTGGGAGAGTGATATAAATGATTCACAAGATTTGGTTGGTTGTGCCAGGGCCTTTGAGGTGGAGTTGTTACGTCATGCCTTCATGTTGACGCTGGGTGCCATGTGCATGATAGCCTTTGGGCTGGAACATGGTATACTCTGGGAGTATACGGGAACCCTTTGGAGGTACATGTTGTTGTTTGTACCTGAGGACGTTTGTACGCTTGGTTGGGGTTGAGATGGGTCCACACGTTGTGTGGGCCCCACGTCTGTGACGGGATCTACTTTACGTACTTTGACCTATCGCAATGTAGAGGGTCCCTCTGTGCTCGTTTGTTTAACCATCCGGGTGGAGTTTTTCCCCTAGCTCGGTGCTCGTTGGTTAGACCAGCAGGGTTGAGTGGTCTCCCCAAGCTTCGTTCTTGATGGATCGACCGGTAGCGGTGCTAGTGACACCCAGTGATGGAACAAGCATTGAACCACTTTTGGTGAGTTGTTCTGAAGTTGGGTGGTTGCGCGATACCCACTCCGTATTCTGTTGGCCAGTGTTGTACCCTCCAATAGAGATGACCAGAGCAGTTCTGAGTTTACCCTTCAACGGGGCTGGTGAGTGGGTTACTCATCGACTTCTTCGGGTTTACCCTCCAGTAGGGCTAGGCAGTGGGTTTCTCACGGACTTCTAGGGTTTAACTTCCAGTAGAGACTGGGTAGTGGGTCACCCGACACTCTTAGGGTCTACCCCTCCAGCAGAGACTGGGCAATGGGTCACCCGATGACTCTTTAGAGTCTACCCTCCAGCAGAGACTGGGCAGTGAGTCGCTTGTCATCTAGTTCCATGTCTACCCTCCAGCAAGGCTGGGAAGTGGGTCGCCTATCGACTTATTCCAGGTCTACCCTCCAGCAGGACTGGGCAGTGGGTTGCCTGATGATATATTAGGGTTACACTCCAGCGGGGCTGGGTAGTGGGTCGCCTGATGATGTATTATGGTTTACCCTCCAACAGGGCTGGGCAGTGGGTCACCTGATATAATATTATGATTTACCCTCCACCAGGGTTGTGTAGTGGGACACCTGTTGGCATTCCAGGCTCCGTCCTTTCTACTAGGCTAGCCTGTGGCTTTCCTCCATGATTACCGGAGCGGGACCCTTGGTTATTCGGGTCAGTTTTGTGAAGGATTTGACTTTGAGAAGACATCTCGACTATAGGGAAGTGACGAGGTGTGGTTTGAATTTCCCTAGAACCCTCAAGTCTGAGGGGATCTTTCCCCACCGAGACGCGTTCTTGTGACGCAATCTAAAACTGTGCAGGCAAGTCAGTGCCGCCCAAAGCGGACAGTGTCGAGGTGCGGTGATTGAGCCCTTGACTTGTAGTTAGGGGTAGACGTGTGGGATGCTGGGCATCAATGGTGTTACTTCTGGGATTGTTGGTGACTCGCTTTCCTTGGGCTGAGCTACAGGATAGAGATCCCCATACGACCTTGTTCAGGCTTCTTAGTGAGCATGTGAATATGTATATACCTTTTTTCTGGTACACACTTCTTGGGTTTGTTTACTCTCCTTCCAGGAGAGGCGAAGACGCGCGGGGTATACCACATGCTTTCCATGTCTAGATTCTCGTGGTTGGATGAGTCTACTCTCCTGCTATAGGTAGTGAAGACTCGACGAGAAGTTCATCCTCTCCCCATTTCCAGCTCCTTGTGTCCGAATGAGTCTACCTCACTTCATTTGTTGGGTTGAGCTGGACTCTCTACCGTACACTCTACTGTAATCTTGGTTTTACTCCTTCACATTACTTGTTCTCTCTAATGCTAACCCTTCGGTACCTCCTTTGTTGCTCCCTAGAGCCTTCGGGGTATCCTACTGAGTATTTTTATACTCACCCCTGCTTGGGCTTTGCCTGCACTTGGTGTGCCCTTGCAGACGACGGACAGGTTGGTCGTGACTTCAGTGGAGCATCGGAGTTCGGGAGCATGGACCGCGTGCAGTGGTCGGAGTTGGGTTCTAGGTGGGGGACCCTTACAGCTGTTTTCCTTTTTGTTTGCCTGTTGCCGGGTTGTGCACATTTCTGGTTGGGCGTGTGTTTTGCCCCTTTTCTTTTCAGCTTACCTTTAGCACTTTCTTTGTACTTGTAGAGGTCGATGCATTTGTGGTATATATATATAGAAGTTTCCCTTTTCTTTACTTGTATTTTCTTTTACTCTGCACTTTTGCATTGAGTGTGCTGCGTGTGTGTGCACAGGTTCTTAGGCAAAGGCAACCCCGAGTTGTTGTGCCTTCGGCACTGGTCGCCAGCCCCTGGCCTATGGAGGCGGGCTTGGGGTAGTTGCGGCTCGAGCCCAGGTAGGGTCGGATCGTGACAATCATGTACGTAAATCAAGATTATTTCGTTACATATGGTCAGTTCGCCTATGTAATTTGGTTCTAAAATTACATGTAGAACAATGAGTTGATATTATTTTTCAATGAAAAAACTCATTTCATGAATATCCTATATTCTATGACATAGGGGGAGTTTTTGTAACGCATTTAATTTTTTATATTCCATTATATATTAGTGTTTCTTAATATATTAATATAAAAACTAATTCATTAATTTTTTTTTAAAATATTACATGATTTAATATTTATATATTTTTAATGAATGGTTATTTTATGTGGAGTTTACATTAGCCCAATTTACTCTCTTTTTTATAGCACATAAAGGGGGATAAAATTATTGTTTTATTTTATATGATTATCATCATGGGGGAGAATTTTATAATGTATATATATAGTTGAATTTATTTCATTATAATTGAGATAATAAATTTATTTTATCATCTAAAACGTTTATACAGTGGATAAAGGAAATGGAAATTATACAAATTACGATTTTTGAAATATTTTGTGTGTATTTGTGGTTAAATATATATATGAATGAATTTTATGTGAATTGATATCATAATAATGTGTTGATTGTTTCCCATGTGTTGATTCAAAAATTTCTAAAATTTATTTTTTTTCTTACGCTCACAAAGTCCCACATTTATGTTACTAATAAGAAATATTTTATTTGAAACATTGGAAGATAATATTAGTCAAAATATTTATTCCAAAAATACACTTTAGTCATTGTTCCATAATAAATAGTTGTTAATGTATTTTGGATGTGTTTAAATATAATCTAGAAACCCTGTTTGTACCCTACATAGGTAATTGAATTATCAGGATCAACAAACATACATTTGAGATAACAAGTATGGAGTATCAACCCAATGATTGGACGAGACCCGCTATTTTTTGAAATGAAATTATTGTCTATATACCCTATGTTTGTTTAAAACCATATGTTTTCAACCGTATGTCAAAATTTTGTCTTTACATAGAAGAAACCTACATTTAACTATTCAATAGAAGAGTTTTAATTTACTGATATTTTCCATGATTTTTGAAATGATTTATCTATATGTAATTTTCTATTAAGACATATTATATAATCAATTCAAAGTCATAAATTCAATGAAATCATTTTTTTCTCTTCTTACGAAATGAAATGATTATTTTGAAGGTTTTTGTTTCAAATATTAATGTTTTTGTTTGGGATACTTCTTGATTTTTTTAACCATGATTTTTTGGACCTAAAATATAAATACAAATACAATATTCCTTATAAATTGATATATGATATACAAAATGAATATACACATACGGGAAGATATGTTTGAAAGTAAAATGTGTGTCTCTTTCTGCAGATAGGCACATTTGAGTCATACATGTTTTGATATATTTGGTCATCTCACAACTATTTATATATTTTTTACTACATCTTATTGTTTTATATTCTTCTACAATGATATCTAAATAAATTTTTAGAGATAATTTTTTGAGACATACATGTTTATAGAAAGGTCTAGTGTTCTCTATGTCACTGTTTGAAGAATTCATGAGCAACATTTATGGAAAATTTTATACTTTTCCTTAATAATGAAATCTATACAAATATAATATTAGTTACTTACTATGATGTAAAATCCATTTTCTCAATAAAATCAATATCAAGTAATTTATTGGCGTTTCAGATAGTCAAACTCAATCAAGGTGGAGATGAAACTTCTAATACTAAGATGAGGATTTATGGTTCCTTATAAAAGGATGAGAATTCCTAATAAAATCCATGAGGGGTAAAAATTACAAACACTCCGTTTTTTAGTTAGTGGTACCAGGATAAAAGGACATACTAATGAAAATCTCCAAACTAGTGGAGTTGAGTGCTGGTACAATGGACTAAAGGATATTTTTACCCTGAACCATTATACATTAGATTGTAATTTTATGTATTTATTTCCTCAACTCACACATATTTAAGATAGAAATATTGATTTTTTGGATAACAATGTGGTGATCTAAACCAATCAAGGTATTTTCAAAATAGAATTCACAAAAACCTATGTATTTTCAATTATCATAGTCATTCTAACCTAACAAAAAAACCCTCCAGGATTTCCCTTAAAAAGCCCATACCATTTTTATAAAGAGAATATATAATGGAATGTGATTATACTATATCAAATAAAACAATGAAATGTGTATAGGACACAAAAATTAGACATTTTACATTTGAATTTCACGATTAAAAACTAAATGGATTAGTCATTAAATAATTTATATGACTTTCAATTATCTTATAGGATCTAGTACGAATCACTTGTGCATCTCTATTGGAATGGTAATATCATTTGTTCACTGGGGAACCGCATCAAAACCCTTGGATTGTACATCCAATGGTGCTCCACAAACCAGACTAATGAGGGGTAACTATGTGCATCACATGTCTGGTTACCTATCCTGATCTCATTCCACTACTGTGCTACTACATGACCCTTAAATCCTTTATTGGTATATAACCCTACCACAGAAATGACACTTAATTGGGTGGTATGGAAATTAATGTATCTTTTGAACAAAAATTACACAGTAATTTCATTTTAATAGAATAATATCCTAATATTTCATTCTACTTACCTAACTACTCTAAATACTATTTCATTTTTGATAAAAGTAATTTTGGTGCTTCTTACCACCAGCAGAAGAGCTTTTAATTATCCTACCAAAGTAGTGTGTCCACTACAATTTTCCACTATTGCAATCCATTCAATGTAGAAAATCTTATTCATTTTTTTCTGAAATTCTACCCAACATTAAAAAATTCACATGTCAGATAATCTCATATAAAAGTTAATCCAATAAAAAACCACTACCTATATAATTCATCATATACTATTGATGGCATAAATTTCATCAACCGGTGAAATGTATCAAATATAAAATCAATAAAATTACATCATTCATTATGTATATGACCTCATGAGCCTCATTATCCCTCAACATTTCAAAATATGACTAGTTCAAAATAATTTCCTTGAATTTCATCATGGATAACAACTCGTGATATCCAAATTTCCATAGAATATCCGACCAACATTTTCCATGTCCTTGAAGTATATATGATTAATGCAATGACATCATATTTTCTGGTGTCTCAAGGTGAATGAATATATTCAAGACTAAAAAATCCATAACATAGATACCCGGGCCCCCATTCTTAGTGAACATAGATAGATTTTGTAGATAAAACTCTATCATTAGATTAACCGTTGATGGTATAGTATGAATAATATAACATTACATGGATCTACTAACGCATAGAAATCTATAATGATGATTAACATTCATCACATCCTTGAAATATTTAAGAACCTATAAGTCTTTCATATTAGGACTATGTTGAATACCACCATCCTGATGCACATCTCATTGACAATAAGTAGGAATTTTTCATACAATAAATACACAGTCCTTATACCACATAATGACATAATGGTCAACCTAAAAAACAAAATAATAAGGAATGGGTAACTCATGATATCAATAATCTTGGATTTAAAAGTGAATTTTCATGACTTAAAAGTTCAATTCATTTCATTTATTAGATATAATTGGGATCTAATTTTATAGTTCATACTAAAAAATATACCACATAAAATAAATATTTCACTAATTATAAATTAATTTTAATGTATATATATATATATTACTATATTAGAATAAAGAAACATGTGTTCCCATATATTGCCATTCTTGGAAACATGTACAAATTTCAAGAAATAATAACATCACTGAACATGAAAATCACCCAATGTGAAAGAATATTAATCGTTAAAAATGACTAGGATGAACAATAATCACATCCCTTAGTACTCAAGTTTTAGAATTTTCATTAGTCAAACTACTTCTATAATGAAGCTCATTTCCAATGTCTGAAATGTGCCTATAATCTATTCTACATTTCCTAAAGAGTAAAATAGTTGAAACGAAAACCTGATCTTTTGATACCACTTTTTAAAAACCATGACCCATCACTCTCTTATGTGGCTAAATGGGTTTGGTTACTAGACACAAATAACACATCCACATATACCATATGATGCTGATATATAGTGGGTGTATAGAGAACAAATTGAAGAGTATATAAACCATAATAAAGTGTCAATTTATAATGAAAAACAAAAAATAATAGTCATATAAATAATAAAAATATTTTATCATATAATAGAAGTATACAAGATGAACCTCGTAAAAAATAAAAATGAATAGTGAATGTTTATTTAGAAATTCAAATAAATGACATAATGGAAGTCATATATAAAAAGAATCTGAAAACATAAGTAAACTCAAAAGATCTTGTTACTGAATCCATAGTCAGTCCTATATCTAAACTCCAACCTATAAAGTAATAAATAATAAAAAAACAAGCTTATTTTTTCTTCTCTATAGTATCATCCATGTAATATTACGAGGTATCAAATGGAGACTAAAATTGGTTTTGAGTATAACATAGTTGGTTTAAACCACCATTTATAAATAAATCCATTTTTATAGTATGTTTGTTAAATACCATGATAAATACGATTACTAATTAATCAATTAATTCAAAATAATAAACATTATTCTTTAGATCTATTCTATAATATCTGTAACAATAGTGAAATACCATGGTAACTAAAACTAGAAGTCCATAAAATAATCATAGAATATGGAATATCCCTCTATATAAAAATTTTAACAAAACAAGATCAAACACTACATATAATATTTTCATATAACTAGGCCATGGATCTATATAACAATTTTGGAATAACATGGCCAATCCATATATATAATCATTCCATCATAAACTGGACAAGGCCTAAAAGAATTATATTATAACCTATCCATTCCCAATAAGAATTATGACATAACTATCCTATATTAATTATAGAATAACTATTCTAATCCCACTAAACATTAAAAATTAACCAATCCAATCCTTATACGTATTGTATAATAAGAAAAATATAAGTCGTAATGTGAATGAGAATGAAACATCACATCATAAACCACTGAAGAAAATTAAACAAGTTACCTTTTACCTTTAATTTCACCTTTCTTCATCATGTAATGAATGAAATCATTTTCCATCAAGTATAAAAAATCATAACATATAAAATAATCAAAAAAAATTTAGTAAACTGATATGACATTTACATTATGATCCTTTCATAATAAATAACATAAGGTGTTATGTCATTCTAATTCACATTTTAACCCAACATCTTGTTTATTATTATTATAGTGTAGGATCCCCCTACACATGTACACAAGCCAGGTATCAACACTGTTGATCCCAACAGGTTCTACATAGTGTTTCGAACATTTAATGATCAACACATATTATAGGAATAGTCAACACTATCATTATATCATCTTGATTTCGTAGTCTTTCACACAAATAAATAAATAGAGTCAAACTATAGTGTTATCTTTTGTACCACCTATCAATATTTAGTGATCATAGAGACACATTCAGTAGGGATCAGTAATTAAGATAAAAGGTACAAGGGATCACATGTAAAAAAAATCCCATTCAAAAAATATGATCATAACTCAATTCACTGGTAGCATATGGATCACACCACTATAATGTAATATAGAAGAATAAAGGATAAAATCAAGAGGAAAAAACTGATCATTGTTCAAATTCTAGAATTTTATGTCTAGTGGGAGGAGAAATCACATAGAAATAGGATGGATTCTCACTAGGGTATTAGATAAGAAGATCTACATTGAGTGAAAATAATATAATATATATATAATGGTTTAAAATTTTGATCTAGATACATGAATTAACCAAAACCCTTTCATGGGGTTATTTTATTTATTTTTAGATACGTCGAAAAAAATGAATTCATTTTAAAATAACATCAATAATCCATTTCATGAAAAGAACTAATTTCATAGTGTACAAACTTTTAATAACATGATCTACTTTTTGATTTCATTTTGACAAAAATATCATGTAATGTAACCCATTAAGTGCATGAATGTTTCCAACAGGTATACCAAGTCCATTTTTCTATAGAAAAAAACATGAACCTCCTTCAATCCAATCCGAACCCATCGATAACCCACTAAGAAAATTAAAAAATTCATACCTAGGATTAATTATTTCAAACAATAATTCATCCCCAATCATTAGGGCATTATTTTTAGAACAATCTCTCCAATCGAAATTAAGAGGATTCCCCACAAAAGTGTAAAGTGAAAGTGAATAACCATCATAAATATATTCAACCAATATTCAAGATCTACTTAACTAGAAAATATACGATCTTTTAATAAACTACTTATAATTTATATAAGTTATATTAACTCTGTTAATGTAGAATTTTATTAACTATGCTATATTTATATTTCATAATATATAATAGTATATTCCAAAATAATATTATTAAAATCATAACCTAATAAATTTAAATTTTACAGAATATTACACCTAAATATTTATTTTTCATTCAAAATATTTTTTTTATATTGAAAATGATGTTGTTATAAATTTCATAATAATAATTTAACTTTTAAAATAAAATTCTAAAAACTATAAATTTCCACATTATATTAAAATTTTAATTTAAATAATAAATAACAACAATCTTTTTGGTACTATTAATGTATTAAAAAATATTATTTAAATCATACCCTCAATATTTTAACTGTAATATATAATTTATAATGATGGTATTAAAATATAAAAAAATATATTCACATATAAGGGTTCCATAAAATAATATTTTTTATCAAAACTATACTTGTATTAATAAATTATTATATGTACTGAAATAATGTATCTTCAAAAACATCTCATTTTAAATATTATGAGAAATTATAATTTATATTATTTAATTTAAAATGTTTACAAATAATTTATTAGAAATAAATTATACATAATTTAATTTATTTTTTTTCAAATTTGTTTTATTTTTTATGATTTTTATATCTTATTATAAAACATAATTTAATTATTTCTATTTAATTAATTTATATAATATTAAAAAAAATTAATTGATCGTTTTGAATTATATAAATTCTATTTTGTTAATATTTTAATGAAAAAAATGATTAACATTCTTATAATGATTCATTAACCCCTTAAAGAAATATTTTCCTCATAATTCTATTGACTTATTAACGTAAATAAAAAATTTCCAAATTTAGACTTAGGAAAACTATAATTGGTAAAATTTATATATTCAAAAGAGTTTCTTAATTACATAGAACATGGAATGGATTTTAAAATAATTTATAGTATATAAAAATTAACACCATAATCTACAAATGATTATAAAAGTTTTCAAATATATAAATTATGATTCCCCGAGAGTTAGAAATTATGTTATGTAGTTATAAAAAATTTTATATTTTATTTAAAATTAAATAAAATATGTATAATCATTTAAACATCCAAATAACTATTTCAATCAATTATTTGAAGCATTATAAAAATTTATTTATAAATAATCATCATTTAATCATCTTAAAAATTAATAAACTATATTGATTAACTTTCACAAGATCCTTGAACGATACCAAACACTTTTAAAAATTATTTTGAAAACATTTTGAAATCCTGGAGTAATTATAAAATTGGACAGTAATGTATTAGTCCCCTCCCTCCAAAGGTACATTAATGGGGGAGAGAGATAATGACCCCCATCTATCATATGTACCAATCCCTATGTCAGGGACTGGTGCTGAAGGTTTAAAAATTTCTAGAATAGTCTGAATAAAAAATTACAATATAAATATGATATGGCTATAAGATAAATCAAGCACAAAAAAATCTGTAACACAGAATAAAATAAAGTTAATAACAATCTCACAATGCATGTATAAATAGAACCGATAAATATATAAGTCTCCAAAAGTAAATACCCAACATAACACAAATGTAGTCACATAAAATCTCACCATGGTACGAAGTAGTAATGTCTATCATGGTTGAAGTATTCCTCCTGGGAACCTTATAAAAGATTTATATATATAGTGTTAGTATATAAGTATTCTCAGTATAAAAATTTATGTCTCCCATTCACATCTGAAAAAAGTATACTAATGAACTATTATGAAAACATCAGATCCAATCCACACCAATATATGTATCCAAAAAACTAACATTACTAGGGATTTCCCACCAAATAACACATCAAATAATAATAATATAATGTAAATAATATCGATGGAGGGTTCCAAGAAAATGTTTTCTATATATTTTCCTCTCTCACACCAAAATGTCATACATCCTAGTGTTCTCACCGCATGTAATTAGCTTTACAAAAAACACCTGAAAGCCCTATGTGATCAACTAACATTACATCACATAAAAATTTTATTTGGGCATCCCAAACATGAAGGATACTAACAATGTCCCCTCCTACTATCATGCATGACCCCAACCATTTTCCATCAATTCACCTCTTTCATGAAGAAACATGGGTCATCACATCAAAATACAACACATATAAATAATTTCACTACTGACTTTTGGACATCATAGACCATGTATATCAACAATTAATGGAATTGATAGATAGAAAAAGAGGGTATCCATAAATCTATCCTACAACTCCCCAAGCTACAAAAATAAAAAACTATGCTCTATAGGATATGCGACACCGAATATCTAAGACAAATAAATTATTATTATGTAAATATTTATGTTTTATCATTTTTATAAAATTATCACATATTAGAAAGATTTACTGGTTTATTAAATATGTAAATATAAACTCTTATGAAGAAATATATTGATAAAATCAATATAAATAATCACTCATTTTTTGGTTATGCCTTCATTATATGTTTTTTAATATAAATTCTATTTTATATTGTGAAACAAATTATTATTATTTTATAGAAATATTAGAAAATTTATTTAAAAAAATAAGATCTATTTTTGATATCATCATATGAAAATTAACTTATGTTTAAATTTTGGTGCTTTATAGACAATATAGATTTTATGTAAATAGTGAGAAAATGTTTTATGTCAAATTTTAATTAATTTTTACAAATAAAGTAATATAGAAGACAATAAAGTTATTTAGTTTTATACAAAAATATAAAAAATAATTTCATTTATATTTAATTGAATTAATTACATTTAAATCATCTTTAAATCTGATATTAGTTATTTTTTATTATTATGATAGAGTTGAATTTTCTAAAAAACTATTTTAAAATATAAAGCATTTATCTATAATTTTTAATTAATATATCTCAAAATTGGGAATGATTTAAATGAAATTTTAATAATATATATCAATATTTATTATTTTAAATTTATATAATGATGTATTTTAATTATAGAGTTAAATTACAGTTCATTTTATCAGTGAAAAATGTATTTTTTAGAAAATTATTTTTCATTAAGATTTCTAGTATTATTTTATATTAAATTCGTCTAACAATGTGAATTTATTTTTATAAAATATAATACATGTTATTAATTTTCATAATTAATATTAGTAAATATGTATAAAATAAATTTTCAAAAATATGAATAGTAACTGTTTATAATATTTATTATATTAGTAAAAATGAAAATAGGATAATTAATGATTGAAATATTTTGACAAGGACTATATACAATATATTCATAATAGTAATAATATATATTTTTATTATAATTTAATAATGTAAATAACATATTTTTTCATTTTAAATAATTAAATAATGATTTTAATTAAATTTTTGATACGTTAAAACAAAAGATATATTTTGGGAAAAGTATTGTTTCAATGAAGGTACAATTTTTTAAATAATTTTTTTTAATAAATTTTATATTATTAAAGTATTATCAAGAAATATTATAATTTAAATATATATGATAATATTATTTTATTATGTGAAAATTTAATATTTTTAATTGTTCAAAAACTATCATTTTCAAAAAACCGCACTATTTATCAACGAATATAGATTCTCCATCCGAAGTAAAAATTAAGATATTGAAAAAATTATTATGATAAGATAAATGTTATTTTTGGAGATGGAACATACAAATTATCCATTGTGTAACATTTCATGATTTTCTAAGAAAGTCGAATTTTCATGTTAAAATTATATACTATATCAATATATGGTGTGTATTATGACATCATAGTGACCCAAAAATTGATCTAAAAACCAATTAAAGGTATCAAAAAACGATTGTTTTAATAACATTTAACATAATTTTTTTAGTTTTTATTATTATTTTCATAAATCCATTATGAATCCATCAAAAAATATATTATGTTTTAAGTTTGTAAAAAGAATTTTTTAGAACATGACTCACTTCAACATCAACACGTGTAATATTTTAATATGGTATATTATAGAAATTATGAAAGAATGAATACCACCCCACTTTTAAGACACCTTTTTAAAAAAATGGGTTGGTTTGTGGTCTTGGTTATTATATTATATAAACTCCAAAACCATTGATTGAGAAATAATAATGAACTCCCCTCCCTTTTATTATACAAACCTACCCATTCTCTAAAAAATATTCAATGAAATTAAATTTATAACATCTTTAATATTACCTAAAACTCATATATCCATCAATAGGTTCTTAAAAACTCTCAAGAATCTCTACACAAGCTTTTCAAGTCACCCGCTCATTGTAAGGGAAATCCCTCTCTTCTTTTTATTCACATACCTCTTTTATGTTGTTCCTAAATATTTACATTTTATCATTTTTGGGTTTTTCTTTTACCAACAAAATTACATCCCTTAAATTTATAATGTATTATATTACTATTTCAATCTTATTATTCCCTCCATTTATCTTTTATATAACCCTGTTACCATGTTTAAATTTAGTAAGGGGCCTCTCCCTCTTTTTTTATCCGAGTACCATCATCATATTTATCTTGTTTAATCTGAATTGGTTATTTTTTAATGAACCTATAAACATAAATATAATATATAATTTATTTCATATGAATTATATAATAATGATCCCCTAAAAATTTTTCCCATACCATGGTCATTACTATAAAAAATTTTAGCAAGGGATCCCCCACTGTACTTTTTATTCAATAAGAGATTTTCTTGTCACACACATTAGTATTCATTTGTTTTTTTTATATTTTTGTAATATTCCACATACACCACTTTTATTTCCATGTGATTTGACACCCCTTTTATCCTCATGAATACATCATGTGATCCTTTATATATACCTGTCACCATATCAATATTTGGTTAGGGATCTCTCCGTCCTCTTTTCAATTCAAGAACATTACATATTTGATGCATTTTATTATCTAATACTATTATTGGTATATAATGCTTCACACTACTCTATAAATATCATTTTTTGTAAATATTAATATTTAAAACTTTATAAATCAATAAAATAGTATTATTAAACTACGAGTACTAACGTTATGATGCTGAAATTTCACCATGATTTTCCAGGCCAAACAATTGTCTTATGTATATCGATAGCAATTTCCATTCAAGGTTGTTAACCATTATGTAATTATTTTTTGTTTATTCGGATAATTCATGTATTTTTTCAAGACTCCATTTTCATGTAATAATATGTGATGACTAAATGTTCCATGACGCAGGATCTATGTGGAACACATTTCCATATTAGTGATATTAAAGTGATAGGTGCGTCATGAATTATATAGTGATCCAATAAATTTGGAAATATTTTATTCTCAAATTGAATCCTAAGAGGTATTATTGTGTAAAAATAATCAATAATGAGACATTCCCACCATGTTATGATATATCATTTTTTATCCTTGACCTATTTTTATAATGTCATGTCTAAATTTGTTTCCACTTTCCAATGTCTCCTTTTAAATTATCATTTCATCTAACGAATCATTGTTCATGGTTATGAATATCACTTCAATTTAGTCTCTTTGATATGCCTATTATCTGACATTTAGTTTATTTTTATGTATTTCTATGTTTATAAATATAATAGGATTTATCAGTAAACCCATTGTTATGTTTGTACCCAGAATATCTGAATCATTTTAATGTAAGAAGGAATTTTATGATCACAGTAAGCTATTTTTCAAAAATGGGGTTGTACCACATATATTATGTCATTATGAAATGTACCTAATTATACAAAGATAATATGATTATTGATATTTTGATTTGTATTGTATGTAATCATAAATATTAAATAATGAATTAATGTGTAGTAATGAAACTTGTTATCGTAGTTGGTATACATGAAATGCTTAGTAATTTTTGTGATTCTGATTTGAAAAAAATTAATTAAATCCAGATTGATAACCATAATCATTACAAGACATATCAAAATTATAGAAAAGTTTTCAGTATGTGATTGAAAATAAAATACATCCATGACATGATACTAAATGCTTATGTGGCTCTAGAATAGATATACTAGGGGTAAAAAAACACTGAAATGAGATAGAATCAATCCAGAACTGGTGAATGACAATAGTCCATGTTTCACGTCTAGTTTTAAAATTACAGGGCATATTATTTTTTTATCTCCAAGATCATTATGAAAAATTTAAAGGAATAAAAATTCCCATAGGATTTTATATCACTAAATAGATCATTCATAACATATATAGATTCTTATTAATTATAATGATAAGGAAATACATTTAATTAATTATTTATCCTTTTAATGTTGTCGGAATCATGATTATCCATTTAAACACTATAATGTACACCAATCCAATTTTATAAATTCTACAGTCTATTGTTGGAAGAAAGATGAACCTTGTCAATAACCAATGTGATGGGTAAAATTGTAACTCCATAAATAAGATTCCTAAGATGTCTAGTGTTCTGATAACCAGTATATTGATTGTTTTATACTGTATAACAAAAATAATTTTTTTCAAATGGAATATATTTTAGATTACATATATATCAAATCATTTTAGGATTATATCTCATATAATTTCATCTAAAAAGGGTGACAATAGAAATTAGATTCATTTTACTACATGCCATGAAATGTGGCATGCAACACTTATGAAATGTCCAAAAAATGAACTCAAAGTTGTTTTAAGTGTTGAAAAATATGCCATTAAGTATATAGTTTCTGAAAAAAAATGATTAACATGATGAAAGGGAATAAAATTCATATAATAAAACATATCATTGTTTTATTTTTTATATAATTATAATATGGACGTTATCCAAGGAAATTCCTTAACTAAAGAGTTAAATCCAAGCCTAAGGAAGGACCTATGATATGGAAATCAGCAAAATGTAAGGATTAAAGTGTTTATGTATTAGTATTTTAGAAATATGTTGTAAAAGTTGTATATAAATTAAATAATTTTTGTATTAATCATGATAAAAATAATTACTATTCCATAATTGTTTTTAGATATATATTAAAAAAATAACTAGAACAGTATTGATAACCTATAAATGCGATTTAGTGAAATGTTTATTGATAAACCTCAATATAGTTTTTTATGTGGGGATAAATCTATATAGTATTGGGATGAAATTTATATTTATATTATTATGTTTAAAATAATTGATACCACCTGAAAATATTTAATTTTTTTATTTTTATCAGGATTAATGATTCTTTGGGAAATCGTATTACATGAGAAATTTTCTTTTATTATAGGGTTATTAATGTAATTTTTAGAGAATATTAATTTAACATGGTTTATATATATATATATATATTGTTTTTTAATAATATTAATTCTCATTTTCTTTTGGATATTTTATATTAAAGTTATGAGATTAACATTGAGGATAAATGATTCATCAATTTTTTAGTTATAAGTGTTATTTTGGATATATGATTATTTATTTAGGGAATGATCTGTGATAAACCATTGAGATTATTTACAGAAAATTAGAAGGTAATATATTAATATTTTTAATTACAAAAACAATTTTGTATTTATTAATTATATTATGAATAAATTTTTTTTCTTTGGGAAATTATGTGATATATTATTATATATTTTTTTAATTTAGAAAAAAAATTAATCTTTAGTGATCAATGTTTGATGAAAAAGAAAATATTGCATTATAAATTTTGTAAAGGATGATTTTATAATATTTGAGAAAGACCAAATCTATAGTTAATATAATATATAGTAATGAAATTATTAAACTATAGGAAAATAACCATAAAAACAAATTGTTTTCATATTTTGATAATTTCGGATGAGTTGATGGTATTTTCACCCATCACAGATTTATTTCATTTTGGTCACTAGATTTATCCAGGCCATATTCTCAATAACATTGTATTAGTTCATTGTAGTTAGTTCTCTACTCCATGAAGATGTTTTCATTTCTAACTAATTTTCACCTTCACCAAAACATAGATATTTGATGGCCTTCATACATCACATTCATTCATTTCATATGGGTGTTTTATTATCCCTTTATACAATGTTGGTTTTTTCAAACAATTTTTACTGAAAAATATTTATTCTTATATCATATTTAAATTTCAAGGATTCAATTTATTTAATTGAGGAAAAATGTAACACCCATCACTTTTAAAACTAAAAACTATGCTCGAAAGCATATGTGATATGCAACAACAAACCCAAAGAAAAATCCTTAATAAATTAGACATTATTAAAAATTACATTATATTTTCATACAGGAGTAGAATTATCTAATTGATGATATAAATTTCCATCTAAACATTTTTTTTGATAAATTCATAGTAAACAATCACTCAAATTTTTGTTATGTCTTGACAATAATTTGTATCACAAATTATTTTAATTTTTTTTAAAATATTAAAATTAATTTATACAATATTTAGAAGATGAATTTTATAAAATTATATCCATTTTAAGGTTTATGATATCAATATTATCACATTTTTAGAAATATGTTATTTTTTAAAAAATTGTAGATTTTTATTCGATAATGAAAGATATCATTTGAATGTTAAATTTTCATTCAATTAGATAATTTATGAAATATAAAAGTCCCAATATTAATTTAATTTTATTTAACGTAATATTATATTTTAATTAGTAATATTTATTTCAAAGTATTACTTTTAAGTTATATTTATTCCATATTTTCGTATAAGTTTATTTAAATGATTTAAAATGAATTTAATTTTTTTTAATATAGAATAATTATTTATTATAATTATTTACAATAACAAAAAATGAGAAATTATTTAAATTTTATTTTTATATTAAATATCAATACATATGAATTTAAATACCTATAGTAATGATTACTTATTAAAGAGCTAAAGTAAAATTTCTTTTTTCTTGAGAATTTTGTTTCCTAAAAACCACATTCTATAATGTCTGTGTTTTTAAATTTATGTTAATAGTATTCCACCGGTATTAATATATTTTTATAATAAGTATTACATTTTTGAAAAAACCATAATTATTAATATGTAATATGTAAAAATTTGTTTATGAAAAATATTAATTTTAATCATAAAAAATATTTACTACTACATTGAAAATGAATATATTATATTTAAGAGTAAAATTAATTTAACAATGAATATAGAAAAAATTATAATATTATGAATATATATATTAGTATATTAATAATTATAAAATTGTTTCAATAGTATAAATGATAAAAAATTCATGTTAATTGGATTTTGATATATTAAATCATAAATTATAAATGGTTAAAAATATAGTATCAATAAAGGGAATTTTTTTGATTAATAAAATAAATTTTCAATATATATATATATTTAAATAAAATAGAATTATTAAGTGTTATATATAAAATATAAATGATAAAATAATATTATGATGTGGAAATTTAATTTTTAAAACTTTTAAAATTAATTTATTTTAAAAAACCGATTATTTCTCAATAAACATCCATTCTATATTAAATGTAAAATTTTACATATTTGAAAAATAATTTTTAATAAATATATTTTATTCAATCATTTACTGGAAATTATGCAATGGTGAATTTTTTATGATTTTTCATGAAAACATAATTTTATTTGAAAAAATTAAATATAGTAGAAATATTTGATGTATATTATGACAACACAATTACCCAAATGTGTTATAATAAATTCTATTATTGATATTATATGTTATTGGGTGTTAATACAAGGAATTAATGGTATATTAATTTGTTAAAATGGTTATTTATTTCCTAGTGAGACTTCACAATGGAAATGTCAATGTATCAGGGGGTGTTCAGGGCCTGTTTGTAGAAAGAACCCTAAATTTTTTGAAAAAAAATAATGGTCACACGGCTAGGAGAATATATGTACATGACACAATATTACAAATTAACAGGCTAGGGGTGAACTGTGGGGTGAAAGAGGATTCTTGGTTTTAGGCAAACATGCAACCTATGTCACAATCCCAAGAGAAATGTTGTAGGCCTTAGACTGAGGCTCATCACATGGTCGATGCACTATTTGTCCAATCATGTTCCATGTACAAGGATGGTCTTCCATGAGTAAGTTCTTGTCATGATTAGACTAATCATTTTTCTAACCATTTGGCTAAACTGTGTGACCGAGTTAAAAGAGGTTAACTGACATTTTCACCATAATGACATGTATTTTAAACCCCATAAATCTATTTTCATTTCAATGAAAATGGGATATCATTTTTATCTCACAGGAAATCATTTTGAAGTCTTAGGCTATTCTATGGGATAAAATTCAGATGAGATACATGATTTCACCTGTTATTTTATTGTTTTATTTGAACCATTAATTTCATGTATCATATTTAGATGTTATTCACTTTACATAATTACAAAACTTTTATTTATGTGCATGATAATATGACGAATTTTATGGATTTTCATCCATTCATATGTTTTCACTTGATCTGCACTGGATTTTAGCTCAATACAAGATCTGTTTCCTACTATGAACCAGTAGTAGGAATTATATACCATTCCCTCGAGTTTTGGTGATTTATAATTATATTTTTTGTTGTGAAACAAGAGGGAAACTAAAAAATAACCCCATAAATTGAATTAAAGATTTAATGGAATGAATTGGAACATTTTATGGATTCCTACTAGTTCCATTGATATTTTTTAGGCTGTTCCTCCACTGAGTCTTCTAATTGGGTATTCCTTTATATTTTCCATTTTTTAATAATTGTTGTGTGTGTTTTCACATTCATATTTTGAAGAATCACTTTTAAACAGAATGATAATTTAATTAATATGTTTAGAGGAGTGTTTTCCTTCTTTGACATGTGACAACATGATGTGAATTCTCTTAAATTTTAAAAAATGGACATATTAAATGTGTAGGAAGAAATAATAGACTATAATTGAACATTACATAGTAATTTAAATGATAATATTATTTTATATGATAGTGGATTCCTTGTTAGATATACCATTTATGTTTATTCTATTAGATTCCATGGACGTTTCTCTAATGGATTTTAATTACAATAGTGAATTACTCAGATTCATTTCCACAATGCATCTTAATTTGTTATGATGCCATTATTTACTATACTACATGGTCCCAACATCTATGGTCTCATGTTGAACATTTATTTTTTGATATAATTGAACAAGTCCAAACAGATCATTTATTGGTTTCTATTTAGATTCTCCTTGCACAGAACATGGGTTCATTGTTATTATATATCATGGGTTCAACACTTCATTTTTTTTACACTTTTGATTACATGATTATGCAATTTCGGATGAAAATTGATTATATGGGGTGTTCATGATGGATATGGTATACTGGATTGTATAACAGGGAAATGATGGTATTTATACATGATTACTCAGTGGGTATTATTTGGATATTATTTTTCAATTATTTAATGATAGCCCTAGTATGGGTATTGTACTTTAGTAGGTAGACTTGGAAGTGTCAATTATTTATGTTATACAATATCTCTTGTTTGAGGTTTCATGCCTATTTTTTAGTGAAAATTGTTGGTAAGGACATTTTTATATATTATTAGATAACATTACATTCAAAACATCATACAAGTGATATATTATGCATTTCCTTTGTTTACATCATAGAAACAAGATAATTATAGACAGTTTTGGTAGTGACCTAATGAACGATATCCCATTCCTTTTCCATCCCGCCATTGTGTACTCAGATAGACTTATTAGAAGTAGTCAGGGAATAGGGAATGTACCCACTTTTGGATTAATGATTTTTTATATTCTGAGGATCGTGGGAGAGAAGGACTGAGATGAGGCTCATGATGATGTATTAGATACCACTTTTTTGTATTTATATAATTTTAATATATTTATTTAATTTTATGCTTTCAATTGTATTTTCCTACTTTATAGATTTTTTACATAATCATCATATTTATATGTAATTACTTATATTGTTTTTATCTATTCTTCTTATGAATGTATATATAATTTTTGGTAGATTTACAGCTTCCACTGTTAATTAATATGTTTACATCATCTATTACACACTCTAAAATGAGTTAATAGTCTCCCCATGCACACACCGTAACCCCTCACTATTATTCTATAGCTCTGGAGTTTGGTGAGGCGCACTTTTACCAATGTGAACTATTGGATTGAGGATCCATTTAGTGGCGTCCTAGTACAGAGATTACAAATTTATATTAGAGGGTTTCATTTTTGGTTTATGGAAAATTAAAATAGAAAGTGATTATGAAGGAAATCTAAAATTTTAATGAGATTTTTCTTGGAGAATCTTATCCATGTATATGAAAAACAAAATTTCATTGAATGTGAATCACTATGTTATGGATTTTCCAATCACTGTTTAATTGATTCCACCATTGGGTCACACACATGATGTATGTTGTTTTTATGATCCTAATTTTTTAAATTTACCTATGATATTTAGGTATGTATATAAAGAATAATTTTAGGATACCTTCATGATTCACATTCCATGCGTTATTCTATTCTATATATGATGAATTTATTGACTGTAGGAACTTTTTAAATGTTCCCTACACAATATGAATGTTTAGTGCTATCCTTTTTTTATTCTCTTAAGAAATTTAGTTGGTACTTAGAGTTCATTTAATAATAAAAACTATTTTTTTCTTGAATAGGCTTCTACAAGAATCTTAATCAATCAACTATGGAATGTTGATTCTAGGAATATTCGTCACATGGACTATATGGTGTTATAGTAGGGAATATGTGGATATCAAATCTAGGTTTATGAGGTGTATTTCCAGAAATAAATTAAAAGTGGAAAGTCATTTAGTTTAAAAATTTAATGAGAAATATGACTAAATATGATATTTAATTTGAGAGATATATAATGTGTCATTGACATGACTTTTGAGTGGTAAGTAGGTTGTCTGTCTAGTGATGTTTAAGCGTATTTCCTTTCACCCAGTCTTAGATTTTGGAAAATTTAGATTGGTATAGATTGTGCATAAGAGATTTTTAACCATCCATGTGTTTTAAAATTTTAGCTTCTTGTTTTCAATCAGATAAAATCCCGTTCTTTTGGAATTTAGAGACATTCAACCATAACGACCTATATTAAAAATATAGGAGGGTATTGAAGACCATTCTGTTGAGGTGGTGGGCAATGGTATACTAGAATATAATCCAGTAGTTCCAGATGAGTCACTAATTTTGGTACTAGACCCAGGTGAAAAGGTAATTTCTTTAGGATTTTCATGTATATATGATAACTTTTCATGGTTCACTACAACATTCCTCATCTATGGACAATCTGACATGTTTTTTATAATAACATCACCCACCCACATTTAAAAGGTATTTTGGTCAATAGGATATTGCGCAAAGAATTTCATATACAGTGTTGATATTTCATCATATTGAGTCTCCTATCCAGAGGATATTCAAGCACATGACATATATTTCTTAGGTAGTGGAAAGACATTGGTTATATGGTTTAATCAGGGATAAAACACTATGAAATATGGTTGGGAGTGATTTATATTCCATGTTTAATGTCCAAATGTTTTTCAAGACACTCATAGTCGAGCCTGATAGCAAGCTTATGTGTCTAGCGTCGAGGTGATGGAATTTATCAAATTCAAGGAATTACATACAGTGATATAGTGTTTTTCACTAATAAAACATGTGAAGGATCTATCAATGGAAGAAAAAATTGAGGATGGTCTTAGTCATCCCATTCGATCTTCAGAAATGTGTTTACATTGACTGCTATTACTGATATAAAAAATTATGAACATATTATTTAGTGGAAAATGTTGTATGTTGGGTCAACAACATATGGATGTTATGTATCTATCACTATTTGTTCAATGAATTCTAATAGTATGTGTCATATTTTGGCTTCTCGTGTGTGAATTAGTATCTAGGATATATGTGCAGGTAGATCTATTTTTTGTCATCAATATGGAAGACATGGGAATATTAGGAATCAGTGTGATCGAGACCGAGTTGAGTGCCCTCATTGTAGTATTATGGGGCATGTAGATCATTTTTAGGAACATTCCTCTATCAGTTAGCGAATGTTGGTTAACACAATATAAAAGATCATTTGAATGGATTATAGCACAATCTCAGGATGGGAGCCTAATGGGTGAATGCCGATCGAGATAATGTTTTGGTCATGGATAAGGTAGCTAGGATCCAGTTGTACCTATAAAATATTGTGAACATTCTGTAGGAAGTGATCTTGTTTCACAGGACCATGGTTTTGAACATATGTATTATCTATAGAATACACCATATGAAAAGAGAATTAGTCCATATATGATGAATTGTAGGATCCTAGTATCCTCTATGATAATATAATGTCTTCTTTTTATTGTCGAATCCTATTGTTTTAAAAATATTCATGTGGTCGAGATCATTGTGTCTGATGTTTATTCTTTAATGTTTCATGAAACTTGATACTCTAATAGAAAATAGATCGAAGACTATGCTTTAGTTCAAGGGATTTACCATGATAAAGGTGGGTTTCATTTCATATGGTACATTTGTTTCCTCAAGGTGATAGGGTTTGACATCATACTTTGTTTGTATTGATTAGTTTCATATCAAGTCTAAATTTATTTCTATCGAATAATGGTAAATTTCATACCACAAAAATGGGTTTTTATAATCAAATGGGTGAATGTGATATCTTTGAGATCCGAGATGGATTTCAACATCAAGGGATGGGATGGATGATATTACAAATTTCTTGTTTTTATCCAAATGATTGTGAAGAACATTTTGCAATCATTCCACTGGTGGTTGATTATTTATGAGGTATTTTCCCTGATCAATTTTCTATTCTACCACTTATGAGATATGATGATTTCATTATTGATCTAGTTCAAGGAGCTACATCAGTATCCATTCCACCTTATAGGATGGATACTAAGGAGACGTAGGGGCTCAATTGGAAGGTAGATTAGAAGGAGGGATTGGGGTTTATAAAACCTAGAAAATATAGATTTGGTTTTTGGTCCACTTTTTAAAATATGTGGATGAAATACTTAAGAAATACTTGGATTATTGAAATTGAACCAATTGATGTTATATTACTAGTATCCCTTTCCAGAGATAGATAACCTTTTTTCATCTGTGAGGAGATCAGATGACCTATAAAAATGATTTCATATTAGTATATAACCATGTTCATTTTTGACCAGCATACAAACCTCATAATTATTTTCATAGTAGGTATGGCCTATATGAGAATTTGGGTATTTCGCTGGCCTCACAATTGTGGTAAAAAATTATGGTGCTGATAAAAATTATTTTAAATCATTTCGTGCATTCATTTGTGTTGGTTTTCATATATTATATCTTGGTTTATTTTCATAATAACAATGACCATTAAAATATTCATTAAATAATTTTGTATACACTAAGAGAGAATCAGTTATATACCAAGATCATTAGGTTTTACTTCTAGATAGATAAAATTCACTTACAGGGAAATATAATCTTAGAGGAAGGAGTATCAATTGACACATAGATGTTAAGAGATATAGTTTCTTATAAGTATCCTAAGAAAATATTTAATATATTTTGTTTATTCAGAATAATGAGAAATTATTGAGTACTCCTAAAAATTTTATCTATCTTAGAATAAATTTGATGATATTGAATAATAGGGATGTGATGTTTTTAAGGATTGATACCTAAGAGAGAACCTTTTATGATCTGAACGATGAACTAAATTCAGCATTGGTCATGATTCTGATAGATCCAAGTTGGACTTACACCAGGTATTGTGATGAATAAAATATCATGATAAAAGCGTTTTTTATTTATTAGGATAGATTAATGTCATGCAGGTCCTGCTATTTAAGGATATAGAAGAAGAATTAGTTGATGTGTGATTTTGATAAAGCTACAATTGTTCATGCTTTTTTGATGTCTGATAGGATATTTATTGGGAAAGCATTTTTTGGTGTACAAGGACACATAAACCCCTCAAATGTATATTTAAACAAAAATACATGAATTTTAGGTATATAAGGTTGGTTTAATACATAAAATATTTTCACATAGAGAGTTCTTATACACTAGTAGTGGGAAATGAAGTGGGTAATCAACTATGAAATATGACTCATATACAAGAAGTTCAGAAGTCTAGTAGCGAGTGGTGGATTATAGACATTTTTGTAGATGTTCAGATTGATGTGACAGATAGTCAAGGAATGGATTATATTTTACACATATTTGTGACCGCAACCCTACTTTATAAAGTATGGATGAGGCTTGTTTTAGGTTATGAAGGCCCAGTCTTTCTGGAGACTGTGTTAGATGAGTACCCAAAGCTGGGTTTCACTATTGGTGAGTATGAAATTAGTTTTATTCATGCCCATGTTTGGGTTCAAGAAGAAATATGTGAGAAGATAATGATAGAGATTAATGCCTCATTTTGAGAAATCAAACTAGGTATTTCCTTATTGTATCTTGATTTATGTAACTATTATTTGTGGATGGTTATGAAATGTTAGGTACTATATTTTTTCACAAGGTGTTCCTCCTCCCTCCAGTTGGTTAAGGTAAAACATAAATGGATAGTAGTTATTTTACATCAGTTACCCATTTCTTATGTCAAAATGGGAAGACATCTCCATTGGTTTTGTGACAAGTTCTGTAAAGTCTCTTTGAGGTAGTGATTCTATAATGGTTTTTATTGATACGATTTTCGGTGTTTCTCATATCATTCTGATCATAGAGACTATATTAGTGGATGGGAATTTGAGGTTGTATATTTGTGAGATATTATGACTTCATGGGGTTCCGTATACAATTGTATTAGAGAGGTATTCACGGTTTACAACTAGTTTCTAGTCATTTTTTCTATGGTTATTGGGTAAACATTTGACTCTGATAAAGGAATAGCACTATTAGGATGATGGCTAGTTAGATTGCATTAAATAAGTTAAAGAGAACATATTTCGAGAATGCGTTTATGATTTTTATCGATAATTGGAGAGGAAAATTCTATTAAGAGAGTTTTCCTTCAAAAATATCTATAAGATGATGATAAATATGGACAATTCTATGGAATTTTATTGTAGTACATGGAAATTTTCTCTATGATAGTTAGACACATGTGAGGTAGCATTTCTGGGACCACATCACTTTTATGATACTTTCAAGATGGTCTAAATGATTTGAAAATATATGGATACTACATTATTGACATAGAAATATAACACCAATTGTCATCGAAGACCTCTAGAGTTCCAGGATGGGGATCATATTATTTTATGATTTATACTTGGGAAAGGACATAAATGGATTAAAAGATAGGTAAATTTTTTATATAAATATTCGGTTCCATTATAGATTCCAAACAGAGTCAGGTAGATGGCCTATAAGTTGATTTTTTCATATTTATAGCATTCAATTCCTAACATCATCCACTTCTCTTTACTGTGTTGTTTTCAATCACACTAGGCATGAACTCTCCAGTCAGAAGAGTAGGATTTATAGGTATATGCATCCTTTCGAGAGTATGTTATTCATGTCATTGATATGAAAATGATGGTTCTTTGAGGCTATTCAATTTCTCTAAAAAAAGTTAAATGGGAGAAAACACATTTATTGGATAACACGTGGGAGTAGGATGCTGCCCTACATACTTTATAGAATGATTTATTCTATGGAAATTCTTGACCACCATTTTATGGGATATTTGTGGATGAATTTCATTAATGGGGGAAATTTTAAGAACCATATTTTCCCTAAAACTTGTGGATCATCTATTTTTCACTTTAAATTCACATTTTTTACTAATGAGGGTACCCAATGTAATCGAGGGTATATCAAGGGTGTATTATATTTTTTAGAGCACATATCATGAATTTTTGGAAATATAGAAATGGATACATGGTTAGGATATATCAATCAGGATAGTTCACAATATTAGCCTTAACCATGTGGGGAGTGAAATTGGGTTGAAGGAAGTAATATGATTTGAGGAATCTATTTCTCCTCCAGCATAAACCTGTGTGTAATGATCCATATATTTTAAAGAGGCTGAGTGATTTTTTGGTTCATGGTTTATCTAACTATTAAACATCACTTTGTAAGGTCTTCATTGAGTTTGTAAGGGGTTCAAGGTTTCCACATGGTTCAGAAAAACATGCATCCAACCAATGTGACCTAGTTCAAATATGGTAAATCACCTCTTATCCTTAATGACAAACATTTTGAAACCCATTCTTCTTATTTTTATTTCAATGAACCTTGGATGACATTCTTCTCTAATTGGAAATACTTTTTAAGCCTAATGTTAGTCTATGAGATAAAATTTTGATACAATATAAGAGTTGACTTCTAATATTATTTTTGGAGTCACCAATGTATGTCTTTATACCATAATGTGTCATTATTAATTTGAATTAATATCAATGTTGTTATTTAAAAGAAATATATATGCCATATTTTTTATTTGTTTCTTCTGTTCTCTGTATTTCTCTCAATCCGCAAAGAATAAGAGCTTCTTATTCGAATAGTTCTCTGCTACAGAAAAAATTGTATTTATATACCATTCCATCTAGGTTTTGTTCTTTATAAACATAGTTGATGTAATTTTGTGATATTTACATTCCAACATCACCCTTAAAATAATTAAGTGATTAAATTCAATGAATTATAAATTATTATGGATTCAAACTAGTATAACTCATATTTATGGAGGTTGTTTACACATCCAAGGCCTTCCATGGGGTGTGCCATTGTATTTTATATATTTTTATATTACATATGGGGTTAATGTGTTCATTCCTTTTTATTTGAATACATTATAATCTGAATAAGAATTGAATTGATATGTTTTGGAGAATTTTTTACTCTATTTCCACGTGATTACATGATGTGAATTATATTATTTATTTCCATTGATATAGTCAAATGAGTTAGAAGATTTCATGTACTGTAGTTAAATGTGAAGTGATTATTGAAATAATATGATGATTTAAATGTTATTGGATTCCATTGTTGGTATACCTTGGACCATGTTCCATTTAGATGTTATAGATGTTTCTCTTATGGATAATGTTTATGGTAGTTGATAACTAGGACATATTTCCTCCTTGAATTTTATTATGTAGGATAACTTATGCCCATTTTTCCTATGGATCTAGATTTCTAGTAGTCATATTACAGATGGTATTAATTAATTCTCCATGCATTGCACATGGACACAACTGAGTTTCCATCATGATAATCTTGTGACAGGATGGGGATTCCATGGTCATTAATTCCACATATCTAGAACATTGTGATCTGAAATTTTGTATCACATAGTGTGGGCCTTGTTGATAACACGCGATTATACAAAAATTAAATGATGGATATAGAGTTATGGATTATACCTTGTGGTCGTGGGGGGTATTTATATTTATTTACATGGTGAGGCCAATGCATATTTTTTTACCCTTTATTGATTTCCATTATTAGTCTATTAATATCAATTGGTTAGACTAGATAATGTAACTTATTGTATATGTTATTAAGTAGAAATTGTGTATGGGTTCTTGACTATTGTTTGTATGAAACCCTTTTTGGATGGATAGTTTCATATATTCCTTAGGATCATTACATTTTTTACTTCATAACTGTGATATTTTGAACTATTCTTGTGTATATATCACACATACTGAATTGATATGGAATCCATTAGTAGTGGTTTACTGAATGATATCTCAAAGCATGTTTTAGTGTCCATTTTGTAACAATAAATAATTCATTAATGTAGGATGGGACTGAAAAAATCACCAACTATACAATTATTTATTTTTTCTTTTTAAATGAGTAAGGTTGCACAGGGCTGAGATGACGATCATTAGACAATATATGATAACCCTTTTTGGTATTTTTGATTTTTCATTAAAAATATTGCACTATATGATTTTATACATATTTAAATGAATTATATATATTTGAAATGTTCCTCATATATATATAAGATCACCTTCCAAAATGATTATTTATTTCTGTAATAGATGTATAACATTTTATTGATTAATTAACTACTTCCTAAATTGATTGATATATTTACATACCCCATTCCACACTCTTACGTGTGGATATTTTCTCCTAATAGACATAACATAGGACCACGATTCCAGCCAGTGGCCTCTACAATTCGGAGAGGAGTGCAAGAGGGCTTCGTAGCCACTGTTTCATAGGACAATTTTATGTAATTTTGGATAGAAATTAATATTATACATTACCAAAACTATATTTCACATTTTTAAAAATTTGATTCCAATTTATTTTTTAAATTTTAGAAATATATTATGAAACATTGAAAACATATTTTATATATTATGGTTTGGAAATAATTTATTTTATAACATTACTGACTTCTACTTCAACATAGGAAATATTTTAATTAGACCGGCCATTGACGTCATAAAAGGATGAAATCCACCAGTTATTGGAAGGAACCATGAGAAATTTTTTTTTGATTGTTTATGGTTATAGTATATTTTTATATAGTGTCCAAAAAATATTTCTTGTAAATAATAAATAACCCCACTATCGATTCATAAATAAACCCACCCATTTTCCCACAAATATTTTTTAGAAAACCATTTAGAATATCTTTACTCATCCCTCTCATCAATAGAGTCCTCCAATGGTTCAAAAAATCACTCCAGATAAATCTCCCATGACTTTGGAATCATCCTCTCAGGGTAAGCGATCTATCTCTCTTATTTTTATTCTATTATCTTGATTATTTTGTCTATTGATTTACATTTTTCCTTATTTTCAAATTTTATTATTAATCCCTATTAATGGACTATATTCCATGTGATCATATTCCTATTTTACATACATTTATATCTCCCATGATTCGTTATGAACCCATGATACCATGCTAACATTTTGTAGAGACCTCTCTCTCTTCTTTTTCTTAACAAACCTTTATCATTATTATCCATTTGAATCTCAAGTTGTGATTTAATCATGCATATATAAAGATCCACCAACAATCAAATTTATTTACAGAAAATGAAATATAATTTATCCCCTCTCGTTTTTAAATTTATATACATCTTTACCAAGAGGAAGTTTAGTAATGGATCACCCACTATAATTTTTATTGAGGTGCTCTTTTGTGTCATGCCACATAATTACCCTAACATCCAATATTGGTATGCTTTAATACATACCTTCTTAATTAATATTTATTATCAAGTTATTAGAGACCCCTTTTTCTCTAATTAAGACATCCCATGGAACATTATTTACACAAGAAACCAAGCCCAAATTTAGTAATAGACCTACATTTCACTTTTAAATTCATGCATCTTCATCATTTTTTTAAAGTTTATTTGAAAATTATAATTTTGGGATATGATTTTCCACATACCTGTCAATATCCATTTTTAGTAAATATAATGGAAAAATAATTTCTCTCTCATAAAACATTCATTATGATTCTATGAGTACTGCAATTATTCTGGAGAAATTTCAATGTGATATTACATTGAAATCAATTGTGTAGAGAATCACTATAATCATTTCTTACTATGGGTGTTCACCTTTATGAAATTATTTTTTTTGATGGGTCATGTACTTGTATTTATTAAACACTCATTGATAATGGAATAAAATTTGATGATAAATGAATCCTAGTTTTATTATCAATGTGGAAAACCCATGAATTTTGATGATATGACTCTGATGGGAGAAACCATAATTATATATATCTCTAATGCATTTGGTAATGTTTTAGACTAATGAGTTGTATTGAAGGGTAGTAGGTAGTGACTATAATCCATCATGGGATTGTTTCCATAATGTTATGATGTCTTGAACGTCAACCATGTCCTCTATTTATGTTGTAATGTTTAAATTTGTTTCTACGTACTAATGTTTCTTTTATGTTAACATTCAATATCATGAATCACCATTCATATTTATGACTCTATCATATTTTATGTCCCATTGATATTCTTATTTTCTAACATATAAATCATTCTTCATGAAATACTATATTTATTCCATTACTAGGATTTATATCTCACCCATTTCATATGTATTTTCCATGGTAATTCTATATTATTTTAAGTATGATTGAATATTATGACCATGTTAATGATATATTCAATAATTGTGAAGCACCACCTATTGTATGTTTTTGGGTAATTTTATAAATTACCCAATGACATAAGAATTATCGATCTAATGGGCTGTATTATGTGATAACATAAATAATAAATCATGAATAAATGTTTAATATATTCATTTATTTTTAAATACACCCGCTATGATGTTGGGAAAACATCCCCCAAACAAGTGGTGATGGAATGTGGTTCTAGTCATGTGTGGGGAACCTACTGAAATAATAAGAAATAATATATAAATATATATATTAAAAAATAACAATCAAAAGGGATCACAACCAAAGAAATATATATATCAAAATAACATCAACCCCCATATCAAAACATAAAAATACAACCCACTACAGGAAAAATAATCCAAAATTCATATTTCATTCTATATTTTTTTATTCCTCCGACATCTATATTTTATATTACAATATAAATTTACTAAAACTTTAAAAAATTTCATATTTTCAGATTAGTATTTAATCAAAAAAACTAATTGTTTAAATTATGCATCCCATCTTCACGTAATTCATTAAACATTCCCATTTTAAATATTTTTAATGTATTTACGTCCACTAGTACTCTAAAAAGTGGTGTAACTTACCACCATCATCACCCCAAAACAAAATTATACAACAACCACTGTCATAGACACATTACTCAACCATATCAAACCTAATATCTATTTCCCAATCCACAACCATATCACCTCCACATCCAAATTACACATCACAAAATAGAAAATGTCCATGAATTGGATCATCCAAGCATGTAAAAAATATACAACTGCATAACCAAATAGATTACATAACATTCAACAATATTTTCAAATTATAGTTAAGAGATTTAAATACACTACTTTTCTTAATTTTTTTGATTTTTAACAGAATTTATATATATTGGTGAAACAAATTCATTAATAGAGTATATGTTGTTAAATAGTTATTTGTAGTGGTTTCGATACAATCCCCAAACATAAGAATGGAAAAATATAGAAAAATAAAAAAACATGGGCTACTAGCATCCATGATTTTCAATGAGGTACTTCTTTAGTACATTCCCAATACTTATACTAATAAATCCCATAAAAGATCATGTGATTCACATTCACATTTTCATTTTTAAATTCATTAATTAATTTTTTTTATCATTGAAAATTATGATGAAACTATTTAATCCAAGATAAACATAAGTATACCACTATACATGAAACATATAAAATAGAAATAAAAAAAATTTCTACACTGAATAATGAATTTTTACACAAACATACTGCACCAATAACTGGTCGTGCTTGTACTATAGGAAACTGGCTACAGGGGAACCCAAAACAACACTAACAACAAGGCTCCACAAATTACACATAAAATATAATAAAAAACTCCCATATCATGGGAATGAAATCATGAATGGGTGACGTATGTATATTTCATTAGAAATATTATATCCTAAACTAGTGGAATTGTATATGGTTTATTTGATAATTTATAGTGGATCTCATCAATAACCTATGGTCGAACAATTTATAAAGACACAAAACATTGATAAAATAGAATATAAAATTATTATGAATTAAAAAGTTTTATAAATCCATTAATTATCAAATTAGAACTATTTTTCTTCATAAACGATATCAAAATTGAAAATGTATAAATTTTGGAGATAACTGGAACCATTGATTTCTTCCATTGCCTTGGTGCCATCCCCAGTCTACCCCCACCCACCAGGTTGAATCTTCTAGAGTTCCACTACTAGGATGCCACTTTCGAGCTGCCACATCTTAGTTACCATCATCAAGAATACATCTCTATGTTGTTGCCACTTGTGTGACACCACCTATGTGTGATCATAAAGGATCGACCACCAAGGTTCCATCTCTATGCTAACACTACCAAGATTCAACATCCATGATTCCATCACTGCGATACACCTATAAAATTCCACCACAAGGATTCCACCACTGAGGATCCACCTTTAGGGTTCAACCATTAGGGTGCCACCAACAAACTACCATACTAGTCGGACACCCCCAAGCATCCACCATGAGGATGATGTTCATGAAGAGTGACCTATTGGCAGAATGACCTACAACTAAATTACATAAACCCAGAATGTACAACCACTAAAATGACCAACGACATGAATTTCGTATTACTAGAATTACTTACAACTTTATATGACCTACCATTAAATTTCACTTCACTTCATAAAACTATGATCTTTAATCCATACCACCGCAATACTCCACCCATTATTCTCCCAACTCATCTACACATTCCTACATTATCACAACAACCAGATATATCACCATATAACGTGGAAGAAGGTTTTCACCCTTACATTAGATACCTCTTAAACAATTTTCTCCCTTAAGCATTAAATACCAACCTATATGGAAAGAAAAAAACCATCCAAAAAACCATCCATTGTGATACCTATAAAGGATATTGATTAAGCTGGAACACTACCACAAATCAATCATAAATAAAATCCCCACACAATCAATTCAATAAATTCCACCCTCCATGTAAAGATAATATCCACTAAGGGTGCACTAAATCACACACTTTCATTTAAGCAGTCCGTATTATTATGCGTCACGATTAGGATTTATGTCATCTATTTTTCACGTGGTGTAAATTTATCACACATCACACAGCTCCCATTATATAATGTGGAGAAAATAATCATTAAACACCAAGGAACAAACAACATATCACAAAGAAAAAAAGTGAATGGAAAATACAAAACATCCAATGGCTACTAGGCATGGATCTGTATCTCAGACACCCATGTATGTTTCACATGTCCAACATTTCTCTATTGAACACACCCATATTAATGGTTCTTCCTTGAATAATATTCTCTTGATGTTCTTTGTCCACCACAAATTTCTCTATGATCGTATCTCATTTATCCTATATAACACTCCCCAATCAGTGTCATCAAATTCATTCTTGAAGATACCAATGGAGATGAGTGAAATTGAAGATATAATCCATCCATTCAAATCAATTTAAAAGGTAAAATATTTAATCCCCCACTCCAACAATAAATAACAACTCAAATATCCCAAAAAAACATGGTTAAAAACATGAAACCTCATTTGAACCCTCATAACCCATTTCGAGGGAGAATCATAATGAAAACAAAGTCCCCAACCTCAAACTCCACAGGCCTCCTCATACAATTGGATTAAATGTTTTTCCAATATAATGCTTCATTCATCCAATCATGAACCAAACGAATTATCTATTGCATTATACAAAACACATTGGTTCCAATAATTGATTACTCTTGATCATCTTTCTATCAATAATGAGAATGGCATGGTTTCCTATACAAAGTCAGAAACAAGTCAATGATAATAAATAGGTGATATTTGTAGTTATAATTATAATAATACAAGGGTTTATTTTATTCTCATGCTCCTCCAATGTTTGAGATAGATTCTCAAAACATTTCATCCATTTACTAGATATTACACTGTATCCTACCATTTGTATGAGGGTTGAATGAGGTATTGTGGAATAAATAAGATCCAAAATAATTATGTAATACCATAAAAACTCATGAATTAAAACATGCATCCTAATACTTGAATATTCTCCTATTGACTTAATGCAGTCACACCACATCATGGATATACGATTTTTCCAAAACAAATGTTTCCCCTTCCCACTTTATTTTTATGAACTGTGAAATTTTTTGTGAACTATTCCACGATTACCAAGATAGCATTGCATCCTCCCCAAGCTCTCGGTAATCCTATGAATAATTACATAATGATTTCATCACATTACAAAATGGGAATATACACTGTAAATATGAAAACCTCTAATGACACGATGTGAAAACGCATACATGAAACACATGTGATATGTGATTACCACTAAGCACTCCCCAATGGGTCAATTTCGTAACACCATTAGTAAGAAATATATATCATATCTCTATATCATGGGTTTTATAATAACGATCCTGGGGTTGAAAATTCTTAAACACATACGGGTTCATCAAATTATATTTCATCAATACACATAGGAATCCAATACAAGAATCATATGAAAGTCATCAAACCTCACAGCGACATCAGGAAATTGAGGCACTGGAGCACTGAACAAATTTAATATCGGTTTACCTTACAATATATTGCATTGATCTGTCCTCATAAAATCTGGATCCTTCATAGTCAATGATATAAATGGTGATGTGGTTTGATAGAAATAAATAACAAACCTATGATAATATTCTATGACACTAATAAATCACTGAAAAACTAAAAAATTCTTGGGTCATTCCCTTGAAACAATTTCCCTTAACTTTTATGAGTCATCTTCAACCACCTTCTAAGACACCACATTCTTAATGAAATAAAATTATCAATTTTAAAACACTAATTTTGACGACCATCCATACAGATGGTGGGTAAGATTAAAATTTTAATCAAATTTTAGATTCTCAGAATTCTCCACCTATGACCTTAATTAGATCTACAAGTCATTGATTAAAAAAAATATCAAAATGTTCTAGGAATTCACAGAACAAAGAGATCATGAGTTCAATGAACACATATAGTGTGTAAGTGACACAAAAATGAAATGAACACAAATTAAATATTCTCTTACATATATGTAATTGTAGTATTCATGATATATTCATCCTTCACACTTAACTGTTGATATCAATATCATATATTAATATTACATATACAACAATAACACTCCAACTAGTAGAAAATATCATATATCTTCAGAAGTGGATTGTGATTCACGGTCATCATTTGGTTCTACCACTTTTAGTATATTCACAACCTCATACTACCATAATCATTATTAGATAATAACACAAGAGTACCCATGGAGGAACACTTGGTCAGATGAAACCCATATACATAAAATAATATTTTTGTATCCTCAGTTCTGGGAAGTCAAAATGTTCCATACGATATGGATCTATAAAAATCAGAGAAGCACCAAGTGTAATGCCTATCTAAAACTCAACATATTATCAAGTGGTTAGTGCAATAACCTCCTCATAGAAATCATCCATGAATTCCCAAACACCTTATAGGTCCTCCACAAACTCATAATCCATAGACTCCACAAGCATCATGTAATGACCCAAAGTTGTATCAATGAAATTAAATTCTTATAATTATGTCTTATATTAAAATCATATATTATTACACATTGAGAACAATAAAAACCTTATAAATTAAAAATGAGTAAATTAAATGTTATCTCTACATGTTAAAGAATATATAAAGATAAAATAGTAACATGAACATTTGAATAGTAATGTGAGGCTTTAAAATTGTAAACCAGCAAAAAGAATAGTAAGATCACTAACTAACATATAAATAAAATAAATCGATCTTATATTTGAAATATGATATAAATATATCATAGTGTAAGTAAGTAAATATTTGAAAAATTAGTAATTAAGTGTTGGTATTGTTTTAAATCTTGTATAATTAATTACAATTTTATGTTAAATTTAATAATTATAATGAAAATTTATTTTCCTAAAATGTATTCAAAAATAATTATTTTGATGAATTATTATTAGAAGATAATATTAAGAATCATTAAGTACTTTTTCAACATGTTATAATAGATGTTACAATTTTTTATTATTTTTTAGTAAAAAATTATTTAATTAAAAATTAAATTTCATATATTTAAGAAATGGTTTAAATACAATTGAGTTACTTTTTCAATTATAAATGTTGAAAAAATATTGGGATAAATTTTTTTTAATTTTCTAAAATACATGAATTTTTTGTGAACAGTAAAAGAAAATAATTTGCGATAAATTATAAATAACTGAATTTATGCATCATGTTTGAGTCATGGATGATATAAATGTTCATTCTTTGAACACACATTCTCTAATTAATTTTTTTATTCACAATAATAATTACTATTCATAGTCTAGAGTAGAACTATTAATTAATTGATTAAAATAATGGGAAACCCCTCCTCTCATTCACTATAAATACCACCCCACTTTACCTCCTCTGCTCTCACGTTTCAATCCTTGTTCCTCGTAAAAATTATTCTAAAATTTCACCATATTCGTCTATAACATATACAAAATATCATGGAATAATAAATAGAAAAAATCTCTCCCATAAAGAGTCTCTCATGGAAGATATATTCAAGAGGAAAATTCCATTGTTTAAATTTCTTTTCTTTTCATGTTCATTTTCATTCATTTCAATCTTATCCTTTTATTATAAAAATGGTCTAATAACTCTATTAACATACATGTAATGGAATATTTTCATTATTAAATAATAATTCTTCACCATATCTCATTTTACATTATTTTATACTATAAAATAAAACATCATCTGAGATGTGTTAATTGATTACATTCTAGGATGATGAGTTTTCGATTTCATTTACTATCATCAATTGTAGTTATGAATTCATTTTATGGTTGTAAAAGACTAAAATATATTTATTATGTTTAATTTAGGTTTATAAAATCTTATTGTATACAGGATATTAATATATAATGAAAAATGTGTTTGTTGTGATAAAAAATCGCCAATTAACAAAAATAGTTATCATTAAAGTTTTATATAAGGATTTATCATCACTCCAAATAACCAAATGAATTTTATAACCATTTAAAATTATATATGATGAATCATAAAATATAAATCCAATTCTGGAAAACCATTACCGACTTAAATTTTTATCCATACATGTATATAAGTTATTGATGCACCTGATTTGTGTATACATTTTCATACACTATTGAAAAATAAGAACTTGTTTTCAGTAATTACGTACTATTTAAAAGAAAAAATACTTTTATTTTGGTGATCTTGTTCATTTTCAGAAGGTTTTTGGCCAAATGCACAAAAAAGAAAAGAACAGAGAAAAAATATCCCACTACACAGTGTGTACCAATATACACGACTTATACATTCAAGCCCAAACACATGTTGACCAAGACAAGTACATTCCCATGTTACCAGAAGCTGGAACATGCCATGTTCTATGTTTACACGCCGTGTATACTATTCTAGAAATAGTTGGTGGATGAGAAGAGTCTACATGCCCATGTGGCTGCCCAATGATGACATGCTGTGTTCTACTTCTACAAGCTGTGCATAAGATTCTAGATACGGTTGGTGGAACCTGCTAGAGACTACATGCCATGTGCGGCAGTGCTACATGCCGTGTACCCTCAACCAACTAACTGTAGATGCTGTGTGAGTCAAAGGCGGAGCGGATGGACACATACCGAAGAAAAACAGAGCAAAAACGCATTGACAAATGTACACGCCGGGTACATTTCATACACGCCGTGTAATTTTTTTTTCTATAAATAGATGCCTTGGCCTCTGGACAAAGGGAGAGGGAGGACTTGAAGAAATGGGGGAAGTTCTGCTGCCTTTCCTTATGAGCCACTGTGGTGTCACTACTCTTCCATTCCACCGTCTGAAACCTCTCCTCAAGTTTTACTCAATGATATCATCTGGTAACGATGGTGTTTTTTTAATTATGTCATATATGTGTAACTAAACACCCTTTGTGTTAGGGTTGTGGATGACGACTGATTGCATGTTTTAATGATTTATGTGGTTGTGTTTGTTCTTTTAAAATTCTTCTTAATCTTCTTAAACCATTGTTAACTACTACTGGGAATTCTTAACTAGACCAAGGACAGAATTCTAAGGGATCTAAAAGAAGAATAACGTTGAAACAATTTCATTATCATTGAAGGTATTCGTCGATTCGTAAATGGGCTAAACTAAAATAAATAATTGTGAAACTTTGACTACCGGACCAAGGGGTGAATTTCTTCGATTCAAAGACGAAATTAACCGGACCAAGGGAATCATTTCATAATCAAGATCCAAAATATTGAATTATCATGAACAATACAACCTAATAACCAATCCGCATGAATCTCTAAAATCACCATAGACCCAACATTCTCTTTTAATGCCAATATCATTAAAAACCATTGTTGTTTTCTTCTTAATCATTAATCATTATTTTAAAGTAATCAAAACAAGCTTCTTAATCCAAAGACAAGAAAATCCTACTCTAAATTCAGTATAATTCACCAAATTACTTCTAAACTCAATTGAATTCACACCCTCACCATGTTCCCTATGGATCGACCTTGAACTTGCGCTATTGTAGATTAAGAGTGGGTACTAACAATTTGGGAAACCAATAACATAAATTCAGTGAAACAACAGACCAAATTTTGGCGTCGTTGCCGGGGAACACTAACGGTTCAAGTGCTAAATTTAGTTGTGTTAGTAATTAGTTAGGTGAAAATAAAAAATTTAAAAAAAATTCCCAAAAATTTCATTCCTAAACCCATTCATATTTCTATTTTGTTTCCCTTTTACGCATGGGTTTTGTTTTGTGTATGTGTCTGATCACAGGTGCACGAACCAACACCTTACATGGTCCAGAAGCGCTGAGTCATCAGATATTCTTCTGATTGACCTGGAGATCGAATGATCCTTGTTTCGACATTGATGTGCACTAGTCGGGACACATAAAAAAAATCATTACCAATGGAGAACAAGGAAGAGGGAGAACCAGACACTGAAGCTACAGCTGGACAACCATTCCAAGACCCGCAACCTACCGTTGCTGGTATACCAGAGCAGGCCCAACCTGGAGGTTTCATGGAGTTTTTCCTGAGGGACAAACATTAACCACTTCTTTAGTACGGTTAGCCCCAACAGTACAAAAAACACATTCAACAGCCCTACTTCGCCCCTCAGGAGTAGCAGTACATTCCGCCTCCACTCCCTCAATAGCCACCTCCACGACATACTCTTATGGAGTACGACCTGTCTTCGATCCATGGAGCTGACAGGGGCATCGTCCGTCCTCCACTACAGGCTCAACACTTCGAAATCAAGCCTGATATTATGCCGCCGATCCAGAACACCTTTCTATTCGGCTGCTTTCCCAGTGATGACCCGAACACCCATCTCTCTAATTTTCTGGAGATCTGTGAAACATTCCGTTACCATGGAGTTTATGAGGACACCATTCATCTTCACCTTTTCCCCTTCTCTTTATGGGATAAGGTGAAATACTGGATCAAAGGGTTTCCACAATTATCCATCCTCACCTGGGAGGAGTTGGCTCAGGCATTCCTATCCAAATACTTCCCACACTCAAAAAATTGTGAACATTCAGAATGAAATCCACAACATCCAACAACATGGCTCTGAATCACTATACGAATCCTGGGAACGTTTCAAGGAGATGTTACATAATGTCCCACACCACGTACTTCCACTCATCATGAAAGTCCAAACCTTTTACGGAGGAAAAACAATGAATACAAAGTTTATGGTGGATGCTGATGTTGGAGGAACGATAATGAGAAAATCCTCCGAAGAACTTTTCAAACTGCGGGTAGATATGTCTGCCAATAGCTTCCAGTGGAATTCCGAGTAGGTGAACAAAAAATGAGGTATGCATAGTATTGATGCTACTACCTTGCTTGCTACCCAGTTGGATCCAGTATCCAAAAAAATCGACACATTGAATCTCAAGAGCACATCTCAAGTCCATGCGGTGAACCATCCTGCATGAAGTGACAGTGGTAATAACCACATCCACGCAGAATTCCCGATAACTTCAGTTGACCCTTCGACAAGAGAGGTGAGCTATGTTGCTCAAAACAGAGGGTCGAACCTATTTCAACAATACCAGAACCTGGCATGGCGCGAAAACTAGAAAACAGACCGGGGCCAATAACAACAGAACCCTCCACCCAAGCAACAGCCTGTCTACAGTCAACCACAATATCAGAACACATACCCAAGGAAATAACAGAATCACATGGTTTCTACTAGCATGAAGGGTATCAAAACCCTTGCCCGCAGCACCAAAGGCAGCAACCACCTCCTCCAGCTGCACACCCACCTTAGCAAGAGAATACGTCCAGGTTATAGGATCCTATGAACAAATTCATCTCTACTGATGAGACCCGATTTCAGAACCAGGAGGCTTCTATTGGAAGTCTCAATAACCAAATCAGACAGTTAGCAAACCATCTCTCAGGGAGACATCCTGGTACACTACCAGGCAACATCGAGAAGAACCCAAGGGTGGAGGCCCATGACATCACATTACGAAGTGGAATGAATCTGCACCATAAAGGACCAACACATTCAAATGCACCTATACTCCCAGTTGACAACAAAGGTACAATTTTAGTCCCCTTTTCATCTAAAAATCCATCACTAGAATCTCAACCAGGTAATGGATAGGAGGTTGTCAAACCATTCTAGCCTGAGTGACCTTTTCCGGAGAGGATGAAGCAAAGGAAGCTGGATCACCAGTTTGGAAAATTCATGGAAGTATTCCGAAAGCTACACTTCAACATCCCATTTGCAAAGGCACTGACACAAATGCCCACATATGATACATTCATGAAGGAAATCCTCTCAAATAAGAGGAAGATGGAGGATTTGGGCACCATAGCACTGACAAAGGAGTGCTCTGCTGTCGTAAAACATTCCATTCCTCCAAAGCTCTAGGATCCATTTAGCTTTACAATTCCATATACAATTCAACCCTATGTATTTGGAAAATCCATGTGTGACTTAGCGGCTAGTGTCAACCTCATTCCATTCGATGTTTTTCAAAAGCTCAGACTCCACAATCTGAAGCCTACCCGAGTTTCCCTTCAACCTGCTGAAAGATCTATTAAATATCTCAAAGGAAAACTTGAAGATGTGCTGGTGAAGGAGGGAAGATTGATCCTCCCTACAGATTTTATTATCCTAGACATGGAATAGGATTAGGAGGCACCTATTATATTGGGAAGACCTTTCCTGGCCATAGGGAAAGTATTGATCGACGTACACCAGGGGGAGTTTATTTTCTTAGTAGGGGACGAAAGAGTCTCCTAAAATTTTCTAAAGTCCGTCAAACAATCCTCGTTACCCGAACATTAGGGCTGCTATGAAGTGAATACCATGGATGAACAACTAAGTAGACAAGAATAAGATCTCGTATGTTATTACATTTCAGATGATATGATTTTTTAGACGTGCCCACTGATGAAGCCCCAGAGGACCTCAAATTCAATGAAGGCAAGGGCGGCTACTACTGGCAACGAGATGTCATTCTTGACATCCATGGGAGGGCAGAAGTACAACCACTGGTACCTTCAGTTATAAAGGCAACTAAACTAGAGAAAAAGCCTCTCCCACTTTCCTTAAAGTACGGGTATTTGGGAGATCATCACACTATGTCCATTATATATAGTGAAACACTCTCACATGAGTAGGAGGATGCAATACTGCATGTTTTAAAGTGGAGAAAGAAGGCAATTGGATGGACTGTTGTAGATTTGAAGGGTATCAACCCTACCATTTTCACCCACAAGGTGCTACTCGAAGAAAGAGAAAATCCATCTAGACAACCCAGTGGCATCTGAACCCTCCCATGAATGAAGTCGTAAAAAAGGAGGTAATCAAGCAATTAGATGCATGCATTATTTACCCTATATCAGATAGTATGTGGGTAAGTCCCCTGCAAGTGGACCCTAAGAAAGGAGGCGTCACATTGGTATCTAATGACAAGAATGATCTCATCCCTAATCACACAGTCATGGGTTGGAGAGTTTGTGTCCAATAAAAGAAGCTGAACGATTCTACAATGAAATATCACTGCCCCTTCCCTTCATGGATAAGATGATAGAAAGACTAGTAGGGCAGGAATATTACTGCTTCCTCGATGGCTACTCAGGCTATAATCAGATCTCCATTTCCCCAAAATATCAGGAGAAGAGCTCCTTCACTTTCCCATTAAGTATGTTTGCCTACCGCAGGATGTATTTCGGTATGTGCAACACTTCTGCCACATTCCAGAGATGCATGATGGCTATTTTTCATGACATGGAGGAAAAAATCCTGGAGGTCTTCATGGATTATTTTTCCATTTACGAGATGTCATTTAATACCTGTTTGTAGAACATGGAGCTAGTATTGGAGCGATGCGAAAACACTAACCTAGTTTAGAATTGGGAAAAGTGTCATTTTATATTGTAAAGTGGCATAGTCATTGGACACAGGATTTCAGAAAAGGGGATAGAGGTGGATCAGAAAAAAATAAAATTCAATTCATGACTTCCTATTCCAACTTCTATTAGAGCCTTACATAGCTTCCTAGGACCGGCGGGTATTTACAGGAAGTTTTTCCATGATTTATCAAAAATAGCCCAACCCCTAACCAACCTCCTAACTAAAGATGTTATTTTCAAATTTAATGAGGCGTGTACCACTGCTTTTGAGAAACTGAAGTAGCGCCTGGTCGATGCTCCAGTGATGATTTTCCCCAACTGAGAGGCACAATTTGAAGTAATTTGTGATTCCAGCGACTATGTGGTGGGAGTTGTCCTGGGTCATCGGCTGGACTGAATCTTCCGACCCATCTACTATGCCAGCAGGACACTCAATGAGGCCCAAATAAACTACACTACAATAGAGAAGCAGATTCTAGTAGTGGTATTTTCCTTCAACATGATTTGTTCTTACCTTGTACTATCTAAAGTTAATGTCTATACTGACTATGCAACACTTAAGTACCTGTAAAACAACAAGGACGCAAAGCCCTGATTGATCGAATGGGTCCTCCTATAACAAGAATTTGATTTAGAGATCCGAGATAAAAGGAGAGTGAGAATATGGTTGCTGATAATCTATACTATTTGGAGCTGGCACACATGGAGAAGGATGAGGATCGATAGATAAGGGAGGATTTTCCTGATGAGCATCTCTTTTCAATTATCAAATCCCCTAGGCCCTGGTTTTCTGATATTACTGACTATTTAGTTATAGGTGCCATCCACCCCAACCTTTCCTTCCAGTAGAAGAAAAGATTCCCCTCTGATGTTAAGAGATAATTCTTGGAAGACCCACTCCTATTCCAATTCTGTGGAGATGGGGTGATTCAGCGATGCATCTAAGAGACAGAGGTTCAAGGGGTCCTAGAATTTTGTCTGGCCTCAACCGTTGGAGGACATCATGGGCCGGATCATACCCTAGCAAAGATTTTTCAACCAGGGTTTTTCTAGCCCACCATGCATATAGATGACCGAGCCTTCATTTCTTGGTGTGATCCGTGCCAACGTACAGGTAATATGGGACGTAGAGACGAGATGCCCCAGCACCCCATCCTGGAGGTCGAGATCTTTGACGTCTTGGGGATCGACATCATGGGACCATTTCCACCTTTTTTATGGAATACCTACATCATCGTCTACGTTGATTATGTCTCCAAAAGGTTGGAAGCCACTGCTACGACACACAACACAACTTAGGTAGTCATGCATTTTCTAAAGAAGCACAATTTCAGAAGGATCAGCATTCCGCGTGTGCTGATTAGCGACTATTGGAATCACTTTGACAATGAATTAATGAAAGGAGTGCAATATAAATATGGGGTAAATCATCACATGGGTGCACCATACCATCCCCAATCAAGTGGACATGTGGAGCTCTCCAACCGTGAGCTCAATCAAATTTTTGGGAAAACAGTGAATACCTCACAGAAAGACTGGTCTGAAAAGCATGATGATGCTTTGTGGGCCTATCACACCACCTTCAAGACACCACTGGGGATGTCACCATTTCGTATCATCTATGGAAAACTATGCCATCTACCAGTGAAACTAGAACACAAAGCATACTGGGCTGTCAAGGCCCTAAATTTCGATCTGAAGTCAGCTGTAGAGAGGTGAATGTTCCAACTATCGGAACTAGTTGAAATCAGACAGGAGGCATATGAGAATTCTAAATTGTACAAGGAGATGACATAACCCATCCATGACCTGATTATTTCTTGAAAAACATTTCAACCCAGTGATCAGGTACTCCTCTTCAACTCTCATCTTCACCTATTCCCAAGAAAACTCATGTCGAGGTGGTCAGGATTGTTCCATGTCCTATGAGTATTTCCTCATGGAGCGGTGTAAATTGCTAAAGAGGATGGTCAACCATTCAAGGTGAACGACCAACAAACTGAAGATTTACCATCACATGGAAGATACAGCGGGAAAAATCCCCACCACCACTCTCAGGTATGAAAAGGTAAGTCGATCGAGCCAACGAACTAAAACAAAGCCACTTCGTGGGAGGCAACCCAGAGGATACACCCCGTGTACGACCTATATGCATGGAGTGTACTTTTTTACTATTCATTTATTTAGATAATATAAATCTATAGAGTACCTCATAAATAAATAGGGATAATGCCGGTGCTGATGGTAAGGTCACTAGAGTTTATCCGAGCCATCCCCGGTTCGAATCCTCCATACCTACCTTCAGCACAGGGTTCCTCCTTTTTATATTTTCTTACACAGAGTGTATAGTAAATTCCATATATATATATATATATATATAATAAGAAAACCCATGATGGGGATGGGTTGGTTGGCCAATATAGAAACCCGGTTTCTTAATGACCCAGGTTTGAATCCTGACAACCGCCCCATTTCCATCATTTCCCCATTTAATAAAAACCACACAACGTGTCTTCCAAAATATGGTGCATGTGCCTTTTTTTCTTTTTTTAAATTAAAAATATAAAACCACATTTCTATATATATTAATTCATGTGGATGAAGTTGTTAGATTGGCAAAGTCTTGGACCTGGATCTAAAAGTCCCAGGTTCGAACTCAGCTAATCTCCCTGCTTCGTCCCCTTATTTTATAATTAAAAACCACACGCCGTGCATTTATTTCTTCCAAAGTGTATAGGCTGTATATATTAAATGTATATAATTAATAAATAAGGGAAATAGTACAACCTTCGCTCCAGCGGTTGAGGGCTTCTGTTCAGAGCGGCCGAACGCCGGTTCAAACCTCACCCCGAGCACTAGACTAAAGGTTGTACTTATCTTTTTACAATTTTTTAACACACGATGTGTATTTTCCCACTACATTACGTGTATAGTTTTATTTTTTTATTTTGTATATAAATATATATACCTATTTTACTTTTATTATTTTAATTAATTAATATTAATTATTATATGATTTTAAAAAAATTGGGGATATACGACATGTAATCACGAAGAACATGTCGTGTACAACAACTATATAAGCTGCGGGCCACCTGGCTTCATGCCGTGTTGTGCGGCTCCCTTTTCCTCCCCTTCTTCCCGTTTTATTCTCCCGAACGCCACCCACCCTCCCACTCTCCGATCCTTCATTTTGGTTCGTTTCGAGCTTTGATTTCTCTTGCATTGCAATCCTCGGTTATGGTATGCACTTCTACACTCACTATTTCATGTTTTTAAAAGCATTTATGTTGTTTTGGGATCTGACGACCATTCGTCCTCCACGGTACTTGGCCACTAATTAAATAACACATGCCGTGTACTTTTGTACATCGCCACACATAAAATGCTTCATAATTTGAAAATAAATGTTGTGTATGTTCGGTACACACTGTGTACTTTCCCCATTGTGCCCTATTACCCTTTGCACATGGCCTCACACACCATTTTCATGTACACGACGTGTGTGTTTGGATCACGCCATGTATATCAATTCATTTGGACCCTCTGAGTGTATCACCTGAAACGGCCTCTAAACCCATGTTTCTATACACGACGTGTGTGTTCAGTACACGCCGTGTATCCTATTTATTTCGGAACGGAACCATGTCTAGCCTCTACAAGGACATGTTACTCAAATCCAGAACACTCCCTGTCTGCCTCATACATGGTATGTCTTTTATTCTAGGAACTGTTAAAATCATGGTCGTTTCATTTATAATACACGTCCATTTAAAATTCATATACACACGATGTGTATGTTCGGTACACACCGTGTAAATTTACATGGTCTATCTTCATCACTCTCCGCATGTTTATCCAGAGACCATGGGATGCTGCTCATTTTGTACTACACCCCATGTACTATGGATGTACATGCCGTGTACTTTTATTTTTCAGATTTCTTACTTTTTCTTATTTTTGTTTTGTTATCATTTTCTTTTTTTTTCTTTTTCATTCTTTTTCAGGTTATGGCAGATCAGGATCCATCCCAGGGGAAGCGGCCAACCTCCACCACTAAGGGAGAGATTCCCATTTTTCAGCGGATTTGACTCCAACCTCTGACACAGCCGGACCTAGACACTCCAGTCTACGAGCTCCCTCTATTGGCCACCCTACAACCCCTCACTCCCTCCACCGAGGTTGGTCCGAGCACCATCCTTCCTTACCTCCCAGCTGCTACTCCACCTGAGATCTACTCATTCGCAAATAGAACATAATTGACTGATCCCATCTAGTGACCCTTTACGTACTATCACCAATACACCCCCAGAGCCAACTCCTGCTACTGCCCCTCCACCTGGGCTAGGACCTGCAGGTGTTCCCTATCCCTGAACGATGTTCCCGGTCCCAGATCTGGCACATGACAGGGTTCAACGCTTTTCTCATCGTCCAATTCCAATGAGCGGTCGCTAGCTCGATAGCACCATTAATTAGAATCTCAACATCTGGGGAGAGTTAGAGGATCTCCGTGGCCACACTCTACTGCTCTCTATTTTCCAGGTCAGCACTCCTATCTTCCGTGATTAATTTTCGGAGTTCATGGGCTCTTTCGAGTTCGACGGAGCTGAGTACCAGGAGACACCTGGTGATGCGGTGCATGTGGTTTGGTTCCGGCTGGGCGGCCGATGATTTTCCTTCACCATGACAGAGTTTGGACGAGGGTGTGGTTTTTATCAAAATCTTATTACCCCACCCATATTTCCACCCTGACCAGACCCCAAATCTCTGAGCTTGTGGCTATGTAGTGGGAGATTTCTAAACCTTACCACCAATACTCCCCTACCTTATAAAAGATCACCCTTATCATCAACCCCATCCTTCATTTTACCCACTGGTGCTTCAGCTCCATTGTTTTTCGCTGCCCTGACGATATGGGGGTCGTGACCGGTCGTTACATGGATATCCTTACCTGTGTCATCTAGCAGGACTACCCAGACCTCCCTTACCTAGCCGCCTTCTATTTCCATGCTATGTTTACCAGCAATTAGGGAAACCTGAACGGAGGTTTTATGCCACTCACCTCGCCCACCACCTTGGGGTTTTCGAGCCTTCTTTACCACGTGACCTGTTAGGTTCTCCCCAGCAGATGCGCTTTCTCATGCTCATTCGCATGGGATTGGTCTGGAAGCAGGGGGTGCCTACATCCTTGCCCAGGCTCACCCCCACCGACCATCTAACCCTCCAACCCCAGCTGATTCCCCTGCACCTCCCTCCCCACCCCACTAGTTTCCCCACCCCACCCCCTTCCTACTGACCCCACTTCTTCTGGACTTACTTCTTCTGCCACATTACCAGCCCCACATACCCTGACACCCTCAGTCAATCTCACCCTTCCCTCCACCTGGCTACGATGGAGCAACATTTGGTATGTATTGACAGCCACCAGGATCGCATGGACCAGCTGTTGGAGCTTCTTTTTCACCATCTGGGTATTCCACTGCCTCCAGCACCAACCTCTTCCACGGCTTTTTGCCCTTCTCTTGCTGTTCTGCCTCCATTCACTACCCTGGCCACAGATTCTATTCTGCTCTCTACTATGGACCCAGCTTCTTGTCCTACTGCTGCCACCGCCACTGTTTCTAGTCCAGGGGGATTCCAACCTTCCTTTGCCGGATCCATTACCAGAAACTCCCACTTCTCCAGCTTCCCTTCCCGATGTCGAGTCCGAGCAACCAGATTCCATGGCTCCTGCACCATCTATACTGGCCGGCTCTATACTAGATGATGGCTCATCTAAGGTGACCCCATAATTGGTTTTGGGACACATGATTTCCATTTTATATTTCTTTTTGTGAAATCTTTTTCCTTTATTTATTATGCCTCCTTGTAGTGTTCTTTTTCTTTCCCCCTCACTGGTACTCTGGCATATTTTGGGCTACGCTTTTCCATCACATATCGTTACACTACGCCTAGACACGAGGTTAGTATTCTTTTTTCCATTGTTTTCTTTTCTTTCTTAGTTTCATTCTTTCCTTACTTCCACTCAGTCCGGTCCACTATTTTGTCCCCACCTTCACTTGTTCTTTATTGGGCACTTGGTGGACCACATGCGATATTATGTATGGGGGGGTGTCTTTCGACCAATTTAGTATTTTCCCTTTTTAGATTCTAGGAGACATCATTATGAGAAGATATATTTTAAAACATAAAGAAAATTTTGGGTAATCATATTTTTAAATAATAAAGCTGAATGTGGAATTTTTTTTTAAAAAGTAACATGATTATTTTGATTCTTATGTATTTCAAAAAAATAATTGCTGATATAATTCAAATTTAAATTTGTAATCCTTGGATAATTAAATCGATTAGAAAAATCAATTATTTTGCAATTCATGACCTGATTGTCTCTTTATTTATTTTTCCCACTCCCAAGAGGTATTCTAAGCCCCCTTTTCATATTCTTTATAATACCCTCTTTCTAGAGAGATTCTCAGAATATACATAACAACCAGAATTTTCAAATTTTATTTTCGAAACATGAGGAATTTTTGAGTTACATTAAAATGATTGAGGAATAAGATTATTAACACCTTTATCTTGATCCTACCCAACATCTTATCTTTGTGAAGCCCGTAGACACCATGAATAGCCTTTATAGGATGACATATTAAAAGTCTATTTCCCTTCTACCATAATTCGTTTATGATTTTTCATGAATATTCATTTGAGCTCACAAGAAGGTATTGGAAACACATGGTATAAATTCGTAAATTATAATGAAATGATTTATGGGGGAGAACCTCTTTATCATTTGGGGGGAAAAGTGTTCCATACCTATATTTTGGAAATTCATAAAGGTTTCCTTTTTAAAAAAAATATTTCAAACAAAGGGGCCTTATACACATTTGTTGGTTTGTGACTCCTACTCAACTAAAGGAGATGACGGTGATGAGATCATTTGATAAATCTTGTTATGGACGTTTTTACATTGAGTTTAATTTTGAATATCATGCAATGTTATTTAAGAGTTTATCCTCCTTTTTCAAGCCTCAGAGTTATTTTTCACCTCTTTACATACAAACCTTTAGGCACAGAAACATCTGATCCTCATTGAAAAGACCTCATGATTTTTGTAAGTTAAATTTTCTAAAGTGGAGAACTAGATTTCTTGAAAACCTATTGATAGAGTGTATATATCATTGATTGATCATAAATTTGTTTTAAAAACATCTTGAGTGTTTAGAAGATTTTTTGTGAGGTAAATCATCAAGTGGGTTGCTTATTTTGGAAAGGATCAAACATGTGTTAAAAGAAGATGAATGTAGTTAATTGAATTATATATGAGGCATGATTAGAATATCTCCCGGATTAAAACTGCTTTGTACTCTTTTTGAAATTTTATCCTGCCAATTATTATTTACATTTATGATTAACTAAAGTCCAACCTTTTAAAATATATATTCTTTTAATTAGATGTTGAGATTTTTTTGAGGGCAAGAAAATGACTATGTATGGGGGAGTTTGATGCACCCGATTTGTGTATAAATTTTCGTACACTTTATTGAAAAATAAGAACAAGTTTTCAGAAATTTCCTACTATTTAAAATAAAAAATACTTTGATTTGGGCGATCCTATTCATTTTCAGAAGGTTTTTGGCCAAATTCACCAAAAGGAGAAGAACAAAGAAAAAATTTCCAACTACACGGTGTGTACCAATATACAGGCCGTGTACATTCAAGACCAGACACGTGTTGACCAAGATAAGTACATAACCAAGTTACCAAAATCCGGAACATGCTGTGTTCTTTGTTTACACGCCGTGTATACTATTCTAGAAATAGTTGGTGGCCGTGAAGAGTCTACCCGCCCATGTGGCCTCCCGAAGATGACATGTCGTGTTCTACTTCTACATACCATGTACAAGATTTTAGATATGGTTGGTGGTACATTCTAGATACTAAAAGTCGTTTTCTGCGGTGATACATGGCATGTACCTTCCACCAATAGACCTTAGACGTTGTGTGAGTCAAAGGCGGCACGGCTGGCCACCTACCGAAGAAAAACGAAGCAAAAACGTTTTGATGAAAGTACACGCCGTGTACTTTTCATAGAGGTCGTCTACTTTATTTTTCTATTAATAGAAGCCTTCACCTTCGAATAAAGGGGGAGGAAACACTTGATGAAAATGGGGAAGTTCTGCTGCCATTCCTTCCAAACCACCGTGGTGTCACTTCTCCGCCATTCCACTACCTGAAACCTCTCCTTGAGTCTTACTCAATGATATCATCGGGTATCAAAGGTATTATTTTCATTATGTCATATATGTGTAAAAAACAAACATTGTGTTAGGTCTGTGGATGATGAAGGATTTCATGTTGCAATGATATATGTGGTTGTGTTTGTTCTTTTAAAATTCTTCTTATTCTTTTGAAACCATTGTTAACTACTATTGAGAATTCTGAACCAGACAAAGGAGAGAATTCTAAAGGATCTAAAAGAAGAATAACGATGAAACAAATTCATGATCATTGATATTATTCATAGATTAATAAGGGACTAAAATAAAATAATGAATTGTGAAACTTTGACTACCGGACCATGGAGTCAATTTCTTCGCCTCAAAGATGAAATTAACCGGACCAAGGGAATCCTGTCATAATCATGATCCAGAATGTTGAATTTTCATCAACAATAAAACCTAATAAGAAATCTGCCTGAATCTCTATAATAACCATATCCCCAACATGCAGTTTTTCTGCCAATTTCATTAAAAACATTTTTGTTTTCTTCTTAATCATTAATCATTGTTTTCATGTAATCAAAACAAGTTCCTTAATCCAAATACAAGAAAATACTACTCTAAATTCATCATAATTCACCAAATTACTTCTAAACTCAATTGAATTCATGAACTCACCATGTTCCCTGTGTATCAACCCTGCACTTGTGCTATAATAGCTTAAGAGTGGGTAATAAAAATTTGGGACACCGATTACATAAATTCAGTGAAACGACAGACCAGTAATCCCATCATGGAATCCAAGAAAACAAATGTTCCAAAAATAATTTAATTGAATCTCTTAACGACCAAAAATGTCATGAGTGATCTTAATACAAATATAATAAGTAAATTACAAGTAAAATAGGATCAGGAAATATTTATTAAAGAATACAATTTTGTTTTTTAGGACATTTAGTTCAAGGTAAGAACCCTATGATACTTAAGGTAAGGGGTTATACCTAATCCTCAATTATTCCTTCTGGTTTATCTATCATTCCTTTTACCCAAATGATGTTATCCATTATTTTTACGTAAAAAATAATAAATTTTTTATATGAGAATCAAAATCATGTACCAAGATCCATTAATCATTCTATTTCTGGAAACTAACTATTTTAGGTGGTTCATTTTTGAATTCACACCATTTAGAAAGACCATTTTAAGGGTACTTCAGATTTCATACCCAATTTCACATTTAATATATCATATGCTTTAATCCAAAATTGATTTTGTAAAATCAGTATTTTTATTATTAAATATTTCTTGTTTCACTTCTGGTTTTAAATAACATATTATCCCTTTATCTATTTTTATTCCCCTTTAGTATTTTCCTAAAATGTGCACTCAAATATTTTAACAATAAAATTTATTAAAACATACTTCTATATGTTTCCCCTCTATTTGAAATCACATAACATGATATTTTCCAATTTTCCCATAGTAATTTAAATTTATGTTTTAAATTTTTTATTTCATGGACACTTGTACTATACCACTATTTATTATGACTTATTAAATGATTATGATAACAGTTTCCTACCATGGGTACCATTACCATTATGTGTGATTGATTGTATATGATTCATTATGTGGAAATCATATTAATAAAGTTGTTATGATGGATTCACCCAGATATATATCCAATTATTTGGCTAATGATTAGTTTCACGAGGCGTTATGAACAATAGTCATAGTGGTTATCCTAGACTCGTGCTACCATGTCCAACAATATTGATGGTCAACCATGAACTGTACTCATATATGTGAAATGAGTAGTGAGTTGTACTAAATTCATGTTTTAGTTTGTTCCACATTATAATGACTCCATGCTTATATGATCCCACATTTAATATGTCATGATTTCAGATTTTTAATCAATTTCTATTCCATTTTATAACATTATGTCCTGATCCATGTGTCAAAGCATAATTCAAATGTTTATTCCATTACTGTGTCTTTTAACTCATCCCAATGTTTTAGGGATCTACTGGTTATTCTATGTCAATAAGTAATCACAATAAAAGAAAAGAGATTAATATGGATATCCTATTAATGATTCTTTTATGATTATTAATTTTGTACCCTGTTATCCAATACACTAGACATTACAATCCATGGATTTTAATTTGATGTTTAATTATTTATAAAATCATTTAATGGTATGTGAAAGAATGAATTGTCTCTATATTTGGAATCAGAGAATGGTCTTGTTTTTTTGGGATATTAGGAATATAGAAATTTATAAATAACAATAGGGATAAGACTATGTATAAGAAAAAATACATAAAATTTGGTAATAATAAACTAAGCATTCTATCAAGAAAATAAATATAAGTATGAATAAGAATGGGTGGATGTCTCTAGGTTAATTTTGTGTCTAGTAGTAAAATTTGAAAACTCCACACTCAGATAGACTTAAACGGGATTTGGTGCATGTCTATAGTCATTGCTTCACTCATGGATTGACACTCTAAGGAGAAATTAATTGATCAATTCATAATATTAAGATAAACCTTTATTATGGGGAAAAATAATCCCATATGAATAAATGTGAGTAAATGGATCATGGAAGCATAGATTCAAACATAGAGAATCAAATTTTATGATATACTTTTACATAAATATTTTACACTTTTTTTAAAGATATATTTTAATACATATTATCTATGTATTAAATCCCCCTAATTTTAAGTTCATTTTCTTAGTTTGTAGTAGGAAAATATTATAACACACTTAGACCATCAATGTGATAAGAAATGGGACGATTTCTATAATAACATTCCATATATGAATGTAATGGGTTCTAATTTTTTTTCACTTTACTTGTTCGATTGGATCATGTTATTTGTAATAACATGAATCATGCAGAACATAATCATGCTCAATAGAAAGTGAAATTTTACTAAAAATATTTCATGTGGAAATGTCATCCCACATTTAGTGTATCTTCTTATACCCTCCGTTTAGAACAATTGATTTCCTCCATTGAAAATATATTTTCATTCTTCTAGTTCTTAGAAGAGGAGAATTTTGTTCTATAATTCTATCCTTTTTATATGGATGCTTATTAGTGGTAAAACCTAACCAAGACTATAATGTCCTAGAAGAATATTGATTGCATGCATTGGGATGAATTCAAGAAAATGATTTTCAATGAATATTTTACCTTAAACCCTCCATCTCAATATGAAGATAGAGTTCCTCAAATATATGAATAATCTTGATGAGTCTATTGAAGAATATGAATCTCACATCACAAGTCTTTCAATATATACCTCATGCTTTATCATGAACATAGAATGTATGGTGGATCGATTCATTTCTGGACTAAATCCATTTTTATTAAAAATGTTGGAGAATCGAGAATATGAAAATTAAGAAGATATTTTCCATTATGACTTAATGGTTGAAATGGATATCAAATCCTCTCAATGGTCTCATTGTTCAAGAGAGAAAATGATGAAGATGTATTCCAATATGGATGGTTCAGAATATAAATACCCTGATGGAAAAAAATTGAATATCCTACATGTTAAAATTGTGGGAAGAAGAATCATAGGAACTATCTAAAAAGAATTTTTATTTTATTAAAATGTGTAAAGAGGGGACATGTATAAAATATATGACAAAATAATATGGTGAATTAAACTAATGTGGTAGAAGAATTGAAGGATCATATCAATTCTCAGATAGTAGTGAAGTGTTTCAACTACAATAAACATGGGAATTATGAGAAAAATATTCCGAATATATGGGTAGTTAGAGGAAACCAATAACAACATCCAGGGAAACAGGGAAGGGATTATGTTATCCCAACTATTTAGTTGGAGCCCAAAAACGACATGGGGATAGGTATTCTATTTATTCATTGATGAATGGAAAATGTAATATTTTATTTTGGGGCTACACATTACATCATTTCATTCATGTTTAGTAGAACCATTCAAAAATGGACTCATAATTTAGAGATTGAGTTATCAGTGAGAATATAAAATGGGGAAATTATCGAATCAAAGAATATAACTCCTCCATAGTTAATTATTGTGGACTAAACCTCTGAGAAAATGTCAGAATACTTCCATTTGTGGAGTTTAATGTAATCTGGTTCATGGATTGGGTATATTTATACATATTTAAAATCAATTTTCAAAAATTGGATATCACTATTCACTACCTGATGCATCCTCTAATTCATTACATGTGTAATGATGATGATGAATCTCTTTTAGAATCATTGTCTCAAGTGTGGATATTACTATCTTAATAGAAAGCTTTACTTGCTAAAATGATTGACACAAAGATAATATCATGCTCGAAGATATGAACATTGAATTCTGGAAGGTCAATCAATGATTCATGTACCATGTAGAATGATGAAACCTACAAAAAAAGTGATTAATTTAATATATCATGATAAAGTAAATATATTTCAAATTAAGAATCCATATGAGATATTATCTAATTTAATAATTTTATTCATTTCCTATGGGTGTGTTTGAGTGTTTCTAGATACTATCATTGTATAAGAGTCTATTTCACTAAATGCTAATGTAAAAGTGGTGTAGTGGGTGACACACTAAGTGTTTCTATAATCTCGGTTAAATAATATACCATTATTTATATATTTAATAGCTGAAAATATATAATTTCCCAAAAAATTATTTTAAAATTATTCATGTATCATTGATTTTGTATATTCTACCACCAGTTATTAAATCCATTATTATGTGATCAGAATATTTAAGGATTATTTATTTGATATTTAGTTTATAAAATATTTATATATTTATTGGTGAATAATATATTGATAATTATTTATTAAATAAATACTCATTATTCATGACTTATTAAATATTAAGGAGGATGTAGTTGGGAGTTTACCCAAGTGTTAAATGATCCTCATAATCCAATAATAGGTGCAGCTTCAAATCATGGTAAGATAATATTTCCCCAATTACTATTTTATTATTTTAGAATACGATGACGTTGGATTGTGTATATGAAAGCATGATTCAGGGCTGGTGAAACATGAAAATTGATGTAGGAATGACATTGCACTATGGCTTTGGTTTAGCAAGCGGGTCTTTAGGATAATCAGTGGGCTATCATGACCATGGGGTCTTCAGGACATGTAATGGATAAATAAGATTTGGTGCATGGGTTATCCCTTAGCGAGATATGGATGGAAATTCTGGCTTGTGTGTGTGGTGTGCATGACGTTAATGTAATTAAACCCATATGAATCTAATATATATATATATATATATATAATATTGTCGTGTAATGGTGTAATATGTTTTTAGTTTTGGGGAAATAATATTTTTTTTATTATATGGTTAAATAATATTTATGTTAATTCTCAATTTAAGATCATGTAGAGAAAATAATAATAATATTTATATTATACACATCGGGTTGCACAATGGATTAAATAAATATTAAATGGGACTTTTGAAAAGATTCATTTCTATGCCCTATGAGCATTTAAAACCACTAATATTATTTTACCAATAGATCCAATCCATTATTTGTGAATAATGTTTCTAAAAAATCATCTCAAATCCATTTCGTGCTCCTTTCTCCAAGAACACTCCCATTAATAGAGAATGTTCTTCCAATACCCACTCCCTCAAGTATACAAAGATCAAGGAGAATGTTTTAAAAATAATTCGCATGGAGATCATAGTCAAATGGAAAAAGTGATATGATCTATTGTGCTAGAACCTAGATATTTTTATGAAGACGTACATAGATTTGTGGATGAAATGTGTATCACCACTGGGTGGAATATTCCCTTTATTACATCAATAAAAAATTGTACAATGTGGATATATGGTCTAATAAATCAATGAAGAATGAATTACCAAAGGTAATTTTGGATTGAATAAATTAATTATAAATAATATGTGATGATTCTACACATGGTTCTGCTGTTTCTTCCCATTGTTGATTCCATTGATTCAATTTTGTTGATCACTAAATTTATCATTATGTATATTCCTGGTTGATCATAATTAATAAAAAATGAATAGGTAATCATGAAATATCCCATACTTCTACAGTTCTTAGATGAATCCTGTTCTATTATTTTGTTTCATTGATTTCATAATAATATGAATAAATTCCTGAAAATTTTCATTATATTACTGTCACAGATCATAACCAATTAACATGTTGATGATTATTGGTATTGAATATCCTTATAAATAATTCATATTAGTAAAATGGGCCATTAAACTTATTAAGATGTGTATATTTTCAAAAAAATTTCAAATTATAATTAGTAATAATTGTTTCATTTTTAGTTGTATCATGCTCTTACTTTTATAAAAAATTATGAAATTATATTTGATATCTAATCATTGTTAATTGATTTCAAATAATGTAATTAAAAAATTTATTTAAAAAAATCGAAATAATGAAATAATTATTGTTATAAATTAAACATACTCTTTCCTAATATATATTTTTTTAATAATTTTTATCTTCTTAAATGTATTATTTATAATAAATATATTCTAATGACATAATTTGTTGCTATAAAAAATATAATATTTTCAAACTATGTTTTTGTGGTTTTTTGAAAAAAGAAACTCATTAATGTTACAATTTTAAATTGTTAAATATATTTGTACATTTATGAATTGGTATTTTAATATATGATATCAACATCATAAATATATTGATAATTTAATCAACTCAAAATATTTCCTAAACACATACACATCTAAGAAATAACTACTTTAGCCTCTGAATATAAAATTATTCATGAACCATATAGTAGAATAAATTTATACCCAGTTTCATATACCAATTAACTAACATGTTAAATTATATATTAATCTAAATGCTTAATCTTTTAAATAATTCAATATTAATAAAAATTATCTAAATTTAATCTTTTAAAAAAAATATTCAAAAAAAATATATTTATTCATCATTATTTTTTTCATCTCCTTTGTGTAGTTAAAATAGATTTTTCTAAAAAGAATTAGATAATAATACTAAAACCATCATATTTAATTATTATGATAGTGTATAATAATATTAAATTGAAATAGAATACATTAAACTATATATATATATTCTCAATATTTTTTGTATAATTTGAATTTTTACATATATAAAAGAATTGATATTTCATTGGAAAATAGATTACATCATATATATTTAAATTTACATGAAAAATAATTAATTTAACTCCATGATATATTAAATAAATATTAAATTATATATTTTCTTTTTATATAAAATTAGAATTATTGTAAACATATGAAATATGTTTCACTCAAGTGAATAATGTATCAAACAATATAATTTTATGTTAGTCCAATAACTTTAACGTAATGGACCATATTTCAAATGTGTTAAATCATTAAAAAAATGTTTGTACTATATAAAAAATATGCAAATAGTATTAGATTATTTTACGAGTAAAAATACTTCAGAAGAAAAAATTGCTTCAAAATATGATGGAATTATTATGATAGTGTGGATAAGGGAATATATAGGGGACCATTCCTTGTGCTCTATTCTTGTATGATTCTTTCTATTATGTTTTATAATTTTAGAGACATATGGAACATTTATTATTTATATAGGATGATTATTTACATAGGTATAGAGGGGATGTAAGGTTAGTCTCATGATTAATAATCATTTTTAAGTGCATTACCCGAAATTTATACCATAGAATGTAATTTTAGTTACAATGAGGGGGTGTATGGTGATATAAGAACTAGACAAAACAATACCTTGTATAGAATTGTAGTTGTTTTTGGTGGAGAATAGAGGTTATAACCATGGGAAAGATACTTGTTGTAATATTGAGATGACTCAATCATAATAAATTGGTGGCTAGAAACTATGAATACTAACATTATATTTTTGATAACATATAAAATTTTCTAATTCATTATTAAATTATTTTTAATATGTACATGTATTTTGGATCAATAATTTTTTTCTATACATTTTCAACTATAGAATAACGTGGGGTTAATAAAAATTGATACTCCAATAGGGGTGGGAAAAATTGGTTTATTTATTATGTAAATGAGTTTTATTATTATATGGTCTAGCTCTAATTAGTATATCATTAAATTCGGAATATATTGATTTAATTTGATATTTAAAATAGATTTTCCATTAACATTTCATGTTCATAATAAATTATAGTGGAAGAGATTATATTATGGTTCACATGTGACATTTGTTTATTCCATTAAAATATGGTTGAATATATAGCTTGTAAGTTCTTAAATTATACAATAACTCAATGGTAATGTAATATAATATATCATTAAAGTTGTATTTTAGGTGGATGAATTACTGGATTCCCACATCTTCCTTCAAATACAAGACTTATATAGTGAAATATTCCCTAAATACATCCATTATATTCAACAAGGATGATATGATGGTTGATTTCAGTATCGATTTTGTGCATTGTGTTGTTCCCATGTCGATATCCACATTTGATATGTTATTAGACATATTGAGTGAGATTTTTGTCTTTGAATATACATTAAAGATAAAGAGATTCATTAATTCCTGAATGTTTTTGGGTTCCACTACAATAGTATTTTCTAAAACAAATTTGGTTATAGATTTATATTATTCATCCATTAAAATGATATGGTCTATTTCATTATTAAAATATTATTATTTAATCAAGGATATATGATTTATATGATTGGTTTAGGGGAATATATTACATCTTTATGACAGGGAATTTATTTTCTCAATTAGATGTAGGAGGACATATTATATATATATATATATTTATATATTAAAAATGGTATGGATTATATGGGTTATTGGTAAGAGATTGTCTCCTAAAAATATCTTTTGAAATAGTCAAGGATAACATTAATAGGATGTGCGACATTAAAATTAACAAAGTCTTCATATATTATATATGTGATATTCAAATATAATAACATTCTCACCTCAAATAGGGGTATCATATTTATATTTTAATGTGATCACAATAAAAATTTCATTATCATTTTATTATTTAATATTGTGAATTTGATATAGACAAGGAAATATTTTTGGGAAATGTGATATTGTTTGTGTTAATTACATTATATTAAATGAATGTTGATAGTGTTACATCATGTTGGAGTTGAAAATACTATTATTGAAAATGAAACTCATCTTCGTGATAAATGTTTATATAGTTAAGATACAATGATACCACTAAAATGGTATCACCTAGGACGATATTAATCCATGAATTGTTAAATTGTAATAAAAAAATATAGTTTTATATTTTATTTTATGTAATATATTGGAAATATATAATATCTCTAATCCATATTTGGAATATCCTATTTAATTTATAAAATCTATTCAGTTTTTCAATTTTTTTTATTCAGTACATGATGAAACATGGAAATAAAGTTTTTTTCAATTGACCTCCATTGTTGGGAAAATATGGTAATAAATAAAACATCATTGAAATATAGATATCCATTGTAACTTATATACTAATGTATTTTCTTCATCATCAGGGAGATATATTTAGTATATATATATATTAAATGATGTTTATGAATGATTTATATTTTGAACGTAAATATATAAACCAAATTCCATATTAATTACTCTTGAAAAAGTGTTTTTATATTTTTCATAATCCACGAAGGTAATATTAATATTTTACACTATCATTAGTAAGAAAAATTTATAGGATATATAATGTATCAAGTAGTGGTGACTAATTTGATTGTTCATGGTCTTTTACATAGAAATGATCAGGTATCATGGTATATTGTTTTACTTACTACTATTATTAGATCCTCAATAATGGGTTGGGTTAAGAATATACATGAGTAAGAATTTGATATATTCATTTTTTGAGAGACATTATGTACTATGGGGATTTATTTTTTATAGACACTTGGTGATGATTTGATACTTGAGATGAATAGTAATATGGTTGGCTCAACTTGTATACATTTTTGATTGAATATGTAGTCTAATTCGTCACAATTTTTGTGTATTTGGCTCTGTCAATGCTATATAGTAATATTTAATGTAAACTCTTTGATTAATCTATATGGTGTAACATTATTGGTTATTCTTATTGGATAATAACATATATATTTTTTCTTGCTATAAAATATTAACCTACTCAATTACAATAGTCATTTCATTTCCACACCTTGATATTATATGGTGGAAATAATGGTTTTTCATAATGGAATATGAGATCCTGATAAAATAAAATTCCATTTTAATAAATTTATATTGATTTATTTTTTACTTACACTATATTCATATATAATGTTCTTACCGATTATATAGGATTAGTAATATTTATGTTTGTGAGACAGTGCATTTTTTAATATTAATGATTGAATTATATATTATAGAGATTAATGATTTATGTATTATATACGGAATAGGTTACAGAAATTTCTAGAAAATAAGCTAAAATAGATTAATGTGTACCATCCATGGATGTATAAGTAGTTAAATGTTAATATCTACATTATAAATTATATTTTATCATTTTAAATAAAATAATGTTTTGGTTTTTTGGATAAAGGTATAAGGAATATCTAGAATGTAAAAAATAATAATTTCACGTAATCAATATAACTATACATATTAATGTTATTATTTTAGAGGCTATATTATTAAAATATTTAATGTATCAATATGGATGTTTCCTAAATAACCTATAATGGGAACCCATCATGAACCATGGTAGAAAAAACAACCATTAAAGAATACCTCTAAAAATCCATGGGATATAGACTAGATATAATGCTATAAAACATGTATGTTATAGTAATTACCATCCTAAAATTGAGGAATAAAAAATTAAACCCCTAAAAAACATACGGACATATTGTAAATCAAATATCCCATACAAAATTTAATTTAACACAAATAAAAATTCACAATAATGAAACACTAAAAAAGAAAATATTATATATTCAACTAAAAGTTCAATTCTGATATCATAACCAGTAATATATAACTCAATCTCATCATATACCATTGAATCCTAAAAAATATATTCATATATTGGGTTGAGCATATGATAATACTATTTATAATCCATTCTTAGAACACTTCTATTAATGTAGAAGATGTATACTAATACATCAGTGAATAAACAAAAATATCAAAACACACTTACAAGGGTCATATTCCACACGTACTAATCAATGTATGATCATTAAATATCTCAACTATGTATAACACAGAAAATATGAAATAAATTTTCTATAACTAAGTCACCTCAAAACATAAAACCCATAGGGTTGTTTTCTCTCACACTCAAACAAAAATGTAATCATTATTTCTTTCCGTAAACTTATTAATATATAAATATATTCAATTTTTTAACAACATTATATCATAAAAATAACTAAATATTTTTGAGATAATAATACGACATACAACAATAGAAATTCATAACACCATATAATATGACACTCTATATGCTCATCACAGTATTTTATTGTGAATATTAATGAAATATACAATGTTCCTTCCTCCTATTATGTATGGCCCCAACATTATATCACATCTTATGTATGATAAAAATTAAATCACATCAAATATGTCTATATTAAATAAATAATTTCCTATGTTTCGTAACAAAAATCTATTATACATGACACCTCAAATTAATGGATTGTGGTATATATAGATTATCATTCATTTTTTAATCATCAACATGTTTATTGGGGAAAACATCCATATTGAAAAATATTTATGTCTATATACTGTTGTCTAAATTTTGTGGGGTTCACAAAAAATATGAATGAATGGGAAATATATTTCAAATTCACACTAAATCACAAACTAATCATTGATACCAAAATAGAATAAAATTCCACGTTTTTCACCACCATAACATATAGAATTTTCTACAACAAGACACTCCTATTTTTTGAAAACAATTAGACTATAATTATCAATAAAAAAAACAACAAAAAATTCATAATATCCAATTTATTCGTTAAATTTATTATCCCTATATTTTCCATTTTTCTAGAGACATTACATTCATTATATAATTAATTATTTCCTTTAATTAAAATAGTTTCAGTTATCATAAAAATTCAGATCATCTATTACCAATTTCATTGATATTATTTACATTTTATTGAAAACCTATATCTTATTCAATTCCATCCCACACATAAAACTATATTCATTATTAAAAAAAATATTTAAAACCAGTAGGAGAAAATAATACATACCTATAAAAAGAATCCAAGCACTAGGAAAAATTACATAACAATTATGCCCAATGACAAGATATTGTCTACAACAAACCACTTTTTTACAAAACTACCCAGGGAAAATCATCTATATAACTTTTTCTACCAAGACACCATTTGTAAAAATAAAAACACATTACCTATATCAATAATGGAAAACCAGCTACATTATCCATTTCATAATTGAATAATACATCCTTGGATCCACTAAAATCATCTACTATATTAACCATAGAAATAATAAAGTGAAACACGATAAAAAATTATAAATCCTAAAAACCGACTTTCCAATCAAAACAAAATTCTCTTTTTAGTCACTCTTAGATTATAATTTATTATTACTTTATAATTTTTTTTATTAGTTATTGATTTACAATAAAACTCATTAACATAATTAAATGAGTTACATTTTAAAACTGATATTAAAAAACATCAATCACAACAATTTCCCATGATGAATAAAAGATACTACAATTTCCCTTAGTTGGTTTCACTATATTCCTTATGAAAATATTTACCATCCACCTAATAATGGAAGACTGAATCAACCAATATATAAAGAAATAATAAGGAGAATTATTGAATCTTTTACCATAATATTAGATCCAAAAATCATTTTATAATTAATAATGAGTTACAGTGGACCCACCGATAAAATCCAGGGAATCCACTCAACAACACAGAAAAGATAAATCCTCATTAAATCCTTTTACCTAACATCCCAATGTTAAATCATCATAGTTTTCATGAAAAAAATTAATGAAAGGAAATGGACATGACCATGTATAAAAGAGAATAAAATCATACCAAATTAAAAAAAATACTTATCTATTAAAACTAAAGTCAATTATAATTGATTTTTGATCAAAATAAACTATGGGTACACCCATGATTTCATATTACATGAGAGGAAATGAATTATTTAAAAAGTATTTTATTGGTCATTTTAATTTCTATTTATTCTATAAATTAATACATATATGACATAATAGAAAATAATAAATTCGAAAAGGGGATAAATTAAAAAAACCCATTTAAATAAATCTATAACATCCCATATAATCTTATATTTAAAACTCATTAAATTTTGTATTATGATAAGATATAGTAATGGCCATTTGAATACTAAGGGTCCACACCATGACATAAAAAAATGGATAAACATAAATCTTGACTACAATGACTCCAACGATAAAAAATTTTTCAATGTTAATACAACCAACAAGGAAATCAAATAAAATTACCAAACCCGCATCCAAAAATTATAAGTACATTCTATATAAAGGGTGAATAAAAATTTAAAAATGATATTTATAATTTATATATATATATATATATTATCTCTTAGATATTTGGTTTATTACATCACGAAAATTATTGTGTACCTCATACCATATTAACATCATCCCACAATCCATGGATTAATTTCTATTGTATAATAAAATAATGATCCCAAGACTAACATACTACAACACCAATGTAGTTACACTTCCTCACACTATAAAACAATCCTAAATAGTTCGACTTATCCCTAAATGGTGTGAATCCCACTTACCATAGTAGAGTGTTAAATTATACATTCATATGTACATTCAATGATATGAATCCTAAAAAATTATTTATATGATGGTCCTCCCTAATAACATTATAATACATTTGGTAGTTAATCAATATAAATATATGAAATGTTTTAGTATACCTTAAAAAACAAGCAATGTTAATCTATTATGATTCCTTAATGAACATCCTAGTAATATTAAGGGTGAACCATAGTATAACTCGATTGTCATTGGTAAATAGTTATTCATTAAAGATGACATGATCAAGATACATTTTCTGTATACCATGGTGATTTTTTTAAATATATTGTTGATCATCCTTATTAATGTTCATTTACGAAACCTTATTGATGATTTTTTTTGATCGGATTATGAATGTCTCATATTCATGTAGTCACCAAATTTTTATTTTATCTTTTTTGTACTTATGATCGTGTTAATCATCATGTGATTATTATCATGTTATTAACTCCATATTCATATGTTAATCCCTATGTTCTACCCATGATGTATTATAATTTCAATTTTATTTGTTACTAAGTATTTAAGGATTATCATTTAGTATGTTTATGTTTCTCCATTTTTTAATGAAATATATTAATTATGATGTGTGTATAATAGTATCTTTTATAGAGTATTTATGGGATACGTTGAAACCCACTTTTGTATTATTTAGTTTCTAATATTGGGGAAAAATTATTATTCTTTTAAAAATATGTTTTAATAAAATATGATTTTGTGTAACTCTATAATACCCGAATCCCAAAAATTATCAAGGATGTCTATAAAGAAATATTTTTTACGTCATGTAAATGGACCATCATATTGTGGGTCGTCATAGTTAAAATTAGATTATACTATAGATAACGAGAGTGGCAAGGATTTCAGTTGTGGATATTTATAAATGTTAATATGTTAATAGAAATCATAATATCAACATTATTGATAACCCTATATGATTTTTTGGGAAATATTTAATATTATATTTATTGGGATAGGAGGAAAATATTGAATTCTTGAGTGAAAAGACTACTAGATATGTATATGTGTGACATAATATTTTATGTTTTTGGTAATTGATATTTTGATTGATTATCCATGGTACAACATCCTTATCAAGATTCATGAAAATAGATTTTGCACTAGTATAGATGCTCGCAGCGGAAATCATCTAGAATAGGTTATCATGTTAATTAACATAATCTTCACTCTGGTGTTTGAGTAGCGTGCCTATTACTTTATAGAATGAATGAAACACTTAGGGGATAATAATTTGCTATTAACATTACATTGACATGAAATTAAGAATGATTTATTTTTTAAGGAATTAAGATATTGAATATGAGAAAACCCAAGCTAAATAAACCAAGATTGAAATGAGTTTGATTTAGGTTATAATAAAGGATAATGTCATATTCCCACAATGTAATACATTTTAATGAATAATACTTCATCCTATATTAAAAACATTTTTATGATTATTGGTCCTCACTCATTTTAACTCCATTTAATTTTAGTAATGGGTTTTTACAAGAGAGTCAATTTTGACATAAGATTCCATGGCCATATTAGTGAATTTAATTTTTTTTAAAAATAAAAAGACAACACAAGTGAGTAATTACGTTTTTATTCCAAACCAACTATCGTGAAGTGTTATTAACAATTTGAATGTAGTGGTTTCACAAAAATCCAAAATAAATGATTCATAGAGAATCTTTAACATCTTCATCAAAAAAATAATTAATGGAAAATGACCAATTTATTATGTGTCAAGAATAAAGGAAGAGAAACCAGTAACAAGCCTACAATGAATTTGAATATTAATCATTTTTGAAAAAGGAGGGAATAAATAAGAAATTTCCGAAAAAATAAAAAAATAGATAAACACAATGAAATTAATATATTTTATTAAACATTATACATAGTATTTTATGTTATACACCTCATTAAAACATATATCTTGTATCATGCCAATTTCTTATGATTCCATTAATAAAATATATTATTTATTGAGACTTATAATTTCATAGACACGATTTACATAACATGGAAGAGTATAATTACGAAGGATTGTTCAGTAAATATATATATTATTAAATGATGTATAATGTGTTTCCCCTCATTCTCCACACACAGTAAATAATGAATATTGATAACTATAACATTAATTAAAATTAAAATAAAAATTATAATTACGTTATTGGATTTGGTGGTGTAAAAATGGATAACTATATTCTCAAATTTATATATAATTATAAATAATTTTAATGAAGAATTTTAATGTAATTAATATAAATAAATTATTAATATATCATTTTTTTCATAAAATATAATATCTATTAAAATTAAATTTTCACGCACTATAATTTATATTATATTATGAAAAAATGAATTAAATACAATATATTTTTAATATATAAAATAATATAATTTAAAATAAAAAAAATATTTATATTTATATAATAATTTCATTTTTTTGTTTAGATGATGTATGTCTCACAAAATTGTTCTTATTCATCATCCACAATTATATTAAAAATAAATAAAATTTTGAATTCTACAAATTGAATATTCTACAATGAATTAAATATTTTTTTAAAAATGTATGTAAATTATTAAATGGGGTTAAATTTTTAATTAGGCATAAATGTTGTTTCTATTATAGATAACAGTTTCAAATGTAAAATGATTTTTTCCTAGAATGATACTTTTGTAAATACTGCGAAAAATTTAAATTAAAAAATTTTAAATTATGAAACTAATTTAATTTCTATGAATATATAAATATAAATTTATTTCATTTAAATTATTATAATTATTGAATAAGACTAAGATCACTTAATGATTAAATGACACTTTTCATCCAAAATCATTTTTAATGAGATTAACGGCATTTATTAAATATTACATTTTCTTATTCCTTGAAAATAAATTATTTTAAATTCAATATAATTTAAGACATTAAATTTATTGGTTTATTATTAACATCCACCTTATATATTTTTAATAAAAAAATTATTTATAGATTTTAAACAATATAAATAAATGTTAAAATGAGTAATATAAATTAAGTGTAATTTTAGAAAATCAATTGGACACATACACCTCTTAAAATACCATTGATATGTTTAAAATTTATACCAACATTTTGAACAGTATATATCCACATAAATCTCATGTAATTCTATTATAATCACTTACATAACATTATTTTATAAGGATGAATACCAGATTGTGACATATAAAAGGCATTGAATTCCTCCAATTTAAATCCACATCATAATGGAAAAATTTCCCAAAATCAAATAAAATTACATCTACTTGATCCCCACTAAATTTATGATACCCAATAGCCCCAAATATATGAATCAAGTACATAATTTCCAAAGGACACTGCAAGAGAATATCAAAATTCTATATGTAAGTATTACATACCCTTTAAAATTAATTCTTTATCCTACTCATCCATCCCTATAAAAAACTTTTATAACCATATAAACATAATAAAATCTGTATACCTAATATTTGAAATTTTATTATATTAATTGTATAACCATTATATATCCCCCTAAGATTTAATCACCAAATTGAAATGTAACTCATGCAAGTGTGCATCATTGAATCTCTATAAATGGAACATTTATTTTCTCATAACCACAATTCATGGATGGCTATTGAAATTGATTTGGTGTATATGTATTATATTTATTAATTGATATATATTTTGTATAAAAAATTAAATTCTATGTTTATTAATTTTTATAGATTATCATTATAAAAAGAACATCCTAAAGTAAAAATACCTAGAGATATATAGAATTATCTATATGATAGAAATTCATTTTAACTTATATTATTATTATAAATAATCAAAATATGGATTAGTATTATAAATTAAATTAAAATAATTTCCTTGTATAGTATTGATACTATTTTTGTAAAAAATAATATATTATTTGTAATTAATCACACATTGATTATATCAGTATATTGTTGTATCCATTTAATGACCAAATAAATAATTACTAAAACACAAATAACATGTTTAGAAATATATTTATTTCCATAATAGAGTAAAATATTCAAATAATATGGATAAAAAGAAAAGGAACACCGTATATCATTTCCTAGTGTGTGTTTTAGGTATTTTCTTTCCATCATAACATGAAATTGATCATTTCTTGTTCATCAAATGAAAATTTAATATCTTTCCATCAATATAAATTAATACCGTTTAATAGTACACCAGATGATATAGTCAGGAATAAAATTAATATGATTATCAAATCTACCATATAATAGTGTATCTATTAATGTTAGAAAAATAACCCTCAAGATAGAACCCCTACTAATCATGGAAGCACTTTAAAACAAAGAAAAATCTAGAACAGAACAAAAAAATAGAAACTATAGTAAACAACGACCAATGGTGAGGGAAAATACATTTCCTTGAAAATAGATAGTGTTGAAAAAACCATAAAAGGATAGTAAAGTCAATCCCATGATAGAGACATCTTATCCAAGTCTACGTTTTATAAAAACTCATTATAAATCTTTTAGATGATTCAGATCTGGGTATCAAGATATATATCAAATCCAATGAATTTATCCTCATTATTCATTGATGTTTTTCTCTATCATCAATCCATTAATTTAACTCACCATAGTTATGATCTTTTATGAGAAAGGATAATTTAATATTTTTTTCTTCATATTTTTTATAAATATTTAGAAACATCCAAGATCCGTTTTTTGAGAATCTTTTTAGTTTATTTGTCTTCAAATGTGAAAAATCATATCATTGTCTCCAGACAATAGTAGTTAATAAATCACAAATATCATTTCCATTTATTAATTAGAAGCACTGAAATAGAAAAAATGTTCATGATCATCCATTAAATATTCATAGGTTCCATCTTACGACTCATCATCCATTGTTCAAATATTTTAGTACAACTCATACAGATATCACTCACAAGAGGGTGTTGGTAATTATTAATAGAACCATCAATAATTTTTTCATCATTTTCATTCCCCTAAGAATTGTATATTACTTGAAATTAATACATCAAAATATCCCCATCATTACAATGTATTTTAATATCCATTATAATCACTTTAAAAAATCATTATTCTTAAATTCTTGTGATATTCCTATCTCAGGCAATGGAATAAAATTTCGCTATTCATTCTAACCATGATTAAAATTATCTAAATTAAAAAAATTGGAGGTCCCAACCATATGAGTCAAATATGATTTAATTTTATCCATACTTATGTGATGAAACATATCCCCAAAATATTCAGTAAATTTCATAAATTTCATTGTTTGGATCCTCATTTTCCCCATAAAATCTATCTCTTAATATACATGAATAATAAAAAATTATAAATATTCCATATATTTATTATAATAAATTAACATCATGTATATAAAACCCCATGATTTCATTGTACGTTATCTCATTAAAATAATTCAATAGCTTGCGCTACACAAAACACTGAGTTCGAGCGCACCATAACATACCAAACTGGCCATTAAAAAAGTAGTTATAAATATTATTAACTGAATTTTTAATCTTATATACTCTATATAATTTTAACATCTATATTATTCATTTCTTAGAAAAAATATATGAACAAATTCAATTTTTCAGATAAAAGATGTATTTTGAAAAAAATGCAATTTTACCTCTATTTAATGGAGAACCCTTTTTACAACCAATATCGGTCATTTTCATATTTACAATTTTAGGAAATTAAATTTTTATTTATAATAGGGACATAAAATTTTAGTTTGGATAAATTTCTGGCACTTTTCTGATAACTTTAATATTTTGACGAATAGTGAAAAATACTATGTTTTAATTTAAAACATATTTTTTATTTGAAATAATTTATACCTTTAAATTATAAATTTTAAAGGTTTTAAAGTATAATTATATTTTGTTTTTATAATTTAATACAATTTAGGTAATTATACGCAATTTCAAATTTAAATTTTACATAAACCCATGTCAACCGTTTTATAGTTTTTAATTTTTAAAAACCCGGCTTTTGGTTTTGACAACATGCATTAATTTTAAATTGATAAATAAAACTTCTATCTTTTTAATATGGTAAAATAGAATTCAGTTTTTAATTAGGAATATCAAAATTATATTTTGGGAATTTTAGGTATTTTTCTGAAAAAATTGAATTTTTGATGAATACTAAAAAACCCTGCGTTTTTATTTAAAACCAAATTTTTATTTAAATAATTATTTAAATTTATTTTAATCCAAAATAGAGATTTAATACCTATATAAGTTTAATGTAATTCATTTGAATCATTTTATAATAAAATTTTATGTATTGAATTTTATGGAACTTTTAATCCTCTTTTACACACTTCCTGAAGCATTTGGAAATTGGAATAAAACATATTTTTACCACCTCTATGAGTTGAATTTACAAAATATGAATGAAACAGTTGACATCAGTAAGTAAAGTATGGTTTAATAGGAAGAAAATAATTTTTGGTGAATAGTGACTTTTTTCTTTTATTAACCACGAGTAATACGAAGGCCGACTCCTCATTCATGATCATTAAAAGTGTGTTATTGTCTATTACCATGCACACATTCCCTGTTATTAAGACTATGAAGGGTACTGTGGAGAAGATGGAGCATATCCTCACTGCATTTCTTTGGGATGCAATTACAGAAGGGAGGTTCCACTGGGCTTCATGGAAATGGTTGGCATGTCCAATTGATGAAGGAGGAGTTGGCCTTCGTGACATTCATGACACCATTCTTGGAATGTAGGCTCGGTTAGAATGGGAAATTATTAATGGGGTGACCCTATGTGAAAATTTCATCAGAGGGCACTATGGATGGCTTGATTGTCACGACCCGTCCTCGGGGCCCGTGCCGTGACTACCCCAAGCCCGCCTTCCATAGGCCAGGGGCTGGTGACTAGCACCAAAGGCATAAAATCCCGATAACTGGGAAGGCATTGCCTTTATAAAATAAAACAAGCACCACATAGTACAAGCGGAAGAAAAACACTAAGTACAAAAGAAATGCTGAAAAGTAAATGGGCCAGAATAAAAACCCAAAAGAAAGTACAACTACAACTGAATAAGGTACAACAGCAAAAAGACAAACATCTGGAAGAAGGAAGCAGCTCCTGGGTCATCCTCCTCGGGTCCTACCTGAAGGGTAGGTACAGATAGCGCAGCTCCTGGTCTTCCACCACGGATCCTACCTTAAGGGTAGGTACAGATAGCCTCCTCCATGTTCTCGTCCGTCAACCTCCTCTCTGTGTCGTCTCGTCGTGTAGTCCACCTCCGGGTACTGACTCGTCGTGTAGTCCACCTCCGGGTACCGACCAGTCCTCGAACACTCGGCCTCCATCAGCACTGTCCGTCGTCTGCAACCAACACAACGAGGTGCGGGCATAGCCCGTGCCGGGGTGAGTATAACGATACTCAGTAGGGACCCCGAGACCCTCAAGGTCTCACTAAAACAACAAGGATAACCACAAGAAGATCTCAACAGATAACCTCTACTTAGATATATGCCCATACAAATACCTAAGTTATCAAGTAACCTATCTCAATCATGAGGAAACATAAGGATTGTGAAATCAACGGATAACCACTACCCAGGTATATGCCCATACATATACCTAAGTTATCAAGTGACCCATCTCAATCATGAGGTAAACACAGAGGTCAAAAGTCTCACCTCAAGCCAGGATTTTCATTATCGAAACCGTAACAGCTGAAGAGCTCCGTCTCTGGAGTGTACAGTGGTCCTGTCACGTCTCCGAGGTACTGCTCACTAACCTAAGACTGCTGAGGTACTTCTCCTGTCGAGTACCACGGGTCAGCCACCCAAACACAGTAGTGCTTCCTGCCAGGGTATGTCACCCAAACACAGTAGTGCACACCCCCAAGTAGCCTGCTGAGGTACTCTCTGGACGAGTACCGCGGGTCTGCACTGTCACATAGGTAGTGCTCCGTCCGCCATGGGTCTGCACCTCAGAAATTAGTGCTCTGTCCACTGGGCTAGTCGAATCTCTCCAAGTCAAGTCTTCAAGCAGTCGTCAGGTCTCAGTCGACTACACGGTCTCTGTACTCCTCACGCTCGTCTCTGGGAGGGTCCGCTCCACGAGCTACAAGTCGATACTCCAAGTATCTCAAAGTCCCATGAAGAAGTATCTCAAAGTACCGCCTCCTCATAGGGGTCTCAACGGAACAGACGACCCGTCAATCGGGCGTCCGGTCTGTGAGTTATTAGCCTTTTCGTCCCAGGGGCCCGGTTGGTTTCGTGAGCGAACCAATCCGGCCGTATTTCAACTGTACCCCGAACTCCCATAGGGTATACTCATAGGGACCGTTTCTCAACGTGATCCCTAACTCCGCTGACAGTTCTTCAAACGAACGTTCTGTCAGAAAGGAATCAGCTTTTCCGTTCCAGGGGCCTGGTTGGATTTCGGTGCAATCCAACCCGGCCACTATCCATCTGCATCCAGAACTTTGGCGGAGGATTCCAAAAGTTCCGTATCGTCAACAGGAACGCAACGCAACAGACGACGCGTCAATCGGACACCCGGTCTGGAAGTTATTGGCCTTTTCGTCCCGGGGGCCCGGTTGGTTTTTAAGTTAAAACCAACCTGACCGTACTCCAACTGTCTCCAAACCTCAAGCGGAGTAATCCAAAAGATCCGTCTCACTTAGAGGAATTCAACAAAGCTGACGGCACGTCAATCGGACATCCGTAGCTCAAGATATGAGTGTTTCCGCTCCGAGGGCCCGGTTGGTTTCGTGTACGAACCAACCCAACCGAACCCAAAGTATTCCGAAACCTTGAGTGCGATAAACCAAAACGACCGTCTCGATCCAAGGATTACTTTACTGCTGATGACGCGTCGTTTGGAGGCTCGTAGCTCACGTTACGGGCAAAAGACCGAAAACGGTCCGAAGACGGGGTGTCCGGGCCCGGGCCGACCCGGCCCGACCCCCCCTGCGCCGGCCGAACCTGGTCGACCCGACCAGGTCCGGTCTAGCCGGTCCGGCCCGGCTCAGCCGAGCTGCCGAGCGCTGAAGCCGCGGGGGCGCGCTGCCCCCGCGTGAAGAACACGCGGCCGCAGTTGGGGCCGCCTTGCCAGCGGACATGGTGGCTGGGCCGCGTCCCTCCACCTATTCTGTGTGGCCGTGGCTTCAGCTGCGGCGGGTTTTTCCGGCGGCACGCCGGGCGCCGCCACCGCCTCTGACCGCTGGCGCTGCCGCGCCGGCGTGGCGCGCCGACGGGAGTTTCCGCGGGCCACCAGACGTGCTCCGGTGGTCCGTTTTGTGTGCGGTCTTCGCCAGTGGTCCTCCCGGGACCCGATCTTCACTACGAGGCCCTCAAAATGTCTTCGCGGCCCGCTTCACCATCGATCATCGAACCGCACTTCGACAGAAAACCACGGGGTCTTCAAAATGTCTCCGAGGCCCCGACTCCGCCCGCGGTTTCGCTCGACTTCAACGGCGCGGCGTGACGGCCCCACGCTCCTTCGCCGCGTTCTTTATCGTTTCCGCACAGTGTCGTTGCACTGTTCCGCCTTTGTTCGTGCCGCAACGATCTCAAACAACAAGGGGGGAAGGAGGTTCGGCCGTGTTCGTGCGGTCCGACCTTCCCCCGTTAGTTTGATAACAGGAGGCCCAAAAAAAAGAAGGAAGAAAGGTGACAGATGAGATCACGATCAAAAATAAAAATAATCCCCCATAACTTCCTGCAACAGAAATTCCCAACCCACAAGGAAAACGTTCGTGGATCAACTAGGTAATAAGTTGATCTGTGTTCATTGTTTTCTTGAAAATGAAAGAAAGAATGAAAGAAAGAATTTAAGGGAAAAAAATTATTCTCAACATGACAATACCCTACCTCATCGAAGTCGTCGAGTGAGGGTTCGTCGCAGATTTTCTCATCACGGAAGAATCGTTGCCGAAGGAGAGTTGTCGGCATCATGTCGTCGATCTCCGGGGGTTTGGCGTTCTTCGTCGGAGGTCGGAGTGTTCTTCGCGTTCTTCGCGTTCTTCGCGTTCTTCGTCAAAGAATGAACAATTCTCTATCTGCTCTCCCGAAGGTTTAACACAACACAAACCCCCTCAACAAAAATAAAATAAGTCCTCAACTTATTTTATTATCAACTTAAGAATTGAAAAACAAAAGATAAGAAACGAAAAATAAATTCGAAGAATTAATTGTAAAACTTAACTGCCCGATTAATTGGTACGTTATGAAATTAAGAAAACGCGTCAGTTGACTTTCATAATGATGGGTTTTCGCGGGTGCGTTACATATCGGAAAAGAAACGGTGGGGCTCATGCGGGTCCCACCTCGAAAATATCTTACCAAGAGGGTAGGATATTTTTGGATAGCACCCTATCCGCTTCAACCCAGCTTAAGTAGCTTAAAGTGGCTTCAAGCGGCTTCCAAGCGGCTTAAGTGAAATAAAATAAAGTTTTTCGTACAATTATTTTATTTCTTAACTTTAAGCCCGAAAATTAAAAACCAAACCCAAGTAAACGCAACTCCGGAAGAGGCGTTTCTAAGCAATTACCGGCGCTGCGATTCCATTGGTGCCCTCAGAATTTGATTCCGATCACTGGTTCAAAAGTTATAAAAACCCGCTCGTCCGTTCACTGAACGTACCCGAGCCAAACTTCGGAAATTGATTCCGGGCACACCGGGCCTCGGAATCAGGCACCGTTAGAAACTGCGTTCTTGTAAAATTCCAAATAAAATTAAGAAAATAAAAATTTCCTTGGAATTTACGGGTCTTTACAATGATGGTATTATCCAGCATAGCGCGACGATTCTGGCCAAATGTATGTTCGCACAGATGGAGGAGCTGTCTGGCAACTCTTGTTGGATTGTTGGCTGGGGGAGATTGATTTTTGGAATGATATCTGGGAGGATGAAAAACATTCATACTCAGGATGTCCGTCTCTTGGTATTTATTTCAGAGATGCGAGCGACAGGTACAAGTTCATCCATGCAGCATTAAACCCCAGCCAGGTGAGCCTATTTGAAAACATTGTGATGAACGGTGACCCGGATGTGTGCTGCATCACGAAGGCATGCTCTGGCAGGTTTAATATCCGAGACAACAGGAGAACCCTCTGAAGGGAGAGCCGCACAGAGGTAGGAGGACCGATTTTTTGGTGCAATGAAATACGGACAAGGGTGAATTTCTTAGTGTGGAGAATCAAAAACAAGGTTTTTCCAAGGGAGGAAAATATCCAAAAAAGAGGGGTCTACATGGTGTCATGGTGTTATTGTTGGTAGCATCCAAATACAGAGACATCGGTTCATTTCTTCTTCTAAGGACAATGGGACTTGCTGCTTTGGTCCTTTTTTACTCACACGTTGTTTCCTGATGGAGAGGCATGGTCCATTCATGTGTTTGTGTCAACCCGGTTTTCGGGTACAGAAAACAGACCTATGGAGCGGACGATGAGGATCATTATCCATGTGGCTATTTTCTGGACCATTTGGGAGGCACGAAACAAGGTTAGGTTGGGTTTCGAAAGATCTTTGTTGGCCCTTCTGATTCTACTTATGCCTCTCATTGTGGAACTGGCATCGCTGGTTAATGGGGGGCTGGCGTCAGCTCCTTTGTGTAGCTTCCTTCAGAGACCATGCACGCTGGAATAGAGGGGCGGTTTATGGGTGAAGTGGCAGCCTCCAAGCCATGGGTTGAAACTTAATGTTGATGGGTCGCGCATGGAGGGAGTTATGAGGGGAGGAGGAGTACTTTGTAACTGTTGGGGATCTGTGCATGTTGCCTTTAGTGTGTTTTATGGTCCGGGTAATTCACTGGGTGCAGAGGTTTGAGGTCTTTTTTCCGGTTTGTTGGTCTGTAGGAGGGGGGGCTTGTAGGTGGCGGAGGTGGAATCTGATTCGAAGGTGCTGGTCAAGGCTTTGTAGGGATGTTATGAAATTCCTTGGGAGTTGATTTACCTTATTCGAAGGTGTAATGTGGAAACAAAACATGGTAGGTTAATCCACCATAGCTGGAGGGAATCCAACTTTGTTGTTGATTCATTTGCTCGTTTGGGAATCCAGGAGGACACACTTGTGGTTTTTGATATTCTTCAGTCACTCCCCCTTGAGTGATATTGTGTGGTGCAATGGGATGCCCTTGGACTACATCATTGTCCCCCCTCGAAGGGTTGTTTCTTTGGTTTTCCTATTCTTCCTTGAAATAATATTAATAAAAAATAACTTTCAGACCAGATATTATAATTACCCTACCACGTGTTCTAATTATACTGGAAATGTTTAATTCAAAAATAATAAACATACGAATAAAACATGATTCTTTTGTTCCACTTGGATTAGATTAGGACATTTATAATTATTTTATTTAAAAAATAGTTAAAAGAGTTAATTTAAATGTTTAATAACTAAACCATTTTTAATATAGGGTTACACATAAAACAAATTTGACTATAAATATTTATTATAAGTATAAAAATATTTCTTACATAATTTTATTTTATTTATAATTTTTTGACATTGGATAATTTAATTTATTAATTACACAATGATGATGCATTAATTACATTATTAACAAAATATTAAAATAATTGATATTATAAATATCCAAATAAATGTAAATTCAGACTTCTGATTAATTCTACTATTTTTATATGTTAATATGACATGTTTGGGTTGGATAAATAAATTTTATTCCAAATGATAGAGTTTATATGGATTAAAAAAATTGAATAGTGTCAAAATTGACATAATTTAGTTTTTAAAAGAAATAATATATTATTAATTGATATAATATTTCTAAAAATCTAATGTTCGACAAAAATACATAGATAAGGATATATATATTATGAAACAGATCTGTTCATGGATTTGGTAACCCAAATCCATGACCCCAAAATGTTATATTAAGAACTAAAGACAAGAATACAACACACATCATGCCTCACAGTCCCACAAATACAACACTTATCAAAATGTTCCAAAAGCCAAAATAATCACTATAAAACAGTCATGATCTTCTTGAAACTGTACAAACCATGTAAAATGTTTCCATCCTGCCTTTCCACATCTTAATGTCATCGTGGATCCCTTATTCTAGGGTCACCTCCTTGCAATCCAAATCGCTGAAGCTAACCTAGGGAGTCCATTCCCATTTTTCATTCCACACATCCACAACATCACAAAAAATGTGGCATATTTTATTCAATAAAAAGTTCAAAAACACAAATCCCTATATCAATGTCTCCCAACATCGGCCACACATTCCATACACAACACCTATAAACTTCCTACCCAAATCATGAAGTTTCCCTCCCAAGTCAAGGATGACATCACCCCTTGCTAGAAACTGTCACAATCCTTGACAGGTTGTTTCCCACCTACCCCACTGATAATTGCATCCTGAGGTCAAGCTCAATGCTCCAGGTCACCTCCACCCAAAATCAAGCACACTATCTTGTGTCCAGATAGAGGCACATGCATTGTTCATCCAATTCTCGCACACGACGCCGATAAAGACCTCATCACCACCGCATCAGTATCCTAGAATAGTGTTACCTCCCTATTAAGGAGGTTGGTCATCGACGTCCCACAAATCTTCCCACCGCCTCCATGTATTCTAGGGTTTTCCTTGCCCTACATCGCCCATTTGCATCCATCACCTTAGTTGCCTACGTCACCAAGACGCCCGTAACCGCCAGCTTGTGTCTCCTGCATCCTAAATCGCCAGCCACGCTGCCTCCAAGATCCACCAGATACCGATGCATTACCCACTTAACAACCCGGTCGTTGTCTCCATCCTGAGACCTCCCCAAAACTATCGATGGGCATGCCTGCACACCTGCTCACCATCCCACTGAACAACGAGGTTCCAATGCTACCAACTGTCCCCCATCATTTGCTGACATTGGCCCCACCGTCCTGAGACCTCTTCCCCAACACACAACCTTGGAAAGAATCCACGATGAATAGCCCTACCTTCGACTATCCATCGGCTCCCACACTCCACATCTTCTGGTGCATCTGTTGCATTAGAGCCTGCCATCACTACCTTCGAAGAATTAATGTCATCGAAATGGAGACGCATCGAGCAGTCGCCTAGGCCAGCCATCCTCCTGGATCCCAGACCATCCTTCGCCAACACCCCATACAAGCCAACACCTTGACAAAAACCACCTTGCCCCTATTTCCAGCCCTCGATCGACCCAGATCAACATAACCCTCACATTATGTAAACCTACTGACCAGGACAGAGTACCCTCGCATTACCCCACCATCGTAATGAGCAACCACATTCATTCGCCAACCGGACTGGTTTCCACTACTAGCATGTCGTCATCCCGGAGCATCATTGACCCTCTGGTCCGAACCAAACTCCTCATCTCCACCATCAGAGATCGAAGAACCACCTCCTATTTCTTCAGAACCACTCAATAATCCAGCCTTATTGTGATCTTCACAAGATGCAATAGCAAAATGACTAACAGTACCATCAGCATAAGAATTGGTTGGGTTGCATAACCCATACCCTTTGATATCCAGAGAGAGAGGCACTCCGTTGTTGAGATAAAGACTCTCCATAACTACAATCAAAGGACTTAAAGTATTAATAATAAACCACAAGGGGTTTGATTGGATTGTTATAGTATGTTTATTAACCATATAATATAAAAATACAAAGAGACATGGTAAATGTCAAACTATTTAACTTAGAGTTAAATCTAATAGAAAAGGTTAATATGATGACATAAATCTATCTAAAACCAATTGGTTGAGAGTTTTTTGACCCATCCCCACCTTATTCTCTGAATAATTAATTTTGGTGTCATTAGAAGACAAATATTTTTTTATTATAAAATATTCTTTTCACATAGTGACCCTCACCTCTCATATAAAAGGGCACATACCGCTCTATTAATTTCACACCTCCAAATCTTTTTGGCTTGTCCAACCCCTACCCAAATATCCTCTCAACATTCCTCAATTCAAAATATAAGCCTTTCATTGATAATTAATCCATCCTAAATATCCCTTTTGATCAATTCGAAAGGAAACACCCAAAGTAGAGGTAATAATTTCACCACCCTCTTTCAAGTTCTTTTCATCTTCCACTTCCTCTATCATTGTTGTTTCAATACCATAATAATAACTCCAATTCCAACTACATACTATGATATTATTATAAATATTGAAAAAACATATTTTTAATTCTATCCATCGTCTAATTGACAATGTCACCATACATGCATACGTACAGCTTACCGTCTCCACATCATGGTGTAGTTTGTGATTCAAACACTTCATTATTTGTATGTGTATAATAGTGTGTATAATTGATGCAAATTGTAAATATAACATTTCAATGATTCTTTGTATATGATATACCATCCAATTATATATGATTTCACCATCAATATATTGATATTGTCGCTCGTGCATACGTGCAGATTATCGTCTCCACGATGCGATGAGATTCATTCCCACGTTCACCATTAAACAGTGATTATAAAAATATATATTTTTAATAAGTATGTAATAGATTAAAAAATGATATTGTAGATATATATGTTTGTGTGTGTGTATTTACTTACATATTTCTTATTCAATTACTCTCGTTCAGTAGGATATGAAAAAAGATATAGAGTTTATGCTTACGTATGGGCTACCGTCTCCATAAATGGTGCCTTCCATTTCATATATCTATCTATTATAAATATTACCATTATAAATATATATGATATATAAATCAAGTTTTATACTCTGGAGGTATTTAAATCATGATCTAAATTATAAAATTTAAAACACGTACGATAAATAAAGCGATTATAACACAAAATGATAATTTAACATGGAAATAATTATTAAATGATAATTGTAAAGCCATAAATGAATCATGAATTATATAATAAATACGAATATGGCTATGGTATAATTTAATAACAAACTATGTTCGTTATACATGAAGTTAAATGTACCCTATACTAATGTAATGTTCAAGGTAATGGGGTTTCATCTCACTTTTATTCCTGTGAGATTCAATTTATACTGGCCACTATTACCTTTTGTGTGGTGTATGAACTACCCATTATTGTATTGTTTTCATAATATAATTTAATTTCTGGGTGTTTACATCATCATTTTATGAAATTTATTTCATGGTGTGTATGTTTCGTAGATTACCAAATCATTAATTAAATTTCAAATTTCTATTTCCACTCATTCGATTTTACGCAAACATCATTGATTACTTTAGTCCATGATTATGTGTGAAATTAATTTTTATTTAAATATGTAGTAATATCTTCTCAACTTTTTTTGGATATACTTTTTATAGACATAATCACTTCATTAATAAATTCTCAAGTCATCGATATAAACATGATAAGAGTAATTTTAACTCAATTTCTATTAATTGAGTGAAACATCCAAGTCATTGGTGCTGATTTTACAAGAATATGTGTTAATGTCCTATGATTTATTTACACTGAATATCCCATCATATTTAGTGTATTTATATTTTTGACACATAATTATGTCATTGATTTATCTTTAACCTATAGATACAGTATTCATAATGGAATGTGTGTCAACTTACATTCCATAGAGACTTCATTGTTGTTATATGACAATTCCCTTTTATTTGGTGTATATAATTTACAATGACATAGTATATCATGAATCCCTTTATTCTCATGATATTTTAGGGTTTTGATTACCTAAATTATTTATATTCAAGCATCTCTTATTTGGTTTTGAACTCTGACTGAAATATCATTTTAAATGTTTTAAAAATTTATGCTTCTAAATCATTCTAATTAATGTCCATTTTTTAAAAATGGTTTCAATGTTTTATTTATATGAACATTAATGTTTCAAAATTGAGAATTAATATTAAAAGTTTAAAATTGGTATGGGACACATTGATTGAAAAATATATTTTAAACAGATTCTTTATAAATAGTTAGACTTTTAAATGTTTTCTTGAAAAAAGATATTTCTCTCAACTATTTTTACTTATCATTTACTACTGTTTCAATATCCTTTACGAGATATTATTCTTGATCAACATTGATTTATTATGATAATAATCTTTCATACTATATTGAAGGTTTTGTGATATGTTTGACATGGATGTGTTATTTTTATGCCATTCATGGTTTATGGATAATGTAGTGACAGTTCGTATGATATTTTAAATAAGAATGTGTATGTTATGTTTAAACCTTTTCATGTGAGGAATTCATTGGACATAGTAAGTGATGAGTGGAGCCCACTATAGAACCTTTATGCATTAGTAAGTCTCATGTGTCAAACTAGTGTCTTGGAATAAGGCCTTGACTAAATCTTATTTGTAGTCTGGGAACAAGGCCTTGACTATGTGGTTATGAAGTCTGGAATTATGCATTCCCTCATTATGAAATTAGCAATTGTTATTACATGTGATTATTCGAATAGTAGAATATCCATGCGAATAAGTAAATGGCATTATTTGATTTACCTTTTCCATATTATGCTGATGTTTAAGATTAAAAGGCTTTTGTTTTAGTTTTACACATTTCCAGAAAAATTTATGCTTATTCATAAAAGTTTTAGCTATATTGTTATCCTTAATATGAATATGAGTTCACCCCTTTCTATGTTTTATTTTTCCCTGGATGCGAAGAAGTCTATTATGACTAACCTACTGGGATAGTATAAGGGATATGAATAAGGTCAATGGAGACAATGTTATTGTTGTTTTAAATTTTATAATGTAATGTAACGTTCATGTATGTAATCTATTTTCCAATACTATAAATCTGATCGGTCCTTCAGGACATGATTCCTTGTAATCACGCCAATGAATTAGAATAATATACCGATGCTGGGTAACTCGGGTCATGCTATTATAGTTGGTATCATAAGAAGTTTAACAACAACCATGGAAATAGCTTTTTATAATCTCTTATTAGATAACATTACCCTATGATAGACTTTGAGGATTATTATAAAATAACTTCCTATAATTTTGGTAATCTATAGAATTTGTGTATTTTCCACGAAATATATTCCAGTCTAGATATGAGCAGGTAATGGCGGCACTTGCACAGATGTACACATGACTGAAAACTCCATTAAGTAGTTTCAGGCTTGACCTGAGTTATCCTGGTACCTGACAATGGGCCTTTCTGCACTCTTGGTTATGACACTCTTGGGGGATATGATTATGGTAATTCACATTTTCAATACAATATACTATGAATGATTAAATATTAGATAATTCGTTAAAGAAATTTTTATATGATTATAGATTATATGGATAATCTTTTAAATTTATGATAGGTATTTTACAAGTTTAGAATTATGCATTTCGATTCATAAACTTACCTAGTGTATGCCATTGTTTAGAAATGAAGCCTAGTGGAATGAATGAAAATTCCTGCCATACACATGATCGAAATATTAAGAAGGATCATGTCTTTCATGTTATTAAGCCAAAATTTAAAAGGGAAATAATCTCCCACATATTCTCAAAATATGATGAAATAATATCATGTGTTAATAAGATAAGTAAATAATTATATGAGTCTCATGGATTTGAATGGAAACAAGATAACAAAAGGATGAAAGAGAGAAATACGGATAAAGGGAAGAGGGGAATGAAGGATTTTCCCATATGTTATAACTATCGAAAGAATCACCTTGGTTAATTCTGGAAGGGAATGTGAGTTTGTTATAATTGTGGAGAAATATTACACCAAGTACGTGATCAGAAGGGTAAGAAAAAGGTTTCAAATGCACACTTATTCATCTGCAAGGAGTCGGGACACAATGCGAAGCAATGGTCCAATCATCAGGGTATATAGCAAATGATGATGATGTTGTATAATAATCATGTTATTATTCTACCATAGATAAAGAGGAATGTCTAGTATTCTGATGTTGATATTGATGAATTATGTCATTTGAGTGTAGTATTAATGATGTAAATGTTGTATGAATTTTAGAGTATTTAAGGATTGTACTGTAGTACTATTTCATTAAGGATTTGAGATAAAATGGTAATAAGAAAAGTGACTCAAAAGAAGTTAAACTTTTTGGAAAATACTTGGTTGAAGTAAAGATAAACTTTAATATGGTCTTGATACTGAGGTTTTGATTTTGTAATTAGATATGATTGATTTAGATAAATTATATCGGATATTATTGACTAGCATGAGAGTAATTAATTGTTTTTTTATTCCATCATTGTTGGAGTTTGCAAAATTTTTGGATATAATGAGTATATACAATATTATATCAGGAATAATGGAGCATGATAGTAATCAATATGTTTTTATGGTTATTTAGGGTCTTATACTATTTTAAAATTATAGATGATGAATGTATTCCCATGTTATCACATGTAAAAAACGATCGTTATTGTGTTTACCATCCTTAGAAATTTTGGTCTGTGAGTTTGCACAGATGTATTTTTGATAAGTATAAATATTTTAATTGATTAATTTTTTCATTGGATAATATTTTTAAGTTTAAATCATTTATTAAGATTATTTTTAAATTTTTATAAAAAGGACAACCAGGAGGTCGGGCAACAACCTGTCGTGTCCAGCAAGGCCACGAGACCTGAACCCACAACCGAAGGGTGATAAGGGTGAATCACCTACCACTAGCATACATGATGTCCAAGTCTTTATAATGTAGTTTTTTTAATATTCTGAGAAATGTATTACAAATTAATAATTTTTGAACCCTATACGATTAGGATAAATAGATTATTTTTAAAATCTATTATCTTTTGGAGTGAAAGTTGAGTTTATGGTAGTAATTAGTTGAAGGATGAAACTGTACGTGTCAAGTATATATTTTTCATCTTTTTTTATGAATAAATTAATTCGTAAACTTTAGGGAAGGTATCTTAAAACCAAAAATGTTTTTTCCTAATACCATATGTTTTGTTGAACTAACAATATTTTAAATCATTATAGATTGATGGCTTTGAGGCCCTCAATTTCACACTAGTTTGTGATCGATGAAATCAATCACACCATATAAATATTTATGTTTCACTCCAATTATGGGTCTCTAATTTCTTTCCAAATTTCTTCTAATCGTGATCATAATTAAGTGGTAACATTTTCATTCCTTTCCCTCTTATTAATACTAAATTTTATTAACCAAATTTCTGATGTTGGTTTTCCACAAATGTATTTTTCTATTTTTAACCTTTTATTTTCAAAGAACAATATAAAATTGTGAGGACACAGTTTATTGAATGTGGAGAGAATGTAACAACCCAAGATTTCTTAGTACAATATCTCATTAATGTAATTCAATAGCTTCCGCTAAACGCAACACCGAGTTCGAGCGCACCAAAACTTACCAAACTAGCCATTCAAAAAGAAATTATTAATAGTATTATCTTCATTATAAAGCATATATACTATATTTAATTTTAACATCCATATTATGTGTTTATTAGACATAATATAAGAAAAAATTCATTTTTTCAAATAAAAGAATTATTTTACAAAAAATGCTATTTTACCACCTTTTAATGGAGAACCCTTTTTAAAACCAATATTTGAAATTTTTATACATTCAATTAAATGAAATTAAATTATTATTTAGAAGTGGGAAATAAAAATTTAGGTTGGATAATTTTTTGGTACTTTTCTGATAACATTCAAATTTTGACAAATAGTGAAAAATACTATATTTTAATTGGAAACAACTTTCTTAATTAAAATAATTTATAGAGTTAAATTATTAATTTGGAATGTTTTGAAGTATAATTAGATTATATTATTATCATTTAATACAAAGTAGATCATTATAACTAATTTCACATTTAAATTCAACATAAACACCTGTCAATCTTTTGATAGTTTTTACTTTTTAAAATCCCATTTTTTGGTTTTGACAACCATAATTAATTTTAAATTAATAAAAGAAACCTCAATGTTTTGAATTTGGTAAAAGTGGATTTATTTTTTAATTCAGAATATCAAAATTATCGTTGGGTGATTTTTTGGAATTATTTTGAAATCTTACAATTTTTGATGAATAGTGAGAAACACTGGATTATAATTTAAATCAAACTTTTTATTTAAATAATTATTTATTTTATTTAAATTTATTTTAATTCAAATATATATATAATACCTATATGTGTTCAATTTAATTCATTGGAATAAATTTATAATAAAATTTTATTTATAATGTTTTATTGAACTTTTTGACCTCTTTAACCCACCTTCTAGGAGCATTTCAAAATTTGCTTAAAACTTAATTTTACCACTTCATTGAGTTGATTTTAAAAAATCCAGGAGGCATGATTGATATTATTACGTAAAATTTGATTATATAAGTTGAAAATAAATATGTTGAATAGTAAATTTTGACTTTTATTTACCACAATTACCAGTAAATTGGGTAATTAAAGGTAAAAATGATATTATAATTACCCTAAAACATATCATAATTCTATTGGATATGTGTATTTAGACCAAATACAACATTAGGAATAAAATATGAGCCTTTTGGACAACATGGATTAGATTAGAGTATTTATTATTATTTCACTTAAAGAAGAGTTAAAAGAGTTAAATTCAATGTTTAATAACTAATTTACTTTTAATATAGGGGTACACCAAATTTAAATCTAACTAAAAATATTTATTAGAAAGATAAAAAGATTTTATACATAATTATATTTTAGTTAATAATTTTAGACATTAAATATTTTAATTTATTTATCACAAAATTATTATGAAGTAATTACCTTGTTAATGAAATATTAAAATAATTAATATTATAAATATCAAAATAAATGTAAATTGAAACATATGATAAATTCCAATAATTTTATAGGATAATATGACATGTTATGGTTGGTTATAGAAATAATATTCTATGTGATAATGTTTTTATGGATTTCCAAAAATCAAATACACTATTGTGTCAAAATTGACATAGTTGTGTTTTTAAAACAAATACTATATAATTAATTGATATAAAATTCTTAAATATCTAAGGATCAACCAAAATACTAAGATAAGGTTATATATATTAATAATGGAAAATAGGGGCTCTCTTTTCTAGTTATAGTATGTTTATTAACCATCTAATATAAAAATACAATGAGACATGGTAAATGTCAAACTCTTTAACTAAGAGTTAAATCTAAAAGATATGGTTAATTTGATGAGATAAATCTATCTTAAACCATTTTTTTCAGAGGTTGTCAACCCATCAGCACCTATTACTCGAAATAATTTATTTTGTATCCATTAGAAACTGAAAATTATTTTATTATAAAATAATATTTCATGCTTTTCCTAAAGTGAACTCTCACCTATCTTATGAAAGGGCACCTCCCCTTCTCTTAATTTCACACCTCCAAAGCCTTTTGGCTCAGAAAACCCCAACCCAAATATCATCCCAACAACAATAAATTCAACCTATATTCCTTACATATAACAAAAATTCTACCTATGGAGCCATTTTGTTCAACTCAAAAGGAAACACATGAGGTAGAGGTAATAATTCCGCCACCCTCTTTCAAGTACTTTTCATCTTCCACTTCCTCTTTCTATATTGTTTCTATACCAAAATAACAAATCTAGTACCTAATACATACCATGATGTTATTAGAAATATGGTACAACTTTATTCGTTATTCTATCCATCCACTAAATGTAAAAGTCACCATACGTGAGTACGTACGGTTTACCATCTCCATGTCGTGGTGTAGTTTGTTATTCAAACAGTTCATTATTTGGATAGATATAATAATATATATAATGGATGTAAATTAAAAATATAAAATTTCAATGATTCTATATATATGATATACCATTCAATTACATATGATTTCACCATAAATATTATGATATTGGCACTCATGCGTATTTACGGATTATAGTATCCCCGACGCGATGAGATTCATTCCCACTTTCAACATTCAATGATGATTATATAAAATATATAATAATTATGAGCTGTAATATAAGACATAATAATGCTACTAGATATATATATATATGAACTTACATATTTTTTATTCACTTATGCCCGTTCAATTCGATAAGAAAACGGAAACAATGTTTATGCATACGTACGACCTACAGTCTCCATAAATAGTTCCTTCCATTTCATATATTATAAATATATTAGAAATATATTCTAAATATTATAAATATTTAAATATATATATAAATATATATTATATATCTATTATAAATATTTATATTCTAAATATATATTATAAATATCATAAATATTTATAAATATAGATGTATTATAAATATTTATAAATATTTATAAATAATATATATATATTATAAATATATATATATTATAAATATTTATAAATATTTATAAATATTATATATATATATTATAAATATTATAAATATTATAAATATTATATATTATAAATATTTATAAATATTTATATTCTAAATATTTATATAAATATATATTATATATCTGTTATAAATATTTATATTTAAATATCTATTATAAATATTTATATTCTAAATATATTATATATATATATATATCATTTTTTATATCTTTTATGTTTTTAAATCATGATGTAAATGATACAAGTTAAAACACTTACGATAATGAAAGTGATTATTATCCAAATTGTTAATTTAACATGGAAATCATTATTAAATGAGCATTATAATGTCTAAAATGAATCATCTATGATATAATATTTATGAATATGGTCCTTTATAATTTAATAACATACTATGGTTATAATACAAGAGGTTAAACATACCCTCAAACAAAGGAAAGTACAAGGTAATGGGATTTCATCTCACTTTTATTCCCTTGAGATTCATGATATATTTGCCACTATTACCTTTTTTGTGATGTATATACTTCCCATGATTTAATTTTTTGGGTAATGTACATTAATTTATGGTTATTTACATCATCATTGGAGGATAATTATTTCATATGGTGTATGTTTTGTAAGCTACTAAATCGGTAAGGGAATTTCTAATATAAATTTCCACTCATTCGATTTTTTGTGAACATCACTGATTATTTTTCTCCAAGATTATGTGTGAAGTAACTATTTATATACATATATATTAATTTACACTCCCTTTTGTGTGGATATACTTCAGATACACATAATCACACTAATGGTAAATTCTCAAGTCATCGATATAAACCTGATAATTGAAATTTGAACTCAATTTTTATTCATTGAGTTAAACATCCAAGTCATTGGTGTTGTTTTTACAAGAATATGTCTGAATGTACTCTAATTGATTTAAATTAAAAATAAATTCACATTGAGTGTATCTATATATGTCACACATAATTATGTTATTGATTTATCCTTAACCTAAGGATACAGTCTTTATAAAGGATTGATTCTCAAGTTACATTCCATTTAGACTTCATTGTCGTTATACGCAAATTCACATTTATTTGGTGTATATAATGTACAATGAAATAGTATATCATGAATCCATTTATTCTCATGATATATTAATGTTTTGACTACGTCAATTATTTGTATTCTAGCATCTCTCATTTAGTTAGGAACTCTATTTAAAATATCATTTTAAATGGTTTAAAAATTTATTCATCTAAATCATTCTAATTAATATCCATGTTTAAAAAATGCTTTTTTGGTTTTATTTATATGAACATTAATTTTTTAAAATTTAAAATCATTTTAAAAGTTTCATTGTTTTATGGGAAACTGTGATTCAAAAATTTATTTAAAAAGGTTACTTTATAAATAGTGAGAATTTTTAATGTTTTCATGAAAAGGGTTATTTCTCTCCAAGATTTTTGCTGATAATTTTCATCTATGTCAACATCCATTATGAGATATTTTTCATGATTGAGGTTGATTGATTATTATACAAATATTTCATTCTATATAGAAGGTTTTGTGATATGTTTTTCTATGGATGTGTTATTTTTATACCATTCATCATTTAGGGATAAAGTATTGAAATTTCATATGATATTTTTAATATGAATATTTATGTTATGTTTAAACAATTATATATGAGGAATTCATTGGACATAGTAAGTGATGGGTGGAGACCACTATATCCCCTCGACACATCGGTATGTATAATGAGACAAACCAGTGTCTTGGCATAGGACCATGAAAAAATCTTATTTGTTGTCTTCTCTCAAGGCCTTGGCTATGTGGTTATGAAGTCTGGCATTATGCATTCCATCATTATGAAATTATCTATTGTTATTACAAGTGATTATTCTACCAGTATAATATCCATTAGAATAATTAAATGGAATTATTTGATTTATATTTCCCATATTATGTGAATGTTTATGTTTAAGAGGATTTTGTTTTAGTTTTGTACTTTTCCTTAAATATTTATACTTATTTATGAATGTTTTCTCTATATTGTTATCCTTTCTAAGAATCTGATCTAATCCCTTTTAATGTTTTATTTATCCTAGGATGCGAAAAAGTATATTATGACTGACTTGTAGGTATAGTATAAAGGATATGAATGTGGTCAATGGAGACAATTTTGTTGTTGGTTTTTATTTTATAATGTAATGTAACATTCATGTACGTAATCTCTTTTCCAGGACTACTAAACTGATCAGTCCTTTAGGACTTGATTCCTTGTAATCATTCCAATGTATCAAACAAAAGCATTGACTCTAGGTAACTGGGGTCAAGGAGTTACAATATTTTATTACTTTTCTGGAAAAAAATAAATAATATGAAAATAATATTAAAGGATATTGTAATTATATATTATTTTTATGGATATGTAAATGTTAGGTATCCAGGGATATGGTAGGTTACATAGTGTGGGGTAAATCAATTATTCAATTATTATAACAATTCTTCATTTATGTAAACTATTTTAAATTTTTTTTCTTTCTTGTTCAGTTAATAGACAATTGACATCCTCACCTAGTATTCAAAATTATTTAAAAAGGAAAACACACTATTTTAATGGGTTTATTTAATGGAATACTCATCTCCATGTTTGTTATTCCTCCCAACATGAATTCACCAATTTCTTAACCAAAACACATATATCCTAGAATCCACTAATCTCTATCTGCATTAATTTTACACTATAAGAGAAAAAAATAATTATATATAATAAAAAATAATTCTTTTATTCTCCTAGTGATCATTGATCCTCTATATGATAATCATCCTCCCTAACTAGATGGATCACTATGTTTTCATGTGTACAAATTCAATTTAAACATCAATATTTTCTTGTTGGGACTAAACCACTAAAAATATAGTAATACATCATTGAATATAATTCTATAAAAAACTATCCTTAGATATCAAATCCTTCATATAAAATTTATCCAAAAAATAATTTTTATTGCAACAATATGACAATAATTTCCATCATTAAATTGTGTTATGAATAAAACTTTTATTCTCACTCATATATATGTCAATACATTGAGTTTAATTGGTATTCATTTTATTATTTCTATAATTCGATAGAACAAATGGAATATAAAATATAACTGTAATAACCCGGTTCTTATTTTGAGGTACATGCTACTTCTTTTCCCTTGTCCTTAAGTGTTTTTGAGAAGATATAGAAAATGGGGAATAATCCTAATTTTTGAAATTACACGCCGTGCACTATTTCCACACACCGAGCGTGTGGGATGAGTAGACGGGGCGTGTAGCCTTGCCGACGATAAAGGGTGTAGGAACAGACTACACACCATATAGTGGTCCTTTATATGCCATGTAGTCAGTCGGAAAGCCTAAATAGTAAAGCGGTGGAAAATCCACCAGCTGGGTGACAGTACACGCTGTGTAATCAGGAGTACATGCCGTGTACTCATGTCGGCATGCAAATAGTTCCACGCTGGCGGAAAGCCGCCAGGTGAATAGTTAAATGAAGGTATTTCACGCCATGTACTTGGGAAGTACACACCGTGTACTTTGTTGTTTTGACTTAAAATAGGCAGTAGCCTCATCTTTTTGTAGAGGAGGCATTTGAGCCATTTTGGAGCAAAGGGAGGAGGCCGAACCTTTGATGATCCACCGGGTGTTCGTTTGGAATCCGATTATTCTTCGGATAATCACGTTGGAACCGCACGGGTATGCCCTATCATCTCCTAGAATGTTGCTTACCAATTATTCTCCTAATGAAAGTTATTTACGTTTGAGTTGGTTTCGTTCTTCGTCAGATCTACGCCGTTCTTGGGCTTTTCTGGAGTCGGCGTTCGGGTATAACGTTCGTTGGCGTATAAGGTAGGTGTCTTGGTGTTTGTTTTTCCAACTGTCATGTGTTTTGTGCATTTTTGTGCCACAAACCCATGTCGGGGTGTCGTGTGGCTGAGGCCATTGCTATATTAAACTCCTAGAATTGATTAGGTATTTAATTATGATATTAAAATGCTGGTTGGGATCGTTGCTTGGATTTGGAACCACCCCGAGAGTGTGTTCCATTGTTTAGTCGTTTGGCCAGGATACCTGAGGGTATGCCTTTAAAGTAGTAATTATATAATTTCCTTGAGAGGAATTAATTTTTTACTACTTGTTTACCTGTTGGGCATAGCCCGGTTACCTATTTTTCCTGAGGGCGTTGTTGTGATTAGCCTGAGGACACTGTGCAATTTAGCCTGAGGGCTGTCGTTATTTCACCTGAGGGAAACCTTTCGTGCCTGAGGGCTTAACTTATGGTCCTAAGGGTGACACTTCCTACACTTGAGGGAAATTTCTATTACGCCGGAGGGCAATACCTGCGGGTTGGTTTCTGTATAGCCTGAGGGCGTGGTTCACTATATTAGCCTGAGGGCATGATACTGGTTGGCCTGAGGGCTTGGTGCTGTTGAGAAACAAATGATACTAAATTAAATGGATTTAATAAATAATTAAATGGAAATATAACTTGTAAGTTAGTTACTTTTGATTACTGCTTGGTTGTTTCCATGTCATTACTGCACACTGTTGTTGCATGCTTACACCCAGTTGGGCACATGCCTTTGGTGGGTGCCTACTGAGATATATTTCTGACACCCTGTTTGGGTCACACTTTTCAGCCCAAACAGATTACGTTTCTACAGGTGTAGATAGGGGAAAGAGTCCCTATACATGTACTTGAATGTTTCGGAGGAGTAGAAGGGCATGGGACTGAGCTTAGGCTCGCAATGCCGCTGCCAGCTATTTTACTTTGTTTTGCTGTACTCTGCCTTTTGTTGTACTGTATTTATGTATAACATGTTCTGGCTGTTTTCATAGAACTTGAGACATGTAGCATCATTAATTATATACTGTTGTTTGTATCCACTACTGTTGTTTATTTCAGTCATGTGTGTTATAATGCTTCCGCTTTTTATTGTATGTTTTATTTCAATCCGCTGTACTACACTTTGAAAAATGAGGGCATAGTTTCCCCACTATCAGACCTGGGCCCTTGCTGCTAGTTGGTATCCTCTGGAATTTGAGGGAATGTTTTTGGGGTCATGTGGCGAACCGGGTTCGGGGCACCCATTGAGTGGCACCCGGATCCAGGACGTTACAATGTGTTATCAAAGTAGTTTCTTTTATATTGACTTACAATTTGGCGCCTTAGTTAGGGATAGGGCGGTCCGATAGTTGGTAATAAGTTGTGCCCGTGCGTAGCTAACCCGTGTATAGGGAAAATCTTGTCTACCTCGTATTTTTGCAATTTCTCTTATTTTTCAAATTTTACAGTTGATGTGATTTCACCGTTGGGTGACAAACTTGTATTGTCCTGTTTATATTTTATCTGTGGGTTCTATTTAGTTGCAACCCGATGAGATGAGGGTATTCCATCTCATGAATCATTTAGGCACATACTAGAATCACATTCCATGCATAGTTTCCAGTCCATATAGGAGCATTAGAAAATTGCATGTTGTTGTGATAGTTGTTGTGCTCTAAAAGCATGCTATTGTGATAATTGCACTCATAAAATACCTTCTATTTGATAGGGTAATTTTTTTTGTGAGTTGTTCATAGAATGGACACCAAACTTTGGTTTTTGGGGAGTATGGACCCACATTTACCAGAATTTGGTTGATCATTGACTGTTTATTAGTCATAACACAGATTAGATGTCAAACATTGATTCGTAGGGAGTATGGGCCCTCACGGGTCAGAATTTGACACTTAGGTGTTGTTTTTCAGTGTTTTCTGGATTCTGGGGATGTTTCGGAGGCATATGTCTGGAAACCCATTATACACGCCATGTATTATTTTTACAGACATCGTGGATGTTCTTCTGTTTGAGAAAAAATGAACTTTTTGAGTACACACTATGTACTCTGAGTATACACCATGTAGTCTCTTCCTGTGTCATAAACCGTGTGGGAGGCGATACAGGGTAGGGAAGTGCTTGGGTAAAACAACCCATGTACCAGATATACACATCCTGTAGTTTTGACATGGGGTATGGCCGTGTCACTAACAACACGGGTCGGTGAACTCCTTTACAGAACACGCCATGTCATATATGAACACACTGTGTAGTGTGACTTGGGGACTCGACTGTGTAACTAACAACACAGGTTGATGTCACCAGTCCTTGAACACGGAGTGTACCTTTGAGGACATGCTGTGTAGTCTTGTCCGAAGACAGACCATGTGGACTTAGCTGATTGGCTGGGAAACAGGGGTGGTGTACACACTGTGTACGGGTGTAACACGCCGTGTAGTTTCAAGCCAGGTAGTCGGTCATGTCACAAGGGACATGGGTAGTTGGAAAATAACACCATACACGCCATGTAGATTAAGTACACACCGTGTAGTTTGGTTTAACGGGAGCCGTGAGGCTTAGCCATGTCAAAGGACCCGGGCAGGGGAAGGGTAGTCAAGTACACGCCGTGTAGTCAGTATACACACCGTGTAGTCTTGTTTTGAAAATTTTGAGATGCCATCTTCCTCTTGTTCCCTTTGTGGTTTCTTCATTTCAGCCTTAATAATCTTGAATCTATTGCGTCCTTTTGACCTTGTAGTGTCATGATGCCTATAAGACCACGCATTGTTCCCCTGGAGAGCGGCGAGGACTTCACTCCGAAGATGGTGGGCCATGGGCTACCAGTTGAACCTACGGGAGGGCCAGATGCGGCACCAGCTGCTATACCGGATACATATATGGAGGAATAGTTCCGTGAAGGCTTAATGCGGTTCATGAAGACCTTTTAGGGAGCACCGCAGGCTGCCACATCTATGGCCGAGCTGACACGTATCTTCCAGCAGCAGCATCAGCCTATATTCTCAGGGGATGGCTGACCACAGGCTGCGGAGTCTTGTATGGGATCGATGCAGACTATTTTCGAGCATCTTGATACACCTCTAGGGCAGAGGGTCAAGCTCGCGACATACATGCTGCGTGATTCCACCAAGAGGTGGTGGGATGTTACCACCCAGACAGAGAATCACAGGGACATGGCGTGGGAAGACTTTAAGGAAATCTTCTATGACTTTTTCTTCTTGGAGACACTGAGGGTAGATAGAGATCAAGAGTTCTTGAATCTGTAGCAGGGTGCTATGTCAATGATGGATTATTCCGCTCACTTCACCGAGCTTCAGCGCTTTGCACCAGTGCTGGTGTGTGATGAGATACTGAGAGCCAAACATTTCGAGGATGTTCTTTGGTATGACATACGAGCACCGATTAATGTCTTCATGTTTCATACTGTACACACTATTGTAAATCAGGTGCTGATTATAGAGAGGAACCTGCAGGAATCTGGTGGTGTGGGCCAGGGCGGTTCAGCACCAGGTACTGGTACTATTTCCATTGGCAAGAGGAGGAGACTGATGGACTTCTTTCAGGGTGGGAATACCAGTGAGACAGTTTCTTCAGGTTGGCCGGTCAGGTGCTACAAGTGCGGTAGATATGGACACAAGAGACCTCAGTGTCTATGAGACCCAGTGGAGTTCTAAGCTTGCAGCAAGATGGGTCATCTACAATGCTTCTGTAGGGCGTATCCACCATTGGCTAGTAAGAGGGGTTCTGTGCAGACTCTGTGTGTGGGAGTAGGACCAGGGGCTTCTTACCAGTCAGGGAACTGGATTGCGTCAGGGCGTGCAGGTAGAGATAGTGGTCGTGGCCGTGGTAGCCAGACACCAAGATCTCAGAGGCATCAGGGTGGGACAGCTCAGGGTAGCCAGGCTGTGTCGCAGGGCCGCAACATTGGGATGACATATGCAGTGCAACAGACCTAGCAGAAGCAGGATCCCAGACCTTCTATAGTCAAAGGTACTATTTTAGTAGCTTCTGTCTTATCATCAGTACTTTTTGATATGGGTGCTACACATATTTTTATATCTATACTCATTGTAGAAAGCCTTGGGCTCTGTGTTTCTACTTATTCCGATATCATGATTCTAGACACTCTGTTCGGAACTAGAACGGCTGGTGTGCGTCAGTTCAAGGAGTTCCCCCATGAGGTTGGTGGGTGTCACTTCCTTTGGGACCTCTATGTCCTAGAGATGACGAGCTATGATGTCATTCTCTGGATGGACTGGTTGGTTCCCTTTCGATCCTTTGTGGATTTCTATCATCGTAGGGTGTGTTTCACATCACCAGAGGGTAGAGAGTTTCTATACAAGGGAGAATGGTATGTTCAATCAAGTCGAGCTGGACCAGAGCATCGTGGGCAAGGTGGAGTCATAGTCCAGATTTTGAGCTTATATCTGGATGACTAGGGGACTTGTCAGACGGATTTCCCTCCAGTGGTTGATCGTTTTAGGTATGTATTCCCGGAAAACATTTTAGGTCTACCTCCGGAGCGTGAGGTGGATTTGTTTATTGAGCTTGTGCCAGGAGCATCACCGGTGTCCATTCCTCCTTATTGGATGGCCACGCCGGAGTTGTAGGAGCTCAAGAGGCAATTAGAGTAGTTATAGGAAAAGGGCTTTATCCGACCTAATACTTCTCCTTGGGGTTCTCTGGTCCTTTTTCAAAGAAGGCGGATGGTACCCTCAGACTTTGTGTGGATTATCGGAAGCTGAACCTGTTGACGGTTAAGAACCGATATCCCTTACCAAGGATTGATGATCTTTTTTATCAGATTCGTGGAGCACAAGTGTTCTCGAATATTGACATGAGATCAGGATAACATCAGCTACGAGTGAGACCATCTGATATACCTGTCATAGCTTTCATGATTATGTATGGTCTATATGAGTATACGGTTCTGACGTTCGGACTCACGAACGCGTCAGTAGTTTCATGGCTCTGATGGATCATGTGTTCCATCCTTATCTTGATTCTTTTGTGGTAGTATTCGTGGAAGACATCTTGATGTACTCTCACACTCAACACGACCATGCCACCCATCTTGAGATCGTATTGAGTACACTGAGAGAGCATCAGCTGTATGCTAAGCTCTAAATGTGCCACTTTTGGATGGACCATATTCACTTCCTGAGTCATATCATATCAGAGGCTGTAGTTTCAGTGGACCTAGAGAAGGTGAGAGAAGTAGTTTCTTGGTAGCAGCCTTAGAACGTGTTTGAGATACAGAGTTTCTTAGGGCTGGCTGGTTACTACAGACGTTTTATATAGGACTTCTCCTGCTTAGTAGCACCGTTGAGGGGTCTGACTAAGAAGGGTGTGAGGTTCATATGGTCGTAAGATTTCAAGATAGATTTTCAGGATCTAAAAGGAAGGTTGACATCAGCACTGATCCGGATACTCCCAGAGTAGGGGAAGATCTATAGAGTTTACTATGATGCATCAGGTATTTGGATGCGAGCAGTGTCAATGGATGGCGACCATGTTCCGTTGTACGGGTCTCAGTAGTTGGAGCCAGATGAGAGAAATTACCCAACACATGATGTCGAGTTAGATGATGTTGTAAATGCGTTGCACTGTTGGATACATTATTTATTGGGGGAGCATTTTTTGGTTTTCATCAACCATAAAAGCCTCAAGTATATCTTTACTCAGCGTGACTTAAATTAGAGGCAGCAAAGGTGGGTCAAGTACCTATAGTCCTTCGATTTTGACGTTTCCTATACACCTGGTAAAGGTAATGCAGTAGCTGATGCACTAAGTAGGAAGACTCCAATAAAGGCAGTCTAGGAGGCCAGTGGTGGGTGGGAGCTCATGGATTTGTTCTCTGAGATGCATCTGGAGATGCACAACAGTCAGGGGAAGGCTTATCTTTCTTCTTTAGCTGTGAATTCTACCCTCCGGGATAGAGTGAGAATGAGACACCTATGTAATTCAGATGGCCTAGTTCTACAAGATTCAGTGGCTAGTGGGGACCCTTCTCCTGGGTGGACGATAGGCGATGATGAATTTCTGCATTTCCATGGACGAGTATGGGTTCCAGGGGATATACGCGGGGAGCTGATGTGAGAGTTTCATGCCTCATCTTGGGAAGTTCATCTCGGGGTTACCAAGATGTACCATGACTTGATATGTCAGTACTGGTGGCCGATTATGAAGAGAGATGTATCTGGTTTTGTTATGAGGTGTTCCACTTGTCAGCAGGTGAAGGCGGAGCATCAGAGACCAGCTGAGATGTTACAATAGTTACCCATTCCGGAGTGGAAATGGGATGATGTCATGATGGATTTCATGACTAGATTTCCGAGGTCACCTAGGGGAAATGATGTTGTGTGGGTTGTTGTGGACAGACTCATGAAGGTAGCTCATTTCTTGCCGATCAAGGAGACCTTTAGTGTTGACGAGCTCAGAAGGCGGTATAACCGAGATATCTTACATCTTCATGGGGTACCTCGTTCTATCATTTTTGATAGGGATGCCCGCTTCTCATCTCATTTCAATCAGAGTTTTTAGAGGCCACTAGGTACACAGGTGCTTCTAAGCACAACATACCACCCTCAGACCGATGCCCAGTCAGAGCGTACGATACAAGTGCTAGAGGACATGCTGAGTGCATGCGTCCAAGACATTGGGAGTTCTTGGGAGAAACATATACCCTTAGTCGAGTTTTCTAATAACAATAGCTTCCAGGAGAATATTGATATGGCCCCATATGAGGCTTTATACGGTAGGACGTGACGATCACCTTTGTGCTGGTTAGAGGCAGGTGAGGTAGCTTTGTTGGGACCACGTCTCGTACAAGAGACATCAGAGCAGGTCCAGTTGATTCAGAAGCAGATGGCTACCACGCAGTCTCATCAAAAATATTATGCTGATCGCCACAAACAACCTTTGGAGTTCGTGGTCGGGGATCAGGTTTTTCTACGTTTTTTGCCGAGGCTGGGACATAAGCGGATCGGGAGACAGGGTAAACTTTCAACATGGTATGTGGGGCCATTTGAGATTCTGGAGAGGGTCGGTCTGGTTTCTTATCAATTGCGGTTACCACAGCGGTACCGATCCATGCACGATGTCTTCCACATATCTCAGCTGCATTGCTATCATTCAGACCTGTCTCACGTCTTTCAGCCTGAGGAGTTTGAGCTGTAGGCAGATGCGTCCTTTGAGGAGAATTCGACTTGTATCGTTGACAGGAGCATGAAGGTTCACCGAGGCCGGTCAGTTCCTCTCATACGGGTGCTATGGAAGCATGTCCGAGTGCAGGATGAGACCTGGGAGTGGGAGGCCGACGTACATGCTCTGTGGCCGGAGTTTTTCACGGTTATAACTTCACCACCCTTGGAAGGGATATTCGGGGACGAATTGCTATAAGGGGGGATGATTGTAAGAACCTGGTTCTTATTTTGAGGTACGAGCTACTTCTTTTCCATTTTCCTTAAGTGTTTTTGAGAAGATATGGAAAATGGGGAATTATCCAAAATTTTGAAAGTACATGCCGTGTACTTTTTCCACACACCGTGTACTTCTGGCCGTGTGTGGGATGATTACACGGGGCGTGTATCCTTGCTGGCGAGAAAGGATGTAATAACCGACTACACACCGTGTAGTGGTCCTTTACACGCTGTGTAGTCAGTCGGTAGGCCTAAACAGTAAGGCGGTGGAAAATACGCCAACAGGGCGATAGTACAAGTTGTGTACTCATGAGTACATGCCGTGTACTCATGTCGGAATGTGAATAGTGCCACACTGGCGGGAAGCCTCCAGGTGAACAGTTGAATGAAGGGAGTAAACACCGTGTACTTGGGAAGTACACATCGTGTACTTTGTTTTTTCAGCTTAAAATAGGCAGTAGCCTCCTCTTTTGGCAGAGGAGGCATTTGAGCCGTTTTGGAGCCAAGGGAGAAGGATGAACCTTTAAAGATTCGCTGGGTGTACATCTGGAATCTGTTTCCACTTCGGACGGTCATGTTGGAACCACACGGGTAAGCCCTCTCTTCTCCTAGCGTGTTTCTTACCAATTCTTCTTCTAACATAATTTATTTACGTTTGAGTGGGTTTCGTTCATTGTTATATCTACTCCATTCTTGGGCATTTCTAGAGTCGGCGTTCAGGTATAACGTTGATTGGCGTATAAGGTAGGTGGCTTGGTGTTTATTTTTCCAACTATCGTGTGTTTTGTGCATTTTTGTGCCACGTACCCATGTTGGGGTGTTGTGGGGCTGAGGCCATTGCTATATTAAACACCTAGAATTTATTAGGTATTTAATTATGATATTTAAATTCTGGTTGGGATCGTTGCTTGGATCTGGAACCACCCCGGGGGTGTGTTCCATTGTTTAGCCGTTTGGACAGGATACCTGAGGGTATGCCTTTAAAGTAGTTATTGTAGAATTACCTCGAGAGGAATTGCTTGTTTACTACTTGTTTACCTATTGGGAATGGCCTGGTTTCCTGTTTAGCCTGAGGGGGTTGTTGTGATTAGCCTGAGGGCACTGTGCTATTTAGGCTAAGGGCTATCGTTATTTCGCCTGAGGGAAACCTTTCGTGCCTGAGGGATTGACTTATGTTCCTGAGGGCGACACTTGCTATGCCTGAGGGAAATTTCAATTATGCCTGAGGTCAATACCTTTGGGTGGGTTCTGTATAGCCTGAGGGTGTGGTTCACTATATTAGCCCGAGGGCATGATTCTGGTTGGCCTGAGGGCTTGGTGCTGTTGAGCACAAAATGATACTAAATTAAATGGATTAAATAAATAATTAAATGGAAATATAACTGGTAAGTTAGTTACTTTTGAGTACTACTTGGTTATTTTCATTTCATTACTGCACACTGTTGTTGCATGCTTACACGCAGTTGGGCACAGGCCTTTGGTGGGTGCCTACTGAGATATATTTCTCACACCCTGTTTGGGTCACGCTTTTCGGCCCAAAAAGATTACATATCTACTGGTGTATATAGGGGCAAGAGTCCCTATACAGGTACTTGACTGTTGTTGAGGATTAGGAGGGCATGGGAACGAGCCTTGGCTCGCCATGGCACTGCCCGATGTTTTACTTTGTTTTGATGTACTCTGCCTTTTGTTATACTGTATTGATGTATAACATGATCTAGCTGTTTTCATAGAAGTTTATAAATGTAGAATCATTAATTATATACTGTTGGTTGTATCCACTTCTGATTTTTATTTCAGTCATGTATGTTATACTGCTTCCGTTGTTCGTTGAATGTTTTATTTCAAACCGCTGCACTACACGTTGACAAATGATGGCATAGTTTCCCCACTATCAGACCTGGGCCCTCACTGCTAGTCGGCAGCCTCTGGCGTTTGGGGAATGCGCTTGAGGTCACGTGGCGAACCGGGTTTGGGGCACCCGTTGAGTGGCACCCGGAGCCGGGATGTTACAATAACTATGGTAAAAATACAAAAAATTCCATATTTATACAACACAACATATTTCTCTTTAGATTTGAAGTGTAGCAAAATAAAAAATAGAGAAAATAATATTCTTTACTCACATTTCAGTGTAGCCACTCCACCATGATTCAAACCAATAAAATTTTCTACAATTTTTAATCTCAGCTGTTTATATTATAGGGAAATTCCATTCATCACGAACTATACTTAATGTATCATCAATAATTTTTAACTATCATGTTGAAATCCCAAATCTACACCATTTCAAAAGCACATCATTAATTTTTGAATTCATGAAGAATATATTTTTTCATTAAATTTATCTAAAAATTCAACACAAATAGAAAAATATGTGAGATATCATTCATTATCATCATAAAAATATGTGTCTAATTCGTCTATAAATTCTATCATCTTCATTTTTTGAAATATCTTAATTAGTTCCAGATATACTTATCTTATGAATGTATCATGATCGTGTCATTAAATTTTATCATTTTTTCTGTAATAATTCAATGGAATTTTCTTGTATACACATAAAAATTTCATGATACATAAGAAATTTTTATTCATTAATTTTATTCATCGGATTATGATCATTGGTTGAAAAAATATATCAAATTAATTCAGTTCATTTCGGACATTTCATGATTTTCTTGTTTGACAAATTACTTAGACCTTGCCATTATCTCAAAATCTCTACATATACGCATTTAATAAGATAAAATAAAGGGATTAATATATCTATGAATGTGTAAAAAAATTTATGAAAATAATCATTCAATGAGTCTGGATGATTAATGTAATAACTAATTTAGCTGATGACTCAAACGAAGTTGATTAGATGCCTATTATTTTTACCATTTCATATTAAAAGATCTATAGTTTTGGAAATTCATTCAACCCACATATCTGTTAAAATTGGATTCACAATAAATTAAAATATTTTTCATGGCACTAATTACTCTATATGAAAATGTTATCTTCACCCACAATACTACAAATAGTTACCTCATAGGCCGCGCTTCCCTTTATTGCCTCACTTGCACGATGAACCATTCACTAAACAATGCACATCTCTTTAGGCCCTATTTAGTTTTCTATAGTATTTTTCCTCCACTATTGTTACATTGGAAACCTATTATCCCTCCTACCACATTCATTTCTTATTGAATGTTGATCTACCCACTAAAGTAGTTTTTTAGATCCCTTTGACAAGAATAGTGGGTTGGTCACCATTTTTTGGTATGTATAACAAAGGAGTTACTAATAAACCTATTCTGTGTGATACTAATAACCACATAAATATGATTAATAGTATTCAGGTCATTACATTCATCAATAGAGATAATCATCAAATACCATTTCATATAATTATTTGGTTTAGCTTACTAAAAATTGTATAGTATTGTGATCCTCAAAAAATCCCCCTTTTACAAGTCCTGACCTTTAAAGACCAGTTCAAAAGTAAAAAATGATTTAACAATGTGATTTTTTCAGTCATTAATTCTAATGAAATGATATGAATCCATGATAATTATCTATGAATCACCACTACATATATTGAACCGTTAACAATAAATGCAAAAATTGGTCTCAATAATCTCTCCATTTTATATTTTTTTCAACATATATTCATATAATAAAATTCAATATTTTGATCTTAAACTCTTATCTAAAATATTTTAAATAATATGAAAAAAAATCCTTGACTTTACATTTCAACTTTCTTCTTAAAATCAGTCAACTATTATTTAAAAATAATTAAATTATATAACATGATACATAGAAAAGAGAATTTATTTAATAATATTTATATATATGTATTATAAATCATTATATAAAATATTATATATATAAATATATATAACTATAGTAATATAATACATCCATGAAGTTTCACACACATGGTAACAATATCAGAAATTCAGAAATAATAATATGAAGTCTATTAATATAATAAATAAATAATCCTATGTGCATCTCAATAAAAAATAAAATGATAAAGATTATAAAAAAATAATATATCCTCATGTCTTAAATTTTCATCATCCAATGAAACAAATTAATGATATAGTTGATGTTGGGATAAAATGTTTAATTGGAATACTTCAGTTCTCATGAAATCCCCCTTATGGGATTCAAATATCAGAACTGCTATCATGGTGTGACATATTTGATTTCAGCCTTAAATTACATCCATGTTAGATCAGATCACATTAAATAATTGATAATAATGAGAAAACTCAGTGTTCATCGAGTAAAAACAGTCTATTGGTGTATTTCTTCCCAATAACTCATTGTATTTCATTATAGAATAATTATGGGTGATTATTTTTTTTATAACTTGTATAAAAATGGATATTCATCACTGGAGTTTTTTTATTCTTCCAATTAAATTATTATAATTTTTTTAGAAGTTTAATGAAATGTTTTGAGCCTTGCACATTTTTCGCACATCTTTCCCACTCATTTTGATCAATTTTATCATTTTATCATCAAATCTAACACATTTAACTTCCCTATTTTTTAGTAATTTTATATAATTCCAATAAGAATATTCATTGTTTCCATAGATTACACTACAGACATAATAACCTATAAAAATTTATCCAATAGACATATTCTAGAATTGTCCATAATTATTATTTGTTTGTTCTAATGCATGGGAAATATTATTTTTATTTGGATGAAATGTCTTCCATAGAACATTTACCAGTTCAATTAATAAAAAACATCACATAACATAAACATCAATGGATTTACCTACACCATTATAAATAATAGTTTCTCTATTTAAACTAATTAGGTTAACATTTAGATTTAATATCCCTAGTTTTAGATGATTATACCTTAATCTCAATTGACTAATAGAAATACCATCCTGAATTATTCAACATATTTAAATCCATTATACATATGGATTGTGTATACATTAAGTCTTCTTCGTTATCAATAATCATCTATTCAATATAAAATATAATTCTAATTTTTTAGTAATATATAATTATTTTTTTGGTCACATTAATATAATATCCTTAAACCTTTATTAGATCATCCATTTATTTAATAGAGAAAATTATTAGATCTCATTATTTTATGAAATTCAGTTCTTTTTTTTGAGATCAAATATTTATTTATCATTCATAATCTATGAAATCTTCTTAATAAAATATTCCAAATTACATTCATTTTCCCATTCATGTTGTTTAATTTATTTATATTCATTATAAATTCATGGAGAATAAATATTTTCAATATGATAAAATTTAGTGAATTTTGTTATATGGTTTTTTAAATGGAACATCCTTCCTATTATTGATTAGATAACAACTTGATTATTTAGGGTAATTATTAATATCCCTTTTAATATATTGGGGATATCCTAATGTAATTCTTATTACTCAACATATTTCTTTTGAAAATATTTTTCAAAAGAAAGTATATTATCACAATTATAACCAAATAAGAATTTATTACATTTTTCATTCTATTTCCCCATCTTGAATAATTTTGACAGAGAGACAAAGTCACGTTGAATTTATTTAAATCTTCCTCAGAGAAACATATTTCAATAAAATCTTATTCTAGTATGAAATATACTTTTCAGAAATATTTAATGGTCATATCATATCTTTTTTTCTTCATGTGGATGTGATCCTTTCCCATATTATATAAAGTTCATTTAATACATATCCCTTCAATATTTAAATATTATATATCTTCCAGTGAAGATAGTTTTCGATTAGTGTGATCTAGAAAAATTATTAAAATTATTTTTATAATTACTGAATCCTAAAAAATCTCACCAATCCCCATGATGTTTCCCCAAAAATCATAGAATATTGTAAAATAATATAAAAACATTCATGATCATCCATTTTTATATATTCAAATATATATCTTCATATACATAGCATTGAATCAATGAAATTGATGATTGCTTTATTGTTCATCCATAGTTTATTAAATATTTAATTACTATCTTTATGACCGATATACTTCATGAAAACATTTTACGATAAGTATATCTAAATATAAAAGTTTCCCTTTTAATCCACCACCATATGGTATGTATCACCATGAGTCATAGGTAGATCCATAGTACTAGGTTCAAATACCACAATAACATCATCTCAATCATCAAGGCCATGTAAAAGGAGTTAAGGAAGAATCATATTCTTCCATTTTTTTATAAATTATAGAATAAAAAATTGGAATTCTATTGTTGTTTGTTGAAATAATTTTTTTTATTTTATATTGCATGTGTATATCATTATTGTGGTCTCAAAAATGATATTAATTGAAGAAATTACGGATCATTTTAGAGACACTAAGAGAGGGGTTGAATAAACGTTCCCCTTATTAGAAAATATCCCCTTCAATGAAACCACATAAACATTGTTAAGTGTATCAAATAACTCAAATATAATCCACAAAATAACCTCATATGGTGAAAAAATTAAGAGAGAAAAACACACTATTTAAAAGTTACTTCTTAAAGGGCTTCTCATTTCGATGATTATTATTCTACCAAACATAGATTATACACTATATTCAACCCACCTCTAATGAATCATAATTTATTGTACCCTCCACACTTCTAGAGTATATGGAATGATACTAAAACACAATAAAAAAAATATACACCAATGAAAATCGAAAGTAAGATCCATGAGATCATTAATTCTATTTATATTGATCCATCATGATGAGAATATAGATCCACAACAGTGTTCATGTATAACATTCTCATGAACATCATCAACAAATTTTTTCTTCCTAAAAATCACATCACATAATGATTCATTATTGTAAAATTTTCCCAAAATAAATTTCATCAATATATTATCATCTCCTATAAAAAAATTGACCACAAATGATTAATAATTTTTATGGGATAATTTCCCATTAGTTTTCATCATTTTAATGTGTTATGAATGTAACATTTATTCTACCTCTTTTAACTGAGAATACCCACTAGATGTTTTAGAATTGTTTCCTTATTTATTTATATGTTGGGATTTATATCATAGCAAATATCTTCATACCACAACATCCTTGAAGGCCAAAATTATATGTTGAATATTATTAATCTATATAATGGATATGTAAAAATGGATGAATATATCAAAACAAGACTTACCCAAATTGTAGAATATTCACATTTCCATAGTGAAACACTTTCCAATTGTAAAAAGCATAAAACTCAACAATGTCTATTTTGGTGAAATTCCATGCACCATGGTGTAACCACAGAGTATCTCCAATAATTTAGAATCATTCATCACAAATTTGAACGATTATTGTATTTCCTTATAATCAAATTAATTTCCGATTAGTAAAAGGTTATTTTTATTTTCATTACTACTATCATGGTATGTAGATCACTTATCAGTATAAATAACAACATTATTAAGATATAAATTATTATTATCATTAAATTGTTCATGAAATTATACTTACATAAAAATCACACAAAAAATTAATTGAATGAAATATATATATATATATTTTTCTTTTATAGCATATTAGTGTACTAGAATAACATTATCACAATACTTTATTAATTCAACATTAATTTAGGTGTAACGACCTGAAATTTCATTCATCTCTGACGATCCTAAAGAAATTATATGACATTAACATAATCAATAGTATTATCATTATCAGTTGATATAGAAGGAAATTTCATCATTTAAATCCATGATTGTGTTTGATTTACATGAGAAGAATATACACTATACCTAGATTTCATTATAGAAATTCTACACGGAATCCTTTTATTATAGATGTAAATTGGATAGATCAAACGGTGGAAAAAGAAATTGAAGCCAATAGAAGCCGTTAACTAGTCTAGAGGGTGAATATTAATCAAGATTTATATATGATTATAAAAAATATCAAATTTTATATATGTTCTATTATGAATAAAAAATTTATAGAGATATAGTGTATCATACATCGTTTTCGACCATCGATTTCTAGGGAATCACGCTACTTTATAAATTTTTCTGTGATATTTATGGCACATGATGGTACTAGGATTTGTAAAACATGACACTACAAACACATAACTCATGGAAAACACCTCCCTACACTATCCCACTTACTGACTCAATCACAATCTCAGATATGTGTGTCCATTAAGGTTATATTTATCCCACTATTATCATGTACCCCCCCTGTATGACCTATATGACTAATATGAATCCTAATTCTAGTACCTCAGTTGGAAAGATGTATATATTGAAACATAATTAGTTGAATATGATCTGTTTGGATGGAATATGTTTCTTTCTATGATTACATATAATCATAACAAAGGAGTTACCAATAAATCACTTCCATTCCAAAATACTCACCATCAATATATGTGACATAATATTTAAATAATTATATAATTTTTCATCGTAATATGAAAATTATATTTCAAATAAATTCATGAAGTGTAATCTTCTCCTTTTAAAACAAAATTTCATCTAATAAAATTTTCATTCAAATGTTTTTAACATTGAAGATCAGTTTAATAATCCATACAATTGAAGATGGAAAATATTCCATTAAAGAAATACAATTTCAGAACATGAATCCAGAATAAATCTCACAACTTATCCACATACAATGTTAACACACTAAGGAAAAATTAAACACATGGTCTCCCCAGAATTTTTGATAGATGTTTGAGAGAAATATTTACTTTTTTATACCTGAGATTCATGAACATTAGTTGATGTCATAAATTTTGAAAGGGGTTTTTTGTCTCCAATTTATATTATTGATACATATTTCTTATTTATAACCATGTTTTCATTACCATTGTATGATTTCATTCATATTATATAATTTTACCATACTGAATTAATTAATGGGTAATTATGTGAAATTACATGTTCTCTTTTAGATGGATTTAAATTCAAAATATACCAATACTAAAATGATTTTCTAACTCAAAACACTTAGTTGAGATAAAATGATTCTTCACGAATATCCAACATCCATGAATATTTGATTCCACATAAATATTATATTTTATGTTAATTTAGCTTCCTTACTAGGGTGAAAAATTTTAATCCACAAATTTTACCTTCAAAATCCCTTCTAAAAATAGTATTTGATTGTTATGAATAATTCTCATCCTTCTCATGGAAAACATCCACTCCTTGTACATATTTTACATTCCCTTAAATTTTCTAAATTATAATTCAAATCATAATTATTTATTATGTAATATAACATATGTATTTCACATTTATTCAAAATATAGCAAACTAAAACAATTTTTTTAACTAAACACATTTGGATGAGTTATAATGAATCTTCATGAACATTTATCATCCATGAATAATTGCTAAAAGTTAATATTATTTGAAATTGAAATTTATCATACTCACTAGGGTTAATGAATTTTAAATTTTTTATTTTTCCTTAAATAAATATCATCTTCAAAAATTATTTCCATGTTATGAATAATTATCATCCACTTAATTGAAAACATCACATTATTTTCCATATTATTATTTCCATCTAATGTTATACATTATAATTTATGTATAATTTATCTATTATCTAGTATAACCTCTACAATTCCCTCATCTTTTATTAACCCCATTTTCAATCCCTTTTTATATAACCAACATTCAACCGATATCACTATTTTATTATCTCCACTCACATTCCATTTCTAGTAATTACATTGTTATAAGCCTTATGGTTTCTATTTTATTTTACATTAATGTATTATTAATAAAACCATAATTATATAATTTATTCCATAATGGAGATATTTTACCCCTCTCCGAAATTCAATACATTTCTTATATCATTTTCTTATAGTAATCATTTCATTGAAATAATTGATTTATTTTACATAATATAATTGTATATTGTGAATATCGAAATCAAAAATCCTTTATTTGTACCCATATATATTTTAAATTAATGTATTGATTATGGAAATATATGATTCAAACTAACATTACCTACTTATTGGTTAAATTTATATGATGTGATGTTATTTGATTGATGTTTCACACATAATGTTGGACTTATGAAGGGTTCACTATAATATTTCTCTAATTAACTATGTAATTAATTAATCTATAGTGATTCCAGTTTTACCATAGAATTTAAACATATCATGATAAATTTTATTGATACCATGGTTAAGAACATTTTTAAATAGAAGGGTGCACCATTATTATACAGTAATGAATTGTGTGAGGATATAATATATTTTTTTTACCCATTCATGATTCCTTTGATTAATTATTTATTATTTTTTGATAAATTGGTGAGAATTTATTGTAATTTTATTTTTTAATACATTTTACGGATATTTTATAATATTATTATAAATTTATCATGTTTAGGTTGTATTTATTGTTTAATGTCATGTTTTATGTAATTATGTTCTTGTTAATCCTTGTTTTATTAACCTAGTGATCCTTTGTTAATATTATTACATTACCCTATAACGCCCCCTCCTTTTTTTGTCTGGTATATTCTGACCTTCTGTTTGGTTTCCTATTTTCATTAGAAAAGTATATTTTTTCTTTAATAGAGAGGATACCTAAAATTTTGATGTGAAATGTTTTTGGCTTCTCAATATTTCGTGGACTATTTTTTGTTACCTGGGTAGTTACCAGTCTTTTAATGTGATTACATGAGGTGTAATGAACAATTAATTTCTTCCATGGACAAGATTACAAAATGTGACAATTTTAAATGACGTGTAAGGTTTACACATAATGAAATGAGAATTTTTTTAATCAGAGGCAACACATTTCTTAGCATAACATGAATTTAAAGGGTTTTGTTATTTGAAAGGGTATTACACACTATGTAAAATATTTATTTCTTGTTTAAATAGTTTCGTATGGTATTTTTAAGCATAATTTTTATAACACCCCAAGCACCCATGGTACACTATTCTTTGAATAAAACAACATCTTGTAATGTATGCAACTCCTAGTTGTAGCACTCCACGACCAGTAAAACAAGTCTTTGAAGAAGAATTTATGAATACTAATACCCAATTTTTGAAATTTTATAAATTTCATTTTTCTATACAGACATAATTTTTTTTAATTTTGAGTATCAATATTAACATAGTGTGAATATTAGTATTGTTTTGAGAACATTATATTTTTGATGTGTAGTGAAAAACATTGGCTTATTGTTTAAAACCTATTTTTTTAAATTTTAAAATGTTAAATTTAATTTATTTTAAAGTAAAAATTGATAAATACTACCTATATTAGCATAATTTAATTCATTATAGCTATTTTATAATAGTATTAGATATATTAAATTTTATTGATTTTTTAACGTCTCTTACCCACCTTATAGGCACATTTGTAAATTTTCATAAAACGCAATTTTACCACTTATGTGATTTGAATTTCAAAAATCTGATAGACATAGTATTCGTCAATAAGTTAAATGTTGTTCAATATAATGAAAATAATAGTCTGTGAATAGTAACTTTTGAATTTTATTACCATAATTAAAAGTTAATATATTAATTAAAAGTGAAAAAATATAACAATAATATAAAATTACCCCAACACATGTCCTAATTCTATTAGATATGTGTAATTCAAGAAAAATTATCCTTTGGTAAAAAATATGGTCCTTTTTATCCACATAGATTATATTTGTACATTTATTAAATATTAATTAATGAATAGATAAATGTGTTAAATTCAAATTCTAATAACTAAACCATTTTTAATAATAGGTATATACAGAAGCTAAATTTGACAAAAAAAATTAATTAGAAATATAAAAATACTTCGATATTATAGATTTTTATTTTTATTTTTTCGACAATAAATATTTAAATCTATTTTTAAAAAAATGAATATGCAGTAATTATCTTATTAATGAAATATTAAAATAATGTATATTATACATATTAAAATAAATGCAAATTGAATCTTTTCATTTCTCCCTTTAATTTTCTAGGTGAATATGACATGTTTGGATTGATTCAATGCATTTTATTGAATTATATAATAGTATTAAAAATATATGATTCCTCTAAATGAATAATATAATGTTACATATGTCATTAATGAACCACTTTATGTTCTATTGGATTTTATTGTAAGTTTATTAACTATGAACCACATTATGTCATAAAACTAGACCTTGTAGAAGTTAAACTATTTTTTTAAGAGTTAAATCTTGAAGATAAGGTTAATATATTAACCTAAACATGTCTAATACCTATTATTTTATAGGATTTCTATCCATCCACATCTAATCCTAGAAATAAATCAACTATGATTTATTATAAACTGAAAATATTTTTATAATAACTTAATAATTCATAATTTTCCTAAAGTGCGCCTCACCTCTTTTTAAAAGGGTACATTTCATTCTTAGGAATTGACACCTACAAAGCCATTTGGATCAGATAAACATACTCAAATATCCTTCCAATCTCCCTCACTTAAGCCTAGAGGACATAAATTGAACATAAATCCATCCTATGGATCCCTTTTGTTCAAATCAAAATGATGCACCCGGAAAAGAGGTAATTATTTTATCACCACTTTCAAAGACCTTTTCTCTTTCAACATCATATTTCATTGTTTTTTATATTATAAAATAATAACTCTAGTACCTTATAGATAATAATATGTTATTATAGTTATGGTAAAACCATATTCATTATTTTATCCATCGGATGAAAGACAATGTCACCATAAGTGTATAGGTACAACTTACAGTCATCTCGTCATGGTGTAGTTCTTTATTCAACACTTAATTATTTACATGTGTATAATAATTAGTATAATTGATATAAATAGACAATATAACATGTCAATGATTATTTATATATAATATACAATCCAATTACATATGATTTAAACTTCAATAGAATGATATTGTCGCTCTTGAATACGTACAACTTACGGTCTCCAAGTTGCGACGAGATTTCTTTCCTCATCATAATCATTCAAGAATAATTTTCATTTAATTATTAATAAAAATAAATATTAAGAACATAATATCATTATGTATATGAATCTAATACATCCTATCCATAAAAAACATGACTTAATTTATAAAACATATAATAGAAAATGAATCAGTTAACACCCAAATCAATGATACTGCAAATATTTTATTAACTAAATAATGTTATAATATCATAAATGATATCACATTTACGTATGTGTTTCTTATATAATTTAATAAAAACACTTTAACCATTATACAGGAGGTCTACATACCATAAACTATGTAAAAGTACAAGGTAAGTGTTGATTTTATGATCACATTATTATCCGTGGTTGTTTATACATATGTATATACTAGGACTTCTTTATCATCCACATACATATTTCATGCTATTGTATTCCAAAACATTTTAACTATTTCATAGATTATGGGCTAAATTCATTTATATCGTTTTTCTACTTTTTATAAAATCTTCTTAAGATTAATATTTTCGTTGTTTTCAAAACAAGGTCCTTTATGACCTTTTCAACAAATAATGAAAATATTGTTTCTTTTTTAACATATGTGGCGGGTGAGGCTATGTTACCTGTTATAATAGCTTCAATGATTCCCCTAAAATATTATAAGAATATTTTTGAAATAAATGTTTTCTTTTATAATTATTCAAATTTTAAATGATTTCAAAGTAGTAAGAGATATTTCTCTCAAATAGTTTTTGTATTGATTTCTTCTATGTCAAAGTCTATTGATGGTTTTTATGTCTAATTGATGTTTATTTATTATGATACAATATTCCATATTGTATGGATCGTTTTAGGATATGTTTGACTATGGATCTACAATTTTTATGACATTCATGGATTATGGTTAAAGTATTAACATTTCGTTTGATATTTTAATACGAATGTTTCTATTATGATTCACCCTTTTTATTTGAGGAATGAATTGTATATAGTAAGTGATGGGTGGGGCCCTCTATATCCCTTCAATTCATCTGTATGTCTCATTAGGAAAACATGTTTCTTGGCATACGACCATGATAATATTTTTATTTTTATACTTCAAATGATGCCTTAACTATGTGGTTATGATAACCGAAATTATACATTATATCAATATGAAATTAGCTATTGATATTACATGTGATTATTCAACAAGTATAATATCATTGTGAATAAAAAATGGAATTTTTTTATTTATCTTTTCCATATTTTTCTAAAGTTTAAGTTTAAAATTACTGTGTTTTAGTCTTATAGATTACCTTAGATGTTTATTCTTATTTATGATAGTTTCCACTATAATGGTATCCTTACTGAGCATCTGATCTCACCTCTTTCTTGTATTTTATTTTTAGCAGGATTTGAAGAAGTAGATATTGACGGACCTTCTGGGATTATTTAAGGGATATGAGTGTGTCCAAAAGATAAACACTATAGTTTTTTCATTTGATAATGTAATGTAAGAATTATAAATGAATATAGTACTTCCAATTATACTATACTGATCATTCTTTCATTACATGATATTTTGTGATCATGCCAATGTTATGTAATAATGCCCCAACTCTGGATAAATTGGGTGATGGCGTTACAGTTAGTATTAGTGTAAGATTAATACAAATCCTGGTAACAAGATTTGGAAAAACAATGTTTAGAGAACATTACCTTCTAATAGACATTTAAAATTAGTATAGAAGAAAATATTTTTTTTGGAAATATAGATATTATGTGAATTTTTGAAGAAATGAATCCTTGTCAATATACTAAAATTGTACCTTGTTCTGGAACAGAAGTACCTAGGAGCGAAAATCCTGACCAAGAGTTTCAAGCTTCACCTGGGGTATCCTGGTACATGACAAAATTCCTTACTATGCACCTGGTTTGACACTAAAGGGGGATATGAATATGATAATTCAAATTTTATTTCCAAACCATTATAAAATATTTAGGAGTAAATTCTTCTAAAAGAAAACTTTTTTATTATTATGGATTATATGCATAAACTGTTCAATTTATGTAAATTATTTTACATGTTTGAAATTATGAATTGTGATTCATAAAATAATCTAGTGTATTCCATTGTATAGAAATAGAACCTAGTGTTAGTAATGGAAACTGTATCAACACACGTAATATATGTAGCTATTTCCCTGCTGCTCAAGAAAATTATAGTATAGATAGTGATGCAACGGGCGCTGAAGAGCATATAACAATACATGGAAAATCTCTCCTAGTTTATGAATAATAAATTTACTTATACGGAGCACCCTGATCCAAATTTCATACGATCAATGTCAGACTGCCACATGAGGAAACAATCACCAACATTCAGTGGGAATAAAAATCCATTTTTAGTTGATCAATGGATAAGTTACTTTGAAAAAATATTTCATGCTTTGGATGTAGCCAAAGGGGATAGGTGTTATTGTAGTTTATTGTCTCTCAAGAGTTGTAGATCATTGGTTGTCCTTATTTTAAAAAAACGAGGATGAATAATTATCAAATGTGGAATAGAGGTAGTTTCATGATATTTTATTAGAAAAATACTTTCCTAATGAACATCAAGCATACATGGAAATGAAAATTATGAATCTAAGGAAAAAGAAGGATTAGAATGTCGTAATGTATGAGGAATACATTAAAATTTTTACAGTGTAATGTGGATGATTATATATGTTACCCAATAAGTAATATTGATCAATTTTTCAAAGGGTTAGTTATTTATTATGATTCTTCAATGAAAGGAAAAGGTTTTATCCTTATGCATAATGATAGAGTTATTTTCTATGCATCAAAGTAGCAAAAAATTCATGAAGAAAAGTATCCCACCTATGATCTTGAGTTAGTAGTTGTAATATTTTATCTGAATATATGGAGACACTATATATATGGTGAAAAATTTCAGATATATAGTAATCACAAAAATTTGATGTATATGTTCTCAAATTTATTACTCAACATTACATAATCTTGATGCCTCAATGTACTCAATGATTATGATTGCACAATACACTACCACACAGGGAAGGAAAATAAGGTGGAAGATTATTTTAGTTTAAAGTATCATGATGTTATAAACCTGAAGAGATTTTAATGGGATGCTATTTTCGTGGATCTAGTATAGAGTGATATGTGAATAATCAAGGAAGGTGAAGCATCAATATGTTTTCAAATGATTTCCAAAATGTCTTTACTATAATAGATAAAATTTACTCAGAATAATAATGAAGAGTTCAAAAGAAAATTAATGTTATGAATGATGGGAGATTTATTAACATCATATATGAAGGTGGAATTTTGAAAATTTTCAAGAGGCTATATGTTCCTATTAAACATGACAAAAAATTGAATTTTTTGATGATGATCGAATCTCCAATTTCTATATACACCATGGTAGAACTTAGATATATGGAGATTTGATGATTTTTTTGAGATAACATGAAGATGTCGATTATTTATTAAGTGTCAAGATGTATGGGTTGTCTATAGGTGAAGGCTGGATTACAACATCCAAGAAAAGTCATGCAACCTCTTCCTATACCTGAGGTGAAATGAGATGACATTACAATGGACTTTTTCAATGGGATAGAAAATACTATTTGAATAAATTATGAAATATGGTTCATTATTGATCCTCTCACCAGGTCATCCCATTTTTTTGATATAAGAGAATATTTAGCATTTCCACATTTAGAAAATACTATATATTAATGATGTTGTATGATCTCATGGTGTATTCTATATATTGTTTCTGATCATCATTCCCATTTTACATCAAGATGCTGAAAAGTATTCAGAAATCCCTAGATACTGAACTTCGTTTGAGAACAGCCTACAACCCTCCAACTGAAGGAAAATTAGAATGAACTATCCAATCATTAGAAGACATGTTGAGATCTTTCTAACCTGAATTTTAAGGTCTGTGGGATCATTATTTACCTTTGTTATAAGTATTTTATAACCATAGCTTCAATTCAAGTATTCATATGGCACCATAAGAAGCGTTATATGAAATGATATTTCACACAAAAACTTGTTGGGATGATGTTGGTGAAAGAAAACTCATAGGCACATAACATGGTGAGGAAATAATCGAAAAAGTAATGATTATCAACACCCATATAAAATAACCTCAATGTAGGAAAAATAAAAAATCACATAACCGAAGGATAGAATTGGAATTCCAAGTAGGAGATCAAGTTTTCATAATGTTTTCTCCATGGATTGGTGTTATACTATTCAGGATGAGGGTTAATTTAGTCCAAGGTACATCGGATCTTTCGAAATTATTGAACAAATTAGAGTTCTAGCTTACCATTTGGCAATTCCACCATGTCATTCAAAAGATTATGATGTGTTCCATGTATCACTGTTGAGAAAGTACTTGCATGACAAAACACATGTAGTCACCTATGAAGAAATTGAACTGGAAACTGATCTGTATTATTATGAGGATCCTATTCGAATTCATGATAATAGAGATCTGGTATTGATAACCCGGGAGACATTCCTTGAAAATTTTCATTGGAAAAAACATAAAATGGAAGATCCAATGTGAGAACCTGAGGCACTTATGATGAATACCCACCAGAATCTTTTTATGCAGTAATAATCTTGAAATTTAGAGGACCAAACATTTTGATGGAGGGAATATTGTAACACCCCAAACTTCTACAGTATGTTTGTCTTGGAATAATACAATAGTTTGTGATGTACAAAGCTATGAGTTCTTGCACACCACGACCAATCAAAACTGCTAGTAAAAAGGTAGTTATGAATAGTAATACCATATTTTTAAAATTTTATAAATTTTATTCTACAAAATAGATGTCATTTTTGTAATTGGAATATCAAAATTATCTTATGGTTATTTTTTTATTTTTATGAAAACATTCAATTTTTGATGAATACTGGAAAACAATATGTTATTATTTAAAACCAACGGAATTTAAATTTAAATAATTATTTTTATTAAAATTTATTTAAACTAAAAATAGATAAATAATAACAATATCAGTCCAATTTAATTCATTGGAGTCATTTTATAATAAAATTATAAGTAAAAAAATTGATTAATGTTTTGACCTCTTTTACCCACCTTCTAGGAACATTTTCAAATTTTCATAAAACATAATTTTTCCTCTTCTATGAATTTATTTTAAAAAAATAAATAGACAAAATTGTTATCAATAATTAAAATTTGGCTCAATAGGTTGAATATAATTTGAAGAATAGTAACTTTTTAATTTTATTTAAATAGTTGAAAGTAAATAGTGAAATTAATGGTACAAAGTAAAATTATAATAAGATAAAATTACCCCAACAGATGTCATAATTCCATTATGCAAGTGTATTTCGGCCAAAATGAACCTTAGGAAAAAAAATATTATCCTTTTTTATCCACATAGATTAGAATAAGACATTTATTATATTTTATTTAAAGGACAATTAAAAGTGTTAAATTGAAATTTTGATAACTAAACCATTAAAAATACAGTGTTATATATGAGTTTAAGTCAACTATAAATATTAATTATAATAATAATATTATTTCCAATATCATAGTTTTTATTTATAATTTTTTGGCATTATATAATAATATTTATTTATGACAAAATGATGATGAAGTGATTAACTTATTAATGAATGCTTAAAATAATTGATATTATAAATATCAAAATAAATATAAATTGATCCAAGAATTTTCTAGGTTAATATGACATGTTATTGTTTATTCGATGTTTTTTTGAAGCTATCACATTTTAATGACTTTTTCAAAAACCAAATACCATATAGTGTTAAAATTGATGCAAATGAGTTTTTAAATGAAATACTATTTTATTAAAAATATATAATTGTCCTAAAAACTCTGATTCTGCCAAATGACATTGATAATCTTAGATATGTAATTAATTAACCACATGAAGACTGTTTGAGAATTTTATTTTAAAAATATTATCCATGTAGTAAAAAAAGGCAAGAATACATGGTAAAAGATAAACTATTTAACTAAGAGTAAAATATAAATGATAAGGTCAATATGGTGACCTAAATAAGAAAAAACATATTATAGGAGAGGATTTAGACCCATTGAAATCATATAATTGAAATAAATCCATTTTGAGTTTTTAGAAATAGAAAATAATTTTATAATAAATTAATATTTATAGATTTTCCAAAAGTTCCCCTCACCTCTATTATAAAAGGGTACTTACCTTTTTCTTTAATTCACAGATCCAATTCCCTAGGCTTAGCCAAAACCTATAAATATATTATTCTAACTACTTTCAGATCAACATACAGGCCTTACATTGATCATAAATCCAACTTGTGGTGTCTTTTTGTACAAATCAAAAGGAAGCACCCAAATAAGAGGTAATATTGTTATCACCTATTTCAATGTTAATTTCTTCTTCTAAATCCTCTTTTTTTTGTTTCATCCATACTAAAATAATAACTCTAGTACAATATACATATTGAGATATTATTATAAATATTTTACAGCCATATTTAATATTTTATCCACCAAATCAATGAAAAAGTCACTATATATGCGTACATACGGCTTACCGTCTCCACTTCGTCGAGTAGTTTTCTATTCAACACATAATTATTGGGATGGGTTTAATAATCAGTATAACTGGGATAAATAAAAAATATAACAAGTTAATGATTATTTATATATAATATACCACCCAATTACATATTATTTCACCGTTAATATAATTATATTGTCGCTCGTGCATACGTATGACTTACCATCTCCATGATGTGATGGGATTTCATTCCCCATCGTTTCCATACAAGAAGAATTTTCATTTGGGTATTAAAAAAATAATGAATTATAAGCTAATATCATTTATATATGAATCAAATACATCTTATTTATAACAAACATGACTTATGTTGGAAAATGAACTAGTTAACACAAAAAAAATGAAACTACTGAAATATTATTAACAAAGCAATAATGGATGATCAAATATGATATAATATTTTTTATGTGGTTCTAGTATAATTTAATAAAGATTATTTTACATTTATACATGATTTTAGCATACCCTCAACTAAATAAAAGTAGATGTTTAGGGTTTATTGTATAATCTCTTTACTATCCAAGGGTGTTTATATGTAAGTATCTACATAGACATCTTTTTCATCCACATCCATGTTTGGTAAAAATATATTTCAATACATTTTAACTATTTCCTACATTATGGGTTGAAATCATTTAAACCCATGTATGTATTTTTATAAAATGTTATGAAATAAATCATTCCATTTTTTTCCAAACATGGTCCTTTATGAACTTTTCATCAAATTATTTAAAGAATGATTCTTTTTTAACTTATGTAGCATGTGCGTCTATTTTCAACCATTATAACACCTTCGAATCATCCCTTACAAAAATATATTAATATTTTCAAAATAAATCATTTTTATAATTATGTGACTTTTAATAAATTTCAATGTATAAAGAGATATTTTTATCTAATTGTTTTTGGATTGATTTCATATGTGTCAATAGCAATTGTTGGATTTTATGTCTAATTAACGTTGATTTATTATGATACAACATTCCATATTATATTGAAAGTTTTATGATATGATTGAATTTGGATGTGCTATTTTTATTTCATTCATGTTTTATGGTTAAGGTATTAACATTTAGTATGCTTGTTTAATACGAATGATTGTGTTATGTTTCTCCCCTTTCATATGAGGAATGCATTGGATGTACTAAGTGACGAGTGAGGCCTACTATAGCCCCTCAATGAATCAGTAGGTTTCATTAGACAAACTAGTTTCTTGGAATAAGGAATTGACAATTTTTTTATTTTTATTCTTGACAAGAGGCCTCGACTATGTGGTTATAATGTTCAAATTTATGAATTCCATCATTTGGATATTAGCTATTGATATTAATTGTGATTATTCAACTAATAGAATATCCATGTAAATATGTAAATATAGTTATTTGATTTATCTTTTACATATTATGATGAAGAACATGTTTAAAATGATCATGTTTTATTATTTTACACTTCTTAAATTGTTTATTATTATTTATGATAGTTTCTGCTATACTGTTATCCTTACTGAGCATATGATCTCACACTTTTCTTGTGTTTTATTTTTCTGGCGATGCAGAGTAGTATGTTATGACTGACCAGTAGGGACAATCTATGGTATATGATTGATTTCAATGGAGGTATATTTTTTCCTTTTTCATTTCATAATGTAATATAAAACTTATGATTGTATATAGTACTTAAAAGGAAACTAAACTGATTAGTCTTTCAGGACATTATTTATTATGATAATTCTAATGTTATGTAATAATGCAATGATCATGTGTAACAAGGGTTGGGGAATTAAGATTTTATCTTATACACTTCCCCTATTAGTTGGATCTCATACCCAAGGTAGTATTGGGTGTATTCTTTCATTGTGGATTGATCCCTTAAGTTATTTATCTGTAGGGTTAGGTTCTTTTTCACTATGAGAAAGCCTTGATACAGAGTTGTCCCTTATATTTGACTATGTAACCATTTTTACTAGGTTTTTTTACATTTAATTTCCCCAAAACTCATTTTCAATAGGTCTTCTTTCCATGTCTTCCTAATCAATTTCTTGAGTCTTCTAATATCTATTTTCATTAAATGTTATTTATTTTCACCTATTAATTTAGGGGGATATATCATATTTATATTGTTTCATGATTTTCTTATATTTCATATATGTTACCTGATATTTGAACTGGATCTAAATGTATGGAGAATTAAAAGTACCTAGATTCATGAATGAAAAGAGTTTTTATATGAAAAATTAAATTAAATTATTTAATTTTTTATGTGGATTTTCGATTACATAAGACTATTGGAAAGGAGTTAAATATATTTATAATTATTTGGGAATTTTGTTTAAAAATATAAATTGAATAAAATTCTACCACAAGATACTACATTATTTTGAGATAAAGACACATGTATCCTTGGTGCAGGTAACACCACCATGAGGCATCCCCTAATATCTCAATGGTATATAGAAGACCTTGATGTTAGATCAGGTCCCACTGTACTCCTAGTTTGTCTTCTCAGTGTCATGTTTGTATTTTATGACAGGCTAGTTCCTAGTTGCTGAGTTCATTGTTGTTTTTGTTTGTCTATTACATGATAGTTTATTTCATATATGTTGTCGATAAGTGAATTTATATTTATTTATCATTAAATTCATTATTTCTAGAATTTGAAAATTTTGGCATGAAATTTGTGAAACATAGATGATTATTTAAAATAAAATATCAAATTGAATTATTCATAAAACATATCTTCAAACTATTTCATAACACTTGTACTTTTCCATTATTGTCTTTATAACATTTAGAGATTATATTCGATGGTATCCTATATGGATATGTTTCTAACAAACTATATATTCTTATATGAAACTATAGACTTTGTTTTTTATGATCCAGGTAAAGGGAATTGAAAATCTTAGTATTTAGTGTACACATTACATTGTTGTTCTGCATTTAGGATAGTGTGAAGGTGATTCTTTATCTCATATAGAATTTGTGTATTGACTTGTCATACTTTTATTGATTAGTTACTTTGGAAATGTTGTATCTTTCATTGGATTATTTATATTACACTAATTTTATATTATTTTACTAGTATTACATATTTTTTTTCATTTTCTCAATTTTACCCCACCCCAATGTGAGATAGCTCTTGTGACTGATCTAGTTGGCTCGGGTTGGTCTATTATAATTTCTTATCAGAGCCATTTATTCAACAATGTGTGTGAGAACTACTTTAGTTTTCTCAACATATTTGGTAGGCGTTTCTATGATCATTGAAATTCTGATAGTATGTGTCGAAAATGGTTTTAGACAACTTACACCTATTACTATATCTCAGCATCCATGGGTGGTGGGAATATATTTAGAAATTCAATGGTCGAGTATTTAGGGTGATTTGAATAAATTATGTGGGATGATTATATGGATTAACCAAAAGTTAATGATTGAAGGGACATTAGTGTTTAATACTATTTAAATAACATATGTGGGGAGTTTATTTTGATCAGAATGTTACATTGAGAAGGTGTATCTTTTTTTGGATAGAATTTATAATTCCTTAAAACTATTATTTTTCATTACTCAGTGTATTTTATTCATGTTGATAGATTTATGGTTATGGAAACCACTAATATGTGATTTGATATTATATTTTCTTCAATATAAAATTCCTCCAAGAAAATCACTTCCAAATACAATAGAGGATGATATGAGGAAGGCTCCACATGTTGAAACTCTAGTAGACCTTTCATGGGTTGTTGTTGTAATCTATACCATTCAGACTCTTTGGTTTGTGGGTACAGTAAACATGGGATGGATATTGGATCATGGATCACAGTTTACCTATAAGGATCAACCTATATACATGTTAGAAAAGTACCACAATATCCGAAGGAGTGTCTTATATGTATTGAGAGAATATTAAACATCATAAAGATTCCTAAGGATTATCTGGTTGGTATTCCATGAATATTCTTGATGTAGTAGGATAATGATTGTGGGATTCCATGGTGAAACATATGTTTCAAAATGGTATTCGCAAGTTATCTATCAAGAAAATATTTAATAATAAGTTTTATCCTGAGAAATTATAGGTGGATAATACCTAAGATTTTTTATGCTAGTTTATTGAGTACGTACCATTCTGGAGTACTCCATATGCATTGTTGAGTTATTGCACCTGTCAACGAAGCATGACACAACAGATTACATGAAGACACAGATGATTGATATGGGGATGAGGGATGGTATGAAGACAATGTTTGTTCATTTTTTCCTTCTGACTTTTTTACAAGTAGTGGATAAAGTAGGACTAGATATGGCAGAATTATTTGTATGAATAGGTTTGGGTGGAGCTTTAGGGGGTGCAGTATTTGACTAAGGTGCTTATCTTTTTCATAAAAGAATGAGAAATAGTTGTTGGTTTGATTAATGGAATGATTTATGGTCTTCAACGTTGAATTAATAGTTTATTTTATACAAGGATTGTATGATAATTTATTCCATATACTTGTGTATAGAGGCTCTTGTATCATTTCATCTTTTTGGGTGATCTGTTCATCTATTTCATTTATGTGATAATATATCTCAAGGTAGTAAGATGAGATATAATTTAATCATGGGGATTCAAATCCATTTCAATTATTCAAAGGGTGGTTAGTCCGATTCATAAGGTAAGGGGTGTCCGTATGGCTATGTTCACATGACTTTATGAATCTGAGTGTGTGCCATAAGAATATGATGTTAAGATATATATTTTTATAGGTACGATATTTATATTTCTTTATTTAATTCTATAATTTGTTTGATATTGGTTATAATCATTAATTTATTTCATCAATGATATATTATGTTTTGGGTTTTTATTCAAGGATAATTTTATTCTTATATGATCCATCAACACATTTGGAAAGAGGACTAAAAAGGGTTTCAACTATCCCATTTTTTCAGATACTGTTCATAGACTATTAGGTGGTTTGGGACATACTAGTGATTGATCATGACATATTTTTCTTGATCATAAACACAGATTGGATGATCAGTGTGATTTCCTATATAGAATATTATTCCTGATGGGTAGAGTTATTGTTCGATGATGGGGCCAGACATGTTTTCCAAGGATAGTGGGACTAAAGATCAAGAAATTTAGGATGGTTGTATTATATACCGATTTAACATCATTCTAATTTTCAGAAAAGTTTCTCAATAATTCAAAACTATTGTTGGGAATTTATTTACTTTTCATTTTGTGTGAAAAACATGATGTATTTCTAGATACTATTTATGGGGTTTCACCAAAGAGTGGTGATGAGTTTACAGTTGTACTATTATATAGAATGACTCTAACATTTAAACCATTCTATAAAATGGATCCTACTGAGTTAGTGGAAGATGTTTTCCTACTTTATGACCTATAGGTCAATGGATTTATTCATCCTATTGTGTCAACAAGGGTTTCAAATGTGATCTTTTCTATGATGGAATACATAAGTGTCATAAATTGTAAATATTATCAAAAAGATGGATTGGGTGAATATTACAAACAAAAATCCTTTACCCATAATTGATGATATCATTTATCAATTGATAGTGGATTAATGGTTTAATATGTTTTAATTATGTTTACGGTATGTCCAGTTGAGTTTTCATGAAGACCAAATACTGAATAAAAAATTTACAAGTCAATATGGACATTTATAGTTTTTGGTTAATTCATTCAGACACATTAACACTCCTATGTTATTAATGTATTTGATGAGTGGAGTCATTCATCGGTTCTGGTACTATTTTTTGTGTTCATGGATTTTAAATTTGTGTACTATAAGATATATGAGGAGCACTGAGAACATTTTAATATCATTATATTTAAATTTATTTAACATTTTATATATTTTAATTGGTCCATGTGTGAGTTTTGGATTATAGATGTGATTTTTTGGGGAATGTTCATTTTTAAAGAGTTATATCAGTTGATCTGGAAATGATACATGCAGTTATATAATCAGACCAGCCCAGAATTGTGTTTGAGATATGTATATTCTTTGGTTTAGAGGTTATTTTGGGTGGGTTTTTTGTAATATCTCCAAGATAACATCATCAATGAAATAATTAACCAACATATGTTTAATAATTTAATAGAGTGAAAAGAGTAAATGATCATTTGATGAGGTGAATAAATGGTTGGCTTCAAAAATAGTTTTCATTCTTCGAGAACATGGTTCTTGTTATGATGTTTTCTGTGACTCTTATTGTAAAATTCTAGGATGTGTCTTGATGTAGGGGAAATATATTTTGTAATATGGATCATGCTAGTTATTCCCCCATGGAAAAGACTACCCATCCCATGATCTGTATTTTTATGATATTATGAAGGCACTAAAAACTTAGTGTCACTATCAATTTGTAGAGTGGTTTATTGTATATTCCAATCACAAAATCCTGAAGTATATCCAAAATAAGAGATATCTAAACATATAATATAGACAATGGGACTAGTATCTCCAAAATAATTATTTTGGAATCATATATACTCTTGATCAATGAAATATGGTGGTTGATGTGTTGATCATAAACGTAATGATAAATTTTTTGAAGGAATCAATTAATCAACGTTCTATGATTTATCTGTTTACGGGTATGAGAATTGTTAAAGAGGAATATGGGGTTAATGTTTCATTGTCTTTGATAAATTATTACGCATATTTTTATGATTTGTTACAACTTGAGTATACTTTTGGCACCCCAAGTCGACGCTTAGGTGAAATCCTAAATAGAGGGGAGAAATCGTGTGAGTTTTCTTGGTCTCCAAGTAAATCTTTTTTGCTTGAATAGAAATTTTATATAATATTTTACAGGAAACATGAGTTCATGGAAAGTGGTATGTTTTTTTTTGTGGACCCATTGGATATAAATATCTACCATAATTTGAGACATTGTCTTGGTGGTGGGGGATGATGATGTTAGTTCCAGATTTGTTATCACAATGCCTCACATATCTCAGTGTTTATAAAGAAAAACATAGACTAGTAGGGTTTTCCACCTTTTCCAATTGAAAATTGGAAGTAGTCTAATATTTTCGTGGATATAATCATTTTTTTACCATGGGATCTTAGTGATAAGGATCTTATTTTTGATATTCTGGACAGACTCACAAAATGATCACATTTCGTTCCAATAATGGAAGTGATGAAAGTAGAACATCATGAGGGATTTTTTTTCGAAGAGATTATGAGGAATCATGGGGTTCCCTATATTGTGATTTCTTATATAGAATCTATGTTTACATATATATTCTGGAATGTGTTTTAGGAGTAAATGGTTTCCCAATTGAATATTAGCACATAAAATAATCCTCAAATAGATAGAAAGAGAAAAAGAGCATTACATGATCTTGAGAATATGGTCATGAATTGTGGGATCCATTTATATAGATTTTGGGGATGAAAATATATATTGGTCAAATTTTACATTAATAATTTTTATCATCCATCGATCAAGAAGAAGCCCTTAAAGGAATTGTATGGCCAACCATGTAGATCTCTGTTATGATAGGTATAATTTGGAGAACATTCCTTGGTTGGCCCGAGTGTTGTCCTGGGTATGATATGTAACACCCCAAGCTTTCACGGTACGCTTCTCTTTGAATTATATAGTAGCGTGTGTTGTACGCAACTTTGAGTTCTTACACACCACAACCAATCAAATTAGATGTTATGAATAGTAATACCCACTTTTTGAAATTATATAAATTTTATCTTTCAAAATGGACTTTATTTTTTGGATTCAGAATATAGAAATTATCTTAGGGAGATTTTTTGGTATATTTCTAAAAACTTTCAATTTTTGAGGAATAGTGAAAAAACTGTGTTATTGTTTAAAATCAAATTTTTATTTAAATAATTATTTATTTTATTTAAATTTATTTTAGTTGAAAATAGATACAAATTAACTATATAAGTTCAATGGAATTCATTGTAGTTATTTTATTATAATTTTAGATATATTAAAATTTTATTGAACTTTTCACCGTCTTTTACCAACATCCTAGGAGAATTTATAAATTCACATAAAACATAATTTTACCACTTATGTGAGTGGAATTTCAAAAATACAAGAGTCATAGTTGATATCAGGAAGTAAAATGTGGTTTAATGAGATGAAAATAATATTTAGTGAATACTAACTTTATACATTTATTTACCACGGTTAAAAGTAAACAGTTTAATTAATGGTAAAAATGATTTTATTATTACACTAACACATGTCCTAATTCTATTGGATAAGGATAATTCTACAAAAAACAACACTAGGAATAAAATATGAACCTCTTTGGTCCACTTGGATTAGATTAGGAAACTTATTATTATTTTATGTAAAGAAGAGTTAAAATAATTAAAATCAATGTTTAATAACTAATTTTTTATAATATAGGGATATAAAAAATCTTAATTAGTATATATATATTCATTAGAAATATAAAAATTATTCCTACATAATTGTATTTTATTTATATTTTTTTATACATTATACAATATAATTTATTTATGACACAATGATGATGCAGTAATTACCTAATTAATGAAATATTTAAATAATTGACAATATAAATATCCAAATAAATGTAATATGAGACATTATATAAATTCCACTAATTTTATAAGTTAATATGACATATTATTGTTGGTTAAATTAATTTGGTTTGAATTAATAATCCTGTTATGAATTTAGCAAAAACAAAATTCCAAATAGCATCAAAATTCACAAAAAAGAATTTTAAAAACAAATATTATAATATTAATTGATATTCTATTAATAAAAAACTAAAAATAGGCCAAAATGACTTATATAATGATAGGTGTATCATTAATTAACCACTTGGGGTTATCTTGGAAGTATAAAGTATGTTTATTAACCATATAATATAAAAATAAAAATTTACATAGTAAATGTCAAAATATTTAACGAAGAGTTAAATCTAAAAGATAACGGTAAAATAGTGACCCAAACCGGTCTAAACCCTATTTTTTAGTTTCTTTCAAGCCATAACCACCTTATCATTGAAATAATCTATTTTTGAGCCATTAGAAACCGAAAATTATTTTATTATAAAATAATATTTCTAGCTTTTCCTATGGTGCCCCTCACCCCTCTAATAAAATGGCACTCCCCCTTCTTTCTAATTCACACCGTCAATCCATTTGGCTCGGCCATCCTAGGCCCAAAACCCTCTAAACAATCCTCCCTTAATCTTATAAGCATTCCTTTAGTCATAAAGCCAACTTATGGAGCCGTTTTGATCAAATCAAAAGGAAGAACATGGAGAAGTGGTAAATATCTCACCACCTCATTCAAGTTCCTTTTTTCTCCAACATCCTTTTTCTTTGATTTTACCATTATAAAATAATTCCTCCAGTATCTGTTATATACTGTGATTTTATTATAAATATGATACAACCCAATTCATTATTCTATCAATCGTTTGAATGACATGTCACCATACGTGGGTATGTAGGGCTTATTGTCTCCACGTCGTGGTGTAATTGTTATTCAATACATTATTATTTGGATGGGTATAATAAAGATGTGTAATTGAGGTAAATAATAAATATAACATGATAATGATTCTTTATATATGATATACCATCTAATTATATATTATTTTAGTATAAAATGAATGATATTGACAATCGTGCATACGTACGGATTACCATCTCCATGAACACGATGTGATTCATTCCCCATCATATACATTCAAGACTAATTTTCATTTAATAATTAAAAATAATGTTTAAAGACTTGATATCATTCTGGATATGAATAATATACATCTCATCTATATCATATATGAATCAAATAACAACGAATATAATGGAAAATGAATCAGTTAACACCCGAAACGACGATAATTCTAAGATATTATTTACAAAGCAATATTAAAAGATCATATATGATATCATATTAATGTATATGATTATTTTTTAATTTAATAACAATTATTTCAACATTATATTGGATTATAACCTATCCTCGAACAAGGAAAAGTACAAGGTAAGGATTAATTACACAATCTCTTTATTTTCTGAGGTTGTTTTACGTTAGTATCTACTAGGACCTCTTTATCATCCACATCCATGATTCTTAAAATTGTATTTGAATTTTTTTTACTATTTACTGGACAGTGGGTTAAATTAATTTATACCCTTATTTGACCTTATATTTTTTAATGGAATATTTCCATCAATTTCCAAACAAGGTACATTTTGACCTTTTTGACAAAATTAAGGTAAGAATGTTTTATTAACTTATACTGTGAGTGCGGCTATTTTTCATCCTTATAACATCGTCAAAGTTTCCCTTACATGATTATAAAAATATTTCCAAATATAAATGTTTTATTTTATAATTATATGACTTTTAAATTATTTCAAAATAGAAAGAGATATTTCTCAAAAAAAAAATTGATTTCATCTATGTAAACATCCTTGGATGGATTGTATGCTTATTTTATGTTGATTTATTATTATACAAAACATCCATATTGTATTGAAGGTTGTCAAATATGTCTGACTGTGGATGTTCTATTTTTATACCATTCATGGTTTATGGATAAATTATCAACATTTCGTATGCTTGTTTTAATACGACTGTTAATGTTATGTTTAAACATTTTCATATGAGGAATGCATTGGACTTAGTAAGTGACTGGTGGAGCCCGCTATAGCTCCTCAATGAATTTGTATGACTAATGAGACAAACTATTGTCTTTCCATAAGGCCTTGAAAAAATCTTATTTGTAGTCTTCGCAGAAGGCCTTGACTATGTGGTTATGAAAGTCTGGCATTATGCATTCATCATTATGAAAGAGGCTATTGATATTGCATGTGGTTATTTGACAAGTAGAATATCCATGTTAGTAAGTAACTGGAATTATTATATTTAATATTGCCATATTATGAATAATTTAATGTTTAAAAGGCTCTTGTTTTAGTCTTATACGCTGCCTCAAATGTTTATGATTATTTATGAAAGTTTTCGCTATACTTTATCCATACAGAGCATCTGAGATCACCCCTTTCAATGTTTTATTTTTCCCATCATGTGAAGAAGTATTTTATGACTGACCAGTAGGGATAGTCTCGGGGGATATGAGTGTGGTCCATGGAAATAATGTTGATGTAGTTTTTCATTATATGATGTAATGTAAACCTTATGAATGTATCTATTACTTCCAAGTCTACTAAACTAATCAGTCTTTGGAGACATGAACTTTTGTGATCATTCCAATGTTATTTAATATTGCACCGACTTTTGGTAACTTGGTTTGGGGTGTTAAAGTTGGTATCAGAGAAATTTTATTACAAACCTAGGAAACTAGATTTAGATAAACTCTGATTAGAGAACATAGCCCTAAGATAGACTTTGAAGATTAGTATAGATGAACTTCCTAGAATTTTGGTATTGTAGAGATTTTGTGAGTTTTCCAAGAAATACATCTCTATCTGGTTATGAGCAGGTAGAGGTGGCTCTGGCACATATGTACATAAGGGTAAAACCCGAAAATACCACTTTGAGCTAGAATCGAACAGGAACTAGTGTAGAAAATGGGCGTTGCTGCAATCTTGGTTACGACACTCTCGGAAGATATGCTTCGGATAATTATCATTTTCTTTAAAAACCATTATGAAGGGTTTTTAAGTATATACTTCCTCAAATTATTTTTTTATGATTATGGATTATATCCATAAACTGTTCAGTTTATGTTTAGTGTTTTAAAAGTTTGGAATTATGTATTTCGATTCATAAACTTATCTAATTTATGCCATTGTTTAGAAATGGAAACTAGTTGAATGAATGGAAACCGTATCAATGAACACACTCTGTCTAGGTATTTCCCTCCTGCTCAAGATAAATATACTGGAGCTGGTGATACAACTGGTGCTAATCAACTTATAACCATATCGGGACAACCCACTCAGGTTATGAATAACGAAATTACCCATATGTAGCACCCCTGATCCACAACATGGAGGATCAATTTTAGATCGCTTCATGAGGCAGCAACCACAAACATTAAATGGGAGTACAATTCCATTAGTAGCTATAAAATTTAAAAATTTAATAGAGAAAATAATCCAGGCCTTGGGGAGTAGTGAAAGGGAAAAATTTTCATGGTAGTTTACCGCCTCACTGGATATGTTGGTCAATGGTGGTCATTGATTCAAAAAACAAAGGAAGATGATGAAGTACCAAATATGGAATGGAGGCGTTTCAAAGATATTTTTTTAGAAAAATACTTTCTGCATGACCATTGATAGGATATGGAAAGGAAATTTATATGTCTGAGGAAAAAGGAGGATGAGAATGTTGAAAAGTATAAATCTAACTTTACAAGGTTAGCGAGGCATGCAACAGATTATATATGTAACCCGAGAATTAATATTGATCATTTCTTGGATGGGTTAAAACCATTTCACTGTCGGGCATTAGCCTCTCAATCCTTCTCGTCGTATGAAGATATTGTCTCATGTGCTATCAATATAGAAAAGGAATTCTCTATGTCTTATGACATTAATGCAAAGAAAGAGAAAAATAGATCTACCAAACACTCTGGAAATGGAAATAAGTGGAAGAATGGAAAAGTTGAATATCCATCCTACAGTAAATGTGGGAAGAAACACCATGGTACATGCCTGAAGGGAATGAGAGTCAATTAAAAGTGTGGTGAAAAAGGCCACCAATCTCTTGATTGGAAGGGGATGAAAAAGGCTGTCAATGTTGAATTCTACAATTGTAGAGAAAGAGGGAATTATTCCAATGAATGTCCTAAGCGTACGGGGATCATACCTTAGAAAAGGCCAAGGGATCATGTCCAAGATTATGCTATCACTATTGCTGAGGTTGAAGCTCTGAAAGATGTGGTGGAAGGTAATTTAATTGTTTCCTCATGTTTAGAAAATTCTTTATTTTATTCTGTACCATCACATTGTCTCATATCTTTCCCATTTTCATAGAAAATTAGATATTTACAATTTGATTTAACAAGGGAGTTGTCAGTAAAATCTCATAAAAGAAGTATCATCGCAACAAAGTTTTGTGAATCAGTTCCCATTAGAGCGTATAAATTTTTTTTATCTGCTGGTCTCATCATCATACCCATGATTGAATTCGATATAATCCCTAGTATGGATTGGCTCTTAGACCATGATGCAAAAGTTTATTGTAAGAAGATAGAGGTTACTATTTTTGATGATGATGATAATGAACACCATATCTTTAGAGAAGAATCGTCACCACCTAATTCTTATCTAGATCCACCACCAGTAGCTCAACTAAATTCAATTATTGGGGAGGAAGAGAATGAAATAATTGTGGGTGAGGAAAGGAATGTTCAAAGAGAGGATGTACCTACTGTGATAGAATATGTTGATGAGGTTCCCGAAGATTTACATGGACATCCAACAGAACAAGAAATTGAGTTTTACATTGATTTAATTTCTGGATCAAGGACTATATCGATGACCCCTTATAGAATGGCCACTTTGGAATTAGTCGAACTAAAGAAACAACCAGAATAATTGAATAATAAGGGATTTATTCACCCTAGTGTTTCTCCATGTTGAGTGCATGTCCTTCTTGTTAAGAAGAAAGATAGATCTAGGAGGATGTGCATTGACTACAGGGAGATCAATGCTATAAAGATAATGAACATGTATCCCCTAACTCGCATTGATGATTTATTTGAACAACTGCATAGAGCTCAATACATTTCAAAGATTGTCTTTTGATCTAGATACCATAAGTTCTGTTTGAAGAAGGAGGACATTCGGATGATAGAATTTCAAACCTGGTATTGGAATTATGAGTTTACAGTAATGCCATTTGGGTTGACTAATGCAGCCCCTGTATTCTTGGATCTAATGAATAGAGTTTTCAAGTTATATCTTTATGAATTTTTAGTGGTATTTATCAATGATATCTTAGTATATTCCAAAAGTTATGAAGATCATGAAAATCACTTGCGCATTATCCTGAAGACTATTAGAAGACATGAATTATATGAGAAGTTTAGCAAGTGAGAATTCTGGCTTCAATAGATTTATTTTCTTGGCAATATTATCTCCAAGTATAGAATCAATGTTGATCCTTCTATGAACAAGGCAATCCATGATTTCCCAACAACATGAGGATAACTGAGGTACGTGGTTTTATTGGTTTAGAAGGTTATTATCGATGTTTCGTCTATATTGTTTCCAGGTTGGCTAACCCATTAAAAAGATCACACGAAAAAGGGGTTAAATTTGACTAGACAAAAGAGTGTGAATAATTTTTTGAATAATTTAATAGATGATTAGTCAATGATCCAATTTTGACTCTACCATCGGGGAATGATGGGTCTGTCATTTATAATGACGCTTCAAAGAAAGGACTTGGTTGTGTCCTTATGAAAAATGATAAGTTTATTTCCTATGCATCACAGTAGCTAAAAATTAATGAGAAAAACTATCCTACTCATGATCTTGAGTTTGCAGCTATAATATTTGCTTTGAAGATTTGGATCCAACATCTCTATGGTGAAAAATGTGAGATATATAACGATCACAAGAGTTTGAAGTATATTTTCTCACAAACAAAACTCAAAATGAGGCAAAGGAGATGCCTTGAACTACTCAAGGATTATGATTTCACTATACACTACCACTTAGAGAAGGCATATATGGTAGAGAATGCTTTGGGTAGAAAGGATCATGGAGTTTTTAACAAGATGAGAGTTGAAAAGAATATTATATACATGGATCTAGCAATGATGGATATGGGAATCACCATGGAAGGTGAAACATCATTTCTTTTTCAAATGGTTGTCAAACCATATTTACTAGAAAGGATAATGAGTCCTCAGATTGCTGAAGAAGAGTTTCAAAATAAGATTAATGCTATGAATGATGGGAGATTGAATGAATTTGTGTATGAAGACGGTATTTTGAAATTTGGGAAGAGGCTTTCTGTTCCAGATATACCTAATCTAAAAGGGAAATTGCCTGATGATTCTCATAGTTCCAATTTCTCTATACACAAAAGGAGCACCAAAATGTATAGAAATTTGCAGGAACATTTTCGGTGGGACAACATGAAGAGGGATATTTCTAATTTTCTGTCAATATGTATGGTTTTTCAACAAGTGAATGTCGGAAGGCAATAGCCTGGAGGAGTCTTGAAACAACTTCCCATACCTGAGTGGAAATGGGATAATATCACAATAGACATTATCCTGGGACTACCAAAGACTCCTAGAAGGAATGATGCAATATGGGTCATTGTTGATCATCTTACCAAGTCAACACATTTTCTTTATATAAGAGAATATTTACCTCTTGAATGTCTAGAAAAACAATATATTAATTATGATGTAAAACTTTATGGAGTACCACTATCGATTGTTTCTGATCGTGATCCCTATTTTACATCATGATTCTGGAAAAGTCTACAGAAATCCATGGATACTGAGCTTCGTTTGAGTACTTCCTACCACCCTCAAACTGATGGAAAATCAAAACAAACTATTCAAACCATAGAATACATGTTGAGATCAAGCTCACTTGACATTCATGGTATGTGGGATCAATATTTACCTCTGGTATAATTCTTCTATAACAATAGCTTTTATTCAAGTATTCAGATGGCACCATATGAAGTGTTATACAGAAAGATATTTCGCACACCAACCTGTTGGGATGTTGTTGGTGAAGGAACACTCATAGGCCCAGAACATGTAGAATAAACGATGGAAAAGCTGAGGGTAATCCAAACCCACATCGAAGCAGCTAAAAGTAGGTAGAAGAGCTCTGCCGATAATCGAAGGAAGCATTTGTAATTTTAGGTAGGAGATCATGTTTTATTAAAGGTATCTCCATGGAAGAGTGTTATACATTTCGGTAAAATGGGAAAATTGATTCCCAGGTACATTGGACCTTTCGAAATTTTAGAACGAATTGGGGTTGTAGCTTACCATTTGGCAATGCGGCCAAGTCTCTCCAATTTTCATGATGCATTACATGTATCTTTGTTGAGAAAATACATTCCTGACCCAAAGGATGTACTCACCAATGAGGAATTAGAACATGAACCAAATCAGTCTTATTGCGAAGAGCCTATCAAGGTTCATCATACAAGAGAACAAGTGCTGAGAAACTGAACAACTCGTCTGATAAAAGTTCTATGGAGAAACTATAAGACAGAAGAGGCAATGTGGGAACTCGAGGAACTTATGAGGAAAAACCACCTGAGTCTTTTTATGCAGTAATATTCTAGAAATTTTGAGGATGATATTATTTGAAGGAGGGGAGAATGTAAGACCCCAAGCTTCCATAGTACACTTCTCTTTGAATAATATAGAAGCATGTGTTGTACGCAACTTCGAGTTCTAACACACCACAACCAATCCAAATATCCATTATGAATAGTAATAGCCACATTTTGAAATTTTGATAAATTTTATCTTTCAAAATGGACTTCATTTTTGGATTCGGAATATCGAAATTAGCTTAGGGTGAATTTTTAGTAATTTTCTGAAAACATTCAATTTTTGATTAATAGTGAAAAACACTGAGTTATTGTTTAAAACCGATTTTTTATTTAAATAATTATTTATTTTATATAAATTTATTTTAGGTCAAAATAGATACATAATAAATATATATATTCAATGTAATTCATTAGATTCAGTTTTTAATAATTTTAGATATATAAAAATTTTATTGAACTTTTCACCATCTTTTACCCATCTCGTAAGAGAATTAGAAAATTCATATAAAACATAATTTTACAGCTTCTGTGAGTGGAATTTCGAAAATATTAGAGACAAAGTTGATATCAGTAAGTAAAATGTGGTTCAATGAGATGAAAATAATTTTTGGTGAATGAGAACTTTTTAATTTTATTTACCACGATTAAAAGTAAACAGGGTAATTAAGGGTAAAAATAATATTTTTATTACCATAATATGTGTCCTAATCCTATTGGATAAGTATAATTCGACAAAAAACTACCTTAGGAATAAAATATGATCCTCTTTGGTCCACTTGGTTTCAATTATGACTCTTATTATTAATTTATTTATAGAAGATGTAAAAGAGATAAAATCAATGTTTAATATCTAAAACATTTTTAATATTGGGTTATACATATGATAAATTCAACTATAAATATTAATTAGGAAAGAAAAAAGATTTTGTACATAATGGTATTTTATTTATATTTTTTAGACATTAAATAATATAATTTATTTATGACACAATGATGATGCAGTAATTACCTAATTAATGAAATATTAAAATAATTTATTTTATAAATATCCAAATAAATGAAATTTGAAACTTTTTGTAAATTACACTAATTTTATATGTTAATATGACATATTAGGGGGTTTTAACCAAATAGTGTCAAAATTGACATAAAAGAGTTTTTAAAAAAGATATTATATTATTAATTGATATTCTATTTTTAAATAACTAAGGTTCAGCCAAAAGACTTATATACTGATAGGTGTATCATTGATGAACCACATGGGTTTCTCTTAGAAGTATATAATATGTTTATTAACCATATAATATAAAAATACAAAGAGAAATGGTAAATGTCACACTATTTAACTATGAGTCAAATCTAAAAGATAAGGGTAAAATAGTGACCCAAACCTATATTAAACCTATTGGTTGAGAGGTATTAGACCCATCCCCACCTTATCCATTAAATAATCCATATTTTAACCATTAGAAACCGAAAATTATTTTATTATAAAATAATATTTCTAACATTTCTTAAGGTGACCCTCACCCCTCTTATAAAAGGGCACTCCCACTTTTTTCTAATTCAAACCTTCAATGCCATTTGGCACGGCCAACCTCTATCCCAATACCCTCTCAACAGTCCTCCATTCATCATATAGGCCTTAATTTAGTAAAAAAGCCGTCCTAAGGACCCCTTTTTATCAAATCAAAACGAAAGAACCTGAAGAAGAGGTAAATATATCACCACCACTTTCAAGTTCCTTTCTTCTTCCACTTCCTTTTTCATTGTTGTTTCCTTTCAAAAATACTAACTCTAGTATCTTATATATACAACGTTGTTATTTTTAATATGGTACAACCAAATTCATTATTCTATCCTTCCTTTTATTGACATGCCACCATACATGCGTACATATGGCTTACCGTCTCCACATCTTGGTGTAATTGTTATTCAATACATTATTATTTGGATGGTTATAAAAATGATGTGTAATTGACGTAAATACTAAATATAAAATGATAATGATTCTGTATATACGATATAACATCCAATTATATTTTATTTTAATATCAAAAGAATGATATTGTCGCTCATGCATACATACGGATTACCGTCTCCACGAACGCGATGGGATTAATTCCCCATCGTATCAATTCAAGACTAATTTTTATTTAATGATTAAAAATAACGTCTAAAGACTGGATATAATTCGGGATATGAGTAAGATATAACTCATCCATAACAAATATGACTCACATAAAAAAGATTATAATGGAAAATGAATCAGTTAACACCCGAAATGACGATAATACTATGATATTATTAACAAAGAAATGTTAAATGATCATATATGATATCATATTAATGTATATGATTATTTTATAACTTAATAACAATTATTTAAACATTATACCTGAGGTGAACCTACCCTATACCATGTAAATGTACAAGGTAATGGTTAATTTCACAATCTCTTTACAATCCGAGGTTGTTTTACGTAAGTATCTACTAGGACCTCTTTATCATCCACATCCTTGTTTCATAAAAATGTCTTTCAAATCATTTTTAAAATTTACTAGAGAATGGATTAAATTCATTTATATCCTTATTTGATCATATTTTTTTAATGGAATCTTTAAATTATTTTCCAAACAAGGTAATTTTTGACCTTTTTGACAAAATTAAGGTAAGAATGTTTTTTAACTTATACAGCGAGTGAGGCTATTTTCCACCATTATAACATCGTTGAAACATCCATTAAAATATTATAAGAGTAATTTAAAATATAAATGTTTTCTTTTATAATTATATGAGTATTAAGTTATTTCAAAATAGAATGATATATTTCTCAAAAAAAATGTTTTCATTTCATTTATGTCAACATCCTATGATTGATTGTAAGCTTATTTGAAGTTGAATTATTATAATACCAAACTCCCATATTGTATTAAAGGTTTTGTTAAATTTTTGACTTTGGATGTTCTATTTTTATACCATTCATGGTTTATTGATAAATTATAGACATTTCATATGCTAGTTTTAATATGAATTTATATGTTTTGTTTATGCCTTTTCATATGAGGAATTCATTAGAATTAGTTAGTGATGGGTGGAGGTCGTTATAGCTTCTCGATGAATCGGTAGGTCTCATGAGAGAATCTACTATCTTGGAACAAGGCCTTGACAAAATCTTACTTGTAGTCTTGGAAGAAGGCCTTAACTATGTGGTTATGAATGTCTGAAATTATATATTCTATCATTATGAAAGTAGCTATTATTATTGCATGTGGTTATTCGACTAGTAGAATATCCATGTGAGTATGACAATGGAATTATTTGATTTTATCTTTTCCATATTATGCTGATGTTCATGTTTAAAAGGCTTTTTTTAGTCTTATACATTGCTTTAAATATTTATGCTTACTTATGAAAGCTTCCGCTATATTGTTATCCTTACTGAGAATCTGAGCTCACCCCTTTCTTTGTATTATTTTTCCCAAGATGTGAAGAAGTATTTTATCAGTGACTGTAGGGATAGTTTGGGGGGATTTGAGTGTGGCATTTTAAAATATTTTTTTTGTAGTTTTTCATTTTATGATGTAATGTAAACCTAATGAATGTATCTAGTTCCTCCAAGGCTACTAAACTAATCGGTCTTTCGAGATATGATCTTTTGTGATCATGCCAATGTTATGTAATAATGCACCGAATCTGGGTAACTAGGATCATGGAGTTACATGACATAGGTGGTTTTGTTGAACCAGATACATTTTAACAAGATAAGGATTCATCCAAAATAATATGTGGATCCTCATCATTTTCCATTAGAGATTGTGGTAGGAGATGACTTAGTTTTCAGAGTTAAACTCTGTATGGGAAGTAATCTATTGGTTATGTAGGGAACTCTAGCATTGAATATTGTGGGCCCTTTAAGGATTGTTGAAATACAGGGGGATCCTATATTTCATTGTTAAAATATTTCTCTAATTCCATACACAATGTGCTTCATGTATTCTATTTTAGTTGGTTTATATCAGATCTTTACCATGTGATTAGATGGGATGATATTGTTCTTGAGAGAGATACCAATTTAGTTGAAATTTCAGTTTAAATTATTGATTCGTAATATAAAGTAATGTTAATTAAAATGATTCCCATTATTCGAATATTGTGTCTGTGTGGCTTGTATTTCCATGAGATTTAGTAGAATTAGTCATTGATGATGTAGGAGTGGCCTACTCTTTTTCCGATCAATGATAGTTATCTCTGTCTGGGGAATAATGATTTCATGGAGGGGAGATCAAATCTTGTTGAAATTTTTTTGTCATGTTTGTTATGATATTTGTATATGGATTCACTTTTTTATTGGATGGATATTTATATCCTTGAATTAGGAGGATATCAATAATGGGGAAGACATTGATTTTTTTGATATTCATATTTTTCCTAGAAAATTTCCCCATTCACTGGGTAGTAAAGAAACTTATAATGGGATTAGATGACATTTAACGACAACTATATAGATTTTTTGAATAGGATAGAACCACATTATAATCTGATACATTATTTTAGGTTTATAATTAATTTAACATGAAAAGTAATGATCTTAATCTATGGAGAAGTATTATTTTCTGAAATGTCAATTAAAAGAGTTTCACGTCATATGAAGGAATTACACACCATATACCACCTTGAGTTCAATTTCTACAACTAATGTACATGATTTTTAGGATTTATTATATCTTTTATCCATCTCCTGTCATCTAGAGAACATAACAATGGTGATTTTTATTTTCATCTATCCATCCAGACAAATCCATTTACTTATTGATCTACTCGGTTAGCGGATTTGTCTCTCTGGGCATTTCATCTACTTTTCTTTCTGTCACTAATTTGGTTGGGATTCCATTTTATATAGGTAATGTTGATTGGATTGGGATTTGTACAAATTTATTTTTATAATTTGGTCGTGCCTTATCTTCTGAAGGTATATCATTCGGTTTCCATTCTTTATTTTCAATGGAAGGTTTTTAAAAAAAACTAAAAGTAGTTAGATATAGTCAAGTGTTATAATTTCATGAATTTATTATATTTTTGATTGACTCCTTGATATTTTAAATGGAATTTCATGTATTTAAATTTAAAAGGGAATGAGTTCAATTTTAATAGTGTTTTCTCATTGAAAACTTAATTAGCCTTATTAAATATGGAAAATTGATTTTCAATCAATAAAATAGATTGGACTTGCATTGTAATTGTTTTATAAAAATGTGTGTATGGTTTTTGAAATAAATTATGAAAATAATTACTTAGAGGGAACCTTGGTTACATCAAAATGGATACATGGGTGGCCTTAGTGTGTGTGCCATCATTTATAGTTAACATCATATTGGTCAATGTTCTTTGGTATGCCACAATGTTAGTTTGGAATGTAATTTATAAAATTCATGGATTGATAGTGTATAATAATTAATTTCTTATAGGCTAGAGCCGAGATGGTAGGTGCATTTTTTATTCAAATTGGTTATAACATTATAATCTATTTCATGGATTTTGGACGTCATGAGTATTTATATTCAAGAATCTGTACCATATTTTTTTATGGAATTGAAAAAATTTGCAATGAATTTCTATAAATATAAGGATTATTTAAAAAGTAATTTAATTTTTGTTTATTTATAAAAAATCATGAATGTCTAATTATTAATTTTCAAACGTTTGAATTCATGTTATACAAACATGTATAGATTTTTTTGGGATGTATCGTACTAACCTGTATTTTCAACACTTTATATATGCATGTGGGAGTCTGTATACATGTTTTTCTATATCCAAGTATAGGTAATGATATTATATATCACACATGAATCTTTGTTCATTGGTGATTTTTTAGTGATGTTTTGGAGGTGATGTTTGATCATATTCAAACTGTTTTTCCACAAATGCCATTATTTTCAGGTTTGGCAGGTCTTTGTAATTTTTATTTTTCATTTTTTTCATCATAATACTATTTTTTATATCTTTTTGATTATATATTCATAGATTGTTTCATTATCATTGTTTTACCCCACCACATACTGGGCTGTATTAGGTGATTGTTATAGTTTTCCCATGTTGGTTTATTACGTAACCCCCATGTCTTATGAATGATGCATTCCAATTTTATTTTTTATCCATTATGGTGCATCTATGTTAACCAGTTAATTGTGTTTCAATTTACTTGGGATAGGAAAAAAATAAATATGCATGATGTTTCTATAATTATATCATGTGTAAGGAGTTTTGTGGGGATGTCTAATTCTTTTTATAGATTAAAAATATATTTATATAATTTGAAATAAATACCTCTATTAAAACAGACTTGGATTAAATAATTCAATGTCCTAGACTCAAACATATACCCTTAGATATTATACTAACACATTATCATAATTTTTAATGCATTTATACCCTTATAACTGACCCAATTTATACAATCCAAATCATACAACATTAAAATTGAAAACAGGATCAGTTTGAAAGTCAAGGACCTTTTAGGTTTTTTAATTAAATTGGATAATCAATTTAATAAAAACATTGATACATAATCAAGTGTCCCCTAAAAATATACATCATCTCCAACAAATTTATTCTCATTAGGTAATAATATTAAAAAAAATATATAACACCATTTTTCAGAAGTTGTGGAAATATAGTATAAGAAATTTGAACTAATGTAATCAATAAGTTTACAAAAATCATTAATAATCGTATTTAATTTGTTAGTGTATGTTAATTATATAGTTATGATAAAATAATAAATTTTTATTAGAATTAATTATGAAAAATAATAATTATCATATCATATATCATAATTTACGAGACATGTCAAAATGATATAACAAAGGAAATTAAGAATTAATAATAATTATACATGTAATGTAAACCTTACTTATTTATTTAAAGATTAATATAATGGATAATGATAATACGTTGGTATCTAGAAATATAATCTTTATATATCAAAGACATGAACCCTTACTAATGGGATAACCATATATTGTTATTACCCATAATATCTTCAGTGAATCATGTCGGCCTATTAAGTCATTCATCTATTAGGTGTCACATATATTTAGCCATATTTTTCATCATTAAACATTTAATTTATGATTAATATAAAGATCAAACATCAATATGAGCTATTTTAGAATCCAATGTCATTATAATCAATTTATATAAAATATAAAAAAACATCCCACCAGATATATTTAATTATTCAACATAAAATAACAAATTTTATTTCATAGAAAAATTATTATAAGGAAAATAAAAATGATCCATGAAAATATAATTAAAATAATAAAAATTAATCATTATAAATAAAAAAAATATTATAATTACAATATATCCTCAATGGAACAAATTTATCATCATGTGTTATTACATTAAGCCTTCTATTTTTTATTAATTTTTGATAATCCCCCTTTTAAGGGTTTTAGGGGAACACATACATGCCATGTGGGATTATTGACATTACATGACTTGTAGGTCTTAGATAAATTCATCTAGACTATAACTACATTGTACTACTCCTCCACGATTTCTACTTCGTGATGTCAGCTCTCCACCTTCACATGACTATGTATGTAGGCTTAAAATGCAAGCACATGCTGGTCCCGATAAAAATGACATACCATTCTTTCTTCCAAATTTTTTAGCTTCTACAATGGTGAATGATCCTTTTATATAATCCTCATCTAGAATCTAATCATTATAGTGTTGTCATTGACCAATATAAGCACTATTCATGTGGCCTAAAAGCATTGAGGTGGCTCAGAGGCCTTATGGTGGCCTGAAACCCTTGAGGTGGCTCGATAACATAACTTTCCAGAAGGTCATGGCTGGCCTAAAGGCCTTAATGTAACTAAGGACCCAATAGGTGGTATGAAACACCAAATAGATGAATAGTTCTATCTTCTATAGCACCGAAGAGTACCTCATACAGAACCTATTATAGTGCCTGCTACATGACCTACTACAGTGCGTACTACAATACTTTCTACAATACCACAAAATTAACTCAATATCTATGTCTACTCCCGGATTTGATCTCAGGTCTCTTATATGCACATTCCATGTCCTCACAAACTAGGATGAGGCCCTTATTCATAAATTTCATTATTATATCTATAATAAAATGAATCATAAAAATCATTTTTTTGGAAGTTAACCTTTAATATTTTAGAATTAATTTATTAATAAAATTCCCAAAATATTGATCAAATTTTTTTAAAGAAAGAAAACATTGAAATATTGAAGGGATGATTTAATGAAAATTATGGTCCTGGTGGATGAAAAAACTATTCATGATATAGTCATTAAAAATAGTCAATGTATTTAAATTTTTCTAAAGAGAGAAAAAGTAATCCATGTGGAAATCATTATCAAATTCACTTTTGAATTCTCTAAAATGTAGGTATATTAGTATTAAAATTATGTTTAGGAATCATTTATTAAAAAAATACATGTTTCACTTTCTCAAAAAAAATATATATGTAGGAGAGTTATTCCTGATCTAAAATATGATCCTTCATAATTATCAATTAAATAACACTCCCAATGTTTCAGTAGTCAATAAGGGATGAAATGTGATCTAAACATGTAACCCAAATTCATAACTATATGAGATGAATTGTTTTATATATATTATTATTTCATTTCACATAAATCATCTTCTAATAAAACCAATCTGGAAAATAAATGAGATGGTAACATAAAGAATTTTCCAATATATTAACATTAAAAATAAACAATATTTGACGGAAATATATGATTTTGATATATAAATAAATTAACTACATGAATAAATTTGTAAAATATTATTTATAGGTTAGTAATTACACTATAAAAGTAATTCATGGTGTATGACATGAAATATAGCCCAGGAAAATGAGATTGTGACAATGGAAACCATTTCAATGATGATAAATTATCAGGTTATAATTAATCCCTGATGAAATTAATTTCACACTTATAAATGAGAATAAAATTGGTTTTAATACATTAATTTTTTCTCAATACTTAAAAAATTAATAATAAATTCAGACAATATAATTGAATAAAAACATATTTATTTAGGTATATAATCCAATGATTGCAGATTTAATTAAGAAACCCATTAACCAAAGGAAAAAATCAATTCAACTCACCTTTATTACATTAAAACATATAAATCAACATAATAATTAGTAATATGATATAAAATATTTTAGGGATCAATTAAATCATAATCCTAGCATACTAATTGTGTTTGTGTAAAAATTTGACCTAATGAATGGAAACTGCGGAATGAAACCCCTTACCACTTGGTAAGATTACATTAAGATACTCTTGATGTAAAAAACATGAATTATCAGTTAAATGGAAATATTTATTAATGATTCATTATATAACATGTATAACGGGTAAAATATTCACTATATAAACAAATTTAGTTGTATTACATCAAACTATGCCTCATTGAATGGAAATTGATTTTAAATCTCATACATTGAGTATAAACATTCCTAGTATATCTTGTAAATCATTAATAATAATACTTTATAAATTATTTATTTATTATAGATCCTTATACATGCTTATTAATTTAACAACAATATTTTGTTAAATATATTTTATGGAAATTTAGTAACATAATTTTTTATGTCCATGACATTTATATTAATGATATTTGGTTTTTAACTACAAAAAAAATACGGTATGATGATCATGGTCAATGAGTAAATTGATTTATCTTAAAAAGAAGAATAATAAAGAAATAAATTTTTTATAAAGTAAATTTACATTTCTAACTAACTATGAATAGTATTTAATATATATCAATAATGATAAATACATGGATATGGAATCATGAAAGCATACATGAGTAACAATGACATTTTTCAATGAAAATTATAGAAATAAGGGAATTATTATTTTATCAATCAATATATATAATTATATCATAAATATCATATAATATCATTAAATTCTTTATATAAAATATATGTGAGGTGTAGTAAAACAATAAAATCGTATTAAATTGTGGATATGGATATGTACATGTACACAAAAATGATGTCATCATTTTTCAGTTTTTGGAATGGTAAATATATATATATATATATATTACCTTAAGTTTCATGAATTATAAATATTTAATTAATATCTTTTAATAATATTAAATCCTCTACTATAAATATCCATTATATGTAATGAATAATATGATAAAATATACTTTCTAGAGGTGGTAGTCCAAATGTGCACATTTATAAAATTTTTGTTCTGCATTGGGACTAAATGAAGAAGAAAAGTATTTATTAAATACTAATAATTTCTCATCTGTAATAATTAAATACATATTGTACTATATAAAGATAGTTTATGATGATTTTATGGGGTTAGAATACGAAATTTTTTTAAATTGATTGGGTTATATGGATAGATCTTCTTTTGTAGGCCTCTTATAGATTCCTTTTTATGGACCCATGGTATGGTCATTTAAGAAGTCTATAGCCTCTAAATAGAATATAAATAATTTTTCAAGATAATAGGTTAGGGGTTTTTCAATGTATACTTTTAAAAATTTATGACGAATAGAGGTGAACATGTAACATTTTATTATTGAAGGGAGGGGTATATAGGGAAAATCATGCAATATTAAAGTGTAATATGTGTATAACTCAATAAAAGGGTTAAAATTGACAAAATTTTAAGATAAATATTATTTTACAGAATAGATGAAACCTATAATTTTTTTCTTTTTTATATATACATTTATATATTATCGTTTTGATTAATAAATCCTTTAGTGATTTTTAACTATATAAATGGTTAAAAATAATTTCCTTATGAATGGTGAATAAATGTACATATATGATTCATATTCGACTGTATGGGGGTAAATGATAAAATTTCAAACAATTTATCATCTTGATTTTCCTCCTTGATGATTATTTTGTATTTCTGTATTTTAATATATTTCCATTAATTAAAAATTATTTTTATGTTATATTAATAGCTATTCATGTAGTTTGACACTGAATATAACATGGAAACAATGGAATAATAATATAATTTACTAAAAATTACATAATAAATTATTATTAACTATAAATTTATTTTTCACCACAATTCATACTTTAAATTCCCTGTGTTTTTTTTCAAAATAATTTACCTTAAAATTATAATACTTTAAAAAACATGATATTAGTGTTGTGTAAGAACATAAGGATAATATTTATTCCCAAAAAAATAAAATAAAATAAAATAATAAATAACATATAATTACATGAAAAATAAACAATAATATTCACTGAAAATTTATTATTTTAAATATATTACTATTTAATATAAACATAAAACCAATATGGTGATAGTTTTTTTCTCAATAATAAATAAAAATTTATAAAAGAAAAATTTCATTACATTTTTAAATATAAAAATAATTGAAGGGTATAGTGATAAACATTTATTATAAATATTCTGTACTTGCTGTGTGTTATTTTTAGTACTTATCATAATATATTTCCCATTCATTACCTAATATACTCATAATGAGGTTGCAACTATTTAATATGGATATTATCCATAATGATGAAAAATAAAAGAGAGTTATCTAAAAAATTGCAATATCCTAATTCTATATTTGGGAAATAATTTTACAGATAAGATAATTAGAAGTAGTAGAAGTCAATTTAAATATAAATTCCTAAAATGAAGTGTATAAAAGTTTTTTTGAGAAATGTTATTCTATGCTCAAAAATGTATTTATACCAAAATCATGAATAATGTTCTCTAAAATAAAATTTATTAAAATATATCTAAATAAATAAAACATAGGCCACTTTTATAAGATATTCAAAACATAATAGGCATTTTAATTTAAAAAGTTTGAAAATTTTATAAAAATGGATATATTTCACAATTCAATTAAAAATAAATATTTTCAGAAAAAAATATATCTAATTAATACTTTTTAATTTTTGATTATGTTATTGAAAAAATTAAATAAATTTGATTAAATAATTATTTTACATTTCTGTAAATTATTTATAATCTGATCAATAAAATATTTAAAATTTAGTTATAAAGTGGATGTTTATTTGGAAATATAAAACTATATTAATGAAATTGAGTTTTTATTTATTATTGTAAAAAATTAATTATATTATATCATTATTAATATTTTTTATAATTTAGTTAAATCTATTCATAACCAAACTTTTAATGGGTACATTATAATGGGCATAATAAATATTTCATTGTTTATTTAATCCTGGCCTTTCCTATTTTATACACTTTCTAAGATAGTGTTCTCCAAAAATCATGTGTAGTTAATCCCCACAACCCCACACGTTGTAAAATATATTCTTATAAGTTTGATTTTTTTCATGGAAACCAATGGTTTTATGCATGAAAATAACATTGTTGAAATCCAATATAATAAAAAGGGTTACTGATAAATCATATTGAAAAGAGGTAAATTTAATCACGATGTTCATCTGAAAAAACATATAATTAGGATTCTAAATTAGATTGCATTAGTGGAATGTGAAAATATGGTCATGAAAGTAAAATGAATGTTAAAATTATGACTCTGAGTGATAGAAAACATTGATAAAAAAATGAATGATCTTGATAATTTTAATTAACACAATACCATGAGTCAATGTGATGTGAATAAGACAATAGATCCTTAATAACATAAGGTAATACAACTACTAAGTTAAATTTTTATTAAAAAAACATTTCTGGAAAAAGAATGAATCCTTCATGTTCAACCAGGATCATTAAATGTAATAGAAAATAACAAACATATTGAATGACAACATACACCAATTAGATACATCTATCTTATATAATTCCCAGGAATTATCTGATACTTCTTTATTCTGATTATCTATGATGATATCATCGAATTGATATTCCTGTTTATCTAACACAATCAAGAATGCTCCACTATTATCTTCTTATCATTGAAGCCTCTAGTCAAAATTAAATGTTTCTTTTCATCCAGTATCCATACTTCATGTTTTTATACACATGATTTGGTTTCTCATTCATCCTTTATACATCCTCTTGAGATTCATGAATATTCATGACCATCTCCATCATATATTCATCAGAGTTCGTTAGGTGGTCACTTGAATTTTCCATTACCTCTACATCTGTTGCTCACTATTATCTAGTAATGATCACAAATGAAGCTTCACCAATTTCATCCTTCTTTCCTAACACACACAACATTGCCTCCTTGTAATATAAAACCAGTTCTGAGTTTTTCTCCCTCTGATCTCCCTGTTGTCTACCCACCCTATATGAGCCTTCATCCAATGCTATAAAATTTTATTCCTTGGCTCCAAACACAAGAGTGTTACAATCCTCTATAGAATTATGCTTGTTCATATTTCTGGACGCTAATTGCACACCATTATTCAATAAGGATTCCCACAGTATAAATTCTATTCTCTTACTCGTTTCCTTTCTTATCGATATAGATACTATAGTCTTCGGGGAGTTATAATGATCCTTATGGGGTCTTTATTTTCCCCCTTTGTGAACTAGAATGTTCCCCATCATGATGTTATCTTGTTCAACTTTCCTTGATCAAGTCCTAACCAAAGCATCCTATTCATTTTCCCGATCATGCTCCGAATTAACATCTTTTTCAAGTGATTCCTAATATTCTAAATTTCTATAATCAACCTACTTTCACTTCCATTTTGGAATTATGGGTTTCCATCCTCAAGTACACAAATTATCCATTCCAACCTAAATATGAGTGGTGAAACGATTATGAATCAAGAGTGACTCCAAATATTTTCAATTTTCAAGCACCCAGGGGTGTGGAAGCACTACCGCATTCTCAGTAATATTGTTTCCTATCGGAGAACCCTCACATAATATTGGATACAGTCACCACATTTATTTTAATATTTCCTGATCACCTAGCACATAGCCATAGCTCCAGCATTAATAGTCTCAGCAAAGGATGGAGATGGAATGGAGAAAGGACTGCTCAATATCTAGTCTGTCAACTTCGGAAAACCTAAATCATGGAACAATATAGAAAAAATTCCATTAATCCTCATATCCATTTTCATAGTAAACATATCCACACTCATTTTAACAAGTATGGGATTGAAATCAAGAGATCTCATCCCCTCTACAATCTTCAACTGTACGAGTTTTCTAAGAACACCCATGCACACTTCCTTCTGGTGACCCAATTTTATACCTAAAGTGCATAAATAAAGTCATTTCTTGATGATAATATGTTTTTTATTATAAAATTATTCACCTAAAAAAATTCATACAAATTCAACTGGACCTTATGAAATATCAACATCAAAATATATTTTTTTGCGAAACAAGGTGGAAAAGAGGAATTGATTTTACTACCATAGCATAAAAATATACAAAAAAAACCAGAATTCAGTTAAAAGAGGGGTTATGAAATGGGAGTTGATAATTAGGGAATCTTACCCAAATATCCATCATATTAGAGTCCGAAATCAAAAGAAAATTATCTGACCATTTGGTCAAGAAAAAGGGAGAACTCTTGCATAAGAAAAGAGTACAAGACCAGGCTTGGATCATATCCATATCTAATGAAAATAAAATCACAATGTTCCTGAAATTGAGAAGGCTAATAGTTTAGAGATCTTGAAAACCGCATGAACCCAAAACTAATCAGTAAAACACATCCATTGAAGGTCAATGATACTTGAATCATGAAACCAGAGTCAGGATGTGGTTAGATGAAGAACCTATGAATTCAAATGCCGAGATCGAAAGAACCGGAAGACCTTTGAATATATATGGGATTTTATTAAAGAGAAATATATAGGGGGAAGGGATAATATAATCTAGTTTATGAAAGGGAAATAACGAAAATCATTAAAGCATAGAGGATGATATAGTTGCCTCTACCATCTGATGGGAAAGGAAGAAGGAGGCATCCCTTACCATTGCTAGGGCATCACGAGGGAGCAGATTGACAGATGAGAGTAATCTATCTATATAGTAATTAAGACATATTAAATGAAGATAATAGGATATCATTTTTGGTTCGGGGTCCTTTTTATATAGTTAGAAAATAATTTTTTTATATACTAATAACATAATTAAATTATCATAATTGATATGTATAATTTCATTCATTAATCATTTTCCAACAAAGTCCTCATTTTTTTTTCAAAAACATGAGTATTCAATATGTTTTTTTAATTTCAAAATCACAAAAATTATCTTATGAGATATTAAATAATAGATAATGTACACATAGATATTCCCTAAAAATTTATATTTTATCCAAAACATATATGGATATCATAAGGTTTGATAATATCCTCAATTTATATAGAATCATATGATGAAATAATTCATTTAATTCTAAATTTTACACAAAAAAACAATAAGTCATCATCAATCATTCCATAAATAAAAAAACCAACATAATGCAGTGTATCAATATCATCAATATTAACAAAGTATTTTTCATAAAATGGTATATGATAAACTAAATCTTATACTGGTAAAAATTTATATTATACAATCAAAATAATCACTCAAAACAAACATATGGTCTATATATACACTTTCCAAAAACAATTTATCCTAAGAAATCAATATTCACATTAAAATATGGTCATTTAATATCTCAAAATTGTATTTGATACATTTTATTTTATGATTACCCTTAAATTTATAATTCTAAAATGTTATATATAATTTTTATGATGAAATAACATGAAAAGCTATTAATCTTCAATGTTGTCTAATCATTTTCTTAGATTCCAAATATAATAGATCTCAAACTATTAAGCCAAATCATCTTGAAAAAGATCACCTTTATTATAATTTATTTTATAAAAAAAATGATTTATAATATTAACAATCACAAAGATTAAACTTCTAAATAATATATATGATAACTTATATAAACAATTACCATTTAGGTTTAACTTTTTATGTAATCTAGACAACATATTTCATAATAACATGGATACCAAAAATCTAGTTCAGTTAAATCTACAATAACTCTCCAACTAGGTTGATTTAATATATTATCCTTCATAGGAATAAAAAATAATAAACAATTTATCTAAAACATGATAAATTAAAATATAAAAATTGTTAGTTCAAATTCAATGTTTTTGTAAAAATAAGCATTAATAATTTAACTTCAATAGTGACATTAATGTGAGAATAAGTATGTGATCTCATAATCCATGTGTATGAGATTATAAAAATAGAATTCATAATCACAAAAATATAGATCATAAAACATGATATAAATAATAATGATTTTATGAAGTCAATATTCATAGAATTTATTTTTCATGACCATGGGATGTTAATCATTTTCAAAGGAAACATTAAAAACTAATATTAAGCATAATTATAATGTTATGTTATCTATGATCATTATCGTCATAGAAATCTTTCAAGAATAATTTAATGATTGGATACCAATATATAGATAATAACCAAATTTTCATTGGAGTAACCTATTAACAAGTTATCTCCAAAATATCATAAGAGATAAATATATTCACGAAACTCCACCATCATTACCCAACTGATAAAATTATTAAAATAGGAACAACTATCATAATTTGAAATATAATTTTCACTAATCATCATCAAAAATTTCCTACAACCATAAAATTATCATTACACATGATGAGATTCATTTTTCAATATATCAATAACCATTATAATTTCACTTTTTGATTTACACATGGAAAAAATAAACGTCTTTGAACAAAATAACATTGAAATAACCATAATCCAGGAAGTAAATGTATAAGGGATGTATCATTATAGTATTACAATAGAGTAGCATATGTAATGTTAGGGGTTTTGGTAAAGAGATATACCATAGAATAATAATTAAAAACAATCTAAAATAAATTTCCATCTCCGTGATGAAAATTATTTTTAAATACAAAAAAGTCAAAAATGTATTTGAAAATTATTTACATTTAGAATATAAATATAATTTAATAAATTAATCTACTATGAAAATAAATGTTTTTGGAGAGAAAATATGTTCATTTCTTAAATGTTGAAAATGATCTTCCTTTACAATTTTTTTGTAATGATACATAATAAATACACAAATAGAATACATTATGGAATTTCAATTTAATTCATTTTATAAGATTAAAACTATTCAAGTATCCTCAATTTTAGAAAATATTTTTTTTATAAAAATAACAATATTTAAAAAAAATTATTCAACCTGAATATATAAGATAAATATTTTCTATTAGAAAGTATATATGATATTATTATCACTTTAAACAATTTATTTTATTTTCATTATTCAATAAAGAAATAAATAGAACATAAACATGTAAACATAATTAAAAACTAAAGGAGAAGAAAAAATATGGGGTTTATAAAAGTATGTGAAAATAACTTCCACAAGGGAACATACATCATTCAATATTGAAATGAAAATATATTATTGTCCAAATCCCTTTTTCACATTGATAACATTAAAAAGAAATAGTAGTCCAATAAAATAACCAAACATGAATATTTAACCTAAATTATTTAAATTGATTATTATGTTACAATTATACCCAGTACGGATTGTTTGTCTTGAGGAATTCTGATCCATCCCATCCCCAATTCTACATCCAATAATAGAGGTGAAATTGATTAAAACAATGAAGACATAATTTATATGGGAGTAATTTTCCTAATGTATCATTATTCACTCAAGTAAACATATATATAAAAAAAGTGAAGATAAATATAATGTACATCAGAATCTAGAGTTGTAAACATTCATGTAATAAACAATATCGAATGAAAACAGACTATGATAGCGTAAATAGAAAGGGATAAAAAAACATACCGAACTATAAATGATGTCAAAACATAAAAAACTAGAATAATTGAAATCGATGATTGTATGATTCCTAATAACTATGTAGGGTCCACTTTATAAAGTTAATTGACATATGTGTCAATAATATGTATCATTCACATAGCCGATCAATCAATATTCCCTATTAAACATTCTTTTGTAGTTAATTATCATGAAAATATTAATATATACATACCCTACATGATGCCCACAAAACAAAAAATGGAGAAATACAAAGATATGAAATGAGTATTTATCATAACCCAATGTAATTGGAAAAATAGTACCCAACAGTTACATACATATTGAATAATAAAAATTTCTAGATGAATGGTAAAGGGGATCCCTATCTCGTACCACTCCCAATATAGATGAGTCTTCCTATAGCTCGTAAAGTAAACCATTATTTTGAAAACTCAAACACAACCTTACAATAGTCTATATCTAGTGTACCTCTCCTCACTAAATTTATCCAATATAGATCATTCACCAACACACATTAAGGACATTCACATCACTACATATGGAATATGGGTGGGTACAACTCATTAGGTAGAGGAATATTTCTCTTTGTAGGGGAGTATTGTCTCTTTCTGTATAAAGAGTTTGGGTGAAATTTGAGCAAGTTTGACATTAGAGTTCCAAATACATCATTTATCCAATGGTTCTTAACTCAATACATCCAACATGATGTGTATCCAAATGATTTTTCACACATATAAATAAAATCCTATGGAGGATGCCACAGTTTAAGCCATTATCACATTATATTTGGAAATAAACTCTTGATAGGCTTCTATTAGGTCAAAATATATTTCATGAAGATGATTTTATCTGAGGATAAAATTTCTTGTTAGAATACATGGTGTGTTTGGGTGTCCACATTACATGTGATGTTGCCTCATCCCCTGGACAGGTTCTTCTGGGTCATTTATTGGGATTCCATGACATACTACATGGAGTATATAGGTCATAAATGGTGTGTGCCAACCAATCAAGGACCAACTGTGTGATCCTTACCATTCTTGTGTTCTTTAGGACTAGCCAATTTACCTTCAAATACACCTAAATGTTCTTAGGTAATAGAAAATCTCTATTAATTCTGAGAGGAGACTATCTGTCTCCCCACATGGGGATCTCGGGTGTGTGCCAACTGCCACACAACATGTCCACCTGGGAAGATTCACATGTTTTGTGGGACATTCGGCATGGTTTTTTATCCTTAACTCCATCCAACTCAACTGCACCAAAGAGAGGAAGTATTACATTGGGTGTGTTAGTATATAATTTATGCTATGTAACCTTCATTCTCATAAGAAAATAGCTTAGTATTCATGTTTTCATATAAACATCGACATAAGATATTTTCATTGATTGAACAGAAAGGATATATGGAAAAATAATCTGTCCAATATTTCATGGAATCAAATTTTTAGAATATTGAATCCAAACAAATTATCGATGCTTGTAGCATGACCCATGTTTTTTCCACCTATCACTAAACTGGATCATAGATATATTAATAGTCACCCATATTTTTATTTTATAATTCTATAAAACACAAATATATTCATCATACACATAACCACAATGAATACGGGTATTCAATCTCACTCAAACCCTCTACTATAATTTTTAACAAATACCATGATTTCCTAGAATGATGAATGAAAATAATTATTGGGGGAAAGAAAAATAAAAAAGGAATAACAATAATTTTACAAGGGGTATCATCCATCAAACAAGAAAAATGAATATCCATAATTATAACATGTAAAATAATTGATTATAAATTTTCATTCCTATAGAGTATCATGAAATGCAAATGTGGAACCCAATCATAAATAAAAAATATAATGTTAACATTTTATAATTTCTTGAATATTTAAGAAGTTAAAATTTTTATTTCTACCTATATTTTGAGTTATCTATATTGAATGATTTGGTATATAGTATTTTAGAATACATGTCATGCTCAATGCCTCTCAATCCACCTTGATCTGATCACATATTGTCCCCTAATCTTGTCCACCTATGGGGAACAATAACACCTCATATCAATTCCTAAAATGGTTATGTGGAATACCATGGAAATTTGTTATAAGTGGGTACATATATAGGTTAATATAAAATATTTAATTTAATAAATTAATAAATTATTTATTTATTTTAATTAAATGCACATGTTAAGGACAACCTAAATGTGGCGTCAGAAATTGTCCAACCGTAGGCTTTTCCTTGGGAAAAACCATTTTTTCACAAACTACAAGGGTATAATATTTATGATACAATCCCATTTTCAAGTGTTATTGTAATTCATTTCATTAAACTAATTTTTTATATATTAATATATATAGTATATTAATATATATATTATATTAATAATTTCAATATTAGGTCACATATCCATGTAAAATTCTTCCAACTAATTAGATGAATTTGAAAATATTCAATAATATATTATGAAGTCATAAATTTAAAAAGTAACAAAATTATTCCCAAATTCACATATTTCTACAAATATAAAATAAATAAAAAGAGGTGTGCATACTGACCCCACATATAGCTAACTCTCTTAAATGTGAAACACATTGGGCTCCCATATACCACAACACATGAACTATGGGAGTGGCCTTTTCTCATAGGATCCTCTACTGTAATCCATCAATCACCCCATGGTGATCCATGAATTTCAATCTATACATGATGTCATGATATCCTAATTAAATTAATTTCAAATTATCATGAACTTATATCCTCGACAATGACATGTTGAAAAATTAAGAAATCTGATCCAGCTAAGGAGAAAGGGATAAGAATTAAGAAGCCCCCCAACACTCCCATATAATATCAAATTACCATATTAAACATGGGTAAAATATTCACCCATTGAAAAATATAAAATTTCCATATTATGGGGGACTCTATGGATGAAATAGTCACCCTATGAAAACACCAAGGGCCTATAACATCTACTTTTGTATGATTTCAGTCAGATTTGGGTTGTCCTCATATGCTCAATGATCAACAGATCACTACCTATCCAAACGAGCACTATATCTAGCCTAACGATAGAAGTCTATCCAATCCTTACCATCATATGGATGACATTCATGGCCTAATATATTTGGACAATAATGGTGCTATGATAATAATATATTGACATTTTGTTAAAAAAATCCACCAATGTAATGAAATACTCAAAACTATTGTCAAAATAAATCACAGAATCCCAATGTATATCCTCTAACACCCTGGTATTCTTCATTGAATACTGACTAATCTGATGGTGGAAGAATATAATAATACTTATCATGTCCTTGAAGTCCTCCATTATAGAAATACCAAATAGTGACATAATCCACAAATCATAGCTAGAGTAAATCATTATGTGTTTCCCATGGAGTAATATGATCTCTCAACTGTAAAACTGCCCCAAAATCTCAACCAAACCATGATTCCTAAAAATAAGAAGGTGAGATGACTTGGAAAATCAGCAAACTCTTACCCATATGGAATTATGGCCTCACACATTTCATTTATGTACTACAACAATTCCCATATATATTTCATCCCATATCAACACTGTGATCTCAAGAGTTTACATAAAACATACTAAAACCTCGTTATAGACTTTACGTTTTAATATATATGATTTTGAGAGACAAAATACATTACTATCCACCTCTTTTCAGACTAAAAATACTACCATATAATGTCTTATTAATAATTTCCAATCAAATATATATAGATTATGAATATGTATGTGACTCTATCATTATCTCCTCTTGTACTATGATCATAACCACCATCAATTCAATGGAACAATATTATGTTCTCTCATACCTAAATGAATCAATTAGGTTCATCCCACAATGCTATCTGGTCATGTACGACCTCATATTAGATGAATCCAAAATGTTCCCTACATAGAAAATGAAGGAGTAGAGAATTCAATACCATGTACTAATGAAAAGATTCAAATCCCTCTGCTACCATGGTTATAATCAATAAAATCAACTGCACAGATTATTTCTCCATAGATATAGAATATGAAATCCTTCTAATAGAATTATATAACATATTTCCCATTCCTAGGTGTATCGACTATCTAAATTTCATAGTCATGAAGGATTTCCAATAGTCAAATATATCTTAGGATAAGGTATATTTGAGTGAATATTAACCTGAGACTCTACTATATTTTTTTTTATAAAAAATCATTGTCTAAAAACATGGGTTCTCTTAATATTTGGAGTACTTACTAACACTGCCAACTTTAGAGAGTGAGAAATATAATAAATCTTTTGTGATAATAATTTATTTAACCTATAATTGACCATATCATTATTATACATCATCATGTACCTATTCATATCTATAGGGGATTTTAAAAATAAAAATCACTACATTCTATTCTCTTATAGTATCAAAAAATAATAAATTCTTATCCACATCCTAAATTCCATGAAGGAACATTAACACAAACTGATCCAAATCAATGGATGACTTTTATGTGTCAGTTTCGTAAATGAAATACAATACTTCAGAAGTATCACATGACATATTTTAATAATATATTAGTGAATGAATTATAATCACCTCTACTATGATATTGGGTGGATCGAACAAAATTTCAGCATAAATCATCAAATAGTCCATCGATAATTTATAATCTAAGATTAAATTCACTAAAATGTGAAAATCATGTATCCAAAATTCGTACTTTCAGAGATGGTCCAAAAACTGGTGGTCCCAAAAAATTCTAGGTCCATCCTAAAAATATATACATGTTCCCTCACTAACATATAGTAAATTCAATTGTCATCAATGATGAAAAGAAAAAAATAGGTCCCTATATGGATGAGCTTCCCAATTCCTTAAATAAATTAACTCTCTAATAGAACATTTAACACTAAAAAGAATTAATAGGAACTCATAATATCTGTAGAGAAATTAGAATGATGTATTTCCAATAACATCATATTGACCCCTCACCTGCTACATACATGACCTGAGATCGATTACTAAGAACCAACTCAAGTATCTATATTTGATGAAGATGTGTTAATTACATGGAAGGGGTATATTTTCAATAACTTGACCTATATTTGGCTATGTTAATAAGAAAAAAACATCATGATATCATCTTCCTTATTCATGAAATACATTAGAGCTTCCGAGGGGGGAACACTAGTTATCATCAAACACTTATCACAAAGCTCCTATAACCGCATCCTAATATTCTTGAGCCTATTATTGTATGTCAGATATGCATTGGAAAATATCTGTGTGGTTTCATTGTGATAGTTAATGTTGGATTAAATATTACATCTTATATGTAGCTTCAAAATTTATATGTGAATGAACTATATATATTCATACACTACTGATAGATTCTATATTTAGAATGAGGACATTGTTCCATGGTCCAAACCACCTCATTGATGGTTAAAAAGTTTAATATTCCTACTAACAAGACCCACTCATTCATCAATGATAAATTTATTAACCACAAAGGAGAATCTGTTATCATCTATATGAAATAATTTAACTCATTCACATTCACAATTTAAATTGACTAAAACATTGTATAAATAGTCCATAACCACGATGAAGTCATATTATTTCATAATGATGAACATTTTTCATGTTAAAAAATTATATCCACCCAATTCTAGCCCACACTGCAGATATATATGTGATGATGATGATCAACCCTTTTAAGAACCACTATGAGTATATATTAAGCTATTTTAAAAGCTTGAAGATCCTGAATTCAGACGATGATTAAATATTTGAAGATATGACATGCTACAATGTCTACTATTACAGAGACAAGATTATAATAAACCTATATCTTATCGATGATTACACAATGTGTATCTTGGTCATAGAACAACATGTCCAAAAAAACAAGCAATGAGCCAAACCACCACCACACTAATCTATATGTGATCCTCCTAGTGGTGGTGGTAGTAGATCAAAGAATTATCATCCTACAAAGTTTCCCCCATATAGAGTGTCTCACACCTTTTGTATTTGGTTTTACTATAATCATCACCCATGTACATTATGATAATGTGTATTCATAATTAATAAAATTAATAAACTTGTAATCGCATAATTTTTTTTCTGTGTAATAAAGTAGGTGATAATGAAAGAAAGTGATATATCAATAAAAAGTTATAGATATTTTCAATATGATGATAAACCATTTGATCCATGATTGTATTTCTAAATATATGTTCTATATATAGATGAAATTATTTTAAGGACATAATAATCCATGATATTAGTTTTGGCGACACATAGAACATTGAATCATGTCTTGATGGTGTATTCCAATGGTAATATCTATTGTAGGATATTATGAGAGAATGAGACTCAAGTAAGAAATCAACATCTATATTTATCATCATTTTTTCCGATCAACATATATTTCTATTATTCTTTAGAAATTAATATTATTATCAATTTCTGTTATATGTATTGTAACAGCCCAAGATTTTATAAAGAAATATTCTTTTTAATTTTATTAATGTCTTGTGTTGTATGCTACACCAAAAGGAGCTTGCACAACACGCATCCCTGTCTTGCCTTGCATTACACGCAATCGCGACCTTCCTCGATAGCGTGTGTAATACGCAATACCGAGTTTCACTAAACAACGATGTGCTATTAAAATATTATTAAAACTAGCCGTTATGAATAGTAATAACCACTTTTTAAAATTCTGTAAATCTTATTTTTCAAAATGAACTTCATTCTTGGATTCAGAGTATTGAATTTAGCCTAAGGTGAAATTTTGGTACTTTTCGGATAACTTTCATATTCTGATGAATAGTGAAAAATTACTAAATTATAATTAAAAACAACTTTTTTAATCGAAATAATTAATAGTGATAAATTATTAATTTGAGTGGTTTTAAAGTATATTTAGAATATATTTTTACAATTTAATACAATGTTGGTCATTGGTTGTAATTTCACATTTAAACCAGACATAATCAAGTGTCAATCTTTTGATAGATATTGTTTCTTAAAAACACGCTATTTGTGTTAACAGTGGGATTTAATTATAAATTTAATTAATGCAATTTCTATGTTATGAATTTGGTAAAATATACTTCATTTCTGAATTCGGAATATGAAATATAGCTTAGGATGAAATTTTGGCATTATTCTGAAAAACATCAATTTTTGATGAATAGTGAAACTACTAAGTGGTAGGTTAAAAACTGAATTTTGTATAAAACTTAATTTTACCGCTTCTGTGAATGGAATTTCGAAAATCCGAGAGACACAGTTAATATCAAGGACTAAAATGTGGTTCAATGAGATGAAAATAATTTTTTGGTGAATAGTAACTTTTTACCTTTTTACCACGGTTAATAGTAAATAGGGTAACTAAGGGTAAGTATGATATTAATATTACTCTAACACATGTCCTAATTCTATTGGACAAGTTTAATTCGACCAAAAACAAACTTAGGAATAAAATATGACCATTTAGGCCCACTTGGATTAGATTAGGACATTTATTATTAATTTATTTAAAGAAGGGTTAAAATAGTTAAAATCAAAGTTTAATAAGTAAATCATTTTTAATATGGGGTTATACATAAGATAAATTCGATTGTAAATATTCATTAGAAAGATAAACCGATTTCCTACATGATGGTATTTTATTTGTAATTTTTAGACATAATATAATTTAATTTATTTATGACACAACGATGATGCAGTAATTATCTTATTAATGAAATATTGACATAATTGATGTTATAAACATCACAATAAATGTAATTTGAGATTTTTTATGAATTCCACTAATTTTCTAGGTTACTATGATATATTAATGTTGATTTAATCAACTTGGTTCGAACATTTAATTCTGTTATGACTTTCACAAAAATCATGTATCAAATAGTGTCAAAATTGACACAAAATAGTTTTTAAATCAAATATTATATTATTAATTGTTATTTTATTCCTAAAAATCTAAGGTTCGGCCAAATGACTTAGATAAGGATATATGTATTAATAATATACAATTTGGGGTTCGTTTGGCATGTTATAGTAAGTTTATTTACCATATAGTGAAAGAAAACAAAAAGACACCGTAAAAGTTAAATTATTTAACTTAGAGTTAAATCTAATTGATAAGGTTACAATAATACCCTAAACTTGTCTAAATCTTATTGGTTGATAGGATTTCGACCCATCCCCACTTTATCTTTGAAATAAGACCCTTTGGAACCATTATAAACCGATTTTTACTGTAATATAAAATAATATTTTGAGATATTCCTAAGGTGCCCCTCTCCTCCCCTATAAAAGGACACCTCCTCCCCTTCCTCCTCACACCAATTTGAGCACTCAAGCTCGGCCAACCCCTGACAAAATCTCTTCTCCACTTCCCTAGAAACATCCTAGAGGTTCTGGTCTTCCTCAAAGACCAATTTTAGTGCCCTAAGAGGAGGTCTCCAAGAGGCACTTCAAAGAAGAGGTAATTACCGTTACCAATTATTTCATCTTTATTTCTTCTTCCACTTCTTCTTATTAGGTTGTTTCATTATGAAGTAATAACATCAGTATCACTCATATACTGATATGTTATTATAAGTATGAAACAACCCTAATTCACCTTCTATCCATCCTACGGAAAAATGAAATCACCGCGCGTGCGTACGTACGGAATACCGTCTCCACGCCGTGGTGTAATCTATTTTCCACCACCACCTTACATGGATGGGTATAATGGTGTAAAGTATAACTATACATAGTTATTACAACATCATATTGATTCTGATATATTGTATAATTCACTCCAATTCAATTCAATAGAAATGATATCATCGCTCGTGCGTACGTACGGACTACCGTCTCCACGACGCGATGAGATTCATTCTCCATGTTAACCATTTAAGAATGATTATAAAGTATATATAAGAAATAATAATGAAATATATGACATTATAAAGCTACTGGATTTATGTATATATATACATATGTATGTCATCTACTTACTTCCATTTCAAGACAATAAGGAAAGGAAAACAACGTTCATGCGTACGTACGGACTACCGTCTCCATGAACGGTGTTTTTCATTTTATTTATCTACCTATTATATATATATATATATACTGAATATATATGATATATAAATCATATTTTATATTCTGGAAGTAAGTAAATCATGATATAAGTAATAATGATGTCAAGAACAACAAGTCAAAACACCTACGATAAATGAAACGATTTTACCCAAAACGCTTCTTTAACATGGAATTTACAAAAGAACGGGTAATATAATGTCATAAGTGAACCATATATGATATCATAACAATGAATATGATTCTGTAATAAGTCAATAACATGATTTAAATCATTATACAGGAGGTTCGGACACTTACAAAGCAAGTCAGACCTAAGGTAAGGGGAATATCACAATCTCATTTTTATCCGAGATTGTTTATTTGTAAGTATTTACTGGGGTGTATCTTATCATCCACATCCATGTTTCCTCAATATGTAATATTATTTCCATCCACCTACAATGTTTTAAATCCAATTTTACCCTTTGGTGAGTTTTTTGTAAAAGATATGAAAAGAATCTTTTGTCGTTTTTCATACGAGGTACTTTTTGACTTTTCCGACAAAAGTACGAAGAATGTTTTTTTAACTTATATGGCACGAACGGATTTTTACGGTTTTATAAAGCCTTATTTTCATGAACCTTCCTCCAAAATATTTCATGACTATTTTTAATAAAATCTCTTTCTTTTAAAATTGTATGATGTTTTGTGAAAAGAAATTGATTTTGAAGAAGAAAGGATATTATCCTCAACAATTCATTTCAAGTGTTTTATCAAAATTATTTTCCATCTAAGATAATAAAGGGTTCTGTTTCTATCCATATTTTTACATTGATTTGACTATGTTGTGATGGAATTATGTTTATGAATTCCTTTATCTTATATGAATGGTTTTATGATGTCATGTTGTTTAAGAATCCCATTTTTATTACATGGGTTATGCAATGATGTATGATTTATGATTTTGTGGCACACATAAGAAAGGATTCATTAAGAGATGGGTGGGACCTATATCTCCCTCCAATGCATTGGGTAAAGATTTTATATCTCATGAGATAGACATGGCTGGAATGGTAGGTTATACCGGTTCAGTGAAACAGGATTGAAACGAGGATTACTCGATTCAGAAAGGGACTTTGTCCACTAAGATAGTCTTGGCAATGAGTCTTGACTAACAAGAAATGATTCTCTATGATTATGTGTGTATGCCACAATGAGTAATGTTTTATGTTATGATTTCATTTCACTACTATGATTTATCCCATGTTATGAAATTATGCTCTCTTTTGCAGGTTAAGATTTCCAAAAATGTTATGTTCTTATGAAAATTATGTGATTGATATTTCTTTTGTTTACCCTTACTGAGCATTTGAGCTCACCCTTTTATGTTTTCTTTTCCCCAGGATAAAGAAAGGTTTTAGGTTAAAAAAAAAGAATATCTTTATGGGAGATGTTGAAGATCTTTCACCAGGATTAGAAGATTATATTCCGAGTTTCCAAAGACACTAAACTATTACGATCCTTGTGTGTGTGTTTTTTGTTATGTACTAAGTATTCCGCAAAAGTAATGTAATGTCCATGTACGTCAAGCTTCAGGTCTCTACAGTTGGTATCAGAGGAAAGGTTTAGTCAACCTTTGGAAACTAGGATGCGAAACCATTAGTGAGATCCCTAGAGATATTTCTAAGGTATGTCTAGGGATGTCCCTAAGGATACGTATACATATAGGATATAATCCTAGAACTACGATACCGATCTTAGAATTTAACCTAAGATGTTAGATATTAAGGGTACTCCCCCTTTATTATGTTGTTTTCCCTAGCATGATTTTTGCCTCTCACACTATTCTTTTTGGGTTTTAGACGATGGCTGGAACCCGAAGGAACCGTGTTGATCAATGCAATGGACAATGCAATGATTGCCCTCCTGAACAAACAAATGTTATGGGAGATGGAGTGCAAAATCTTATTGCTATACTTACACAAGCTATGAATCATTCTGGACTTCCAAATGAGCAGAGAAGGGAACAATATTCTATTGAGTCCTTTATGAGGCAACGTCCACCTTCTTTCAGTGGGTCTTCTGATCCACTTGTGGCTGAACAATGGATCAGTACTACTGAAAAGATATTTTCAGTTCTTCAATGTTCTGAACATGATAAAGTCATCCTAGCAGTGTATCGTTTGGAAGGAGATGCTGATCAATGGTGGAATCTTATTAAGAATACAAGGCAAAGGGATGAAATTGAGTCTATGGAATGGGACGAGTTCAAGAACTTATTTTTCAATAAGTACTTCCCTCGTATTCTTCGAACAAATATGGAGAAAGAGTTTCTTGAACTGAAGCAAAGGGACGATGAATCTGTTGGTACCTATGAAGCAAATTTTACAAGACTTGCAAGGTATGCTTCTGGAATTATCATCCAACCTGAATGTAAAGTTGATCGATTTTTCAGTGGCTTAAAACCAAGTCTTCGAAGGGCATTAGCTATAAGAGACTTCAGTAGCTATGAAGAAATTGTGTGTTGTGCTATTAAGGTAGAAATGGAAGTTGGTGTTACATATCCATCTCATGGTTTTGACAAGAAACGAAAGATGGAGTTCAAGGAGAAATCTCAAAATAATGGTGAAAAGAAGATGAATGTTTCCTTATGTACAAAGTGTGGGAAGAAGCATGGTGGAGATTGTCTTAAAGGGACTAGAAAATGTTTTAACTGTGGAAAAGAAGGTCATCGAGCAGCTGAGTGTCGAAGTAATGGAAAAAGGGTTTCTAATGATGTGAATAAAGCAAACACTGCAGAGAACGCACCGCCAACACTTCAATGCTTCAAGTGCAAGGAAATGGGGCATTATGCTAATAATTGCCCTAATCCAAGGGTTAGTGATGATCAACATGAGCAACCACTGAAGGCAAAGGACAAAGGGAAATCACATGCGATCACTATTGGCAATGTTGAATATGACAACGATGTGGTGGAATGATTAAGTGTTTATGTAATGGGATTCCAAAATAATGTTGTATCATTGAGTGTTGCAATATTTATTGATGTGGTATTCAAAGTGATTGGGATATTTTTTGGAAATAAGATGATATGCGCATAATGAAGACGAGAAAATGAAATGTTTAATAGTATTCATGAGCTCATGATTAATATAAGGACTAAGTGATATCATGGTTTGAGTATATAGAATTTTGAGGATTTTGGTATGTGGAAAGTGTTAACTTTTAACTGCACTCATGTTTTCACTAAGGTATTCAAGAGAATACACGATTAAGGACTTTGAATGTTTGGAATCTGGCCAACAAGGCATATCTTATGATATGTGGGGATCAACGACAGTATTAAATCTCTGGTAATCGATGTCACTATATTATGAGAGTGGACTGCAGTATTATGTATAAGCCTAAAGATTAGACTGGATTATGTTGGACATAAGTTAGTATTGTTTAAGGATAGAAGATTTTCGATATTATTGATGGGATGTTATAGTAACGTAGTTTTAGAAAAAGGACAACCTGCAAGACGGGCGACAGCCCATCGCTTCGGACAAGGCTGTAGGAATCGAACCCACAACCAAAGTGCGACTGGCCTTTATCACCTACCACTGGCCTACAGGAAGTCCCTGTTTAGTAGAAACTAGTTTTATTATATTAAGCAGTATGATATATGAAGTATAAGTCCATTTTAAGAACCATATATGATTAATCTCACTATAGATCGACTTATGTATATAAGTTTTGCTAACCTTTTGTTTGAGACAGATGGAATGACCCGTCATTCTATCACATGATCTGCTAACACTTCACGAATAACAAATTCAACTTCATTTATTTAAGAGATGAAGTGGAAATTGTTCAAGGCACGAACAACAGTGAGATTGTACCAAAATAAAGTATGTATTTATTCTAATTCAAATTTTCAACTTTAGGGGAAATGATCTTGAAAACCAAAAATGTTGTCCTAGTGATCTTATACCTGATGAATCAGATGGTACCTTATATCATCACAAATATATGGATTTGTGATTACTGGCTTTTCCATAGCCATGTTCTCTACCACTCTCCATCAGAACATGATGGTTAGATTTCTCTTCCATATCCATATTTTCACCTATGTGGAAACCCAATGATTAGTTTATTTGGGTAACCGTTACGTTTCATACTTTTGTTTTTAAAGATTGGTTTTGATATTCCTTTTTACGATGTGGGTTTCTTTCGAATAGTAAACCATTTATAACCCCGACGAATTTCGAGGGCGAAATTCATTTTAAGCGGGGTAGAATGTAACAGCCCAAGATTTTATAAAGAAATATTCTTTTTAATTTTATTAATGTCTTGTGTTGTATGCTACACCAAAAGGAGCTTGCACAACACGCATCCTTGTCTTGCCTTGCATTACACGCAATCACGACCTTCCTCGATAGCGTGTGTAATACGCAATACCGAGTTTCACTAAACAACGATGTGCTATTAAAATATTATTAAAACTAGCCGTTATGAATAGTAATAACCACTTTTTAAAATTCTGTAAATCTTATTTTTCAAAATGAACTTCATTCTTGGATTCGGAGTATCGAATTTAGCCTAAGGTGAAATTTTGGTACTTTTCGGATAACTTTCATATTCTGATGAATAGTGAAAAATTACTAAATTATAATTAAAAACAACTTTTTTAATCGAAATAATTAATAGTGATAAATTATTAATTTGAGTGGTTTTAAATTATATTTAGAATATATTTTTACAATTTAATGCAATGTTGGTCATTGGTTGTAATTTCACATTTAAACCAGACATAATCAAGTGTCAATCTTTTGATAGATATTGTTTCTTAAAAACACGCTATTTGTGTTAACAGCGGGATTTAATTATAAATTTAATTAATGCAATTTCTATGTTATGAATTTGGTAAAATAGACTTCATTTCTGAATTCGGAATATGAAATATAGCTTAGGATGAAATTTTGGCATTATTCTGAAAAACATCAATTTTTGATGAATAGTGAAACTACTAAGTGGTAGGTTAAAAACTGAATTTTGTATAAATCTTATTTTTTCCGCTTCTGTGAATAGAATTTCGAAAATCCGAGAGACACGGTTAATATCAAGGACTAAAATGTGGTTCAATGAGATAAAAATAATTTTTTGGTGAATAGTAACTTTTTACCTTTTTACCACGGTTAATAGTAAATAGGGTAACTAAGGGTAAATATGATATTAATATTACCCTAACACATGTCCTAATTCTATTGGACAAGTGTAATTCGACCAAAAACAAACTTAGGAATAAAATATGACCATTTAGGCCCACTTGGATTAGATTAGGACATTTATTATTAATTTATTTAAAGAAGGGTTAAAATAGTTAAAATCAAAGTTTAATAAGTAAATCATTTTTAATATGGGGTTATACATAAGATAAATTCGATTATAAATATTCATTAGAAAGATAAAACGATTTCCTACATGATGGTAGTTTATTTGTAATTTTTAGACATAAAATAATTTAATTTATTTATGACACAACGATGATGCAGTAATTATCTTATTAATGAAATATTGACATAATTGATGTTATAAACATCCAAATAAATGTAATTTGAGATTTTTTATGAATTCCACTAATTTTATAGGTTACTATGATATATTAATGTTGATTTAATCAACTTGGTTCGAACATTTAATTCTGTTATGACTTTCACAAAAATCATGTATCAAATAGTGTCAAAATTGACACAAAATAGTTTTTAAATCAAATATTATATTATTAATTGTTATTTTATTCCTAAAAATCTAAGGTTCGGCCAAATGACTTAGATAAGGATATATGTATTAATAATATACAATTTGGGGTTCTTTTGGCATGTTATAGTAAGTTTATTTACCATATAGTGAAAGAAAACAAAAAGACACGGTAAAAGTTAAATTATTTAACTTAGAGTTAAATCTAATTGATAAGGTTAAAATAATACCCTAAACATGTCTAAATCTTATTGGTTGATAGGATTTCGACCCATCCCCACTTTAGCTTCGAAATAAGACCCTTTGGAACCATTATAAACCGATTTTTACTTTAATATAAAATAATATTTTGAGATATTCCTAAGGTGCCCCTCTCCTCCCCTATAAAAGGACACCTCCTCCCCTTCCTCCTCACACCAATTTGAGCACTCAAGCTCGGCCAACCCCTGACAAAATCTCTTCTCCACTTCCCTAGAAACATCCTAGAGGTTCTGGTCTTCCTCAAAGACCAATTTTAGTGCCCTAAGAGGAGGTCTCCAAGAGGCACTTCAAAGAAGAGGTAATTACCGTTACCAATTCTTTCATCTTTATTTCTTCTTCCACTTCTTCTTATTAGGTTGTTTCATTATGAAGTAATAACATCAGTATCACTCATATACTGATATGTTATTATAAGTATGAAACAACCCTAATTCACCTTCTATCCATCCTACGGAAAAATGAAATCACCGCGCGTGCGTACGTACGGAATACCGTCTCCACGCCGTGGTGTAATCTATTTTCCACCACCACCTTACATGGATGGATATAATGGTGTAATGAATAACTATACATAGTTATTACAACATCATATTGATTCTGATATATTGTATAATTCACTCCAATTCAATTCAATAGAAATGATATCATCGCTCGTGCGTACGTACGGACTACCGTCTCCACGACGCGATGAGATTCATTCTCCATGTTAACCATTTAAGAATGATTATAAAGTATATATAAGAAATAATAAAGAAATATATGACATTATAAAGCTACTGGATTTATGTATATATATACATATGTATGTCATCTACTTACTTCCATTTCATGACAATAAGGAAAGGAAAACAACGTTCATGCGTACGTACGGACTACCGTCTCCATGAACGATGTTTTTCATTTTATTATCTACCTATTATATATATATATATACTGAATATATATGATATATAAATCATATTTTATATTCTGTATGTAAGTAAATCATGATATAAGTAATAATGATGTCAAGAACAACAAGTCAAAACACCTACGATAAATGAAACGATTTTACCCAAAACGCTTCTTTAACATGGAATTTACAAAAGAACGGGTAATATAATGTCATAAGTGAACCATATATGATATCATAACAATGAATATGATTCTGTAATAAGTCAATAACATGATTTAAATCATTATACAGGAGGTTCGGACACTTACAAAGCAAGTCGGACCTAAGGTAAGGGGAATATCACAATCTCATTTTTATCCGAGATTGTTTATTCGTAAGTATTTACTGGGGTGTATCTTATCATCCACATCCATGTTTCCTCAATATGTAATATTATTTCCATCCACCTACAATGTTTTAAATCCAATTTTACCCTTTGGTGAGTTTTTTGTAAAAGATATGAAAAGAATCTTTTGTCGTTTTTCATACGAGGTACTTTTTGACTTTTCCGACAAAAGTACGAAGAATGTTTTTTTTAACTTATATGGCACGAACGGATTTTTATGGTTTTATAAAGCCTTATTTTCATGAACCTTCCTCCAAAATATTTCATGACTATTTTTAATAAAATCTCTTTCTTTTAAAATTGTATGATGTTTTGTGAAAAGAAATTGATTTTGAAGAAGAAAGGATATTATCCTCAAGAATTCATTTCAAGTGTTTTATCAAAATTATTTTCCATCTAAGATAATAAAGGGTTCTGTTTCTATCCATATTTTTACATTGATTTGACTATGTTGTGATGGAATTATGTTTATGAATTCCTTTATCTTATATGAATGGTTTTATGATGTCATGTTGTTTAAGAATCCCATTTTTATTACATGGGTTATGCAATGATGTATGATTTATGATTTTGTGGCACACATAAGAAAGGATTCATTAAGAGATGGGTGGGACCTATATCTCCCTCCAATGCATTGGGTAAAGATTTTATATCTCATGAGATAGACATGGCTGGAATGGTAGGTTATACCGGTTCAGTGAAACAGGATTGAAACGAGGATTACTCGATTCAGAAAGGGACTTTGTCCACTAAGATAGTCTTGGCAATGAGTCTTGACTAACAAGAAATAATTCTCTATGATTATGTGTGTATGCCACAATGAGTAATGTTTTATGTTATGATTTCATTTCACTACTATGATTTATCCCATGTTATGAAATTATGCTCTCTTTTGCAGGTTAAGATTTCCAAAAATGTTATGTTCTTATGAAAATTATGTGATTGATATTTCTTTTGTTTACCCTTACTGAGCATTTGAGCTCACCCTTTTATGTTTTCTTTTCCCCAGGATAAAGAAAGGTTTTAGGTTAAAAAAAAAGAAGATCTTTATGGGAGATGTTGAAGATCTTTCACCAGGATTAGAAGATTATATTCCGAGTTTACAAAGACACTAAACTATTACGATCCTTGTGTGTGTGTTTTTTGTTATGTACTAAGTATTCCACAAAAGTAATGTAATGTCCATGTACGTCAAGCTTCAGGTCTCTACATGTATCATACATTGATGTGTTGAGTAATGCTGTGAGAAAACATGTTCATAGATATGTAACATTCGACAGATTCACCACGCTTAATATTTTCAATAATACATAATGTGGGAATATTTTTATCTCTCCTTTTCTCCAATGGATGTTGATGTCTATGATCCATTTATAAAATTATAGTGCCCAAATAATTACATGAAAATGGGGTTTTACAAGAATTTATGATTTCTATAAATTCAATGATAGGGTTGTCACGAAAATAGGTTGATAGTTCCATCATGAAACCATCTAGAATTGAGTTACCATGATAAATGGATTATATTTCATTGTATTAATTTTTGAGATGGTTTATATTGTTATAATATGAAATTCATTCTTTATGGGTTTCTTTTCATGATGAATTATTCTAACCTTGGAATGTAGGTTACATCACCTAATTCCACAGAGAAAGTGGTCTGGAGGGAAACAAACTTTGTTGGTCGATAATCTCCATTAAAAAAATATAATTATTTAATATTTTACAAGTGCAATATATATAATTTATTCAGGTGGTTTAATAATTAGTCATGTTTTCTTGACCAGATCGTTTTTTCTCTAGATAATTGATTTGATGTTATGTGAGTGGGATATTTATGAAATATTTATTTTCTATTTATTAGATATAATATTTCTTTTATTGGATAATAATTAATTGTTATAAATTTATTAAAAAAACAGTCATTATTAAATGTGAGATATTTATTATGGAGGAATGGTGGACTTAGTCTAGTAGTTCATTTTGAAATAATATATATTTAATATTAGTAGATTAAATGGTATTTAATTTAGATTATCATGATTAAGACCGATAAATAAATAATAATAATGTTATAATAGACATGGGTTATCAAAGAGATTAAATAATTTTTTATGTAATCTGGTGGAATTATTTATTTTTAACAATAGATGAATAAAAACCAATTATAATATTTTTCAAGAGATCCGAAAAATTTAATATTGATTCCAATTTAATCTAGAGAATACTCTCAAATCTATATAGAGGCCCCTTCTCCTTAAACAGTACCATTAATTGTAAGTGACCATCCTCCACCTTCCACTTTCATGAATAGATGGATCATGGAGAATCCATTGGATGTGATTTTCAAGGAGATCAAAGGTAGAAGATGAAATAGAAAGGATCCATGATTCAAGAACTTAAGTATTTCTTTATTTATGTTTGGAGATTCATGGACCACATATGGATCACCTCTAGACTAAATTTAATATTGATTCTTAAAGTAGAACGATGGTGTGATTTAGATTCATTGTCATATAAACTAGTGAAGAAATATTTTCAATAAATATTATTATTTAATTTACTAAAATATTTTTTAATAATATGTGATGATCAAACACTTTGGATCAGTATATTATCCATTTCTGTACTCATTGATTAAATTCAATTTATCGAGGTGTTTTTCATTTTTTTGATCATATAGTAGTTAAAAATCATATCAAAAAGTAATGTTGTGAATGACCCATCGCATACTTCCTCTATACCCAAATCCTTTTATTATTATCTAGTGAAGGATTATTATTATTATTATTATATAAATATCATTGATTGATTTGAGAATTTTTTTAATTGTTTGAAATTCATGTTTAATTTTTCATCAATTAGAAGTTCATGGGATACTATATTACACTTTGTTTCCCATAAATATAATTAATTCATGTAATTTTATGAAGGATGTAAATTAGATGATTATATTTAGGGGTGATGAGGAATTTTTCTATAAAATAAAATAGTAAAAATTATGCAACAAAGAGGTTCACATATTGTAATTGTGTTTAATTCACCATGAATTAATTTTTAATTAATTCTACTTGTGTGCATTTAATATTTATTGTTAATTTCATTATACATTCTGTGTTTACTGTAAGAACCCAGATCTTCGTTTCAGGTAGGTTTTTCCTTTTCTTGTAATTTTTATGATAAAGGGGACAATATGGATATTTAATAAGTACACGACATGTACTTTGATGCAGCACCAAGCCATGCGATGGCTGTGTCTGGGCCACACACACGGTGTGTAGGGGCGATGTAGAGGCCGCTTAACGACATGCCGTGAAATTTCTTTTTTGTTTTATTACACACACCGAGGTCACACATAATCTCCATAACAACATTTTTTAGGTCTCGTTTGGCCGGGAGCTTCCGTATGGCTGTGATTATTCTCCAAGACCCTGATCTTTCATCTGATCCCCATTTTAGCCGCCATCGGTTTCATTGGGATCGCCTTGTTGAGCTCTCTCTTCTTCTTTAGCCTTGTCCAATGATTTTCCCTCTTTCTTAAGATATCATGGGTTGCGAGTTTTGGACATTTTCTTAAATCTACTATGTTATAAGGATAATCAATCATCATAGTTCACGTATATCGATCTCCTAGGATCGAGGTAGGTGGTTTGTGACTTTCTGTAGGAAGTCTTTGAATATTTTGTGTAATTCCACCAATTCCCTTGAATGGGGTATTGTCTGTTTCCTATTTTTTCCCTTGTTGTCTGCTAGCATTGCTTGATTTCTTGAGTAGAGGTCAATGCTTGTGAGTAGGGTAATTTTTACTGTGCTCCGGATGTTATTCTAAGCATGTTTTGCCTGTTAGGCATTTTACCAGTTTTCATGGCTAGTTGTAGGACAGTGGAACTATTGTACTATTATGTTGTTGTGCCTTAGAATGATATGCAAGTAGTTCTTTAGGTTTAGCTGGGGAAATACACATGCTATGCATGTTTATTTTACACAGGGCTGTGAGAACCCAGTGTAGTGGACCATTATGAGAATGGACGTAAGGGCTTCTCCAGAGTGTCTTTAATTTATGATGCAAGACCACATGGGAAATTTACAATGAGTGCATCCTCAGAGATTCTGTAGTTCCTTGATGAAAGCCACAAGGGGAATGAGACGTTGAGTTCTTCCCCAGAGAGTCTTTAGTATGATACAAGACTATAGGGGGAATTGAAGGTGAGTTCTTCCTCAAATAGTCTATTCTTTAGCTGAGCCAGAGTGGTGAGACTGTGTGTGCCTCCCAGAGGGTTGCTAGTACTTATAGGTTAAACCATAATTGTTAGGCTATGAGAACTAACCAGGGGATACGTGTTGTTCTACTTTTTGATTGGTTGTTACTTGTGTACTTTCTATGCTAGACACTTTGTATTGTAGCTGCTGTGTGCTTTCCTGTTTATTGCTTTCTGTACTTTTACTTTCCAGGTATTCACTGACTGTTAGGCACAAATCTTTGGGTGGATTCCTACTGGGGCCTTGTCTCACACACTATTTGGGCCATTCTTTTGGGCCCATGAGAACTATATTGTTGCAGGTATAGATAAGGGAAAGCACCCTTCTACTTAATGTACTTGACTTGTTATGGAGCTGGAGAGCATGGGACCAAGCAATGGATTGCGATGCTGAGGACTTTACCTATTTTCTTTTTCACTTTGGTTTAGTATTTTATTTAGCATTTTGACCTGTATGTCTGCTTTCCAAGACATATCTATCATGCATCATTTTATATACATGTGTGTGTGCTTCAGTTTTTTAATATTAGTCTTCCTCTGTTTACCGTTTACTCTTGTATGAATAGTTACAGTTTCTTTTATTTTCTATTTTTTTTCTTCCACTGTTTACTCTTCCAATGAGGGAATAGTTTCCCCACTATCACACCCATGACCCTCGCTACTAGTCGGCAGCCTCTGGCGTTTGAGGAAATGCGCTTGAGGCCATGTGACCAACCGGGTACGGGGCGCCTCTAGGTGGCTTCCAGAACTGGGATGTTACATTTACAAAGACAAGTTAGAGCAGGGTCTATTGGAGTACATATTGTGTGACTTCCATACATGGCATGTAGTCTTTTAGTCACAAAATATATATGTATCTTTTTACACGGCATATATGATGGTGGTCATGTAATATAGAGACCAAACACCATTTATCAATTTTAAATTTCATATTCTCCAACATTTGATATGGAATGGACACACATAGAGTCTATATGCATGTGTCTCAAATAAATTGTGGGAATATTACATGTCATTTATCTTAAATGTACACAACGTTTACGTTTAAAAAATTAAACATAATTGAAATTTTATTTTTTATACTATGGAAACTATATGGACATGTGATTCCATTTGGTCATTTGTTTGATAGAAAAAATTCATGGAGGGTTTATATATAGAAATATAATATATAATTAATATACAAGAAATTTTCATATATACGTATCAAATATAATTTGTATAGTAGTTATTACTCAATGTGCATTGAAGTATAACATGATACATAAATAGAATATAACCTATAAGATCATTATGTTGACAGAACATGACACAAGATTATTTTCATAAGTCATTAATTCCATATGTCAGGTGATTAAAACATATATGACCATAATAAAAGTTGGCTAGTTCGGATGGGTACTCAATGCATTTCCACCAATGTATATTTTATATTATAGACATTTACATTTAAAAAATTATTTAATTTCATCAAAATTATATGGATGAGAATCTCAGTAAAAATTTATTAATTTAATTAAAATAAAATAATTGACTAATTATATTATATAATTAATTGATTAAAGAATTAATTATCCTAAATAAAAATTATTAGAATTGACTGCTAAAATTATTAAATTCATAATTTGTTGAATTCTTGTGGATGATCATGTAACTAATTCATACCATTCTATCTGATTGGTTTTATTTAACATATTATAATATAAATATATTTCAATTTTTGTAATATATCCTCTCATTGTGTCAGTGATTATGTTCCCAATGTGTATTTCATGAAATCCTATAACCAATATTTTATTTTCCCCAACCTTCATGTGAGTAAAAACAGATATGTAATAGATAAATATTGAAAGCCAAAAGAATCCATTCATATACAGTGAAAATTTTAAACACATACAAGATATATATATTAGTTTACATGTGTAAATATGGTAAAAATGATAATTGGTTCAAATAATTTATCCCATTGGTCGACATATAGATTATCATACTCTTCATAAACTAACTATTAGTAAAAGTCCATGACATTGCCACTTTTTTTATCATGATTTATGGTTATTTCAATATGGATGTTTTTTTGTGATCCCATTAATTAATTAATTAATAAAGATAAATGATAAAAAAAATTGGATTATAAATAAATATTTATTATGACATGGATAAACAATTAAATAATTCATCTTAATTCTAACACAAATGTAATAAATAAAATAAATACCAATTTACATATAAAAGATTAAATACCTCATTAATTTTTATTCTATCATTATATCCTTCCACTACTAATTATTAAATAGAACCATAGATCAATGTGATTGACCATCCAATGTTTGGATCAATTCAGTTATTTGTGAATTATAAATTGTAGTTTTCCGTAGACATAATATTTTAACAGTAATTGTTGACATCCAATGTATGTCTTAAGGATTGTGAGAGGCATGAATCGAAGAACTACAATTTACATATTCTCTGATTTGGTTGGCCACCCAATAGATCAAGAAACTATGAGTTAATGAAGTTGTAATTTAAATACCTACCTAAAACTATTCCAATTTGTTTACCATCCAATGTCAAGGTGATATGAAGGGTAATATAGTTCAATTCCAGAATAATTGTAACGAAGTAAGACATTTTTAAGACAATTGTGACAGATAATGGATTTTGATGAAATAGTTGGAGTATTATATATATAATATTTTTATTCTAATCTTATAAATTACTAAAATACTATACATATTTTATATATAATTAATTTTAAAATGATTTCAATCATACTACTAAATTCCATACATTATCAGGATATCCATCAATCCAAAAAAAATTCTATTATTTTAATGGATTCTTACGTGTTATCCTATGCATTGAAATGAAATTATATTTTCTTGAAGAGACTATTCTAGATTCTCCTCGTAATGAGGATATAAGAAATAAATATATCTATTGGGTAAAAAATTGAATGATTCGATACATGTCAAGTAGTTTATACTATCATCCACAACCAATTAGATTTTTACATAACATGAAGAAATGAATATATATTTCCTGATATCTCAAGATGATGATCATTATAAAGATAAAATAAGATGGTAGATGTGAGATATATAATGTATGTTTTACAAAAATTTATTATAGAGATGGTGGTAGAATTTCATCACAATGTCACTCTTATTTTCTAAATTAAGTGCTTTGACCACAAGGGATTCACATACTAGACTATTTGCACATAGATCTCATAAAATCCTCACTAATAAGTACCATTCCAACTATGGTTGATAATTATAACATGAGAAATAATGAGATGTTTATTTCATATATTATTACTCTGATTTTATATGAGGATAAATACATGGGGTGTGAAAAATATGTTTTCCTTATGCGGAATTTTAAAACTAAGAAAAATATGACAGGGCAATTTAATTATGAATATTATAAGTCTATAAAAAACTATCCATAAAACAATTGATTCATCTAGAGTTAGTTAAAGGAAATGGAAGAAAACTTTTTTTCACGTGGATATAAAGACCACATAAATATGAACAACCCAAAAAATAAAGGTGAAGATAAATTCATGTTTGTTATAGAGTGTAATCATTCTATATCTATGAACATGTATCTAGATATAGATTTTATGGATCATAAGTTTATCCCTATTAGAAAACCATATTGATATATAAATAATTCTATAAGATTTGTATATTTTTGAGCTTCCAATAGTCTGATGGTGGATTCTCTAGCAATTGGTGATTACCGCCTCTAATTTACTATTGGAATTATATTGGTTATATTGGATATTTATTATGTACCCAATTTTACCAGTAACATAATTTCACTATGATTACTAGACGGCGATGGACTTTTTCTTGTTTGGGAAAAACATTTTATTTTATTTACAAAAAATACTATGGTAGGGTATAATTAATAAATTATTTTTTAATTAAATTACAAAAACCATGTAATTGAACAAGATTAAAAAACATGTTGTCATGAATCATTTATCACCTAGCTACAGAAACACCATCTTTCTAATGTAAAAAATTTGTGTTTGAAAAATATATATCTATATTCTAATTTATTATTATATTAGCTAAAAAGAAGTTGAATTATGTAATTCATATTTATATGGAAGAATGTGATAGCCACTATTTGGGGGATAGGTTGAATTACATAAATAAATTATTGGAATATTAAACATTGGATTGTGTGGACGACATTCAATATAATGTATTGTTGGGTGTTATTACATCGTATAAATTACTAACTACTTGTATAGATATGGATATGTCTACTTGATAATGTATAATTCATATTCCTTCAATAAATCCGGTGAATTCATGAATAAAGTTGAGAATCAAATTTGAAGGAAGATAAATTACATTTGTTGTGACTGAGCCTGTTAATATATCATCAATGCAGTTATCAAAAAAATTTAGGAGTTTCGGATTATATATCAATTAAATCCATCATACACATCATAATGGAATGGTGTTAGTGAATGGAGTAATTGTACCTATTTAGACATGGAATGTTCAATGATGAGTCATGTTAATATTTTATTTTGCTATTTTTTATATTTATTACTACCAAATTTATATAAATTATCCCGTGTAGAAAATAAATGGTAAAATGTATCCCTTTATATTATAGAGTGAAATGAAACTAGTTTTTTCACATTTACAAATACGGGGATGAGTTATATTTTTTATGTAATGTTTAGGGTAGAAATAGAACCCCAATCACAATGTGTATCATTATTGTGTACAGTAAAGAAAAAATGTGACAATACCTATAAAACCCATAAAAATATTATTTTAAAAAGACAACCAAACTTTTTTTATGAAAGTGAAAATAAATAAAAATGATATTGGGAGAATGATAGTATTCAATTATGGTTATGGTTGAGATACAGTGGAGTTGGTATTTGAATAGATTCCATATGTCCTTATAGAATTTCTATTTCCTTAATCAAATTTACATTGTATGAGATCTAGAGAGGTATGAGAACATGAGATATATTGTATTCTATTCACCTATGACGGTGACTCATTATTGGTTGACAGTGAAGAATCTCTCACATAAAAATAAGAAGTCAATAACTCAGAAGCATCCTGATGAAAAAAATCCATAAATTATAAAATATATTCCTTATATCAAAAACTATTTTGGGTACTAGAACATTCATCGGTCCATGTAAAGTGTCAAATTTTATATTCAAGAGAAAATTCGATATGAAATATTATTTGAATACCTATGATGAAAAAATAGTGGTTGAATGGTTTTAAAATATCATGTAATTGACAATATTGAAACCTTTTCATTGGTTTCTATGTTTTAGTACATCTTAATTATAATTGATATAATATCTTATCATGAATATGATATCATAAACATTGGATTGAAAATATAATTCCCAAATGGTATCCTTTAGGAATACTTCTACAAGTTATAATATGAAGACGTTGTGACTCAAGGAGACTCCGAAATGATAAAATGGTCTATAGTTTCCTTTCCTGATTTAACCTATCATCAAGGTAATTGAAAATTTTATTTAATAATGATATAATATAATTTGGTATAATTAAGAGTTAATGCGTTCCTTGTGTTTACAAGACGATTATATTTATATTGGTTATTTTCATAGTAGTAATTATTGATGAAATACTACTTATAGGTAATGACATTCCTATGATAAGGTCTATGAAGAGATGATTATAAATGTTTTTATCCCTAATGGAATTAGGTGAGGAACCACATATTCTATTTTTTAATATCATTCATAATAGATCCAAGAGGATTCATGGAAGAATTAAAATTACATACATTTAACAGATACTAAAGAGGTTTAATATAGAAAATTGCACGATGGGATTGGTTCTTATCCCCCATGGTATACAATTTTCTAAAAAATGTGTGTTTTGGAACAATAAGAAAAAGGTGGAGTTATATGATACTATGTTCTTCACCAATGTGATCAATTATATAATCCATATTATATACTAAACCATATATAACTATACATTTAGAATGGTAGGATGATATCACAATATTATATGAGATTTTTTTTGGTCTTCTGTTAAGGATATCCATAACTATCTGAGAAGAAACAATGATATGTCCCTTGTGCATAGAGGATGAGAGGATCTATTTATCTGAGGATAAAATTATTGTTGAGTTAAAATATATTAGAATGACCTGATATCATAGACATGCTATTTTCTTTATCAATGTATTATCTATGAGTTTGGAGAGATCATAGAATCATCTTTTGAAAAATTCTATAATGATGTCAAATTATATAGAATCTTATGATGGATCCAAGGATACTACATTGATATCAAACATTATCTAGGAGCTAGATTTGTAAATACCGAATCACATTGTGTAATGGGGGACTGATATTAATTCTATACTGGTAAATAATATATATTCATCATTATTTCATTTAGTAATATTTAATTTAAATGACTGAGTTTAGTGATGTCATGAAATTAAAAAATATTATTTTTATAAAAATGATGTTTTGTGAGGATGGAATAACTATTTAAGGGATCTTTTCGAATTATTTATTTTGTATTACAAGGAGTATATTAATCTATATATGGTATTTTTCAATTGCTAACATTCAATTTGTGTTGTGGAAAATGAAATCTAGAGAACACTATTATAGCCCTAGAGAGTTATCATTCCCATGAACGATGCCAAGAATGGGTCGAGATCATCTTACACCTTCTATACTCGAGTATATAGAGATAATGGTTTATCATTATGAAGTGATTTATTGGGAGATAAAAGGAGACTGATGAATGAGATAGGATCTACCTTACTAGAACACACTGATTCCTACACCGATGTTTATAGACTCTTGGACCATGAATGGATCATCACTATAGTGAATCTAATCATTACTCTAATAATGAAACCATTGTATGACATAGATCCATTTTCATATTCAGAAATAAAGAATGAATTTAACATAATTTAATTTTATAATTTTATTATTTAATTATAAAAAATATGATATGATCAGTCTATTTGGTTCCTGAAATTATCAATTATCTGATTTTATTGATTAAAGTTTATTGATCACAGTTTTTGTCTTCATTAATATCATGGATTAATAATCAATCAAGATGAAGATGAAAGTTAGAGATAACCCATCACATGATTTCACAACACCCTAGAACATGACTACTCATCTGCCAGTAGAACCACTATATGGCCACCCTATGTTTGTCTGGGAGATCCCTGAACATCAATCTACCTCTTCCATGAGGGTTGTTTAACTATATTTATGTCCATCTTAGTAAGATGAGATTTTCAATTTCAAGCCATGTGACATCACATATCACAAGAATATAATCTACCTTATTTGGGATGATGAGATCCTGTATCTGATCCATAAACCATAAAACTGTTTTCAATGTTTGTCATGATTATATATAGTATTTTAGTGATAAATCTCCTCCACATGATGGATTCTATAATGAATCAACCAAAAAATTCCCAAATCATAATACAACAACCTTTATCCACTATTTAGGGAATATATTATTCAAATAATTCCACTCTAATAGCATATTATTGGTATAGAGACATAATAAAATTATATTGGAAAAAATGTATCTCTAGAGACCCTGAACATTCTTTATATCCACGAAAAAGATGTCACATTCCAAATCAATGGAGTTTGATGTTTGGTTAGTGAACCTCCCAAAAAACTTAGTAATTATCCTTATAACATACTATAACTTGAAAATATCCTAGATAAGTGATGAGTGTATGATCGAATGGAAATACTTCCCATAAAACTACATCCTAAATTTATACCATGGTAGAACTATCTCATGATGATTCTTCATCACCAAACTCCACAAGAACCTTGTTGCTCCAGGGGAATTAATAGCAAACCAATACCACTATCTGATCAGTTAGGGTCCCAATAAGCCTATATACATGAACAACAAACATAATTCAATAGTCATATTCATAAATACAAGGATCAATGGTGAAAATTAGTGGTCTCTAATTTTGGAACTTTTGGATTATTCTAAGATAGTTCACCTCGTCAAATTTAACAACTATAACGATTTTGTACTCTATAGGTGGTATTGAATATCACTATATTTTTTGAATAAAAAACTAAAGATATGGACCCGTCCCTATGTCCCCATCACTCATTAGGTTATTAGAAAAATTCTAAAATGGAAACCTGGTTGGTTCCATTCCTATAAAGAACCCCAAAGTTATCAGGACATACCACAATTAGATTTTAATATATACATGGGAAGTTAAATCAAGATGTACATTCAATGGGATAGATCCTATATTATCCATGTATCATTTTTTCCTGAAATTATAGTTTGATTTTTCTTGGTAGACTAAACGTTTTTTACAGTCATTTTTCCTAAATACATTCACCACTATACAAAACACTACATTCCTTGGTCTGAAAGACACACTCAAGAAACATCAAAATTATTTCTCTATGTCCTAACCATTTACACATTATTTGGAAACTCCATAAAATCTACAAATGAATAAAATTACCTGATACAACTCTATAATATTCAAACCCATCAATGACTTAATATCTTGTGGATGGCTGATCCACAATAAGCACAATACCACCTCTTGTTTGGAAGGGGCTATAAAAGCATTAAGAGGGAAAAACATAAATCGGATACCTCTTTCTAATGTAATAGTATGCATATAACCAAAAATACGCATGAAATAGTACACTATAATATATAAGATAACAACACCTGGAGTGTTAACATTCATTTAGTGACATCTAGGGAAATAAAATAGAATGTGAAAATATAATAAATAATCAATGTTCAAAAATACTATCCAAATCCCAAATGAAGACCAAAAAAATATATAATAAATGGAAAATATGATACCATGGCTCCATATCTATATGAACAACCACTAAATAAAATCAATGTAACCATGTATCCCTATGATCATCCAATTTCACCTCTATTACTTTTGTCCTTGGCATAACACACAAAGCATGTAGGTAAATTCCATTGTAGGGTGATTTTCTATATATGTTGTTGTGGTCCCTAAAAATTAAAAATGTACAATTATAAATATTTAAAAACAATTTCCAACTCAACTAAATGATAGATATAAAATAAAACCTAGAGGTTATATATATTTTATGGTAAGGAAACCCATGTTGAAGAGAAAAGTGATCTCCATCTCACAAAAAATCAAATATTAATGCGTCTCCCTTGAACTCAAATAGTCCACGAATGATGCCAAACATGAAACACAACATCACTATAGTCTATGTGGAAGGGCTCTCCTCACTACTACACTCCACAACGGAGGGATCCAAAACACCCATGGAGGACCCATAGAGAACCATAGCACAAAGATGGGGGTGTAGCGCACTATAGATATAGAAATATTACCTAGTATAAAATATTACCATCTCTATTTATATAAAGAGTTTGCAGGACCAAAATTTTATTGTAATTGGGGAGTTCTAACCGTGAAATATCTTCAATGATCCTACAATGATTTATACTATTGTTATCATTTTCTCATGTAACAGTTATGCTCAAAACACCTCACATAATATATCTTATGACACAAAGATGGACACCATGACATTATATATAGAAAAAATCATCATAGACTACATGAGGGATAATATTAATGCCCCAAAGAAGGATAAACGAGAGGAAGATGTTTCTGGAGATAATACATGGCGATGTGGGAGGGTACACATGATGTGTGACCTTTCATCATCATCAGGTTTTGTATGTCTGTAGAATTGTTTTTGATAAAATTTAATACCACATGGATTTTATGTGTTATTCACAACATGTGTATGAAACTCATGGCCTCCATGGGTTCTCCCGACCATGCTCTTTCACATCGAGTCATGAACATTTCCAAGTCTATATACCTGGTCGTACATGAGTTTCATACAATGCCAATATACTCATAGTTTACCTGGAATTTTATCCTGCATGGGTTTTTAAGAGTGTTCAATTATGAAAACATCAATATCTCTTGGGGAGGGTCTCTTGAATGTTGTTCGGAATACATAGAGTGTGATAATTAACTATAATAGAAACTCTTGCAATGTAGCCTTGTCATACAGAAGGGAATGTGTTCTTCCAAAAAATAGTCCATGTTGTGTGGTTTTTTACAAACCATATATCCTAGATTCCATACATCTCTAAATTCACATTCACCAACATAATTTCAACCATTTGACCATATGGGTTTGATGTAAAACATAATCAACACAATATTTATAGACCACTAAGGACATGAAAACAAATATGATCATATTTTTGAATTTCACAGTGTGTCCCATACGTGTCTCATCACATTTCATCACACTGAATCATGTTCCCTAGGGAATCAGCAGAAATTCATCCCAAACCATATAAAAAACATCAGTCTATTCATCATGAACACAGCTAACATGGATTTAAGGGTACAATTTTGATCAATTCCTCTTAAAAATTGTTGACTTTTGACCCAAAGGCCTAATGATAAAACACATGATGAAATGTTGGATATAAATAGAAAAATATACATCCATAAATATCAAATATATCTCATCAAATTATCCATAAAATTGACTACCCATAGAAATATCCTAGAAAAAATGAATATATTATACAGAAAAATTTAATTCTTCTGTCAGAATCATGTACTGAATTTTTAATCACAAGTCAAATATAAATAATATGTAATCCATGGTTTTACACTATAATAAAGTGGTTAAAACCCAAAATTGATATGTCTTTTCATGATTTTCATTTATATTTTATGAATAATGAGTTCTATATCTATGTAGAACAACCTCTGTGGTTGATAACATTAGATCTACTATGATCTGATTACAATCCATTCTGATCTGACCCTCAAATGAATAATTTCAATGTTTCATATCAAATCCTCTCTAGGTTATGTCGCTGACAATATAGATTTATTATATGTTGGAACATGTATTGAAATTTCTATATGATGACTTTTTATTAAATAAATAAATTATTAATTTATATTAACTAAACACACGTTCCAATGTTTTCTTCCACCTTACTTTTATTGCATACCAGTAATCGTTCCCACAATGGGTGAACCCCACATTCTTATTTTATATGTGGTATCAAATATATGATGCAATAATCAATTCTAGAAAAAATTTTATTTATCGTTAAAGATAAATATTTTTTTTATTAATTTTTTAATATATTCATAATATTAGTCTTGTGATCACAGGAGCCTAGGATATTTATCTCACTTAGTGCTATACTCCAATACTATCTCATAATATAAATCAATTTATCACATAGGAAAACTAATTTTACTTCATGCTATATCAAAATTCATTCATGTTTAATTAATTAGACATTAATTTAATTGACGTTGAAATATATGAAAACATATCATGATAATGAGATTAAGATTACAAAATACCCTCATAATGATCATAACATTTTAAGTGACAATTAATCCATAGTTTTATTATGTTCCAATATTAAAATATATATAAATTATAATAAATATGGAATAATAAATTATAACTTTACACATAATCAGTGTTTAACAAAGCCAATAATTTAGAATAAATTTCATAAACGAATGGAAATTGAGAAAAGAAACACTTTACCAAATGGTAACATTAATTTCGAATCTCATTGTTTGAAATAACATTAATTTTAAAAAAAATTCTATGATATAGAAATTTTTTATTATTTTTGAATAATTTTATGATAAATCATGTAATATAGTACTCATATACACCATATAAAATAAAATTTGGTTCATAACATTAGATTATGACTCAAATAAATGGAATTGATGTGAAATACATTAGAACATGTCAAAACATGCCATATATGTCTATTTACTTGTATGAAGTAAAATTATATAATTTATTGTTATAATGAAGAATTTTTTCTAATTTTATTAATTATTTATTAATATTTTTCATTTATTTTGGTAAAATATTTAATTACATAATCTATTTATTCTAACTTTACTATTGTGAATGAATTCAGTTCATAATATCTATATAATAGTGGCATATAAACTGTGGTCAAAGGGTTAATTATTCCACAACATTAATAATAATAATAATAATATAATTATTATTTATATATATATTTATTTTAATTTCAAAACATCCTATGAAATACGGTAATAAATAATGATTTATGCCAAAATTATACAGATTGTAGGTTGTATGTACTCCCCAGTAATGCTTTTAATTCACAATGTACAATAGATAACATATATAATTTTTAGTTTACCTTTCATGAAATATTATTAGACCTTAAATATAATATTATTTCATTAAATACACTATATATACCATTAATGTGATGCGTTGATGTGGAAATTACACGTCAATTTCGTGTTATGGTAAACCACTCATTTTCATGAACAAAGTTACTAGACCTTAGCATGTGTCACACATAACAATAGGTTTCTAAAAAACAATATTTTTATAGTAATTATTTAAACAATAAAATTATAAATTATATTTTATAATGAATGGTTTGAATAGTATTAACTATGTTATGATATTTTTATTTGCACATGTATATCCCTTTTTAAATTAAAAGGATATCTTTTTTTAATAAACAATTTAAAGTCACAATAGTATGTTTTATACCAATAAAATAATAAACTCAATATTGGTTGATTGTTAAAATGAAATTTGAAAATAAAATATTTAATATAATCTTTAACATTCATAATTTTTTTCTAAACATGATATAAGATTGAATCCAATTTTTCTCATATATGATGTCTTTTTTCTAAAAATCCAATTTTATTTAATTTTAATGAATACCTAGTTTTAAAATTAGTTTTTTAAAAATTTATAAATACTATTTAAAATAATAAACTTATTACTCAAAAATGGGACATCAAAATTTACATTTATTGTTTTTCTTGGTATTTTTTTATAAGTGGGATTTTTTTTGATGAATAGTGAAAACAATAGAATTATAATTGAAAATAAATTTTTCATAGAAATACTTTGTTGTTAAAATATATTTTTTACCTATTTTAATGTTTAATGGGAAAAAATTAATTTCATATAATCCAATTTATTTCATTGATGTCAATTTCCCATTTCATTTTAGTATTAATCTTTTTAATCTTTTGAACGTTTTACATTAATAACTCATTTTTCACTCTTTCATCGAGATTAATTATAAATTAAGAAAATAAAATTATATGTTTTTAATATGAAAAATTTATTGAATATTTTGAATCATGAGATAATAATTTATTAAAAACGTCCATTTTATTTTTAGTTAAAATGAATAGAAAATCCAGAAATATGTATTACCATGATTAAGGGTGAATCATGTAATTTAAGGTAACAATAATATAATCAATATAATAAAATTACACCAAGACTTATCCTAAATTTATTTATTAAGTGGTTTTCAACCAAAATCATTCATGGTCAAGTTTTAGGACCCATTGGAGACACATTGATGTATTTTATCCCTTTATTGTATTTTTTTTAAACAAGAGTCAAAGATGTCACACATATGTTTTAATAACTTCCAAATTAATATTATAGGTGTATTTTTGTAAATAGCATTGACTATTAATAGACATATGAAATGTAAAATATTTATCTTCATCATGGTAATTTATTTATAATTTTAATCTAATATAATAATTACCTGAAATGGTTACACAATGATGATAGAGTAATTATTTAATTAGAGGAAATATCAAATAATCGAATTTAAAAATATTAAAATAATTATAATTTGAAATAGTCAATGTCATAAAAGAATATATTAGACTAATTTGTCATATTAGGAATATTTTATAATTTTTTTAATATATATCTTTGATGTGATATTGTAAAAAATTTCATGTAATCAATATTTTAAAAATATATAATAACAATATTTTAAAATAAATAAAATTTTATTAAATGATATAAATTTTCTGAAATTATAAAATTCAAAAAAAAATTAATTTTTTAATTTTTTTAAATTATTCATTTTAACTTTTTTTTATTTTTTAGTAATTATATTAAACATTAAAAATTAAAAACATCCATTGTCATGATAAGAGTTGAAGAGGCTGAAAAAGGAATAAAAAAGATAATAATTAAAAAATTGAAAAAAATCATTTAATTTTGTTTTAGGAATGTATTTCAAACTTCCATCATAAAATATTATTTGTAAATCATCTTTATCCATTTTTTAATAAAAAATAATTTTATATTAATTTCAAATTTAGAAGAATGTCAAGAGTGCCCCACCACTCTCTTATAAAAGAGAACCTATTAATCTATATTCTTCATAAAAAACCTATTTTAGAAAAAATATGTAAAAATATACAGGAAAATTATTTCACTTCATCCTATAATAATTTATTTGGATATGAATTTAACAAAGGATTTATTTTTTTTAATTAAATAAAGATACTCGACGAAGTGGTAATATTCATTAAAAACTGGGATTGATTGATTTATTCCATTTAACCCTTATATTATTTTTATTTAATATTAATATTATAAAATCCATAAATTTAAAATTTTGATGTTTTTTACATATAATTTACTCCATACCACTTCACACACATCTATAAAATGGGACACATGGTCAATGTTCTTATTTACGTCTGGCAACCACCTTGTGAACAGATGTCGCTCATTCATCTATTTCCACCATTAAAAGATAGAAAAAATAATGGATTTATATTTTTTATGTTATATAAATTTTTTATGTATTTATGATTCTAGGATTATGATGTCACACAAAACTTATTGATTTATTATTTAATACAATACAAAAATTTGTTTCATAGGTACAATGGACTACCCCTAGTGAAGCGATATGATTCTTTCACAGATTACATGGAATGTATTGAAAATGGTTTTAATAAAAATATGAAACTTATATGAAATATAAATTATCTTTAATGATAATATGTTGTATAAATTTATTTATTTTTACTTGCCCAGAAAATTGAAAATAGTTTTCACGCGTACGAATGGAAAACCCTCTCCATAAATTTATTAATTTTTTTTCTAACTCTAAATTTTACAAATCACCAAAATTAAATTTATTTGGAATATATATGATATAAATATAATTTTTTATCTATGTGTATGTCTAAATGATGATTTAATTTTTAGGTCTAATAATAACAAGTGAAAACATGTACAAAATTCTAGACGGGTTTTACCCCAAACATAACATTAACATGAAATTGTAAATAATATAATAGTAAAAATTCAAAAAAATATCATATATGGAAATATAAACATATATATGGTTATGTGGTAGAATTATAATATAAATATATAAATTATTTTTAGTTTTGAATGTATACTATAGATGGAATGTCTTTAGATAAGTGAAATTTTGTCTTTGTTTTATTTATGTTGGACACAAGCCTTATACACTCTTAATTTCTATTGTGTGATGTATATAATAGCCATGAATGTCTTTTATGATTAATATTATAATTATTATTGAAATTTATTATCCATATTTTTTCATTCATTTTTTATATGATTCAAATGATTATAAAGTGATAAAGATTTATTTGACAATGTTTTCAATGTTCGAGATTGTTTACAATTAAGACACTATTACAGAATATTTACCTTCCACGTCAATGTTTTATAAAATTAATCAAAGAGTTTTTTTAATTATTTTAAATAATTTTACCATTATTTACCCTTTTAAAATAATGGTTGTAATTTTTTTTAAACATGGATCCTTTCAAAATTTCTAATGAAAAACAAATAAATAGATGGAATGATTTTTTAACATATATAGAATGAATGGAATATTAATCTATCATGAAGAAATTATACTTTAAATCTTCTTTAAAATTGTATGTGGTTATTTTTTAATAATGCAATTTACGTTACATCTGTGCGGATCCAAAAAAATTTTAAGGGAATAAATTTTATCATTAAAACTTATTTCAAGTGATCATTAGATAAAATTTTTTCTATATATGATGAAATTTGAGGATTTTACTTATGATTTAGTAAGGATAAAAACAAAGGATATCATTATTATTCTTTATCTAAATTTTTTTATGTTCCTATTAAAATGTGATTTATGAATCCAACATATTTTCAAGGAGTTAGATTATGATAATTTTTTTTTGAAATTCATTTCTTTACATGGGATCTAATGTGACGAATGATTTATGGTAAATGGATATATATATATATATATATATATATATATTATTTACATTATTTTAATGGTGGGGCCTATATCTATCTCCATCTAATTGGGTAATGAAGAATACCTCATGATATATTTAGGGGAAACATGTCAATGTTCTTGATCAGTGATGGGAAACAAGTCGATATGCTTTAATTGATAGGGGAAGTAATTAATGATGCATTCTCAGTGAGTATTGGTAGCTAACCATGTAGTATAAAATTTTATTATATACTTATGATAATTCTACACAAATTTATGATGTTAAATTATGTTCCCTTTCTGACTTATGGTGAATTATCATTTAAAAGATTCATGTATTTTCAAAATGTTAATATTTTATTCCATGAATATTATTTATGATCCCTGATAGTTTTTTTATAAACTTTTATCGTGACCAATACCCATATTTTTCTTATTATGCATACATAATATAATAAATTGATATATTCAATTCTCACCATTACCAATCATATGAAATCATGCTTTTCATAGGATTAAATTATACACGTTATGATTAATGATTTAATATATGTATAATGATAAAAAAATATAATCATGGGAAACTGTGATGTTATTTCAGCAGATAATAAATTTGTCTTCCATGATTTTAATTCACTAAACTATTATGGTTTGTTGGAATGTGTTTTTATAATGTAATGAATATTAATATTAAAATATGTAATATCCATGTTATAAAATAATTGTTCTTTATAGTTGGTATCAGAGAAAAAGGATCAATTAATCAGTGAAAACTAGAATGTGATAACCATAGTAGGATTTCAACGGTTAAGTATATAAATATGGTACAACCATAGAGTTTTCATAATGACCATAAATAATATATTATTAAAAATAATGTTTCATATATTAAATTTATATATATAATTTTCATTGATTATGTGGGTTTACCACTATGACTAATATTGTTCGCACTATGATTTATAGTATTAGAAAATATCTTGAACCTGAATGAATCACATTAATGAAGAATGGGACGGTCAATGAAAGGATGTTTCTCTTGAGAAACCAAATGCTATTGTAACACGAATACAAAATCTTGGTTCTATAATCACAATGAAATTTAATTCAATTAATAGTGATGGAATTTAAAATTAGAAATTGATGTAACAACACTCTATTGAGTCCTCTATGATGTTGTGTCTACCATATTTTAGTGGGTATTCTTATATAGTAGTGTATGTGAAGTGGATCGATACCACTAGAAATATATTATCAGTTGTCCAATATTCCAGACATGAGAAATTTATTTTAGTTATATATCATGTGGAAGATAATTGTAAAGACCCATAATTTTCATGTAATTTCATTATTAATGGTGTTTTTATGAGTCCGCGAAAATTTACTGTGCATGATTCCATGGCCAGGTGCGCCTGAAATTATTTTATGAATTTTTTTCATGTATGTTCAGTAAATGTGCTAGTGAGTTTTTTATCTTTTGAACCGGTGCTTGGAATTGAAATCTCAGGGCACCGTTGAACTCACATCATCAGTATTTGCGTAAGGAGACCTTCACCTCGATCATAGTGAGTCGAGAGTGAAATAAAATTTTTGTGACTTCCATGAAAAAATAAAATAAATTAAAAATGTCTAACATTTGTGTTTCTGATACCCCTCATCATGGGTTATGTTGGTGGGGACCACCCGATCCTAAAACTCCGACTTGAATGTTATAAAGGTGGGGACCACCAGATTTAAAACCTCCCCTTTTGAAATTAATGGATGGGACCACCCGAACCCTCTTAATGGGGGAGAAACAACTCAACTCCCCATTAATTATTTTCCTCCATTAATTTGATCCAATTAAATTGATACAATTAAATTTGAAAACACCCCATTTAATTGTTATCTCCAACCAAAAATTAATGAAAAGTGTAAGCATTTTTAATTGTGCCAAAATTAATAATCTAATTAATTTAAATTAATGAGTAGGTTATTTCTGTTGGAACCACTTTGTGTATAAGGTTGTATTTGTTGTCAATAGTTGTCAATGGAATATCAAAATGAAAGAGATCAAGAAGTACTCCAATAAAATGGAGGAATGGAAGCTCACAATGAAGGAGATCTGGATGTACTCTGATGAAGTATGGGAGTTGTGATTCAGACGATTGTTGTGCTGATTGTATGTTCAAAGAACTTGTGTCAAAGGTGATACATTGTTTAAAACAATGAATAATGTCAAGAGTAATCCATCCAAGGATGATTAAAGCAGGATGGTGTTTTTGGATGAAGACCATGCAATAGACCATGCAATTCCTTATTATTTCATGAGAACAATGGGTTTTGATGAAGACAATGCAATTACTCATGATTTCGTGAGAACCATGCTAGATACTTCTTGACGGATTGAATCACATGGTTTGCATGATGTTGATCATGACGGTTGATGAAGGAGGGAATGCGCCAATGAGTTGACTTATGAAATGGCCATGCACATCACACTGTCATAGAAGATGATGGTACTAAAGTTGTATCCTTGAAAGAATACATATCACAATAGTGGAGTTTGTGATAAAAGAAAAAGAGTTTCTGAAGGATACAGATCACCAAGAATAAGTGCTGTCGAGGTGATCGTGCTTGTTGACAAAGCAAACAAACGACATAAAAATTTGTTGACAAAAGAGATTCCATGGTGACATGTCGAGTTCAAGAGTTGTGGTCAACGATCTATGTTTGATTCAAGAACATCGACAGAGGAATGGATGATCTGGAGGTGGTACAAAAAGAGCAGATACAAGGTGGCACCGTTTTCTAGTGTTTTCCAAATTTCAGGGCCTCAAAATCAACAAATGAAGAAGAGTGATTTTGGAAAAGGGACTTGCGCGCCATACTCTTGGAGGATAGGAAACTTGCGCGCCATAGTTTTTTGAAGATCAGAGCATCAAAATATGGAAAAGGGATAAAGGGCACGCAAGTTTTGGTGAGGTCGCGCAGGTGAATTATGTGCCGGGAAGAGACTTGCGCATCGACACATTGATTGCATTATAACTTGCGCGCCTATGGTTTTTCGAGATCAGAAGATCCAAATTTGTCAAAGGCAAGATGTTCGCGCAAGTTTGGATGTTGATCGCGCAAGTGCCTAGCAGGGGCCGAGATTTGCGCGCCGATGGATGACTTGCGCGCCGCCGCACTGGGGGTCCAGTTTGCCTATAAATACTGGACCACCCCTCCTCATTTCTCACGGAGCTCAAGACTTTGAGATTTTTCGATCTCTCGTCGCGCAGGTGGTTGAACCGAGAAAGTGGTAGTTGGGTCGCGCAAGTATAGGTTGCGCGCCGACTGATGGTTGAGCGCCCCTGGTGATTTGTGCAAGGAAGGAAGTGAGTCGCGCAGGATTGAAGTTCAAGAAGGAAGAGTCGCGCAGGTGCTTTGGAGACACTTGCGCGCCAGGTTATACTTGCACGCCTAAGACTTGCGCGCCAGATGGAGATTTGCGCGCCGGGCTTGGAAAGGAGATCCGAATATTGTTGAAGCACGCCCGCCTTTCTGGAGTTGCACAAGAGCTAAAGATTTCCTGATACTTTCGGTGCAAAGAGAGATTGAAGAAGAAATCTAAATGATACATGCATGATCTCATGCATACATGGTGAATTGATTCTGATGAATTCCGAGTAAGCTGAACATCATTTATTGAGAAATCACATAAGTGATTGTGATTTAGGCAAACGAAGACAAGGGGATCTAGTGCATTCAGTCATTGCACTAAAGAAGAAAGATTGAACTATTAAGAGCATCAACTCTGAACTCTGATTCAAGCAAAGTCTCATGGTGAATATGAGACAAAGAACATCAATGCACATTTATTGAAGAGACCTTCACGTCTATAAACTGAGTGGGACTTCACCAACGGCAGTGAGCCTGGGGGAGTCAACGGGAGTGACCCGAGGGACGGAGTGAGCTATCCCTGAACAATTGTAAAGGCAGTGAGCATAGGACAGTGTGACTATACCCGAACCATTGTAATCTACATCTAGTGAAGCATAGTGGATTTAGGTACGACCGACAACCTGTCGGCGTATGCTCCTTGGACGTAGCCCTTAGTGGTGAACCAAGTAAAAATAATTGTGTCATCTCTCTGCATGTGAATGTTTAATTTCTGATCATATCCATAATACGGGTTTAAGTAGTTCCTACCAACGTGGGAACAAGATCCACAACTTAAAGAAGAAAAAGTTGCCACCCTGATTCACCCCTCCCCTCTCAGGGTGTCCCGGGGTACTACAAGTGGTATCAGATCTAGGTTAATGTATGTTGGATATTCTCTAGTAATTCTATTGAGAAGAGGATTTGAGTTTCTTTCCTAGAGTCAACAATGAAGAGACGTCTTGATAATGACGCAGTCATTTCTGAGAAGAAATCTATATCCACCAAGACTTTGACAAATAGGAAAAAGAAAGAGAAGAAGATGAAGAAGAAGTCCCCCACATCCAAAGAAGATGTAGTGTCTTGTTCTCCATGCCATTCCAATAATGAAGAAACATTAGGCTTGGAAAGTATCAAGCAGGTGGCTCAGAACTCATCCAGAGGAAAGGATGATACCCCTAATTCAAGCTTTCAGAAAAAACTCAGAACATATCTACATGATATTCCAGAAGAAAGGGTTGCTATTATTTGTAGCTTATTCCAATCTATGCAGGATGAGATCAATCGATTAGAAAGGGAAGCTGACAATATGGAAAAGGGGTTGGAAAGAAAAGTTATGGAAAATATGAAGCTCATCAAACTTGTGAAAGTCTTTGAAGAAGAAGAGGAAGTCAATAAGACTTTAAAAGAAAGGATCCATGCACTTGAAGTTGATCTGAAGAAGAGAAATGAAGTCAAGAATTTTTGTTTGGAAGAAACTTCCATTAAATTCAGGGAACATGACTCTTTGTTACAAAACAAAGTTAAGATGCATGAAGATGAGATTGAAAGGTTGAAGAAGACTTGTGAAGAGAAGATGATCACGATTGAAGACCAGAAGATCATCCTAAATATTGTGGGTCAAAAATTGGAAGCTCAGTTGACCAAGATTGAGAACACACATATAGAGACTTCACAAAAGAATGAAATGAGTGATTCTTGCACTCAATGTTCTTTGGAGGAGTCTAAAGCTGAAATGCCTCCAACATGTGATAAGAAGATTATGACAACTCTTGATTATCCATATCAAGAATCAGTTGCTGCTGGTACTCAATGCTCACTGGAGTATTCTATTGTCAAAAGACCTCCAACATGTGATAAGAAGATCATGACTTCACTCTTTGATCTATCACAAGCAACTGAGAAAGTGAAGGTACCATCCAAACCATCTTGTACTCATATTTCTAAATACACTCCTACAATCAGTGAAGGTGGGATGAAAATTTCTAAACAATTATGGATGAGGAAAGGTGAGAAGAAGAAACCTACCACCATGGATAGGGTGGATGGGAAGAAAAAGGAGGAAGCTTCTTCCTCAAATAGAGCACAAACGATTAAGCAGATGGCCCAACAACTTAATACTGAAGAAACAAAGAAGAAAATATTTGTGGGCCAATGTTGGTGCTGCAATAGATTTGGGCACTGTGCACTGGATTGTTTTTATAATACCTTTCATGGAAAAGCACAGGGAAAGCCTATATCAAAGGGGAGGAAGCAAGAGAAGAAGAAGCAACATCCACAGGTCCAGAAGCATCTGTTTACAGCAAACAGATTTGGAATGCTTGATAACATCTGTGATGTATGCAATGATAGTAGTCACAAGAATGGTGCATGCCTAGGTCAACAGATATCCAGAGCTGATAAGAACAGAAGACCACACAAACCATCAAATTATGATGAAAGTACCTTGGGGAGAAATCAGAAGAATGTTGTGAACACACACTTCCCCAAGAAGATCTCAAGTAGGGAAGCTGAGAAGACCCAGGATTTTAGATCCATGAAATTGAAGGGTCATTCATCCAAAAGAAACACTATGTGGGATGAATCTCAGATGAACCCATGTGGAAGACCTAAACCAGCTGAAAAAGTTCCAAATGATATATTGGTCATCTGGCCAGAAGATTTGAAAAGAATAAGGAAACTTGAAGATGAGAAGTCCAAGGCTGGTGACAAAGGAAAATAAAAACATTCACATGATGAAGAAACAGTGCAGGAGAGGTTGCAAACAAAGAGAAACACACGTGTCAAAGAAGTTCTGTGTGAGAGATGCAAGAAGTCTGGTCACATTGAAAAAGGTTGCCTAACCTTAATACCAGAGCAAGAAGAAGTCCTTAAGAGGAGTAAGAATGTATCATTCATGATGGATGCTAAGCAGAAAAATTCTCCACACAAAGTAGAAGAGAATGTGAACAGAGCCATGCCACACCGACAGATGCCAGAACATATGTTCAAATGTGCAGGCATGAATACTGGAGTGAATAGAGGAACTTGGTTGAGAAAAGTACTTCAACCAAGCAAGTCTTCTTGATGAAGCAAGAAGGAACCACCTTTTTACCGTAATCATTTGTGTATTGTATTTGTACTAATAATGCAGGGAATTGAAGGTGAAGCATGCTCTCAGGGGAAGAACCTGAGAAGTAGTGAATGCTGTCAACTCTTGATAGCCAAGATGAAGAAGTTTCCATCCTTAGTAGATTCTTCAATTGATATTAAAATATTATTATGATGAAGGATCACTCTTGATGAAGATGATGAGGAGTGTTTCCCTTGAGGGGGAGAAGAATGAAGAAGCTTCCATAATCACTGTTTCAATCAATATCAACTCCAGGTGGACTCAAAAGCAGTTACTCTATGAATTTCTTAAAGAACACGCCAATGGAGAAGGTATGCCATTTCTCAATCACTATCCCGTGGTTACTTAGATCAAATATTATCTTACAAAGGGGGAGTAACTACATTGATCAGTGACATAAAGAGAATGGAAGTGCCCCAAGGTCGCTTATCCTGCCGATTTCACTTGAATGTTTTTGATCTATTTGCTGAAGTGAGTGCAGGAGTTTCAGGTTGATTATTATCTATCATAGTTGATATTCTTCTACCTGGAATTAAAGTGGTTAACCCTTGAATACAAGATACATGAGTTATCATCTCATGTTGGTATCATGATCTGTGGATTACGGGTAGCCTTGTTGACTTAATCAAATCCTCTTGTTTTCTACATCGAGCTTTGCTCAAGTAGACTTATAGTTAAATGATTAATGAAACATTGCATAAGTGAGGATTGATACCCTCCCTACCATATGCTTTTTATTTCTTGTCAATAAGCAGGAGAGAAAGTTAAATGAAAAGAAACATTGATTTACTGAGAAGATTCTCATTTTGACATTGACAAATTCATTTCAGAAGATGTAGAAGGTATTGACAACAAAATACAAAGGGGGAGATTGTTGGAACCACTTTGTGTATAAGGTTGTATTTGTTGTCAATAGTTGTCAATGGAATATCAAAATGAAAGAGATCAAGAAGTACTCCAATAAAATGGAGGAATGGAAGCTCACAATGAAGGAGATCATGAAGTACTCTGATGAAGTAGGGGAGTTGTGATTCAGACGATTATTGTGGTGATTGTATGTTCAAAGAACATGTTTCAAAGGAGATACATTGTTTACAACAATGAATAATGTGAGGAGTAATCCATCCAAGGATGATTAAAGCAGGATGGTGTTTTTGGATGAAGACCATGCAATAGACCATGCAATTCCTTATTATTGCATGAGAACAATGGGTTTTGATGAAGACCATGCAATTACTCATGATTGCATGAGAACCATGCTAGAGACTTCTTGATGGATTGAATCACATGGTTTGCATGAAGTTGATCATGACGGTTGATGAAGGAGGAAATGTGCCAATGAGTTGACTTATGAAGTGGCCATGCACATCACACTGTCATAGAAGATGATGGTACTAAAGTTGTATCCTTCAAAGAATACATATCACAATAGTAGAGTTTGTGATAAAAGAAAAAGAGTTGCTGAAGGATATAGATCACCAAGAAAAAGTGCTGTCGAGGTGATCGTGCTTTTTGACAAAGCAAACAAACGACATACAAATTTTTTGACAGAAGAGATTCCATGGTGACATGTCGAGTTCTAGAGTTGTGCTCAACGATCTATGTTTGATTCAAGAACATCGACAGAGGAATGGATGATCTGGAGGCGGTACAAAAAGAGCAGATACAAGGTGGCACCGTTTTCTAGTGTTTGCCAAATTTTAGGGCCTCAAAATCAACAAATGAAGAAGAGTGATTTTGGAAAAGGGACTTGCGCGCCATACTCTTGGAGGATGGGAAACTTGCGCGCCATATGTTTTTGAAGATCAGAGCATCAAAATATGGCAAAGGGATAAGGGTCGCGCAAGTTTTGGTGAGGTCGCGCAGGTGAATTATGTGTCGGGAAGAGACTTGCGCACTGATGCCTTGAATGCATTATAACTTGCGCACCTATGGTTTTTCGAGATCAGAAGATCCAAATTTGGGAAAGGCAAGATGTTCGCGCAAGTTTGGATGTTGATCGTGCAAGTGCCTAGCAGGGGCCGAGACTTGCGCGCTGATGGATGACTTGCGCACCGCCACGCTGGGGGTCCAGTTTGCCTATAAATACTGGACCACCCCTCCTCATTTCTCATGGAGCTCAAGACTTTGAGATTTTTCGAGCTCTCTTCGCGCATGTGGTTGAACCGCGCAAGTGGTAGTTGGGTCACGCAAGTAGAGGTTGCGCGCCGACTGATGGTTGAGCGCCCCTGGTGATTTGGGCAAGGAAGGAAGTGAGTCGCACAGGTTTGAAGTTCAAGAAGGCGGAGTCGCGCAGGTGCTTTGGAGACACTTGTGCACCAGGTTATACTTGTGCGCCTAAGACTTGCGCGCCAGATGGAGACTTGCGCGCCGGGCATGGAAAGGAGATCCGAATATTGTTGAAGAATGCCCGCCTTTCTGGAGCTGCACAAGAGCTAAAGATTTCCTAATACTTTCGGTGCAAAGCGAGATTGAAGAAGAAATATAAATGATACATGCATGATCTCATGCATACATGGTGAATTGATTCTGACGAATTCCATGTAAGCTGAACATCATTTATTGAGCAATCACTTAAGTGATTGTGATTTAGGCAAACGAAGACAAGGGGATCTAGTTCATTCAGTCATTGCTCTAAAGAAGAAAGATTGAACTATAAAGAGCATCAACTCTAAACCCTGATGCTAGAAAAGTCTCATGATGAACAGGAGACAAAGAACATCAATGCACATTTATTGAAAGACCTTCATGTCTATAAACTGAGTGGGACTTCACCAACGGCAGTGAGCCAGGGGGAGTCAACAGGAGTGACCCGAGGGACGCAGTGAGCTATCCCTGAACAATTGTAAAGTCAGTGAGCATGGGATAGAGTGACTGTACCCGAACCATTGTAATCTATAGCTAGTGAAACATAATGGATTTAGGTACGACCGACAACCTGTCGGCGTATGCTCCTTGAACGTAGCCCTTAGTGGTGAACCAAGTAAAAATAGATGTGTCATCTCTCTGCATGTGAATGTTTAATTGCTGATCATATCCATCATACAGGTTTAAGTTGTTCCTACCAACGTGGGAACAAGATCCACAACTAAAAGAAGAAAAAGTTGCCACCCTGATTCACCCCTCCCCTCTCAGGGTGTCCCGGGGTCCTACAATTTCCTCATTCTGGTGGAATTGGAGAAAGTTTTGGAAAAAGGAGAAGCTTTGGAGATTCATGCCGAAACTCATCCTCCAATGAAGAATGCTCTCACCAATGAGAAATGTCTTCAACTATAAAAAAAAATGACGAACAAGCCTAGGATCGGAGGTGTGTGGTGGGCGCGGTGAATGTTGACACCTTCGAATTATTTCTCATGCCAACATCAATGAACCTTCATGGTAGGGTGGTTGTTTGAATTTCTTCCCCTTACCCATTCTTGATAATTCAATGTAAAATTAAGAAGGGATCATATCCACTTTCCACTACTCTAACACAAAGAGTGCAGGCCAAACAAACATGTCCTGACCTCTCCATAAATTGTGGGTTTAATTGTTCTGTTCTTCGTAATGGAGTTAGATGTCAACCAACCTTGGTGGGGCACAAGAACGGCAGCCGACACCACCATCGACCATGATGAAAGTGACCACACAACGGCGCGACCTCACATCCACCGCACTGCCCGCAACCTCCACCGCCCCGCAGCCTCATTCCATCTACCACCTCGGCCGCCCCGTGGACTCACGCCTCCACGCATCGTTGTTCCACCCGCGGCCTCTGCCACCTCGTGGCCTCAGGCCATCCACGACCTTCCCCGCCCATTCCATCCACCGCCCCATGGCCTCGCGCCATCCCCGGCTTTTGCCACATGTGGACCCCGCCGCCCCACGTCCTCTCCAGAATGCAAACACAATGGCCTTGTCGTCCAATGGCCTCGCATCCCCGCAACCATGCCTCCACACGACCCATTTCGATCCCTGTGGCCTGTCCGCCCTTGCAGTCTCTGGGCCACCCATGCAGCCTCCGCTCCGCCCTCGCGGCCTCACGCCGCTCCGCAGCCCCCGCACCGACCAGAGCGGGCCGGGCTCCACCAGACCAAGAGTGGGTCGGGCCACACCTAGCTAGTCGGGCCAGACCCAATGGGCGGGGTCGACCCAAACTGGGTTGTGTCGGCCCAAGCCGGGTCGGACCGGACCCAGACCTTCTAGGTTCTTTTAACTCTATAGGTTGTAACATTGGCCCTGGGAATCCATTTGAAAAACTATCAATGGAACTATAAACCATGGAAAAAGATGGTCCCCTTGGTATTCCCCGGTTGAGATTTGGATGAAGTTGGGATACAGTTCGGTTGGATCGAGAATGAATCCAACTAGGCCATCAGGACTAATAGGAAAATAACTTACAGATCGGGCGTCTGATTGACACATCGTCTATTGCATTGGGACCCTAGTGAAATGGTGGTTCTTCAGGATACATTTTTGTGGGAACTCTTTGAAATTGGAGTTTCTACCATTGGCTTGATAAGAGATCCCTCCCGAAGACAAGAAAGATTAGTGCAGGAACGCAGTTGCTGGTTATGACGTGAAGAATGAATAATGATCCTATGTGGGTCAGCACTGAGAGATCCAATGTGGGTCATCACCGAGTGATCTTGTGTGGGTCAGCACCAAGTGATCCTCTGTGGGTCAGCACCATGCGATCAGATGTGGGTCAGCACCAAGCGATCCTATGTCTGTCAGCACCGAGCGATCCTGTGTGGGTCAGCACCCAGAGATCCTATGTGGGTCAGCACCGAGTGATTCTCTTTGGGTCCGCAATGAGAAATCCTTTATGGTTCAGCACTGATAAATCCTGTGTGGGTCAGCACCTTGAGATCCTATGTGGGTCAGCATCTAGAGATCATATGTGGGTCAGCACCCAGAGATCCTATGTGGGTCTGCAGCATAGCCTCTTAACAGAGTAAGTTGATTTAGTAGTTACATCTAATCATTTGGACATCTGTACCAAAGTTATATCTGGTGTGAAATGAGTCAGTAACTTTTTGGGATTGTTCTATGTGGAATACATATGTGGTACTTACCTTGGTGGTGTTCCTTCCTTTGTGGAATAGTTTTCCTTTGGGATTTTGAGTTGGACTCTCTGCTTCCTCATGATTGAGATTGATATACCTGATAACATAGGAATATGTATCAGAATATAGATAAGTTGGGTTTTCAATGGTTTAATATCATTACAATTTACCCATGGTGGATTTTGAGAGACCTTGAGGGTCTTGGGATCCCTACTGAGTATCGTTAAACTCACCCATGCACGGGCTATTCCCGCACCTCGTCGTGTTTGGTGCAGACAACACACATCGATGACTGAGGATGAGAGTACCAAGACTGGACATAGCTCAGAGGTGGAACTTAGATGAGTCATACCGCAAAGACAACTATTTGAGAGTTGTACCTACCATTTAGGTAGGATCCATGGCCGGTGAACACATGAGTTGTTCCGTTATATTGGTACTTTTGGTTTCTTGTAATTTCTTGCAGGCTTGTATTCTAGCCCCTTTTTCTTTCTGTAATCACTATATTTAATATTATGTTTAATTGATTTAGTATCTTTATATGTTCTTGGTTGTGTTTGTTTACAGGTTATAAAGGCAATGCCTTCCCAGTTTTAGGTAATATGCCTTCGGTACTAGTCTCCAGCCCTAGCCAATGGAAGGAGGGCTTGGGGTAGTCACAGAACGGGCCACCGGGGATGGGTCATGACAAATTCGTATTAGGTGAGTGGGTTCTACCATAGATAATAGTCTCTGATCATTTTTTAATAGCAATAGGGTTATGTGTAGTGAGCTTGGTTATTAGTTTTGGTATTCCAGTGTTGGTGCGGCGACTGACGTATCCATACACCAAGACCCTGACTTCTGATTTCTGACTTAGTGAAAAAAAACACTGATTTCATGTGTGTTTTCAAATGTTTTCTTTGGGATATTTTGAGTCAACTTACCATGTACAAATTATTTACCGATGTTCACCAATTTTATTTCAGTATTCCTCCATGTAGGCAGCCAACTAAGGTTGTGAGAGTAGTATGCATCGATATCCCATGGAGCGACGATGCCTCTGTATAGGGCCCTATTTTAATAGATCCAATAGTGGAGGAACTAGTGGTACCATTACCCGTTGGGCCACCCATTCCCCTAGTCCCAGAAGTAGAGGCTGCACACTTCTTGAGTGCATTGCACGAGTTCCAGTCCCAGAGGCCACCCTGGTTCAGGGGATAGACGAACCAATAGGAGGCTAAGGATTGGCAAGTGGCAGTGGTGAGAGTCTTCATACTAGTTGGGATGCCAGAAAATCTCATGGTGATCCCTGCCACTAGTCTTCCCCATGCAGTAATAGGTAGATGGTGTAGAATGATGCTCCAGATTAAAAACCAGGTGACACTTCTCTTGGAAAACTTCGAGAGCCAATTTTTTTGCAAAGTTTGTTCCAGTGACTCTTCACACAATGCGCATACATGAGTTTCTTCATCTTTTATAGGGTTGCATGACTGTGGATCATTAATTAGTGATGTTCACTATCCTCTCATGCTACTCCATAGATATGGTGTGAGACCCATTAGTTAGGGCATGGACCTTCGAGAAGGGGCTCAGGCAAGAGATCAGGGCTTCAATGTTTTCTTTTAGCATCCGGATGCAGGAGGGGGTGTTAGAGAGGGCCCTCTTAGTGGAGAGTTTCCTTGATGACCAATCACCAGTAGCGAGACCCACCACCAAACATCACGTAGCCGAGTCTCCTATAGCTGGTAGCACACAGATGTCACAGAGGTCAAAGGGGACCAGAACAACAGGAGGATGACTGCATGATTCAGGGTTGGTTGTGCGAGGAACCTGAGACAGAACCAGTCATGTGGGGAACATGCAGTGTTTCACCTGCGGTCGACAAGGTCACATGGCTCATGACTGTCCGACCCACTGTACAGATGATCAGTATAAAATCGAAGGACCGCCCAGGCCGACACAAAGGATCGACTGAGGATGTCCACATGGAGTAGGAAGACATGGAAGAGGAGCTAGTTATGCAACTATTGGTGGGTGACGTTTCAAGATGTTACCACTACCACCCCCATGTGTTCCACCCAAAACACCGGGAGCAGGTGGAAATGGGCGAGCTCAACTCCAGGCAGTTGAGGCCTACGACCATGGTGATCTAGAGGTGATATGAGGTATGATCTGTGTCTAATACACCTTAGATTTCGTAATTATAGACACAAGTCATAGTCATTATTTCATTTCCACTTCCCTTGTTTGGATCTCATAGATTCTGACGAAGCCATTGGCTCGATCCTTATGGCTAGAGACTCTTACGGGAGTGGATTTGATGATTATGCATTGATGCCGGCAGTTCAAGCTTACTCTAGGAGGCGAGTGATTCGGCTGGGATCTCGTAGTAGTGGCGTCAAGGCCTTATGATGTTACCTTGGGTAGGGATTAGTTATCTGAAGTCCTGTCTCAGATTTACTGTATTAGGTGCAATGTGCGGTGTTTCCGCACATATGGGACCAGGTTTACCTTCACTGGAGAGAAGGGATCCTTTTCATCACTGTATGGACTTAACCTGAGAAGAGTTCCACTGATCACTCATTTGTTGGCTATCCTTACCCTTGGAGCAGTTGATGTGGAGAGTCCGAGTTATCCAATAGTGGTGGACCAGTAAACAAATGTCTTCTCGGATGATGTTCCATGTCTACCTCCCCATAGAGAGGTGGGATTTTACATTTTCTTCTACCTTAGGATGAAACTGATATCTACACCAGTGTATCGGACGACTCCCACTGTGCTTCGTGAGCTGGGGGTATAGTCGGAGGACTTATAGGGGAAAGGGTTCATTCGTCCCAGTGTTTCTCCTTGGGATACATTGATTTAGTTCATCCAGAAGGCGGATGGGATCTGGAGACTTTGTTCTGACTATTGACACAAAATCTAGGTGACCGTGAAGAAGAAATACCTACTTTCAGGGATTGATGACCTCTTTGATCAGCTGAAGGGAGCATGGTGGTTCTCAAAGATAGATCTCAAATCTGGCTATCATTAGCTCAGAGTACGAGATGAGGATGTACAGAATACGGCCTTCAGATATCGGTATGACCATTACATGTTTTTAGTTATGTCATTCGGTGTAACCAATTCCCCATAGTGTTTATGGGACTCATGACCAATATATTTCAGCCATACCTTGATCGCTTTGTAGTATTCTTCGTTGATGACATTGTGATCTACTCGACTACTGAGGAGGAGCATGCCTATCATTTGCAGGTAGTACATGACACACTCCGAGATCACCAACATTATGGTAAGATCTCGAAGTGCCAGTTCTGGATTTGAGAGGTTCAAATTATGGGAAATGTCATATCAGAGGCTGGAGGTGTAGTATATTCAGGGAAGATGGAGGCAATACATTCTTGGGAGCCACCGAGGAGTATGACAGAGGTATGGAGGTTCTTGGGTTTTGCTGGATACTACGAGAGGTTTGTTCCCGATTTCTCCATAGTTACTTCATCATTATTAGTGTTTACAAAGAATTGGAAACTCGTCATTTGGTCTGAGAGATGCCAGCAGAGTTTTTAAAAGATGAGGCAGAGGTTGACTAGTGCACCCATATTGAGGCTACCGGAGGAGGTTGTAGGGTACGTAGTCTACTACAACACATCAGGGACCGGACTTGGATTTGTCTGGATGCATGACCGAGTAGTGTTCTCATATGGTTCTCAACAGCTGAGACAAAATGATAAGAACTATGCTACCCATTACTAGGAGTTAGTAGCTATGGTCATCACCTTGAAGATGTGGGGACGTTACATGATGGGCGATCATTTTACAATCTACACTGATCAAAAGAGTCTCTGGTATATCATCTCCTAGAAGGACCTGAACCTGAGACCATGATGTTGGCATGAGTTCCTCCAGGACTTTGACATCGAGATAGTCTATACTCCTAGAATGGGGAACGTTGTAGCACATGCACATACCAGGAGGTCGGGTCTACAACTACTAGATGAGGTGATAGGGCAGCTAGCTACTTTCCTGATATCCTTTGTGGATCGGGATGGATCAACTTTTCATCAGTCTCTTATAGTAACTCCCTCATTTATTTAGCAGGTTAGGGAGTCACAGCTTGGGTATGCTGACTACAAGGCTCGACATGCTCAAATATCAACAAGGTAGGTAACTGATGGATTTTCTGAATGAGGGGAGCACGTCATCCTCTTCAGAGGACGTACCATGGTACTGGTGTCACTTATGAAGGAAGTGTTAAGAGAGTTCCACACATCCCCTATAGCTGTACATCTAGGAGTGAAAAAGTTGTACTAGGATCTCTGACAATAGAACTAGTGTACAAGAATGATGAAATCAGTAGAAAAGTTTGTCTCTTGGTGCCTCACATGCTAACAAGTGAAGGCGGAGAATCAGGTACCAGTAGGCTTGGTTCAACATTTAGAAGTTCACGAGTGGAAGTGGGACGAAATATCCATGGACATTGTAACAATACATCAACGTACATCGAGAGGTCATGATTCTACTAGGTTGATCATCAAATGAATCACCATGTCGGCCCACATCCTACCAATTAGAGTGCAGGGTTCATTAGAGAACTCGTAATGCCTCTATGTATAGGAGATTTTGCAGAAACATGGAGTACCCTCAACGATTTTCTCCAATCGTGATGCATGTTTTAATTCTTGGCTATAGAAGGGGTTATAGGAGGCTTTCGAGATGTAGATTCATTTGAGCACCACCTTCCATCCTCAGACGGATGTTCAGACTTAGTGGACCATTCAGACCCTCGAGGACATGCTACGTGCTTGCATCCTCAACATGGGTTGCAGCTGGGAGGTTCACTTGACTTTGCTGGATTTTGCATACAACAATATTTATCAGTATACCATTGGGATAACACATTTTTAGGGGTTGTACCGGAGACGTTGTAGATCCCCTTTGTTCTGGACTGAGCGAGGGGATTCAGCTATAGTGGGACTAGAGATAGTACATGCAACCACAGAGAATGTGCAGATCATTCAAGAGGGATTAAAGACTACACAGAGCCAGAAGATATCTTATTCCGATAGAAGATAGAGACCTTTGGAGTTCGAGGATAGAGACCCCATATTTCTACAGGTCTCACCCCAATGAGGTTTAAAGAGATTTGGACTAGGCGGAAAGTTATCTTCGAGGTTCATCAGACATTTTTAGGTCCTCAGTAGAGTTGGAGAGGTGGCTTACAGCTTAGCTCTTCCCCCTCAGTTTCTACGGGTGCAGGACATCTTCCATGTATCACAGCTGTGGAGGTACGTTCATGACTATCCCACATCATCCACCACGATGAGCTATACATCGATGATGGGGTGACATTTATGGATGATGCAGTTTAGATTGAGGATCGATAGGATCAGCTCCATTGTGGGCGGTCGATACCTCTGGTGCGCATTTGATGGTAGCACGAGAACCTATAGGAGAGCACATGGGAGGGAGAGGCTTAGATTCGTGCTCAATTCCCCCACATGTTTTTTCTAGTTTTGTGATGTGGATTTTGAGGAAATAAAGCCCTAAGGTGAGGAGAATGTATTGAACCAGAATTTCCAGGTATTTTTTTTATTAATGGGGAATTTATGAGCCTGTAAAAACTGACTGCGTGTGATTTCGAGACCTTGTGTGCCCGAAAAAAAAATCTGAACATTTGTTTTGGGTACGTTCAGTAAAAGTGCGAGTGGGTTTTTGTAACATTTGAACCGGTCCTTGGAATTAAAATCTAAGGGCACCGTTGAACTCGCAGCGCCAGTATTCGCTTATGGAGACCTTCACCTCGATCATAGTAGGTCGAGATTGAATGATAATTTTTTGTCTTTTTATGATAGAAAAAAATAATATAAAAATATCTAACAATTTTATTTCTGAAACCCCTAATCATTGGTTATGGTGGTGGGGACCACCCAAGCCTAAAACTCCAGTATGAATGTTATAAATGTGGGGATGAACAGATTTAAAACCTCCCAATTTGGAATTCATTGTAGGGACCAACCTAACCCTCTTAATGGGGGAGAAACAACTGAACTCCCCATTAATTTTTTCCTTTTTTAATTTGAGCCAATTAATTTGACACAATTAAATATTCCAACACCGCATATAATTGTTAGAGCCACCCAACAATTAATGAAATGTGTCAGCATTTTTAATTGTGCCAACATTATTAATCTACTTAATTTAAATTAATAATTTGTCTATTTCCCCATTTTGGTGGAATTGGGGAATCTATCAGAAAATGGAGAAGCTTTGGAGAATCGTGGAGTAAGTCATCTTCCAACAAAGATCTTTCTCACCAATGAGGAACATATTTAACTACGATGAACCAAAGAATGATCATGGGATCAAAGGTGTGTGGTGGGCCTGAAAAATGTTGATTTATTCAAATTATTTCTCACGCCAACATCAAAAAACCTTTGAGGTAGGGTGGTTGTTTGAATTCTTCCCCTTACAAATTCGTGAAAATTCATCGTAAAATTAGGAAGAGTCTATAGCCGCTTGCTACCACTCTAATGAGGAGAGTGCGGGTCAAACAAACATGGCCTAACCTCTCCTAAAATTTTGTGTTTAATTATTGTGTTCTTTGCGATGGAGGAGTTTGGAAACCATCCTTAGTGGGGCATGAGAACGGTGGCCGGTACTCCCTTCAGCAAAGACGAAGGTGCCGACGCAACGGTGCTGTTCTGCGGCCCCCACGGCCTCCACCGCCCCATGGCCTCGCGCCAGCCGCGGCCTCCGCAGCCTGCCGTCTCAAACCTCCCCACAGCCTCATGCCACTCACGGGATCTGCTGCTCCGCGGCCTCACGTCGTCCGCGACCTCCTCTGCCCCGTGGCCTCACGCCGTCTGCGGCCTCTGCCGCCCCGCAGCCTCGCCGTCCCACGACCTCGCTGCCCCCACATCCTCTCTTCCTTGTGTCCCTTCACGGCCCCTGTGGCCTTGCCTCCCTCGCTTCCCTGCGTGGCCCCCATGGACTTACCGCCCTCGCGGCCTCTGCGCCCCTCTCATGGCCCTGCGCCACTCCGCTGCCCCCGTACCACCAAGTATGGGCCGGACCGGGACAGACTCCGCATGCTGGGTTGACCCAAACGGGGTTAGGTCGGCTAAGGTAGGGTCAGGCTAGGTTAGTCCCACTAGGTCAGAGATGACCTGGACAAGCTACATGATTTTCGCTCTATCGCCCATAATGTTGGAACCAGGCGTCCATTTGAAAATCCTTTAATGATGATGTAAACCTTGGAGAAAGATGGTGGTTTTGGTATACCCAACATGATATTTGGATAATGATGGGATATGGTCGGGTTCGATCAAGAATGAATTGAAGCAGGCCCTCAAGACTAAAAGGCTAATAACTTATAGACTGGGCATTCGATTGACGCAACGTCTATTGCGTTGAGACCCCTCTGACGCGGTGGTTTATTAGTATAATTTATCATGGGACTTGTTGTTAGTTTGAGTATCAACCAATGGATTTAGGAGAGGAACCTTCCAGATATGAGAAAACATAGTAAGGGATCCTAGTAGCTAGATATGACGGGATGACTAAATAGTGATCCTGTATGGGTCAGCACCAAGTGATCCTGTGTGGGTCAGCACCGAGCGATCCAATGTGGGTCAGCCCCGAGCGATCCTATGTGGGTCAGCACTGAGAGATATGTGTGGGTAAGTACCAAGTGATCTTGTGTGGGTCAGCACCTACCGATCTTGTGGGGGTCACCGCCGAGCGTTCTTGTGTGGGTGAGCACCGAGCATTCCTGTGTGGGTCAACACCGAGCGATCCTATGTGGGTCAGTATCTGGAGATCAAATGTGGGTATGTACCATGTGATCCTATGTGGGTCAAGATCAGAGTCTCTTAAAAGAGTAAGATGATTCAATATTTGCATCTAATCATTTGTATTTTTGTACCAAAGTTATACCTAGTGTAAGATGAGTCAGTACCTCTGTGGTATTCTTCTGTGTGGTGTACCTATGTGGTACATACCTTCATTCTGTTCCTTTCTTTATGGAACAGTTGATCATGGGGCTTTTGTGTTGAACTATATGCGTCCTCATGATTGAAATGGGAATACATGATAACTTAGGTATATGTATTGGAATATACCTAAGTTGGGTTGTCACTGGTTTACTTGCTTTGTGGTTTATCCTTTGTGGATTTTGTGATACCTTAAGGGTCTCGGGACACTATTGATTATCTTTATACTCACTCCTGCATGGGCTATGACCACACCTCATTGTGTTTGGTGTCGAAAACAGACATCTCTAACTGAGGACGATTGTATCAGGATTATAGGTAGCTTAGAGGTGGACCTTAGACATGGGGTACAGCAGAGACGATCATTCGAGGGCTGTACCTACCTTTCAGGTAGGATCCTTGGTGGGTGATCACAGTAGATTTTACGTTATATTTGAACATTCATTTTCTTAAACATATTAGTCAGTCTTGTATTATGTCCTCTTTTCCTTTCAGTACTCACTCTGTTTACTGTTCAGTTTACTTGAGTTTGTATCTTGCTGTGAGCATGGTTGTGTGTGTTTACAGGTTATAAAGGAAATGCCTTCCCAGTTTTAGGGAATACACCTTCAGTGCTAGTTTCCAGCAATAGCCTATGGAAGGTGGGTTTGGGGTAGTCACGGCATGGGCCCCGGGGGATGGGTCATGATAGTTAAATATATAAATGATTGGATAGTATAATGAATATGAGGTAACATGATAAAACCGACTCTATAATATGTGATAAGACTAACAACTTATTTATTGATAAGGGTTTTCATCATATTTTTCCTAAAATATCATAAAATTGTTCAGTGAGTTAATGTAAGAGGATTAATAATCTATTTGTACTTACAAAAAATATTTTACAATACCTTCATGGTATTCTTTTAGTATTATCTCCTACATGAATGTTTGGTTGGATAATTCTTGATTAGCCCAAAACAATTTCTCTGAATGTTGTTATCCATAATATAATTCAGTGTATATGAATAATGTTTTATATGTGATCTCAATGTAGATATTAAAATTGGGTATACCCACAATTCCCATTGGGTTTATATGAAAAGAATGATTGACTGTTTGAAAAACAGTAACAAATCATATAGTGTAACAAAATTCTATCCATCTATATTACTGAAATATGGGAAGAAACATAAAGGGATGTTTTTAAATGGAACTACCAGGATTGTTAAATTTAGAAATGTTGGACATGAATCAAATTATTGTCAAAAATATGATGTAATTGTCTGTTATTGTAGTGGAGGGAATTAGGATTCCAACAAATTCACCGACTAAACATTAGTGCTATTTGTTTTTAGAAAATGGTTGTAATGCTTAGTAGTTCCCAAAATACATAGGTTAAATATGATGATCGATATCTGTAAACTCTTATGTCCAAATATAATGGAAAATATGATGTTTTTACTATTGGTGACGTGGAATACATAAATGATGTTGTGAATTGATTGAGTGTTTATGTATTGAAATTTAATAATAATGTTGTAGAAGTATATTTATAGTATTATATAATAATGAATCACATAAGGATTAGTCACCACTTTTTTTCAATAAGAATTTTAGATCTTATATTAAGAGGTACTACTATCCATGAAATGATATTTAGTTGATATGATGATTTTTTTTGGAAAACCCATGATACAGTGAAGATCAATCATTAATATGTACATACTATTGGGATAATGAAATAAGGATATAGATGATAGTCCTATAAAAAATCCATTATAATTAATGACTATTGGACTGATAAGAATCAATATTGTTTATGGTATCACAGATTGAGTTTATAGAATTTTCCATTTATGGAATGAAGAAATAGTAAATTTTAGAAATCATTATTTCTTTTAAAAACGTTTTATAGTATTTATAGTTATTACCATGTTTCAAGAGAATACTCAAAAGTGGCCTCCCTATGTTTTTATGTAATAAATAAGATCTACATCATGTTTTTATGGAAATGGATATATTTAGTGAACATATTTTGAAAATCATGGATTTTAATCTTTTGTTTGTTTCCAAAGGGTCAGCATTTAAAACAATTAATGATATTTTGATTGTGTTTTATTTATTTATGATTTATAATAAGATGATTTTTAAATATTTTATAACATTTGATAACAAATTTATTATGATTTATTCACGAGACAGAAGGAACAACTTATTATCCAATTATATTTCAAATGAAACACTGGTTCTTTAGGCATGGAAATTTCAACTACATATTCTCATTGAATAACAGATTGAATTGAAATTTTATCAAGGAACAATCAAAGAGTGATTTAACAATAATGAGATAAAATCATGTATGTATATATTCTCAATATATTTTGAATTAAAATTTTATCATATTATAATAATGTTTTACGATATCAATGATATTTGTCAATCCTATATGGTATATTGTATTATGGTCATTAACAATATCCTGAACATGTTATATATCACTCTCTATCAGAAAATAGAAGTTCGTTTTCTATTATATGTTGATGTTTTTAATTTTTTTAATTATTTTATCCTATGTGGAATCCCTGAAATTGTTTACTCACTGTAACTATTATGATTCCAACATTCTTTTTTAATGGATTATTTTGTAATCATTTTTACAATGTTGGTTTGGGTGAAAGTAAATATCTTGCATTAAAAATATGATCAACCTAATTAATTTATAGGGTGAATTGATTTTATCATGGTATAATGTAACACCCATATATTTTAATGAAATATATATATTTTAAATTAATTTGATTACATTGATTTCTTGATTTACAAGCGTCATCGACATATCATTTATTACACTACAAAATGAATTTCCACGAAAAATTATTTTATTATTGAAAATATTTTAATAATAAAATTATAACCTAACTTTTAGAATGATATGTATGGATTTAATTAATTTAATTGGAAAATTATAGTTTACAAATGTAAAATTATTTTTAAATTAATTGCAAATCTGTTTATGAAAAAAATATTTAAATATGTACAATGTTGTTTATACCAATAAATCAATCCAATAACTATTGTAGGACTATATTAATGATATATATATATATATATATTTGTATATAACATTAAATATAATTTTTAACATTCATCATATTCATTTTCTATCATTAATATCGTAACAAATACACATTTAAACATAAAGGATGTATTTTTCTAAAAAGAATGTTTAATATATTTATAATGACTCACTTATTTTAAAACTAAATTATGAAACATTTATAAATTATATATCAAAAAATATACATCTTATTTAATGGAGGGTTATCAAAACTTATTTTTTTTATTGTATAGTAATTTTTTGCAATTTTTTTGTTTTGATGAATACTGAAAAATACAGAATTTAAATTGAAAAATATTTTTCGTTTAAATAATTTGGGCTCATAAGATATATTTTAAAATGATTTTAATGTATAATTAGGTAAATTTTGCATCAGATAACACAAGTTTGGACATTTAAATCTCTTTCACTATGAATTTGGATATAAAATGATTTTATTCCTTTTATATTATATTATTTTAATAGAATGTAAAATATGTCATATTTACGTTTAGTTAACTATTTTCTTTTTATTAAAGTGTTATTTAGAATATATCCTCTAAAATAGATATTAATTTGAAATCTAAATGATCAATCTATATCATGGAAATTTTTTTATAATTTTTAAGTGAAAAAATAGTTACCTAAAATAATTCCTTAGTTATATTTTAGTATTTTTTCAAATAGTTGAAATATGAAATAAATGATATTAAATATCTAAAAATGAACAAACTTTTATGTAATTAATGCCTTAAACTAATATTATTTATTCCTTTGAAATGATACTGATGTTTTAGAAGTATTTTTTCTAAATAATATTACTTATATGTTATTATTAATAAGTAATGTAATAAATATTGTAAAAAATTTCATTAATGATATTTTGAAGTAGATAATATGTTAGCAAATGATAATTCTTTTTTTGAAAAACGAAAAAGTAGAAACAATTAGGATAATATTTATAATTTTATCAATAAATAATATATTCTTATATTGTAATTTTATATTAAATATATTAACCTCCAAATAAGAAATACATTTTTTGCGGTAAGAGGTAATCAGGTTAAATAAGTGTTAAAATAAACAGATAAAGATTAAAAATTTACAACACAATTATAAATAAATATTTATGAATTTATTTAGAACATAAATTATATAATATAATAAATAAATCATTTTAGAGTCATTTGGAGTAGAATAATAATTTATATTAACTTAATATGTTAAAGAATTACATATTTGTCCCTCCCCTCTCTTATAAAAGAGAACATATTTTTCCCTTTTCACGACACATACAAACCTATTTCTTTCTTCACAAAACCATCCAGATATCATTATTATGTTAGTAAAATCATCCAAAATCCATCTTTTGTACATAAAAAAACAAAAAAACCTTTTATAAATTCGAATGGAGACACCTGAAGAAGAGGTAAGGTTCAAAAACAAATGTTGTTGTTCTATTACATCATTAAACACATTAACATAATAATGCTTAATGTTTATATATTTATATATATAAATATAATATGAAGATATTTTATAAGATTTTGACATATTAAATCTTACATTTCTTTCAAATGAGATACACAATCACTGTTCATTTGTAAGAAAGACTGCCACCATGCAAATGGAAGTCATTAATTCTTCAATTTAAACCATTATAAGTATGAAATAAGTATTTATTTTATATTTTATATATTATATAAATATTATTTTTAAGATGTTATTATAATTCTAGAATTTTTATATAATACATAACATAAGGCTTTCTATTTTTTGGGAATATGATAACATTATTTGTGTGTGTAGTGAACTACTACCTCACAAATGGATGGGATTTCTTTACACAATTCCTGGAATGAATTAAAACGGTTTTTAAAAAATATGTGTTATATATTAAATAAAATATTTTTTAAAAGGATAATATTTAATATACATTCCCTTCTTTCGACCTAAAAATAAAATTAAAACAAAATTAATGTGTATGTACGACCAACTGTATCTAGGAACAATGAATCTTATTTTACAACATCATATTTTAGGAATCTACATAAATAAATATAGGATGAATTTATATTATATTTATTTAATTTTTAAAAAACTTTTATATTCATATCATGATTTAATTATTATGATGAAGAATTACCTACCAATACACGTATGGAAATCAAAGATTTTATTAGTAGAAACCAAAAATTAACATTGATTTGTAAATAAGAGGATATATTAAGGAAAACCTAAATCATGTATGGAATTATATATATGTGAATATGGTTTTATGGTAGTGGTATAATAAAATTATATTTATTATATTCTTAGTTAAATTATATATGAAGGAATTTAAGTCTTATTTGATGATATTTTCGCTCACTTTTATTTCTTTGGGACACAAGCCTTAAACACTACTTGTTTCTTTTTTGTGGGGAATATACAACCCAAAAATGTATTTTATAATTATTACCCTAACGAATATTGAATTTTAATTACCATAATATTTTAATTCATTCATGGATAATATGATTGGACTCATTATAATGTGTTAATGGTTTATTTCAAAATCTCATCATTATTCCTGATTGAAAATGTTAGAGTTTGAATTTGTAAATAGTGACTATCAATGTACATATTTTATAAAATAGATTTCAATAATGTTTCTACAATTATTAATAATAACTTTTAGAAATGTTTTATTTTTTTTATTTTTTTTAAATAACCCTCTTTGTTTTCTAAATAAGGCACATAGTCAATTTTCTAACAAAAAATATATGTAATGAATATTGTTTTATATTATAGATTTTGAAAAAACATCATTATCATTATGCCTCAATTATATGTAGATTAAATTAAATAAATAAATATATTATTTTTGATAAGAAAATTTCTTCAATAAATTTTCAGGTTATTAAAATGAATTCCATGAGGGAAAAGATATTTTACAATAGAATTATTTGAAGTCATCTTTCAAAAATTATTTCACATATAAGATGCATCTTGTTAATGTTTTTTATTCTTTAATATAGATATGATCCACGAAAACAATGATTATGTTTTTAAAAAAAGGTTTTTAGTGGAATTATATTTATTTAAACTATTTATTTTCCTAGAGAGAAGTTATGGTAATTGTTTTTGAAACTCAAATCATTAAATAGGTATTGGTGTGATGAATGATTTATAGTCTAGTGTCACTCACAAACACACTCACACACATATATATAATATTCATTATGTGATGTTTGAAACTATATCCCTCTCCAATTAATTGGGTAATGAATTATGTTTTGTGATATAGTTAGCAGAAACATATCAATTTTCTTAATCTATGATGGGAAACAAATCGATGTGGATGACCAGTTGTAGGGAATTAGGTGATAGGGCCTGATATGACTGCCTTTGTTATTGTCATTTATAGATGAAATTTATTTCTATAATTATGATGATTCTAAAAAATTTATTATTTGAAAATATGTTTATTTTTTTTATTTAGGATGAATTTTAATTGTTATGGTTCTAGTATATTGAAATGTCAATATTTTATGCCATTAATAATATAAATGATCTCTCATAAGATTGGTATGAACTTTTCTCATGATCAAATACACATATTTCATATAATATTATTTTATTACATATTCTGTTGACAACTTACTTGATTACCCTTTCTCATTATCTAATCTCACACTTTCCTTCTCTTTCCATTCGAGAGGAGATGATGAATAGTTTTATATTGGGGTACTAAAGGGGAATATATTTTTCGGACATACTGATGATCATTCATAAGACTAGTTTTTTGTTTAATATTTCCAAATGCTTGAAACAATTATGTCCCATGGGGATGTGATTTTTTATCATAACAAATTTTTATTTAAAAATTTGTAATATGCACAAATGAAAATACTTGGTCTTTATAGTCGGTATCAGAGAACAATATTAGACTTCATTTATAAACAATTATTAGATAAAATTATTAAAAACCCTATGTATATGTATATGTATATGTATAGGTTAAAATTCTAGAGTGTTCATAATGAACATGAATAAACTATGATTAATTCTATGGTGTCGTAGATTAATATTTTATAACTAATTTTCCATGATTATGTTGTTCTGAAATTATGATTATTGTTTATAAAACTATTTTTTTCAAGTTTCGGGAAATGTATTGACCCAAATTAATGAAGTTAATGATGAATTAAATGGTAACTGAAATGAATTACCATATGAGAAACCAAATGTTATGGTAATATGAATAAAAAATATAGTTGTTATACTCACATGGATCATTCATAATATAGATCAGGATACACTTTTAAATGATTAAAGGATATATTAAAACTCTATTGAGTCATTTATGAGGTAGCATTAGCATCATTTTTGAGGTATTACAGTCCAATAGTGGCTAAGAAATATGATCAGTAACAATGAAATCTCAATTTTAATTTAGATTGTTAAGAACATGAACATTTAATATTGGATGTCTATGGTTTAGAAGATGAAGTAGATAAATGTTATAATGTTACAAAGAATACATTTCAACGAGATGAAGTTCACTATTATAAATGTGGTGAGTTCAACAAAATATTCTTCAATATGTTCTTTACTAATATATTTCATATGAAAATGGAAAAACAATTCATTGATTTAATGAAAAAAAAACCATTAATCTGATGGTACTTATGCGTAAATTTTCCAGGACCTACAAGTTACAAAAGTTGTATTTTTATCCATACTAAAAGTATTGTTTATCGATTCATTAGTGGACTTAAACCATGTATTTGATAGTCATTATCTATAATAGACATCAGTAGCTAAAAATAATTATTTATATGCTCACTCAAAATTGAAATTTAAACTGGGTAAACCCATCATTACCATGGTTTTTAAATAGAAAACAAGAACGAGTCTCTTTAGAAATAGAATAAATGAGACTGTGGAATGAAATTCGAACAATCTACCTCCCATAAACGTGCGACGAAAATTAAGGGAAGTGTATGAACAGAACTGGGAGGAGAATTAAATGTGTAATGTTAGGACATGAATCGTGGGAATGTTAAAAGTTTTGGAATAGGCTTATTAATGAAATGAATGAAATAATTGATACCAACTATTTCACCAACCACACTTAATTGAAATAAGTGTAAATAAATTGGAATTATGTTATCCCTTACCCAAATATGATGGTTATTAATAATGATTAGCATCAAAAGCCTCTTATAGACAAAGAGAATGTAAAATCACACATGACCAGTTTAGGGGATAATGTGAAAAACAACTTTGTGGTGATATGATTGAGTATCTGTGTATTGTAAATCAACAATAATTTTATATAGGTACTTTTAGGGTATTAATGAAGGAAAAAACATTTAAGGAATTATCCACTATATTTATTATTAATGTTTCTGAGATAATCAGATGAATGATACTAGTAACCATGAAAATTCATTGAGTTGGTAAGGTGATATTTTAGGAAAACACGTGTTCATGGGATGTATTACCCTTTTTATGTGCATGATTTTGGGATAATGAAAACATAATACGTTTTAGTGTGATAAAAAAATGGTATAATATTTAATATGTTGGGATATATAAGATTACAATATGGTTAATGATATCATGGATATATTTTATATAATTATTTGATTTATGGTAAGAGGAAGTACTATTTTTTTTAGGAATACATGCTTTCAATATTGTTTTATGGTAATTAAATCTATTTCCATATTTCAATAGATTAAAAAATAATGGTCTTGAGATGTCTGTTATGTGAAAATTAAAAGCTATATCAAGTATCTTGTGGGATATATGATAAATTTTGTTACATTTTCTAAAAAAAACAATGATTTTAATCATTTTCTTGGTTCCTAAGGGTAACCATTAATGAAATTGTTTATGTTAAATTTTGGATGATGTTTTTGATATTAATTTCACATAATATGAATATTATATGAATATTGGATAATATGTGATAATGATTTTGTTGAGATGATAACCAGAGATAGAATGAATGAATTATCATACCATTAGGTATCTCTTGTTCCATTTGTTTTTTAAGAATTTCAATTTCATCAATATTTCTGCTTAGAATAAGTGAATGAAGATGAAATTTATTAAGGCATAACCATAGTGTGAGACTATAATTTTGAGATTAAATCAAGTATGTTTATATTCTAATGGTATTTTGGAATAAGTATATATTATATAATCAACATTTGTATCATATCAATTACACTTTTCAGAACTCTTTTGTATGTGGTTTCATTTTAAATATCCCTATCTTAAAAATCTTGGCAATCAATCTCCTTCATAACATTATTGTTAATTTTCTCCTATAAGAACATGTTTTGACTTTTCACATATGTTATCATATGTGCAAACAAGGTTATGAGTTACTTTGTGTAACAAATGTTTTTCTAACATTTATTATATTAATCTATATTTTGTTATTCATTTTTATGATGTGGGAATATATGAAATTAAAATTAATGTATTAAAAATTAAAGACCCCTATTACTTTTGATGGAGGTATTCATTTTAATGGGTGAGGAGGTAGAATTTGTCCCCATTAAATTTTAATGATATATATTTTGTTTAAATTTTATTTCTTTCATGTCTTGCGTTAAACACAACACCATTTTATCTTACATCACACACAACACTAAGATTCTATGGATCATAATTTTATTATTATAACTACTAAAATAATGAATCAATACCCTATAATTTATAATTGGGGGTGGGTTGGAAAAATATTGAATTAATTATTATTGTGTGTTGAAATAAATGGAAATACTTTCCTAAAAACTATTTAAATGCATACAAGTGTGTTTTATACAAATAATGAAATAAAATAACTCAAGATGGAGTATACTAATAAAATATAAAAATAAAATATTAAATTTAATGTTTAAAATTTATTTTATTAGTTTTCTATAAATGATATATGTAGAAATCAAATTTTACGCATAAGGGATGTATTTTTATAATATTGTCGTTTTATCACCTTTTAATTAAGCATTTGTTTTGAATCTAAAATATATCAATTTAATATATTATATTTGTAAAAATATACTTATTATTTGAAATGATTTTGTATAAATTTTATATCGGTTATTTGTTTTTATTTTTATGATAAGATTCAAGCTTTGATGAACAGTGAAAATACTGAATTTAATCCAAAAGCACTTTTAAATTATTAATAATTTATTGTATTAAATTATATTTTTTTTCTTATAATGTATAAATAGATAAAATTTATATCACGTCATGAAATTTTGTTCATTTTCATAAATTTCCCAATGAATATGGATGTAAAAACATTTCAATATTTTAAATGTTTCCACATTAATAACCCCTTTCTCTCCCCATCAATGAGATTAATTTGAAAATAAATATTTCCAAGTATGTGTAAAAAAATATCTAAAAATGGAATCTATATTTTTAATTAGACCATAAAAAATTATTAAAAAATACCATTCTATTTTTGAGGAAGATGAATAGTAAAATTAGTAACTATTATTTCATTGGTTAGGGGTAAAATCAGGTAAATAAATGTAAAAATAATATTTTAAATATTAACAACATACCGTAAAACATTTCACAATTTCATTTTTGAGTTATTTTCAAACAAATATTCATTTTAATGATAATATATATATCTACATCATGTTATTTTATTTATAATTTATTATGTTATATAATAATTATATTAAACGATGACACAATGATGATATAGTAATTTTTTAATTAGTGTACACATCGAATGACTGTTATTTAGAAGTTAAAAATTACTAAATTATGAATTAATTATAGTAATCCGAAATATTTATAGACTACATTGACCAGTTACTGAACGTTGAGAATAATTTGTTTGAAACTATTTTTGTAAATGTTATTTTTTAAAAGTTAGTGTAATTAATAATGATAAAATTGATGTTAATTATTATATAAAATAAATAATATTTTATTAAAGGATATAATATTTATAAAAATTTGAAATTCCGAAAAAATAGTTGAATATGGATTGATAATAACTAGTAAATATATTATGGTAATTTGGGAAATTTATTGTAAATTTATCAATCATTAATGATTAAAAAGATTATATTCTCACGTAAAGAGTTAAAGGGGATAAATTTTTGATAAAAAATTTGAAGGATTAAAAAATAGTCAAAACGTGTCTTAATTTCATTGGATTATTTTATTGGACCCATCATCATCATATATTGTAAATAAATTATTTAGTAATTATTTAGAATAGAAAATTAATTTTTATTAATTTAATATTTTTAAGAATACCATTGTGCACCTCCCCTCTCTGGGAATAGTTCACCCAATATTATGATATATATGAAAATTTAAAAAAAATATTGGACCGTAATATATGAAAATATCTTCAAAACATCCCCCAATAAATCTTAGAATTATTACTTTTAAATAAAAACAATTATGGAATTCCTCTTGTGAAAATCCATAAGAGATACTCAAAGAAAAGTAAATGTTCATCAACAAATGTTTCAGTTTTATATAGAAAATAAAACAATTATATTACATTCATTTATTAATTCTATAATAACCTAATTATACTAAATTTAATTATTTTTTTAATTTTTTGGGTAATTTTTTGAAAATCTCTCACATCTATCACTTGAGATAGATAATCACCAATCATGTTTACGAAAAACGTCCACCTTACGATGTGATATCGTCTGTTCTTCCATTACCACCGCCTATGTTTTTGAATAATGATGGATATATATTTTATATATGATATATATTATTTTAATAAAGTTATTATGACTCATGAACTGTAATTTCACAAATACCTTCATTATTTTCCTTTATTGGAAATAAAATCATGTCTTTCGTATGTATGGGGAATTGTAGCCTTAATAAGTGACATTATTCATTCACACATGACATGTAATGTATGAAAATATTTTATAGTAAATATATGTTATAGATATGAATTAAAAATATTTCAATACTGATAATATATCACACAAATTTCTATCTTTTAAATGAACAATAAAATCAAAACAGTGTTGATACGTAAATAGTCCCCATAATCTCCATAAATAATATATCTTATTCTCTAACTCTAAATATTAATATTTCCTTAAAATAAATATATGTTGAATATATATGATATTTATGACATTTTTAAAATTATTTATATGATGAAATAATGAGATAATTAGGATGACCTAGAATAAGAAGTCAAAATATGTGAGATAACCAAGCTGTTATTACCGAATCATATCATTACCGTGGAATTTCAAATAAATAAATAATATAAAGTTTTTATTAAATAATGTAATGTATTATATAAATTTATATGGTTTTATATATGTATATTAAACATTTTTTAAATATGTATATGGTTTTAACAAATATGAATGGTAGTGAAGTATTAATGTAAGGGATTTTATCCTATTTCAATTTATGTGGGACACAAGCATTATGCACATCCAGATTGTTTTTGTTGTGTATATACATCTCATGAATTCCTTTTATGATTATTATCCTTCATATTATTGAACTTTCCAGACCATATTATTTTAATTATTTCATGGCACATACAATTTGAGAGAATATAAGTTGCAATGGTATATTTAACAATCTCATCGTTATACTAGATAGTTAATATTAATGTATCTATTGGGAAATATTTAACATCCATGTCCATGTTTACTAAAAATGTATTGAAAATAAATTTTTTTACCATTTTTTCAATTCATTTTTCCAATTTTTTAGCTTTTCTAAAAATGGATTTAAAATATTATTTTTGGTTTTCTAAACACAGAAATTTTGAACATTGAAAAAAATATATGAAAAAAATATTTTCTTAAGATAAACAACATGAAAAAAATTTCAACCCTAATAAATTATTCATTCATTGAATATCACTTTAAAATATTACAGGGTTTTTAAAAAAATCATTTTTAAATTCGTTATATATTAATAATAATATTTCAATATTAAAATGACAATTTTCAATTGAATTATTTAAATCAATCTATTTGAAATTAATTTCTTTATTATATTAGTTTTTTTATGTTACTCGTGATTTAAAAGGGATATAACCTATGGATATCATTATTATTATATATTTTAATATTTTATGTTTTTCATTGAATGATATTTATGATACATATTTATTTTCTATGAGTTAGGTTTTGATAATGATTATATGAAACACATATCATTACATGGGATATTTTGTGATGAAAGATTTATGGCCATTTAAAAGATATATATATAGATATATTTTTTATTATTTTATGGGTGGGACCTATATATCCCTTCAATGAATTGGGTAATTAATAATATATCATGAGATAATAATGGGAAACATGATTATTTTCATGGTTTGTGACAGTAAACATGGAAATATGCTTGATCTGTGAGGGGATACAAGTGAAAAAGACCTATTTTAATGTATTTGTAGTTATCATTGACATATGAAATGGTTTTATATACATATTATTACTAAACACATATTTATGAATTGAAAATATGTTTCATGATTGAGTTATGATGAATTTTCATTCATATGATTATCCTATTTTTAAATTTTAATGTTTTATGCCTTGAATCATGTTTATGATATATGAAAGGTTGGGTATGAATTTTTATTAAATATCACATACAAATATTTCATATTGTAAACTCTCATAAAATAATACATTGAAATATTACCGGTTCAACCATACTATGAATCACTGCTCACCATTTTTATAAATTTCCATTGCATATGTTATGAAAAAAAATAAGTAGGTTTCATTAAATTTCAATATAATTCTTGGAAAAAATGATGATATTTCATGAGAATATGTGTTTTTATCAATGTTTTCCAAGGAATTAAAATATTAGAGTCCATGTAATTGTGTTTCATTTATGTAATGAATATTCATCTTAAAAATATTTAATTTCGATATATGAAAATCTCGAGTAATTATTTTAATACTATATATATATATATTAAATAAATTTTTATAAATAAAAATGATATTTAGTGATGGAACTAGAAACAAATCTCTTCATTGAGGTCGTCGTCCACAAATAAACATGTAAGGCATTTTTATCCACCATATGAAAGGAAATAAAAAATAATAATTTTACCATTATCAAAATAATTTATTATCCTAATAAAATAATTATTTAATCATTTCATTGTTGTTGAAGAACATTTTCTTGGGGTATAAGAAGAAATAAATTAAAAGAGTCCATGTTGGATGATTCTCTCTTCTTCGGTGGACCTCATTTAAATCCATTCATGGACCTAAGGTGTTGTTTTTTATGAATTATCAATCCTCTAAATTGGGGATATGTATGTGAAGAAAATAATTTTTATTTGTTTGGAAGATCTAGGGTGATAAATGTATCTTGGGAAGACATGAATGAGGTGGACTATTATTAGTGGGAGGAAATTTACATTTGAAAATATATGAAATATTAAAATATAATATATGTCTACAGCTTTTCAAATGTTTGAATATTTAATTAAATTATTGTATAAGTTGAATATGGTCTTAATTTAATATACCAATAAACTTTTTATTGGATTAGATACCATCATAAAAGTTTTATTTTTCCCAAACCCTTCATTTATCAATTTTAACTATAAATTTTGTAACATATATATGAATATAAAGTGGTTATACATTTATCTCAATGTTTATAATCAGCTTATAAATGGACAAGGTGTAAAATTAGACACCATTTTTCAATATAGTTATCCTTTTAAAATATTATAATGAAATTATAATAATATAAAAAATGCATTTTTAATAAAAAATATTTTTAACATTATTATAATAACTATTGATATGATTGGAATCTAAAAGAAACATTACCATAATGGAATTATAATATAACAAATTAATCAATGAATAAAAAATTATTATGGAATATATATTTATTATTAATAAATAAGTAATTAAAAAATAATATATGTTTATAATATCATTTAAATTAATTTTCCACTCCTTGGTGATGCACTGTGTCGATGTGTAGTTATATGTTTATGTAATTACTTAATAAATAAATATTAATAACAAATTGACATCCTAAATATAATTATATTATGATAAGATTTTACTCTATTATTATTTACAAATATATATTTTTCTCCCTATGGAAATGTATAATCGAAATTTAATAAAATGAAAGTGACATAATCTGTTTTCAGATCATTAAGTCAAATGACTCATTTATTGTGAAAAATTGTCACAAAATGACATAAATTATAATATTAGAGAGGATTGAAAAACCCCACTCATTAAATAAAATCTAATTAATGGTTATGGGGTATTTTTGTCTTTATCATAATAATTTAACATTAATTTCAGTATTTACCCTTACCGAGGTTACATATATAATTTAAATATATTGTTCATAACGGAACAAATGTCCATATTTAATAAATATGAACTTATTGATTCCAAATAATAGAATTTTTTTAATATTAATTTAATATTATTGTTATAAATTAATTTATAGATAAATACATAAAATTAAATGTAAATAAATGTTCATAAAAATTTTGTTGAAGCCCAAAAAATGAACACACACAATAAAAATATTTATTGATGGAAAAAAAATTGTATCTATATAATTTCGAAATAATAAATTATTATCTCCATTTGAGTTAAAATGCACTTAACAATTTATCTTTTTAAATTAGAAAATGAATGTTTAAAAAAAAAATTCATTTACTGCTAGTTACATAAAAATCATTAAGTTAAAATAATATAAACTTATACCTATCATAATGGTTATTTGATGATTTCAAAAATAATTTCCTTTTTATAGAACAAAATTTCTATATTTCAGATTAATAAATTATATTATTTTCCCCAAATAAACATATTTTTTTTGAAAAGATATTTTTTATGCATAAAATGAACTGAATAAAAATTTATTAATTATTATTGAATAAATTTAAATGATAAACTTCCTTTATAGAAATTATTCATAATTTAGTTACAATATTCACACTAACAACTCAAAAACTATGCTATAAAGGTCATACAATAATATTATTGGGTGTATATTTGAGCTCTATGTTGCATGTTATAGAATGTTTCGAACATATCATTCGTTAAAACCCATTGTGTGTAATATTTCTTTTTTATCCTAACAATATGTATAAATAAACCTTATGTTATTTAGAATTTATTTAGTACAATATGTTCCATAATAAATGTAATTATATAGTCATGTTTTCGGTTTTCATACAACGTACATTGTCCAACATTGAATAAGGATCTACTCGCACGATAAATACCTTTTCCATTAGAAGCCTTCCCATAATACATACCAATGTGTGGTACAATGGTAGTGTTGTGAAATTGAATTATTATACAAAATTACATAAGAAAATATTTTCCATAGGAGTCCCAAATATGTCACCTTGAACAATGATTTTATCTTTCGTTGTTAGAAGATACACCATATAAAACATACTAAGACACGCTCCACCCTCACTAACCTGAATGAAGACAACCTAAATGGGAATAATAATACTTGTATCCCTGAAGTTAAGGAATATCATTAGTCTATCCTATAGTTTTTATCTCTTTCCACATGGTGTTAAAATCATATTCTTATATTACTAATATTTCATTTGTTGATACTAATATTATGTCTAAAATGGATTATTTCCTCTAAGAGAAGTCAAAAAATAGAACTAATAGTGAACATGATATCCAAATGTGAAATAAATTAAAATAGATATCCCAGTAGAAGATAGAGAACTGTGTTCCCTAAATATGTGAGTGAAAAACAACTAATTATGACTCCCTGATAGTCAAAAACATCAACATCCTTATTACCTATGGTCCTCTATTTAGAGATATACAACTCATTGAACATTAATGACACCTCACATGATAATATATTTTCAAAACAGGAATCCACCCAATATCTTTTTTTGGTGTTTCGAGTTAACACATTACATACATATAAAGTGTAACTACATGCTGGAATAATGGGTTAAATTCTAGAACTAAATTACATATTATGGTTTCCTCATCTACAAAATGTCAATAGAAAAGAAAACAATCCCCTTTGATATAATATTTAGATCCATGATGGTCATGATTATATACTAGAAGATGAATAATTTTTTACTCTTCCTATCCATAATAATCTATAAAGATGAATTTTTAAATAACTACATATATAAATTTATCCTTAAAACATAAATTCCTCGAAACTCATCAATGTTAAAAAAATTATGCATGATACAACTCATTCAGAAGATCCAAAAAATATGATATTAGATAAAATAGATAAAACCAACATCATACTCCTCCAATAAATGGTATATTTCCTAATAGGAGGAACTCTTTAATATTCTTTCATTACCAAACATTGTAATTTACACAAATGCCTCATCCAAGACATTTTGACATTAGTTATTTCAAAAATTAGGAATCCGAAAACATGATCTTAAATTATTTATCCGAGGCAACCAACAACCTCCAAGACAGCAAGGATGAACTTTTTCCATCACTTCTGTCGAAGTGAACCCCGACAACGAAGTGGTGAATTGTACGCTAGTTATTCATTCAAGAATAGAGAATGTACTTTTTGATTCAGGTTCTACACATTCTTTTATATCTCGAATGTTTAGTAGAACAATCCCAGCACCACCACAAATCATGGAAGTAAAGATGTCGGTGAGTACGGAAAATGGGGCAATCATTGCATCCCATGCATATAAGTCCTCCCCTGTTATAATCTGTGGATTGAATTTCCCGGTGAACCTCGTCATACTCCCTTTGGTAGAATTTGATTCAATTCTTGGCATGGATTGGCTTTCCTTATATAGAGCCAACATAAATTGTCGGGAGAGGGAAATCACACTCCATATGGAGAATCGACCCCCGCTTATTTACAAGTGTCAGGAAGAAGATGAATCTCCTTTAGCTCCATCATCTAAAGCATGGATATTACTGCCCTATGAGCTCACGTATCTGGCTCAGATGATTGAGTCCAAAGAAGAAACCATCCTTGAAGAAATGCCTATTTTGAGGGAATTCACGGACGTGTTTCCCGAGGAACTGCCTGGTCTTCCTCCAAGAAGAGATGTTGGGTTCTCAATTGAACTTATACCTGGGGTGCTACCAATATCCAAGAATCCATATAGAATGGCTGTTGTTGAGCCTGAAGAGTTGAAGAAACAACTACAGGATAATCTGGATAAAGGGTTTATACGCCCAAGTGCTTCACCATGGGGTGCACCAGTCCTCTTCGTCAAGAAGAAGGATGGGTCAATGCAGGTCTGCATCGATTATCGTGAACTTAAAAAAATCATGATAAAGAACAAGTATCCACTCCCACGAATTGATGACTTGTTCGATCAGTTGCATGGAGCACAATACTTCACCAAGGTGGACTTGCGGTCGGGATATTATCAAGTAAGCGTGAAGAAGGAAGATATCCCTAAGACTGCTTTTCGTACAAGATACGGGCACTATGAATTCATAGTAATGTCTTTTGGACTCTCCAATGCTTCAGAAATATTCAGGTACTTGATGAATAGAGTCTTTAGAGATTACCTTGTCAAATTTGTGATAGTCTTTATAGATGATATTCTAATATACTCTAAAACCAAGGAGGATCATGAGGAGCATTTAAAAACTGAACTAGAGACTTGCGCAAGGAGAATCTCTATGAAAAGTATAGGAAGTGTGAGTTCTGGTTGAAGGAGGTATCATTATTGGGCCATATCATCACAAGAAATGGGATATATGTGGATCCCTCCAAAACAGATGCAATTGAGGGATGGTCGAGGCCAACATCGGTAACGGATATCCGTAGCATCTTGGGGTTAGCTGGATATTATCGACGATTTGTGAGAAATTTCTCACGATTGTCCAACCCTCTTACCAAGCTAACTCGAAAGGGAGTAAAGTTTTCTTGGAGTGATGAATGCGAAAAAGCTTTAAGGAGTTGAAAAGGAGGCTTATCACTGCACCTGTGCTCACTTTACCCACAAGTGGTGAGCTTTTTGTGGTATTCAGTGATGCTTCGAAAAAGGGATTAGGATGTGTGCTGATGCAGAATGATAAAGTGATATCCTATGACTCAAGGCAGTTGAAAATTCATGAGTGAAACTATCCAACGGATGATCTAGAGTTGGCGGCTATGATCTTTGCCTTGAAAATCTGGTGGCATTCTGTCTATGGAGAGAAATGTGAGATATATACTGACCACAAGAGTCTTAAATATATATTCACACAGAAAGAGCTTAATATGCGCCAGAGAAGATGGATAGAGCTCATAAAGTATTATGACTGTTCAATACATTAACACCCTGGGAAAGTGAACAAGGTGGCAGATTCCCTAAGTAGAAAGGATCCAACGATTCTATCAATGATGAGAATTGAGAAGGATCCAATCTTCTTAGACCTGATGAAGATGGACGTGGGAATCATAAAGAAGGGAACATAATCAATCCTTTCACAAATGATTGCTCAACCATCTATTCTGGAAAGGTTAAAGGATGCTCAAAAGGATGATGTGGGAATCCAAGAAAAAGTTGAAGCTATCAAAAGGGTAAATCCTCAGAATTTAATCTTAATGAAGAAAGAATTGTGCGGTTTGGGAAAACAATATGTGTTCCATCAAGTCCGGAGCTGAAGAAAGAACTTTTGTATGATTCACATAGTTCAAATTTCTCTATTCACCCAGGGAGCACAATGATGTATTGAGATCTCCGAGGAAACTTTTGGTGGGATAATATAAATTAGGAGATCGTTGAGTATACATCAATGTGCCTGGTGTGTCAGCAAGTGAAGGAAGAGAGAAAGAAGTCTAAGGGGATGATGCAACCATTGCCCATACCAGAATGGAAATGGGAGAACATCACCATGGACTTTGTCACTGGACTTCCAAGGACATCCAAAGGCAACAATGCAATCTGGGTTGTTGTGGATCATTTTACAAAGACTGCACACTTCATTTCTATTCGGGAGGATTTCTCATTGGATCAACTGGAACGAATATATATCCGGGAAGTGGTAAGGTTGCATGGAGTACCACTATCTATTGTGTTTGACCGAGATCCAAGATTCACCTCTATGATTTGGAAGAGTCTTCAACATGCTCTGAATACTGAACTGAACTTCAATACGGCCTATCATCCTCAAACTGATGGCCAATCCGAGCAGACTATCAAAACACTTGAGGATATGTTGAGAGCGTTCTCAATGGACTTTAAAGGAGGATGGGATCAATATATTCCTCTGGTTGAGTTCACTTATAATAACAGTTTCCACTCGAGCATCCAAATGGCACCATATGAATCCCTGTATGGGAAAAGGTGAAGAACGCCGTCATGTTGGGATGAGTTCGGTGAACGTAAGCTTCTTGGACCAGAAATGGTCAAAGAAATGGTGGATAAGGTGAAAACCGTTCAGCAGCATATCAAGGCATCCCAAAGTCGACAGAAGAGTTATGCAGATAATCGTCGATGATACCTTGAGTTTAAAGTTGGAGACATGGTGTTTTTACGCATATCTCCATGGAAGAAGGTCATGAGGTTTGGAAAGAAAGGGAAGTTATGTCCAAGGTACATTGGCCCGTTCGAGATTCTTGATTGTGTTGGGGATGTGGCCTATCTACTCTCACTTCCACATAATATGGCCAAGGTGCATGATGTATTTCATGTATCCCTCTTAAGGAAGTACGTACCGGACCCTTCACATGTACTCTCTTCCGAGGTGGTACAATTGGAATATGATCTTTCTTATGAGGAGCAACCAGTGAAGATCTTAGATTGTAGAGAAAAAGTTCTACGAAATAAGACAATTCCCCTCGTCAAGTTATTGTGGAGAAACCACATGTTTGAAGAAGTGACTTGGGAGTCGGAGGATATGATGATGCTGAGTTACCCACATTTGTTTTAGTGTGGGAAAAGGAAAATTTCGAGGGAAAAATTTCTTAATGGGGGATATTGTAACGACCCAAAGTTTCATTAATGGAAAATGCCTCTTGATCCATTTCAATGTCTCTTTATGAAAAATGTTTTTATAAGATGTCAACTTCTTTGGTTTTATGATAAGAGTTGTGACCGTTATTTTTATAGCCGTTGAACAGTGATCACTTGATTAGTATAAATATAAGGCTTTAACGAACCCAATTTTACTCACACAAAGGAAGCAATGGCCTCATCTAGTAGAATTTCCCCATACGAAGCCCATTTTTCGGAGCTCAGAAAAGAGGTGGCGTCTTTGGGCATCGCCTTTGACCAGGCCCAAGCTGAGATTCATTATGTCATGCTCTAACGTGATTGTCTACAGGAAATGTGGAAGTTGATAGAGATTACCACTCGAGCGATGTTATTCGAGCCACCCCAAGAGTCTGTCACCATCGCACACCTTACCCTTAGGTCTTATGTGGCTATTTTAAGGGGTTATGTAAAAAATAAGTAGTACTATGTTCATGTACATTATTTTTTTTATATAATAATGAATATAATTTTTAGTCATTTTTGATACATTGTAAATAGTTTTTAAAGTACAAATGGTGTTTTTTGTTGTTATTTAATTAAGAATTCAATTTTATTAAATTAAGGGATTTTTGAGTTAAATATTTTTTTAATAAAATATTATTATTAATATTATATTAATATTTATTAAATATAAATTATCTTATAATTATATGAATGCAATTAAAATTTTTATTAAGGTTTGAAAGCAATTTTTGTCAAATCCTGTGAATTTTCGGTAAATGTTGGATTTTATTTTAAAAGTGAAAATTAACATATTTAGAAATATTTTTACATAAAATAAATGTCATTTCTGGAATCAAGACGTCGAAGTTATCCAACGATGAATTTTTCATAATTTTCTGAGACATTCAAATTATTGGGTAAAAATTAAATACCGTTTAAATATATAATGTGTTTTATGACATCATAATGACCCATTGGTGATGTAATAAAATACTATAATCCTTATGTTCGGCCAATATATGGTTTACCATTAGAATAAAGTGATTTTGGGTATTTTTGACTTACTTTTCAAAGTATTAACGAACCCCTCAAGACTTATTCAACACATTGCCTTTTTAAATTAATTTCCATGGGAGTGTGACTCACCTCCACATAAGAAACCCTAATATTTTAATAATTTCAGACCTTGGCCTTGTAAAATATTGTTTTCCTCTTTCCTTTTCCAGAAACCATGGGCAAAAACCATGGGATGGTGTGTGTTTTGGATTAGTTTAATATAAAGGGTCCCAAACCCATATAATAAAGAATTCTCTCACCTTTCCTATATAAACCCCCCCAAGCTCCCACTTCCTCCTCACTAAAATACCTTCGAGTTCGTCCAACCTCTGCCCTACTCTTTCTAGAATCCTCCCAAGGTGCCCCAAGCTCCAAATAAGCCTCTCACAAGCCTCTCTCTAGCCTTTGGAAGCACACTTCCAAGTAAGTGTTTTTTCTTCCTTTCTCATTTTTTTCAATTTTATTTAAGTCGTATTTCCCTTTTAATTTCAATTATGAATATTGGGGTATGGTTTCGCACCTCCCTCATATTTCCCTCTTTATATTTTAATTATGGGAGACCCCTTTCTCTCTCATTTAATGCCTCCCATGTACACCCGTTACTATGCCGAAATTCAGAAAGGAACTTCTCTCTCTTCTTTTACATTCAAGCAATACTTTTGTATCATGAATCTAAATTCCATTTCGATTGTTGAGACATGTATATATATGACCTCCTTACTATCCATTACATTAAAATATTATGAGGAACCATTCTCTCTCTCATTAACATTTTTTATGAATTCTTATGTCACGCCTTTACGCTGCCGAAATCGCACCGATTTTCTAAGCCAATGTCATTGTGTAGTGAATACCATGCCAATTTCTCCATCAAGGCTATTCAAGTTTATGCACATTTACTTTTTGATTTTAAAGTTTCATGTATTAATTTCACATTCCTTTATCGTGGAATAAATTATTATGTTTTATGACTCCATGTTTTATGATCCATGTGGCACACTTATGCATGAAATGAAATGTTTAAGAAGGGTGCGCCCTTATAGCACTCCAATGCATTAGGTAAAGTATAGTATCATGATACGTCAAGTGCAATGAGTGTTTATTCATTCTAATTCAATTGCAATGAGGGTCTACTCGTGCATCATATGCAATGAGGGTTTACTCATGCTCCATTTGCAATGAGCCTTGGCTCATGCTAATTCAATGTTAAGTGTTGTTGCCACATTTCCATGTTATGATTATCATGCTTTATCATTCCTTTATGTTCATATTTATATTATTCTCTATTGATATGCCTATTTTCTAACATGTATTGTACTCCTCATGTTATTCCATGTGTACTCCCTTACTGGGCTTTATAGATCACCCTGTTCTTATGAATGTCCTCAGGTTATCCCATGCAATGCTAAGTACGAGGGAATGTAGTGGTCATGTAAAGGAAGTTTTTAATAAAGATGTTGTATATCATGTTTTAGGTTTTTATGTAATGATCCTAAGACCCAAAGACACTAAAACTCTCGATCTTATTTGTTGTATCAAGTGTAGTTTTATGTAATAAAGCATGTTTAAGTTGTAATAAAAAGCAGGGTTTTCATAAATTATCCTGATATACCTCCTTCCATTGCAATGATACTACATACTGTAGACTTATTAACAATATGATGTTATGATTAATTTTCAATGGAATAAATCTCACTTATAGAATTTAGGTAAAACTAAACCACGACCACTCGTGGTTATTAATTATTATCAATTTCATTTAACAAGATCAAAATTAATAACCTGATCAATGATATTTAAACTGAGTTCATCAATTATTTTCCTCAAGAAAGATTTTGTTTTTTTAATACCAAATTTTGCCAATTTTAAATTACTCAAAATCATGTCTTTAAACCCTTAGACCAAGGATCAAAATATATATAATCTTTTTTAATATAATAACATTTAAAAAATAACAAAATCATTTATATTATCAATACAAATAATATGAACCAATATATGTACAAGGAATAATCCCTCATCACTGGATGGGAAAACATGCCAAGCCAAATATCTCTTCTTTTTTATCTATTTCCCTCTACTCTGAGTACCTTTCAAGAGGAAAGAGTCTTCTCCCCTTTAATTTTCTATTTTCAATTAGTAATTGTTATATATATGTATATGTATTAAATTAATAATAACATGATATTTTATTTTATGAAATCTAATTAATATTTCAAATTCAATATATATATATAAGGGAATATGTTTGTATATATTAATTTCAAAAATAAATTATTATCTTTTTTCTTGTTATATAAGTAATAATTATCAATATTATATGGAATACAAATTACTTTCAAATATACAGGAGTATTTATAATTCTTTGAAAACGTATTATTTTATTATATTTGAGTAGATATATATGTACGTAAATATATACATTGATTCCATGATTTTTTTTTTGATTTTCATGAGTTAAAAATGAATAAATAAAATCATTATTTATTTAAATATCCGAGTCATAATCTAGTTTATATTTTATAATTATTAATGGGGGCAATTTTGAATTTAAAATTTTTTATTTGTATAAATTTATCGGAGAAATATATTTTTTAATATTATTTGTTAAGAGTAAAATTTAATAATTATAATGAATGTTTTATGAAATAAAATTCATTTATAAATGTTCTTACATGTATTACTTTATTACAAATGAATAATGTGAAAAATTAATTCCTTCACACAATAAATTTATGAATAAACATAAATTTATAATCATAATTTATTGGAATGTTTTAAATGATTATATAATATCTTTTTTCATAGATTTATTTGATATGAAAATGTCTAAAATTTTGTATTCTATTCTATTCTGTTGTATTTAATGTGATTGTGAAAGAGATTTTAAATACATAGTTATTAATTATACGTTCATCAATATTCCATGAATATATGAAAATTATATTTTTCAAGAAATTTTGTTTCACCAAATCTAGGAGATGATTTCCTATGAATGTATACATATATTTATATAACTTTAAAGGGAATATTTAATAAATCATTTTCATTTTTATAAAATTAAAATTTCATGTAATATATATATATGTGTGTAATTATAGATAAATTTTTTTTTTAAATCTTTGGAACATGAACTTTATAAACATTATTAAGAATTAGCAAGTGAAACCGTCCCTCCAAAAACGGTATTCCTAAACTAACATCAATGTTTCTGGTATCCCCATGGGTTTTTTCCATGATTTCATATTATTTTCGAGAAAACCATTGTATTATTTTATTGTGAAACTTAAATTTCAAATAATAAGTATTTTCAAAGGTACACTAACATCTTTAAACAATAAGTATTTTCAAATGTATTATAATTATTTTAATGAATATTTATTTTAAATGTTCTTAAAATGTTTCCAAATTCTAAGTATTTTCATATATTTCATATTTTCAAAATATATTTTTAAAATAATTTTTTTTCAAAAATATAAATATTTTTATATTATTTTTAAATGTATATTCAATAACTACACTTCAAAAAAACCCCATACAAATTTTTTGAAAGGTATATATATATATATAAAATTTCCTTCATTATAAAGAATCATGTTTTTAAAATTGATTTCTAAATTTATATAGAAAACAATTACATGAATTTAAAAACCCCTCACTCAGAAATATTTCTAAACCACTATTTAAAAAAAATTGGAATCTTTCTGATATTTCAAAAATATTAGCATCAATTTAGTGCTACTATGAGAAAATAACTATAGTTTCATTTTTTATTTATTGATTAATTATAATATTTTTAATATTATTTCATTTCTGGTTAATTATAGATTGAAAAATAATTTTTTTCATAATGGGTTTTATATTTTATATTTTATAATATAAATAATATGGACACCATTTTTACAGACCCGGTCCAGAAGTGTGAGTCCCGAGACATTGTAGTTAATATTAGAATAATAGTTTAGATGAAATTAGATATTAGGCATTTTTTTTATGGAATAAATTATTTAATTTAAAATATTTATTTTTATGATATAGTTAATTAGGTTGTCTTAATGAATATATAATTCAAGTGAATCTAGTTTTCTAAGTTCTAAAAATTTTCTTTTAAAATTAGCATTAATATGAAAAAAATATATCAATGGATAAATTCTTTTTAGAGAGTGGGTAAAATGTTACCTCCCATTAATGTGTGTATATTCATTTAAAAATAATGAAACAAAATTTTATAGTTTTAAATATCAAAACAAAATAAAAAGAAATTTATTAATGAAATTTATTTTTTAAATCTAATATGTTTATAATAAGGTTAATTGTTATAAAGTATAAATAAATTTAATAACAGAAAATTCACGTAATTATTAACTTATTTAAAATAACATTTAATTTGAATGTCTCTTTTTAATAATTTTGTATTGAAAATTACGATAATTTCAATGCTTTTAAAATTATATTTATATATTGTTTTCAAAAATATTATGGGATTCACTTATAAATACTGTTAAATATCTTATTATATTCAATATAGTGATGATTTTATGATTACATTAGTTTTTAATTTCTTTTATCGAATACAAATTATGGTAAAAATACTTACAATTTCAAAATAATATGTTTAATTAAGGCCCATATGAATAATATGTTATATGAAAATGAATCATTAACACTTTTGTAAATTTTTATTAAAGTATTAAAATTATAAATATAAATATCTTATTGAAATGATATTTAAAAAATTTAATTAATGTAATACATAGTAATAAGTAAATATGAACTGTTTTGAAGGAACCTATCATATTTATGATGTTTAAGAATTATCAATTATAATTTTAAAATATTATTTTTATCATTTTAATTCATTTATATTATTACATGTACAAAAAACATGTTCAAAAATCGAAGGCAACTAATGGAACCCTAAAAAATCTGTGAGAACCAGATGTGCTAACGACTTAGAGTGGTCTAAACCATCTATCTAGAGATATGGCTGATTAGGATGGTTAGCCTCTCATGTGGAATATGGGTGGAGAACAACATGAACATTGGGCAGGTGTATAACCTTATTTAATGTATAGTTCATCTGAAATGCCTGTTGATCCCATGTATAGGGAACATATATTTTATACCCCATTTAATTCATCTACCCAGAATTGAATAGAGGTCGGTAACTATACATTGCTCATCTAGATGATTATTTAATTTCCGATTCATTTTTTAGATAACTGTAGAAGAGTATAAATATGATTGTATATAATAATCATCTGATAAAACATACAATGTCCATTTGAGCTACCCCATTCACGATTAACCTCACAATATTTATTTTTCATCTTCTTCTCCCAAAATTAATTTTCATCCACCATCATCAACTTCCACTCATCCCATTAATTTTTCTATTCTCCACAATTATGTGCAAGAAAACAATTTCAAAATAATCTATTTTTATTATATTGTTATGATAAATTTTTTCATTATGAAAAATACATCTCCTTCATAGGCATCGGTTAACACTAAATCTTATCCACTAGTGGAAAAATTTTATTCTTGAATAAGCATGACATGTGTATATTTAGAGACCCAATAATACGCATTAAAAGTGAATTCATTAACTTTTATTATTAGAATGATTTGTTTCTTCTTGAAATCCATTTCTATATAGTTGAAAGTAATGTAAACCATGGCTTCTAGAACTATCACCATAGAGCATAGTATAAAAGATATTATTGTTTTAAAAGAATTGAAACAACAAAATTATAATCATCTAATTGATGTTAATCACACGTAATCCAATCCAATATATATATATATATATATGTACATGGAAAATACCTCTTCAATAAATAGATAACACTACCAAGAAAATACTCAGTTCATCTTCCCCTCTCATTCTCACAAGTTAGAGTACCCAAATAGCAGATGGATATTACTACCCTATTCATTTCTATTATCAACTGGTAAGGGATTATATATATAAATGAATATGTGTTATCATCAAATATGCATTCTATTAAAAATGAGGAATTCATATAATGAAAGCGTTTTCAAAATATATTCATGTAAGGGAATAAAAATATGTGTATATTATTTTCTAACATTCATCCTTAGTTATATTATAGTAGGGAAGGTATGTATTCTCAATCATATAAGATAAATTAATTAATTTCGAATATAAAATATTAATTGTACTTCTCATAAGATGTATGATTTTATTTTTTTGATTTTATATATTTTTATATATACTTATATATATACAAACATTCAATAGTTTTTGAAATATTTGAATGTGTAAAAAATTAATGTAAGAAAATTTTACTTAATTAAAAATCATTATCCTTTTCAAGATGATATTTTCAAATAGTGATATGAAGAATTTTATTCTTTAAGAATGTTACAATGTATAATTTTATATGGGAAATAAAATATTGCATTCATAATTGTATGATAAGGGTTTGATTTATTTTATCATATTATTTTATATGAATAAAATTATGTATATAAATATATTTTGAAAAGTATTTTTTTATCAATATTATTTATGTTATTGATTTAAAGCATCACACAAATATTTTTATAAAAAATGATATTTCCAAAAATCCAATCATTTTAATTTTGTGAATTTTTATCTTATATCTTTATTAAATGTTAAATTTTTAATGATAATGTTTATCATTTTATGTCAAATTTAAATAAGATATATTTCATGATTTTTTCAATGAATTTTAGAATACATGGATCTAAATTATTCATTCATTTTTTATTAATAATTTTATGAAAAGAAAAATTGAGAATGATTTTGATTTTTCAAATCTAGTAGATGATTTCCTATGAATATATATATATATAAAATTAAATATGTAATAATAAAATATTATTTTTTTAAAACAAATAATACTATAAAATATACATACATATATATGTATGTCATGAACATAATGTTGTTTTATAATTATGGACATCAAAATTATAAAAAGGATAGTGAATTGTGAAGAAAACACATTCCACTATATTAGGTGGACCAAGAGAGCCTCTAATATTTCAATTGGACCCATTATTTTGTTATCTCATATTTCATTATATTTGTTGATAACTCACTCTATTATTGTATAATGATAATCATTTTCACAGTGTAAGTAGTTTCATATGTACTATATTTTTTTAATAACCTAATCATTTTAATGATTATAAGAATTTTTTGACGGTGAATTTATTTTCAAAGCTATTATAATATATTAAAATAATATGTATTTTACAATAGATTATGATTTTTAATGATTTATTTCAATATATTTAATTTTTCAAAATTAAATTTTTATCCCAAATCCATGTTTTGATACACTATAATAATATTATCTATAATTATATATATATAATATTTTATTTTAATTAATGAATTTTTTTTTTCAAAAAGGGCTTCCAATTTTTTTTCAATAATGGTTTTCAATGTTTTTGGAAAACCCTATTGTAGGAAATTGTGTATATCATAGGCTTAAAAATATTTGGATCATTTAATAGTTAAATAATGTTAATATTTGATACGATTCTTGAAATAGAAAATTCTAATAGCTACATTTTTATTTTTTTTTAAACCATAATAATATGTAATATTAGTCCTTTTACACCAAATCCTTGACTGTAAAAGATATTCAATTTTATAATGGAATATATATTTTATATTAATTTAATAATAAAAATAAATAGCATTATATTGTACTTGGTATAGTATCATGGATCCCTGGTAGTTAAAACTATGGAAATTAATTAATAATTAAATTTTTTAATTTTATTAGTTCCATTTAAGGAATATATACTAATAATAGAATATTGATGTATATTTTCAACCACAAAGTTTTAAAGAAGATACCATTATGATGGATGAAACTGATCAATGATTATTATTGTATGATTATATACTATATTTTTTTAAAAATAATGATACATACTCGTTATGATAAAAAATAATTCCATATTAATCGTGTAGATTTTGGATATTGAAACATTGGTTAGTTTTTTGAGTAATTTTGTCCTGTGATATGTAGATACAAGAATATCATATTTATTAGGTTTTAATAAATTATAATTGACTCAGATTGAATTATTCATTAACAAAGGAAGACCATGAGTAACATGACCAAGTGAGATTTATTAAGAAGTGTGTGTTACCTAATTTTAATTTTGACATAGAAGGTGTATTGAGATTTATAATATTATTATTTTTCCTTAGTAATAACCATTTATGTTGAAAATTATTCAATGAAGCTCATATTTCTCAATTTTCTATTCAATATAGTGGAACCATGTCTTAAGGATCCCTTAATTTGTGTATATGGTTATGTTGAATAAATTATATATATTTTATATAAATATGATATTTTCGATATGTCCGTAGGTTAATGGAATAAGTAATTCAAATAGAATGATTCATTATATACTAAAACCATATTAGAAATGGGAAAATGTATCCCTGGGTTTCATAATATAGTTTCTAAATAAATATTAATTTAATATTGGTATTTTTATATTTTCCATCATTTAAATAAATATATTGATTTCATTCATTTTTATAGATATTTTTTCTTTTAATTTAGAATTATTTTCTACATCATTAGGATATAGTATGGTTACATATAGTTCTTATCCCCACAGTATGTGACCATGATACCAAGATTTCATTAAATTTTTATAACAGAGTTCATAAATAATTAGGTATGAAATTAAATGTCAATACATCATATAATTCTCAATCTGGTTGACACCCAGAAAGAATAATTAAACAAATAGAATAAATTAATTATTCTTTATTGATAGATAACCAGAGATTATGGGATCATCATTTTTCATTTGTTTAGTTTTATTAGAAAAATAATTTTTTTTGCAGTGTAATGATGGATTCTTTTGATTTATTTTGTGGAATGTAATGTTGGTATCGTTCATTTTTTGAGATGATGTAGGGGAAGTGAAGATGATGGGTCTATAATTGGTAGAGGGAACGGTTGAGAAGGAGTTTATGATTCAATAACCTATAAGTATATATAACAATGTATAGAAATATTTTATGGATAACTAAAGGAAAGATAATTCTTTCTAGGAAGGTGGTCATGTCATTGTTAAGGTGTCTCCATATAAATGTGTTTTAAATTTCAGTACAAAGGGGGATGTTATGTCCATCGATTTTTAGTACATATTTAATCCTATAAAACGTGAAATTACACATAGTGTATAATTTTATTTGAATTTATACAAGGTACACAACATTCTATATGTAATATTTTTTTAATGCTATGTGTTATAGATGCATCTCATGTTTTAACCCTAATGTAGTTTAGTTGTAAGAGAAACCCTCATAAGAGGGGAACCTATTAATTTTATTTTCTAGGGAAACAAGTTGTCATGGAACAAAGTAATTACCTAGATTATGGTATTTGGATAAAACCTTGTAGCTATGAAAGGAACATGGGAGTCTAAAAATTATTTGAGGGAAACATATCTCCACTTATTTAATACGTGAAAAAATTGTGGGGATGCAATTTCCAAATGGGGTATGAACATAAAAATTTAGTTCATATTAGAATAAAATAATTTCAAGTCCTATAATTAATTTTTTTTAATATTTTCAACAATCATATTCATTGTATTAATATTAATGAACATTTCTATCATATTAGAAAAGTATTAATTCGAACAAAAATGGAATTTCTTGTATTATTTTATTTTATGTTAACGTTTAATTATAATTTATAAATATTAAATGAATAAAAATTAATTTCAATTATTAATTCACCATGTAAATATTATCTTATGATAGATATTTGAGAATTTCTGGAAAATACTTCCTTTCCAAAGAAGAGTAAAAACATTAATTTTTATATAATAACTTTTTATATTATATGTAAATTTAATTAAATTTAATTATTTTTTGGAATTTATTTATTTATTTTTAAATTATAATTATTCAATTATGGGTTTTAAATAATTTAATACATAAAATTTGAATAAAATCATTTTATATTTAAATGGACAGATTTCTGGATTTTTTTTTTCATTTTTCATATTTAATTTTAAAATAAAAAATTATACTATATTTTATTTGAATTTTTATTAATGGATTCCATATATATTTATTATCTGGTCAAATGTTTTAAAATATATAAATTTTTTTTAATGTGAATGGCAACCTTTGTAATTAGTGTTACTATAATAAAAGATAAATGGGTTATTTGAATAAAAAACAAACTTCTAAGGACTATAAAATAACCCATGAATATGAAATTGTTTATTTTATTAGACAAATTTGTTCATAATTATCCATTATATATATATATAATTTTTATCATTTTTTTATGCTCTTATAAGGTTTATATTATTTTATTTTAATAAATTCAATAAACGTCACATTCTTTTTTTAGTAAAAAAATATTTTTAACATGGTGATAAATACAGGATAAGTTCAGTTATAAATATAAGTTTGAAATTTACATTTTTTTCTTCATCATGGTAATTTTCTTGATTTTTTGAAAATTAATTTCCCTAAATGATTATGCAATTCTTATGTAGTGATTATTTTTTAATTGGAAATATAAATTATATTATAATTATTTTAATTATGAAGAATAAATGAGATAAATTAATTTTTTAGATAACTATAGATTTTTTTTCATTTTTGAATTAATTTTATTTTATTTCAATGACTTGGAAGGTATTATACAATGTAAAGTAACTGATTATCCAAAATTTATCATTATAGATTTTTAAGAAAAAAATATTGTATTAAATGATGTAAAATTTCAGAAATATTATATTTTTTAAAATCAAACGATTTTGGGTAGATTAATCATCCATAGTAATTTTTTTATATAAAAATTATTATCCCATAATATATAGAAAAGTATAATATTTTATTAATTTTAAAATTGGTTAAAAAAGGGTTAACACAAAATGATAAGGGTAAAAATGTGCTCCAATAATTTATAATTTTTATTGGAGGATATTATTTCATTAAATAATGTAACTAAATTCTAAATAAATTTGTTTTTATACATTTATAATTGAATCATAATTAACATTAATTTAATATTTTGAGAAATTACAAGATTTACCCTACCCTCTATTATAAAAGGGAATATTTATTCCTATTTTCATCATATTTCAATACCAATTTAGATCATACACACAATAAAAATACCTTCATAGAATCAATCCACCCATTATATAGGTTATCATATAGGAATAATTCCAAACATAGAGGACATTAAGTATTAATTAATGAATAATTTCCACAGAAGACATATAGTTTTTAACCGCATGTGTTAAGTATATTTCATCTTCCACATAATTCACATATTATATAAAAATTAATAAATCAAAAAATAGTTTATTATATATAATGAGGTTCCATTGTGTTAATTTTACACTCTATCTCCATCTCATATTCCATAAAATCGAATGAACAATATTTGTCATTATCGAATATTTCCACATCACAAACTAATTTAATTTGATTTCCATCACCATATATCCTTTATGGATTATTGTAATGGTATTAATTTTTTTAATAAGACACTAATGAAATACATATCTCTATTCAAAGCTAATATTTCTTTTAGCATTTACCATTCTATACACCTAAAATGATAAAATCAAATTTGTGGATAGGTGTTGTACTACCCATACAAAATAATTTGATTATTCATTCATCACGAAATCACATAGTTGATATAAATTTAAGTATAATAAAATAATTAATAAGATTTATATAATATATGTATTATCAAGAAATATGAAATAATTTTTAAAATTTTTCTATAGATTTTTTTTAAAAATTTAAATGTTTCTCAAACCTATATATAACCTTTCATATCCATGATTGTAACATATTTACATTTATAATAAATCCATTTTTTCCATTAGAAGTATTATTAATATATAAGAATGATAATAGTTTGATTATTGTTATTTTTAATGTTTTTAAATGATTCCCACGTTGACCACAGTAAAACAAAAAAGGCATTTTCAACATATGAATTGCATATCTTCCAAAAAATTGATATAACACTAAACGATTAAGTAATTATATATGCCATGGAAGTAAATAAAATAATAGGAATAATAAACATAACAATATTGTTGATGATTTAATAAATTTATATTATTTTAACTTATAACAATGTAAAGAACATACATGATTTGTCGGAGTTGAGGAAATGAACATTATTTGAAACACCATCTTTTAATATTTCCCATATAAATTTAATTATATTATATATATATATTTATAATGTTATAGAAGATATTATATGGAAATCATATATTTATAAATGTAATTTTATGTGTATTTTGATGTAATTTAGTAGTATTTCAAGTGTAATCAACTTAAACTGTTTTTTGGCATAATTTACACAAGGAAGAAATATTTTTATTTTAAAGTATACATGAAAATTTAAATTTCCACCTCCATAATAATAATTTAATGTTTATAATCTACAAAAAACAATTCGTTTTATTTTCAATGGAAAAAATTTAATCTATTTTTCTAGTTATTTTTCCAAGTGAAAATGTGTTTTTCATAGAAAATGGTTTCCTGATATATGAAATTTGTTATCACACATATTTAAAATAGTTTTCGATTAGTTTTATTAAAGATATGTTCATTAGATATTATTTAATATAGGGTGATACCAATTATATATAAGAGATTATATAGATCATATGAGGGGTTGGGACCCATTATAGCTTATGGGTGAGCCATATATAGATTATAAGATGGTTACACCTAGATAATGGTCCAATGGATTGGGTGAGGATTATATTATATAGTTAATTATATTATATGTTAGACATATGGAAATTAGGATTTTTAGGGTATTTTATGGGTTTTTATTTCATTATTACACGAGCCACGTCTATGAATTTCTTATTAGTGAGAATTGATATTCATAATAATTTATAGATTAAAAATTGTATTATAGTGATATTTATAAAAGAAAATATGATTCTATAGTTAAAATGTTATGTTGTTTATCTATATGTTTTTTTCAAAGAATTATTGGGTTTCAATGGGTATAAAGGATTTCATTTCCTTGTGCACTTCATTGACTTTTTTTGGGTGATCCCAAAATTTAAATTTTTTTCAAAGTATTTAAAGATGGGTAATAGAATGGTATAAGTCATGTTGAAGGTCTTGATGATTTTTATTTAATATTAATTTTTTTATTAAATGATTTATGTTTTTGGTAAAATGAAAACTAATTAGATATGTATACTTTTAATTAATATGGGTTTTTATTTAATAGTTTATACCTTCCTCTATATATCTAAACTAAAAAGAACAGTGTGAGTGTAAGTATGTTAATTATAGTTTAAAGTATCTTAAATTTTTAATGATTATGGTTGTGTAATTAAAAATTTGTTATATATATATATATAATATGGTTTATCATCCCATTATTATAATGTACAATTATTTTTTATAGGAAAATTCCTTAAATATAACAAATTAATATTGAGTATATTATATATTTTCCTTTAAATTATTTCTTTAGTGATTTAGCTATAGTTAAAAATTATATCAATGTATAATTAATTAATATTACTTTATTTATTTATATATATATTTCATTATGAGGATTTATATGTTCATATACAAAAAACAACGCATCTTCATTATAATGATCATATTTTTTATTTATATTTTTTACATAAAAACATGTTTTTTGGTTTCACTTTATATTGGTTTTTAGTGTGGAATAATTTATTCAATACAGTATTATATAATAGAAAATATATATTATAATATGATTTTTTTACACTCTACCCCATTAAATAAATTGAATCCTACCTTTTTTAATTTATATTACTATTGCATATAGATTATAATATACCATATATAATCATAATTAAGGTAAATTGTTTAATTAACTATCAATGACTTTACATGGGTGTGACTACAAACCTCTTACCATGATTGAGTATTAAGACCCTTATAATGAATTTGAAATTGATAAGTACTCCATATTAATCCTTCTACTAATATTTTAACATATGATAGTTTAGGATATAAAATATGACTTCCTTATTTTATAAATTGATATAGGATATATATAAAGATAGATAATAATATTCGAAAATCCCATACTATAATGGAATAATAATTAAATTTTGACAAATAAAATCACTTAAAACTTTTAATACTTGTGAAATTACAATAAAACAAAAGGCATTATCGATTAATAAAATAATTGGGGTAGTGATTTGATTCTATTACAAAATATCCCTGATATATTGGTGTTGATAGTATAAGATTCAAATACATAATAAATGTTACTATTGAAACATTATTGTGTGGGTGATATATTATATAGGACTTTTATAAAATAAATTACAGTGGATGACCCCATTTTATCATTCCAAAATAAGAATCTTTATAGATAATCATTCTCTTGATGAAATTTATTTTTGTTTTGTTGAATAAATCATTTGGGTTCTTCATAACATAATTATAAAATGTATCTTGTTGAATTTATTTTAATAGCATGTGATTTATAATTCTAATATCAATAAAAAATAAAATTCTATTATATTATATTTTTATATATTCTCTTAGGAAATTGTTTTTAATCTATATCATACCGCTACTTTAGTGTAACCTTGATATTTCTCACATCATCTCTAACATCATGTCATTGTTCATTAATATGATCAACAAATGTTCTATATTATCTATTGTGAAAATTTTCCATATAATCATTGGATATTACATTATAAATATTATATATTATGTTAAGGAAAATTAATTACTTCATCAAAGGAAACTATAGTCACAAAATAATAAATTAATGATGTACATATTTAACCTTACTTATGAGTCAAATATTAAACCTTCACTCAAATACATTATGACAATTGATACAGATCCTGTATTTCATCCAAATATTATCCAATAAGTATTTCAATCCAAGATTGCAGTTCGGCCCACATGTCACGAATCGAGAAAATAGTTGTTGAATACTCAAAAAAACTTTTACAAGGATATTACCAATGGTGGATCAATTACAAATGTTTTATTCACATTTTTTACATGATGATGATATTATTTTTATGAAACTACTCACTAAATATATTAAAACTACTCGAATTTTTTACATATATTTATTCAGGTCAAATAGGTTTTAACCAATTATGTATTGACATATTCCCTAAAATAAAATTACTCATATATAAAAACATTATAAATGCAAATTTGATACCAAATTAGATTCCCCTTACTTGTTCTCTATAGCATAGTTCATGGAACACATACATTACAACAAACTCTTATTCTGTGTGATATGAATGAAACTATTGATTCTTATATTTCTAATTAATCAAACATTACATCTCACAAAAATATGATAGCACCATTTTTCAATGCTTCTAGTGCATATAAAACCATGAAAAATAAATTTAATATTTTAATATTTATATAATAATTTATATCCACTCATAAAAATATATAATTTTCATTTGTTATACTCATCTCTATAACCCATATAATAAATACATAATATAGGGTTCAATGTAGATGATTCCTAAAATAATCTTGAGAGATAAAAATTGATGATAATAAGTTATTTTAAGATAAGTATTAGTGAATGAGATCATAGTGTGTCCCCATTAACAGAACAATAAAAAATTATACAAAAATAAAAATGTGTCCAAACTAACAAATTTGGGCAGATGGATCATTTAATAACCTAAGACATAATTTATCATAACATAATAATGTTTCAAACCATTTCATTATAGAATACACAAATTATTGAATATTATTTTTACTATCGTGGATCACTTATATGATAGTTATATTCAACCACATCTATAGAATCACATTACCTCTGAACGACGATAACACATTTCCGTATAGCTACCCCATGCAATTCAAACAATCTAGATAAATCATTGTCCTTAATTTTGGTGTATTACACATTCATATATTTGACAAAACATAACTACAACCAAGATCTTACCAAAACATTGGGGCGCTATCAATTTAACTAACATTTTCATTAAATCAAAATAAAAATTTTAATGCATATATATCATAGACTCCATCCAACATCATATATTAATATACAATATTATACAGTTTATGGGATGTGATAAGTGTGATTCACACCTAAATAGCTCCAAAATACAACATCAAACGTCTAATGGTATAACAAACTAGACATACCACCATAGAAACATGAATATTTTTCTCCCCAACCAAAACATCATCTAGTACAACACATAATTAGTGAATATGTTAATGAAACTCTAATTGGAATATAAAAGAGAACCATTCTACAAAATTTATATTAGAATTATCTGGAACATCATCCTCAAAACTCAAAAAAATTTCTCCGAACTGAGGGGTATACCCTCCAATGACCTAAGATGTAATTAAAATCATTTGGATTCCATCACACCACTCCTTGAACACAACTAAAAATGACTATGTCTTTACTCATTTGTAACTCCTCAAGAAAACAATTCACCGATCGATGATAAAAACATTTTTATTGAATATTTTATTTTTTTTAAGTGTTAAAACTTTTTCAAATTGTGTTAAATATTTTTACATACCAAATATTTGGGATTAGATCATATATATTAAATTTTAATGGAAATTCCAGTTTTCCACATTGTATTGCACTGTAGTATATTGACGATATATTTTTTTTTAATTATTAGTTTTATGTGATATTTTCAATATGTGTTCCTCACATAATTAGATACTACTTTTTTACTAGTACATTAGAGATAAAACATGAATTTGGTGGAACTAAATAGACCATGATTTCCAATGTGTGCTGGACCCGCCAGATTTGACATCAATTTTGTATTTGGTCCATAACATATTCATCCTAGCATAGATGAGACCCAATGTTTGAGAGGATATCAACTAACCAATTTTTCACAAATAAATATTCTGGAATATTAGCTGGTGCATGAGATTTGGAGGTGAAATGAGAGGTTAACATTGGATTAAAATATTTGGCAGAGATTTCACATTATGAATTTAAACCTCACTAAACATAGCCTCACCTCCTGTCTATAAATTAATTTTTTTCACATTTAGATGGGTAGGAACATGAATTGGGATGTTTAGGGAAGAAGATATGTGGAGCCACTCCAATTATCCATCAATTTCATTAAGGGAACCTCTTTATGGAAGGATCCCTTCGACGAAGTCTTCTTTATCTTATTCGTGTTGTAAGACTTTTTTTTGTGTAATAAATTCCATAGTTGTTCATTAAATTATTCCCTTTTTACTATGTTTTGTTCATTTATCTTCCTCATTATTCTTCCTATTTGGGCTATAATCCATGAGAAGAAAAATGGTTGGGATATACCCTTTCTGAACTCTTGCAAAAGAAAAACGTTTTCTACAATTACTACACCGCCCATGAAAGTGTAGTTATTTTTCTTAATCGTTATAACTATAATCGTCATAATTAATTTATTTTGAATCAATGAGATAATTTAATTCACTTAATATGATCAATGAATTGTGTTTTTAAATTACAAGAAACTATATATGAAATTTAACAATTAACATAAAAATACGTGAGGTTGAGAATTTGTATAAGTTGTTGTATCGCCAACTAAATCGGTAAAAAAGACCATGTCGGATAAATTTATAGAGATCAAATATAATTCATAAAATATGATCATCATAATATTCCAGAATGAATGTGGGACCTATTTTATCACTGACCAAAAGTTATTTTTAGATCATTAATCCAAGCGGGGTTCCATGATTGCATGTTTCAAAGCTAGCCAAGGGTTTAATTAATTTCATCTTTGTGGTTGTGTTATTTATTTTAGGTTTCAGTGGTTAAAAAATTAAGGGATCATAATGAAGTGGATATTTATTTAAATTATAAATATATATAATTGAATTAAGTGGTATTATTGGATTTATTATGACTTTTAAAATATTTTCAAAAAAACATCTTCTAGTTGGGTTTTATTAATCGAACATCATTTCAAAAATAAAAACAGAAAAATATATTCTTATTCTAGAAAACATCTTCTAGATTTATAAACGACTAAAATATACCATCCTCTTAATTAATATTATAATTTACTTTTATTTTATTTTCAAAATACCTTTAATATGTTGTTAAATTTACTTCCTCCTTAGAGAGACGACCTTGGTCCGCCAATCCACTGCACCTATGTACCCAACAATCACATATCATTTGAATGTGCCCATGACAATGCCATTAAAATTAGATCCTTTTTCAGGGAGTCATGTAATTATTTAAACCATTTATAGGTATTCCTTTAAATTTTCTTTTTATTATTTTCATCTCTTCATTCATCATTCATTACCCAACTTGTATTTTACTTTTTCTCTTGTTTTCTTATTCTTCTTCTTTTTTGACCATTAACTCAGACTTCTATTTTGTATTTTATTATGATCCACATTTTTTCTTTTTTCTTTTTCATTTATTTATTACATGAAATAATCTCAATGATCCTTTAGATATTGATCTTGATATGGAATGCAGCCTTAGGACTTGAATAAGACATTCTCAGTCTACGGGATGATTTGACATTCAACTGGTTGGAGAATTCCTCCACTCCAATAACATTGAAATTAGAAAAACATTTAAGTCTAAATTAAAACAATAACTAATGGATGAAAATTATATAAATTTTCTTAATATAAGTATTCTATAATTGTTTGTACCTATATTAACTATCAACCAAATTGCATTGCATACCCAAATATTGAATCAGACATTGAAATGGAATATGATTTAATTCATCTTCTTCCAACATTTCATGGATTATGTGGTGAGGATCCAAATAAACATTTAATGAATAAAATGTGGTTTTCTCAACCATAAAACCAATAAATTTTTCTTGATATCAATTCAATCTAAGAGAATTCCAATTCTCATTTGACGGAGCTGCAAATGATTAGAAGGATTATTTACAACATGAATATTTAACTAGTTGGAATGATTTGAAACATATTTTCATCCATAGAATTTTTCCAGCATCAATAAAAACATCCATTCATAAAGAGATATTAGGGATCATGAAAGCCCAAGTGGAGTCAATGTACGAGTTAGTGTAGTGATTAAATAAGTTGTTTACAAGCTTCCCAAATCACCAAATCAGTGAGCAACTCCTCATCCAATACTTATATGACGAACTCACACCTATGGAGAGAAGAAAGGTTGATGCTTCAGATATAGGATTAATCATGTAAAAGAAATTTGTATATTTACATGCATTAATGGACATGATAGCCCAAAACACTCATAAATTTGGTGATCAAGGTACACGACATGTTAGAAGAGTATATCATGTACTCCATTTTTCTTTTGAGAGTCATTTTTCTGATAAAAAGTTGGATGAATTTACCACTATGGTGAGGTAGACTGATTTTTTCTCAGAAACCTTCCCAATCAACTAATATGAGTCCATGTGGAATTTTCTATGAAACATAACACCCAACTGGATATTGCCCCAAAACAACAAGAAACAGAAGATTGTGCAGTAGTGTTTCCTAGGAGAACATATCAGCAGCCACAACAACCATATCCCCAAAAGAAGTTTGATTCCTTTTCATCAACATAAAACCAAGGGTGGAAGGATTAATCTGACACGAGTCCTGTATATGGAAATCAACAAAGGCCCCCTTTTCATCAAAACTTTTAGCAGCCTCCGCCTTACCAGCAGGGTTTCCAACTACCCCAAAGGATATTTGAAGCCCAAGCATCAACAAGACAACAACAAGGGAATTCCCATCCCATGGTATATTTTTACATAGATGACCTTTTGATGGAATTTTTTTAATCAACAGATTGAGTTGATGAGTCAATGATCAACGCTAAAGCAGTTTAAGACACAAATGTGCCAGATTACTACTCCCCACCATGAACTAGTAATGGTGAAGCCTTGAAATATTCCTTCCCAACCTACTCCAAATACCAAATGGAATATTATTTCCATCCCATTAAGAAGTGGGATGAAATCAAATGATACATTTCCACCTATCATTCCATTGGGATTCACCTCAAATCCATAAAATCGACATTCCACCACATCTATTGATAATCCCAATGAGAAAGATAAGGGTATGAAAATGAATGATAATATTATTCCTAAAACCGATCATTTTTCATATAGTGTTTTATGAACCAATAATATTTCTACATATGCTATGAAAAAGAAGTTTTTGATACATTTAAATCTGTGGAGATTGACATACCATTACATGAAGCCACTAAAGAAATACAATGGTATGCCAAATTCATAAAAGAACATTGTACCAATAAAAGAGGGCTAAAGGGAAATGAGAGGATCAATAATGGAAGGAATTTTTCATCACTCATGAAACCAACTCTAGGAATTCCATCAAAGTTCTAGGATCTGGGGACATTCACCATACCATGTAGCAAAGGGTACTTTCACTATTCTAATGCTCTTGTTGATTTGGAAGTTTCTATAAATGTGATGCCTCACTATTTATTTTCATCTTTAAAGGATGGTGAGTTGAATCCCACAAGAGTAGTTGTGAAATTTGATAATACCTCCACAACATATCCCACATGATTCCATGAGGATGTACTTGTTCAGTAAAGAGACATAATCTTCCCAATATATTTTTCATGCTTACCATGGAGGATAATCAGGTTAGTTATAATTCTCCCATTAGCATAGGTATGAACTTCATCAAAACTTCAAAAACTATCATTAATGACAATTAGGATAAATATTCCATTCATTTTGGAGATAAAGTAGTGATATTTAATGTAAAGGACTCCATGAAGTAACTCTCCGAGTACCATTCTGCATTTGTTATATCCCATTTTGAACAACCAAATAATAACCCAATGGAATTTGATTTTCCTATGATTATGGAGATTATGGGAATAGGTTAAATTTTTATGTCTTAGAGTAATTCCTATCCTATTTAGATGGCACACGACACTCTAAAATTTTATTTTGAAATGGATACATATTTTGATTTCGGTCATGATTAATTAGATTATGACATGGTTGTGGAGTATGATGAAGGATTTGACTGTATATTCTTTGATTTTGATGTTGAATATTCTGATACTAATATGCATTGTGCACATATTTTAATTCCTTCAGTTTATACATCCATACATCATCCACTAATTTGGAACTCAAGCCACTACCACAAAATCTAAAGTACTCATACTTTTATGTGATGATAAATTGCCTGTTATAATGTCTAACTACCTCTCCCTTAAAAATGACAAATGATGAGTTAGTTCTAATGAGGGTTCAAAACAACTGTCGTGTGTGAATTGATTATAGGAAACAAAATTATTCCACTCAAAAAGACCATTTCCCTCTCCCATTTATCAATCTGATGCTTCAATGTGTTTCTAGAAAAACATAGTAATGTTTCATGGATGTATTTTCTTAAAATATTCTGGTTCCTATTACTCTAGAAGAAAAGGAGAAGACAACATTCACTTGTTCATTTGGTACTTTGGCCTACCGAAGGATGCCATTTGGACTTTGCAATCCCCCCGGTACCATCCAGAGATACATGGTGAATATTTTTTCTAATTTTATTGATACCTTCATGTAGGTATTAATGGGTGATTTTATATTGTTTGGGCCTTCATTTAATTATTCTAACTCTTGTTTTTAAGGGTTTTGAATCTTTGTATAGAGAATAATCTAGTTGTAATCGTTGCAAACTACCATTTTATGATAAAACATTCAATTGCCTTAGGGCATGTGGTTTACAAACATAGGATAGAGGTAGATATATCAAAGGTAAATATTATTTCATCCATACCCTATCCATCATATTTTTTTGATGTTAGATATCTTATAGGGAATGTGGGATTTTATTGGTGCTTCATCAATTATTATAGAAAGATTTCCCTTTATATGTCATGATAAATTCAAAAGGATTCTGATTTTTTGTTTGATGTTTCTTCCATGAATTCCTTTGACGATATAAAATAGTCTCTAAACACTCAACCCATCAAAAAACCTCCATAGTGGGATCTTCCTTTTGATATTATGTTTAACACCACAATCATCACATATTGAGCTGTCTTATCTTAGAGTGTGGAGGGACGTTCAAATGTTATCACCTATGCATCGTGTATATTGGATTCGGCCCAATCAAATTACAAAACCATGTAATATGAGTGTCCTTATATCATATTTGCTTTATATAATTAATTTTCTTTTTTATTGGGCTTTAAATTACTTGCTTTTTCTTACCATACTTTCTGATGTACTTATTGAGGAAACCAGATCCAAAGCCTGGGCTTATCCTATGGATGCACCTTCTTTATAAATTTGATATTGAGATAAAAAAACAAGAAGCGGTCAAAAATCATGATGGCAGACCACATGATTCGGTTTACAAATTCACTAGATAATGACACCAAGGACCAAGTATCACTTTGGGATACGTTTCCTGACGAGAATATTTATTCCATGTAAGGTACGCATCCTTTGTATGCTAATTTATTTAACTACCTTGTCTCCTTTGAAATTACTACAAATTTAATGAAAAATCATGTCCAAAAATTAACGCGCAAGTCTATGTTATTTTTTGGGGATGACCCCTACATCTAACGCATGTGTAATAATCAAGTTATTGGAAGTGGTGTTCCTAATCAGGAGTTTGAGACTGTTCTATAATTTTGTCATACATTTTCTTGTGCTGGAAATTTGGGACCCCAACTGACTCCTAGGAAAGTCTTAGACTTTGGATCATATTGACCTAGTATATTCCATGATTCTCATTTGTTTTTTATGTCATGCTCTTGTTTCCACCACAATGGGAACATTTCTATGAGTCACGAGATGCCCCAAAATCCCATACTATTAAGTGATATTTTTGATGATTGGGGAATTGATATTATGGTTATTTTTTCTAGTTCATTTGGTTTTTTTTATATTTTGGGTTTTTTTGATTATGTGAGAAAATAGGTTGTGTCTAAAGCCACCAGGACTGATGGTTCTCATGTTTTTGTGGACATGGTCAGAGCATAAGTTTTTTGTAGGTTTGGAGCATTGAAGTTCATCATCAGTGATTATGGGACACACATTTTCAATAGTAATTTGGCTTCCCTATTTAGATTTATGGGGTGACACATAAAAAATCAACAACATACCGCCAGAAAAAAATGGCCAGGTTAAGGATTCAATAGGGAGATAAACCAATTTGGAGAAAAACGTGAAACCAAATAGGAAGGATTAGAAAATGTGAATTGATGATGGATTGTGGGCTTATAGAATAACATACAAGACACCCGTTAATATTTCTCTATTTCAGATTTTTTTGGGAAAGAATTTCATTACCCCGTGGAAGTTGAGCATCAAGCATATTGGGCTATAAAGAAATGTAACATGGATTTGGCCCAATCTGGAATACAAAGGAAGTTTCAAATTACAGAGCACTAGGATATTCAATTGTCTTCATATGGGAACTGAAGGCTCTACACAGTAAGGTCAAAAGAATCTCATGAAAAAATGATCCAGAATAGACAATTTCAAGTTAGAGAGAAAGACTTTGTATATAGTTCAATACTGAAGCTGATGCATTGTACGTAATGTTCTAGGTTTTTAAGTCATTTTTTTGTGACTAATATTTTTTTTATAGTGCAGTGGAGGTCACAGAATAGGAAAAATGAAGTATATATACAGTCATGTGAACACATATGATGAAATATATTGAGGGGTTCCTACTAATGTAGTGGATTTCATTACACTGCATGACCCTATCATCACTTGAGCATATTATGCTATTTCTAAAAAATTAAAATTTATATTATTGGTCAGATTTAAAATTATAAATTTCATATGCATATATAAACTTATAGACAATTAATTATTTTCGATGTGGGTGAGGGGAAAACATTTTGGGGTTGATATTTAGGATTTTTATTTGTATGTTTTATGTGTATTTTCTATTAAGTTATTGGATAAAATATTAAAGGAAAAAAAATCAAAAAAAAGAAATATATATATCATGTAACATTGTCGTGTGGAACAAATATAAATTGCATGTTTTGAAAATTCATTGGTATAAATATAAGCCTGAGTAAGATTTCATCATCAAAGGTTCAATTTATTAAAAATTGAAGTCATCGATGATATGAATGGTTGTGTCATTATAAAACCTTTTAGATATTGAAATCATCATTTGTGATATTTATTAATGGTAAATTATTGCATTGATTTATCCACATAATTTGTCACACAATCATGATGTTTGAAACTCTATTACCCAATTTAATTTATATTCATTATATGTAATTATTTATCGCTTATAACATGGTCTTTACATACATTCATTTATGTTTTAATTGTTTCCATCACTGTATCCGATTGACATATGTGTGTGAACCTAATATATGACTATTTTATTCCCTAAAAATATTTACAAATGATTTCCAAGAATCGTAAAATAAATCAATAATGAGGGGAGTTAAAAATATATAACATGTGGGGATATTTTGGTCAGCAGATCATTGATTGGCTTCTGAGAATGCTTAAATGAGAGGGATTTGGAATTTGATTTCAAAGGATATTGAACAGGTTTTGTGGAAAATAATTAGGTAAGAAGAAATTATTATTATTGACCTGATTATACTAAATAAACGGTGGAGAGACAAGATTGTAATTGTCAGCACACACACATGTGGAGAATCAGGGGCATAGTAAACCCATGACTTATTTCAATATGATTAGTGTTATGAATCTAACAAGATTTTTCATTCTAAAAATTTATGAGAAAATGAATTTAATATTTATTGCTACTTACTCTTGATGGTATTCATATTTTTCGTATATTTGAAATTTGGATTGAGAAATATGAATATGCATATCTTGTCACAATTTTTTCGAATACATGATAATAGGGTTTTCCTAAGAGTGTAAAAGGGTAAGTGTGGTGGGTTTGATAAAACACTTTTTTTTGAATAATTTATTGAGAATATATGATAAAATTTCCACATATTATGTTAAATATGTATATTTATAAATTATTTGGGATTGGATCATTCATGTTAAAATTTGGTGGAAATTACAGTTTTACCCTTTATAGTGCACTATAGTATTTCGATGATTAATATTTTATTATTAATTATTTGAAAATGAAATTTTGTAATTTTGTTCCTAAATTAATGGGATACAGTGTTTGGTTATGAAATTGAAGATAAAACATGACTGGGTTGGACTAAATGGACTATGAAGTCAAATATTGGCTAGACCTGCAAGATTGGACATTGGTTCTCTATTTGGGCCATAACATTTTAATCCGAACATAGATTGGGCCAAAATTTTAGAGGATCTCTACAACCCAATTTTGATCAAATTATTGTTTTTTAAGAACATCTGGTGTATGTGTTGGCCATATGAGTGGTGAAAGTTGGATTAAAATATTTTGAATATATTCTCCATTCACACATGAAACAACATTAAACAAAACCTCCCGTCCACTCTATAAATTAGCGTTTTTCACATTTTGAGTTTTTTGGATGTGAATTGTGAAGTTTAGAGAAGAGGATAAGTGGACCCACTCCAATTCTCAAAAAATTAAATAAAGGTATCTCTTGAAGCAAGGATCCCTTCGATGAAGCCTTATTCTTCTTCTTCTTAGTTTTATAATACTTTAGTTTGTGTAACAATCTCCTTAGTTATTCTTTAATTTATTATGTTTTACTATATTTTTTCAATTTATCTTCTAAATTATTCTTCCTCTATGGTATGTAATTCAATAGTGAAATTTAGATTGAGTTGTTGCCTTTATAAAAACATGAGAAAGAAAAACGTTTCTACGATGATGACACTGACTGTAGAAGTGTAGTTCTTTTTAGTAATCGATCTACCTCTAACCATCTTAAATAATTTATTTTAAATAAATGAGATACTATAATTAAATTAATATGATATATTAATTGTGTTTTTAAATTATATGAAACTATCTATACAATTGAATAATTTACACAAAAACACGTGAGGTCGGATTTTTTGTAAATTTGGAAATTGCAAACTGAAACATTAAAACAATACCTCGTGGGATAAATTTTTTGTGTTCAAATAAAATCCCTATGCTCAATTCGTCCAAATTTTTAAGAATTAGTATGTTCCTTAATTTAACACTAACCATAATCTATATTTTTAACATTAATCAATGTAGGGTGTCGTGATTGCATGTTTCAAAGCTAACATATGGTTTAATTGATTTATTCATGGTGGTTAAGTTAATTCTCATAGGGTTTAGGGGTTTACCAATTAATAAAACACAATGAAGTGGATATTGATATAAATTATAATGAAAAATATTTGAATAAAAAGATATAGTTATATCGATTACGCCTTAAAAAATATTTTCTATAAACATCTTCTAGTTGGATCTTTTTAATCAAACTTAATTTTATAAAATATACAATCTCATTCCATAAATTTTATTCTAGCCTTATAAATGATATAAAACCCATCCTATTAATTATTATTACATATTCCTTTTATTATTATTTTCAAAATACCTTTAATATGTTGTAAAATTTACTTCCTCATTTGAGAGACGACCTAGGTTAGCCACTATACTGCACCTATGTACCCAACAATCACATATCATTTGAAAGAGCCCACGTCAACACCTTTCAATTCTCATAATAAATTAATAATATATACTAATTTTATCCTGATTGATGGGAAATTAATTTTTTTAAAACAAATTGGAATCCATGAAAATAATAATTTAAATACACCCATCATCCAATATCTAACCCCAAAATAATTACTAATCAAAAACTAAAATTTATCATTCATATCCAAAATTTACATATTTGATATAATCTAACATCAATGGTTATATTATCCTCTTGTTCATAGTCACACAAACTGACATACCATCCAGTGTGTCATGCATCAATTAATCGAAGCACCAGCACATGACCAACAATTTTTCTCCATTTGTATTTTGATCCTACAAATAAAATATCCAATTTTTTATTTTCCTGTAATCCCAAATCCATCACCTATAAAGGAAAAATATGTCATCACAAAGTAAAAAACCCATCATTTTATAATGGAATGTGTTTATTTTTTTCACTCATTATATTCTCAAATGAACATCCAAAATCAATTAGGTTATGAAATCATATGGTCTGTCTCTCTAAACTCACACCTCGTTTCCAAATCTCTATCAAATGGATCAATTTATATAAATTATATATGGAATCTTATATTCAATTATCATAAACCGAAAAACACCTCTCATGAAGTGATCTCAAGGAAAGGTAGCTACATATACCTTTCATTTTCATTATATTTATGGTTTCACCATGCTTATGTATTAAACATTGAAGAAAATAACATCTAATAATATCATACCAAATTAATTTATCAACACATAAAATTTCAAATGTATTAAAAAACTTGAGATAACCCAACTCTCATGTAATCGTTGCATGCCAAATCATATATAAACCATAATACCCAGATCACTAAAATCCTAAGCAGCATCATTAAACTGTAGGATCTCCCACAAAACCCATACATTGTATCTTTTATAGGTCATATGTCATTTTTAACCCTCCACATCCATCCCAAATAGTACATGAAACCCCACAAGCTAACAAAAAAATCTAATTCTTATTAAACACATCATAAGTATCACATGTTAAATCATTATCCTTATTCAACATTAATTTTCAAATGAAAATACATATAAAAGACAACCCCATAAACAATCATGATATCACCTCTATTTATATCACTATTAGAATATGAATAATATGTTCAGTCATGTTAATGACTCTCCCTATTCATCCACATATGTGACTACAAACATTAGAATCAAAATATCATGATGTTCCATGTTGAGACTCTAAATATAGAATATACATCCTTAAGGATGAAATTATCATTTATATAAAATTATTTATATAATTAAATCACCCCATAAAATCTATTTCAATAATCCCATAGCCATATTTTTTAAGTTATACGTTTACTAAGAAGGGATATGGTAAAACACAATATTGGATGTTACAATCATATGTATTAACAAAAAAATATTACACTTTATGAAACAATAAAAAAATCACCCACCATGGGTTCATTAATATGGAATTAGATGCATGTACCAACCTAAAAAATTATCCTTATATATGTTATAGAGGGAACGTAAATGAATTCATGAAGTTGTATCTCATCATATAACATCATGCCCTCTCCCTAATAAGAAACTATTGTATTCTTTATATGATTATAAATTTTTGATTGATATGATAGACGATACTGATTTTAGTATCGTAATAATTATGCTCCATAAAAATAGGGGGTTGAATTGTATAAATTAAAAATTCAATGGAACTTATAATGATGAAGATTTTTAACATGGATAAAAAAGGTATTTCACAAAACCTCTAGTTCTACACAATTGCTTGATCCTGGAAGTATGATTCCGAAGATGAAATTCCAGAAATGTGGTTCTGAAAAAAAAATAAAACTAATGTTTAAAAAGATAAATATTCTACCTTAAATCATATATAATCTTACTAAATCAGAGTGTACAAGTCTAAAGAAGTATAATATAGTTATAATTTCTGCACCAATCAAAATGTAGTGGAAAAATTAAAACAAAACAAGTAAAAAGTATTAAATCTTTTAACCCAAAGAGAAGGGTATCTGAAAAACTCTAATAATGGTCCTTGGATTTATACTTTCAAAATATTTTGTCTTACCCACTCCAGGGTAAGCCCTCGATACGAAGATCAGAGTGCGTCTTGTTATCCTCGCAAGCCCTCGACATCAATGAAGTATTATCATTTGTCTTCCTATCCCCGGAATCACTCGAATGTACTCACCAAAATTTGTTATCGCATGAAGAAATTCTGAACAAGATGTTCAGTACGCACTAATCATGAGATTGTCTCTCTAGAAATCACTTCAGCAGAATGTAATCTCTAGAGTCGTATAATTGTTCATCAATGTGTTTGTGTTGTGCGGTCTTTCAAATGAGCTCCTATTTATAAGCACAACTCCCATGATCATCTCCCTCCTCCAACATACATATTATTCCTTGAATTTTATAGGGACTTGTACATATGTCACTCAAAAAATGGATAGTTAGTAAGTGAATGCATGAAATCGTTTTATAACCGAAACATGAGTAAGAAAAAATATGGTTACTAAACAAATATCAATTATTCTAAATGTAAAGAAATAAAAGATTGGTGTCTAACCCAAAACACATTCAGTGTCTGTAATACAAGGGTATTTAGATTCTGTCTTTAGAATAATTTGGAACCATAATTCTATAGAATTCCAGATTCTGAATTTCATGGAATTTTGGAGTCTTTAATTTAGTTGAATTTGGACTCTTAATTCATAAGAGTTTGCAGTTTGAATTCATAAGAGTTCAGAGTCTGATCTTACAAAAGTTCAGAGTCTGAATTCAGAGAACTCAGTGTTTGAACTTCATAACATTCAGAGTCTGGATTCAGAGAACTCATAATCTGAACTAATAAGAGTTCGAAGACTAAATTCAAAGAACTCGGAATTGAAACTTATAAGAGTTCGGAGTCTGAATTCAGAGAACACGGAACCTGAATTCAGAATCTGAAAAGAGAATGCTTTATATCTAAGTATGTATAAGATTATAAGGTTTTGGATATGAAAGAAAATTTTATATTTAGACAAAATGAACAATGAAAAACATGGTAAGGATAAATTTCCATGGGGAAGGAAAATTTTCCTTTTGAATGAAAAGAGTAGGGTAAATGAAATTTGTCTTAAGATATGGTTTTTGTTATTTTCAAAACATGAAGGAATTATAAATTCATACGTAAACCGCGTTGACTCGTCAATCTCCCCAAACTAGAAGGAATGGAAATGTCATAATGATACCTTATTGACTCAACAATCTCCCCCTTTTGGGAAATGTTAAACATGCTTTCGAAAAAGAATATAAGGAATTTGAAAATATTTTCTTAGACTTTGAATAAAAAACTTATCTCCCTTAACACATGGGCAATGATGAATATGACTAACCCCCCCTTTGGATTTGGAAACACAAAGGATCGTATTCTAGATTTTTGGAATGAGACTTATCATTTTATTGCATATGAAAATATTCATCATGAAAAATCCCCCTTAGATAAACTCCCCCTTACTTAGGGATATTTCTTCTTATCTTAGTATTGTTTTTCCTTTCTCCCCCTTTATGATTTAAAAATAATAATTTGATGGAATGGAAAATAATTAATGGTATCTAGGATATTAGTACAAAACATTTAAATGAAAAGTGAGAAAAAATTCATTATGACAGGAAAATTTTGTACAACACGGAAAATACAACAAAATATCAGATTTAAACAAGGTAATCCTTCCTTTTCCTTGGGAATCAACTTCATGACTATGGTCTTCATCTTTTTGAGCACATAATGATCTTCCTATGCACTCATCTCTAGGTCCTTGATTCTTTCTTCCTGCATCTTAAGAGGCTCTTCCTGAGCCTTCAAGACGTCCTCTTTCATGAAAATATTTTCTTCTATCTCAATTCGGAGATCTCTTTCACTCTTCCATCTTTGGGAAACTGAATATAGTTTCCCATTCAAATCCTTCACTTCTTGAATCTGGGAATTCTGTTCCAGAGTCAGCTTTTCTTCCAAACTGCTTGTGAGATCATGGATCTTACCATCTTCAATGTTAAAATCCTCCTTGACACTATCCTGGAACTCATCATGATTTCTCATGTCTTTAATTATTTTCCAAGACCTACTAGTCATCTTTCTTTATGATCTTTTATGGGATTTATACTTAATGAAAAAATTAATTAAATCAGCCTCAATATTGAAATACTTTTCCGTCACCGTGGACACTAAATATGATTTTTGGTTTAAGGTGTGTTGAATCATCTGGCATCTTGAAACAGTGATAGGAAAATAGGAATAGTCCTAACAAGCTTCTTCAGTGACTGAACAATGAAATCATGTTTAAAGGATGATGATTCTAAATCTGAAACTTCGCTTGATGAGAGTTCTTTCTCCAACTCAGCAGACTTCCTCTTCGAATTTTTACCAGATTTATTCTTCTTCACAACAACTTTAATAAGTGTATTAAAAACCACTTGTTTACCCTTATTAGTTCCTGGAATGGCTCACTGACCTGAATATTCATGTTCACTATCAAATAGCTAAACAATTTTATCTTCATCCACTACTTCTTTTTGAGTTCCTACCTCAACATCTTCTGGGTGTATGAAATGATTATTATATCATTCTTCTTCAGACAATTTATTCACTTCTTCTTCAACCTTGTCATCTTCACCTTTCTCGTCTTTCCCCTGGGAATCCAGCGTTGAAGAATCTGCTTTGAATGTTCAGATTAAGAGCTTCTCGGATGGGCATTCATTTTCAAGGAAATCTTTTACTTGCTCAATCATCTCTGTGGTGTCACCACTTCTTTAAACATGTTCTTAAACTTATTCTACTACTTATACTTATCTTTATTTGACTTTTTTCGGAGTCACAAATTTATTCCCCGAAGTCTCAAGTAAAGAATCTACCAAAAAAATTTGTGGTACCGGGATATTATCAGATGATTTCTCAGTATCCCTCAGAAGGGATTGAAAATTTTCAGCTTCAGACATCTTCTTCTTCTATTTCATTTCTTTCTCTTTCTTTTCAATCTCATCATCAGTCTTTTATTTTATGGAATTTTCATCAGCAAGATCCAAAACAAAGCTAGGATCCCCTACATTCTTATTCATCTTGACTTCCCTCTACTTAGCTACTACCTCATCCAGATAAGATTTTTGCTTCTTAGGTTTTGGAGGTGTGGATTGGGTTTCCTTAGGCCTTGGAGTTTTTTTTCTTTTCTTCCACATCCTTCACTTTCTTCTTCCTTGCACCCTTTTTGGAAGTATATGCAACTTCCCGTTTCTTTTGAAAAACTTCAGCCTCTTCTTCGGACAAATAATAAAATTCTCTGGATTCCTTGGAAAATCCAACATTAACTCTTCTTAGAGTATCATCACTAACAATCCTAACTTTTTAATTCCATGTCTTTGAACTACAAGGAATTTTGAAATACTCCAAGAACCAAACAATTAACTTTGAATGAATTGTTGGATACATAATGATATAGGCCTTCAAATTTCCATTCTTTAAATTCTCAATTGTAATCAAAATATTCTTAACTAAATTGACCTTTCATAGGATCAAAAGAGAATCCAAAATTTACATATCTTTTTTTCTTCAATGTATCCTTGTCACCTTTTCATGGAATGATGAATCCTTGAACCCATAATTTGAGAATTTAGAAATTTGTAGTGAGATGAACAATCATTAGAGTCATAATATCTGTAAGACCGAGGAACTCCATAGCTTTCACCTTAACAAAGATTATTTGAACATCTGACAACTTATTTGAGAAGAACAATGCCTCACCCTCATAAGGAACTCCAATTAAATTTGCAGCATTAGTGTACGTGAGATCATAAGTCTTCTAATAGCTTTTGAAAAGAGAACTTGTCTCTGCCTTCTCCCTTAAAAAAACATACAGTCTCATAAAATTATACAAGAAAATTAGGACATACTAAATCTTGAGCACCTGGCTTCGATACGAAAACATTGTCCCATCCACTGAGCTTGATGTTTTACAAGATTATAGAATCATACTCGGTGAAGAAGTTTGAATGAACCATCCTTTCTCTATAAAACTGCCACTCAGAGATTGGATTGATAGTTGACAGGTCGTACTCATATGATTCTTCAACTGATATTCATATTTGACCTAGATTTGAGAATTTAATAATGGGCTTAAGTAGAAGGGATGAACTTCAACACATGAAGGCTTGAGATTCGATGTGGGACAACCATTGGGGGTCCTTTATATAATTGTTTGAAGTGACTGTTCAACATCCATACACAATCCAATGGTTCATAAATATTCTATTCATATCTGACGGCTGAAAAGACAGACACATGGAAATTTTGATATAATACGATCTTTTGAGGTTTTAACAGAATCATTCAGATTTAAGGAAAAGAGAATCCGAAAAATTAAAAAAATAATATAACAGCTAGTAATGGATGATTACGAAAACTCAAGAATGGAAACATAAATTTTTTATTATTAGGATGATTATTTTTAGTGAGAGAATTTATTTTTTTGAAGATCTTTAGATTCGTCAAAATTGATTTTGAAAAATTTTAATAAAATGACTACGAAAATTTTGGAAAATCTACATTACAAAAAACATAGATAAGTATCACAATGAAAATATATAAAATAATCATTACAAAAATTTAGAAAATCATCATTATAGAAATTTAGAAAATCTTCAATATAAATATTAAAAAAATATATTCATTATGAAAATTTAAAAAATCTTCACTATGAAAATTTAGAAAATCAATATTACAAAAATTTAGAAAATATTTATTATGAAATTTTGAAATTGGAAGAAAATTTTAGTCTATGAAAAAAATTTAGATTACAAAAAAAAATTAGACTACGAAAATAAATTTAGACTTCGAAAAAAAATTTAGATTAACTAACAAGAAAATGTACTCACCCTAAGAAAATGAGTTTTTACTTAAAGAGATAGGTTTCAGGAAGAAATTAACAAGGAAAATTACCTTATGGTTATCATTAGTAACTTCTATTTAATGTATTCAAATGTATCAGAGGGTAAAGTTATTGTGAAAATATCAGCAAGTTGATCTTGAATTCAAATAAATTGAAGAATGATATCTCTTTTTTGTGTGTGATCCCTAAGAAAGAGATGGATAATATCTATGTCCTATTCATGAGATTGATTTGTAGGGTTTTTACATATGAAAATGGCACTAGTATTAAAAAGAAATTGTTTTTTGTTAAAACTCATTCCATAGTCTCTGAGCGTCTGTTTCATCCACACCACTTGATCACAACCACATCCAGCTGCTACATATCCAGCTTTAGCAGTGGAAAGTGCTACTAAGTATTTCATTTTGTATAACCAAGAAAATAATGAATCTCCTTAGAAATAACAAGTTCTATATATAATATTTCTATCCATTCTACATCGACCAATGATAACATCTGAAAAACATTTCAAAACAAAATAATTTTCAGAAGTATAAAGGAGTCCAAATTTCATGGTTCCCTTTAAGTAGTGAATTTTTTAACTACCTTTAAATTAGATTACATAGGATTGGATTGGTATCTTCCACATAAGTATACAGAAAACATTAATTCTGGATGAATAGATTCAATGTAAATTAATCTTTATATCATATCTCTAAAAGATTTTTGATCTACCTGTTTACCAACATCATCATGATCAAATGAATTTGTGGTACCAATGTGTGTACTTATACTCTCAGTGTGGTCATATCAAAACTTTTTAAGATGATCATTAATATAATTATTTTGTGATATATAGATACCATCTAGTCATTGAGAAATTTGGAAACCATGGAAAAATGATAACTCACCCATCATACTCCTTTCAAACTCATATTTCATTCAACCCACAAAAGAATCAGTTAACGATTATTGAGTTGAACCAAATATAATGTCATCAACATAAATTTTAATAATCAAAATATTTTTTTTATCATTCTTTATAAAAAGGGTTGGATCTTCATTTCCTTTTACATAATTACAATGAATCAAAAATCATGTAAGTCTATTATACGAAGCTCGAAGGGCTTACTTAAGTCCATACAATGCTTTGGAATGTTTAAAAACATTTTCAGGATGTTTTGTATTTTCAAAACCAGGATGTTGTTCAACAAAAATGTCCTCTTGAACATAACCATTAAAAAAGAACATTTAACATCCATTTGAAAATGTTTTTAATTGAAGAATGATTTAAAAGCATGTAAGATATTAACAGATTCATGTCTAGATACTCGAGTATAGGTTTTTTCATAGTCTATTCATTATTGTTGATTATAGCCATTAGTAGCTAATCTAGATTTATTTCTAACAAAGATTATATTTTCATCACACTTATTTCTAAAGACCAGTTTTACTCTAATGATAGATGTTTCCTTAGTTATTTAAACGATGGTAAACACATTATTCCTTTAAAATTGATTTATCTCATCTTGCATAGATTTTATCCAATCATCATCACCTGAAGCTTTATCAGTGCTTTGAGGTTCTAATTTGGAATGGAATACTTGATTTTCTATTTTATTTCTTAAATAACTTCTAGTCCTTATAGGAAGATTAACATCACCAATGATACTATCTCTGGGATGATCCTTAAGAAACAACTGATTTGGGTTTTGTAAAATATGTTCATCAACATAGGGTAGGAAATCTTCTGGGGTAAATGTTTCAGAATTATTTTCATGGAAAATTTATTTATCAGAAGGATATTCTAACAAAGGTTGACAGTCAGTTTTTTAAAACACATGTGAAGATGTAGGTTGAGGTTGTTTAAAAACAAAAGGATCGATTTCATCAAATTTGACATCTACTATCTCTTCAACAGTACAAGTGTTTTTATTGAAAACTCTATAATCCTTAGAAGTTTTGTTGTAGCGTTAGAAAATTCCCTCACCAAATTTTGCTGAGAATTTGTGTAGATTATCTTTAGTATTTATAATGAATATGTTTCAAACAAAAACGTTGAAGTAGGAAAGCCTAGGTTTTCTTCCATTCCATAACTCATATGCAGTTTTATTAAGAAATGGTTTAATCAAAACTAGATTTATATTATAACATTAAATACTTACAAGTTCAGCCCAAAAAGTATGGTTATAAAATACTCACTCAACATGGTTCTTGTTATCTTCTGAAAAATTCTATTTCATCTTTCCACAACACCATTTTGTTGAGGTGTTCTGGGTGCTGAGTAGTTATGGGTAATGCCTATCTACTACAAAAAGTTTCAAAAACAGAATTTTGAAATTCACCTCTATAAACACTATGAAATGTTTTCAAACGAAGGTTTTTGTCATTTTTAACGTGGTATCTAAAACGTTTGGAATAATAAAGATATTCAGATTTATTTTCATGAAAATAAACCCACGCAAATCAATTGTAATCATCAACTGAGACAAATACATAATATTTGCCTCCAATGCTTCCAGTTTGTGTTGGTCCAAAAAGATCAACATGCACTAATTGTAATTCATTAGTGGTTGAGACTTCACTGATGGATTTAAAACTTGATTTATGTTGCTTGCAATTTTGACAGGGATAATAAACTTTTGGAGAAGCAATTCTAAGATCCAGTAGATCTTTAACTAGTCTTTTCATAGAGAGTTTTCATAGGTTCCTATGGTTATAATCACCTAGCCTTCTATGCCTTATCCAAGAATGATCTTCCATTGCACTAAGGCAATGTAATTCTTGGCTCCTAAGGTCTCCTATGTTTAGTGGGTATACATTTTCTTGCATATGGGAAAAAAAGAATAAACTCTTCCTTGGAATTGTGTACTAAGCACTTTTCATTCCTATGACTCTCAAGGAAACCTTCATCACATAATTTATATATTATAATGACAATGTAATTTAGACCCTTAATAAATAAATCATTTGAAATCATTGTTTTTTCAAGAAGAACAATGTTACTCATACTAATAATTTCTACCATAGAATTATCTCTGAAGGTTACTTTTCCTGCTTTCATCTTGATAATCTTTTCAAAGAAGTTTCTGTAACCAGTCATATGATGAAAACATCTAATATCCATGTACCATGTATTTATGCTGGAACCTATCTTATTTTCATGAAAATAAGAATGTTAGAATTTTGGAATCCAAAATTTCTTGGATCTAGAAATTTCAAAAAGCTAACTTTCAGGTACCGAAATTTTTATAGAAAAATATGATTTACAAAAACCTATAGAATGGGTTTTGTTTAAGGAACAACATTTTTTCCATTTCCACCAAACTGACACTTAGTGCGGAATGGAGCACTTTGAGGAAAAAAATTATTGTTACTAAAAACCGTTTTTGAACATGTATAACCAAAACCAAAATTATTCCTAAGAGGTATTATTTGAGAATGCATCGTATCAAAATTTTCTTTATATAAGGAAATGTTTGAAAAATAATTCCTCAATTAAAATATTTATGACTTTAGTCTAATAACTAAGTTCTTGTCTTCCAAAACATTATTTTTAGAAGTAGATTTAGGCTAAAAAACCTTATTCTTAGAATTTATTTTGTCTAGATCATTAAAATGTTTATCATTCTCAGAATTTACGTCCTCATGATTTTTGAAATACTTTCAAAATAAAGAATTATCTTATCAAGATCATTAGAAAGATTTGATATTTCCTTAGTAAGAATTGTATTCCTAGAATTTTCCATATCATGATTTTTCTTGAGTTTTGAATTCTCATTCTCAAGAAGCATAGAAAACCTAAAATCTTCTTCATAGATTGGTAATGTATTACTCTCATTATAAGAATATTATTGATCAGAAGAGTTAAAATATTTACTATTACTATAATTAGTATTTAGGGATACATTGGTCATAGATTCATAATTGTGTACCTTAGCCATTAATTAATGATTTTCAATAGGCAATCTGGCTATTAAACTAATATACATATGACCAGAAGATTGGTAATCTAATGATTCATCTAAATAGTATGCACACCTAGAACTCCATGTGTCATTAGCTTTCAAGACTTTAGTAGATTTAGATTTGTTGTACTTCTTTCTATTTCTCTCAGAATTCTTCTCTATTCTTTCCTTTCACTTAAGCATTGGACAATCATGCCTTATATGTCCATCCTTTTTTCATTCATAACATGTGACTTCAGAATCTTTCATATCTTTCCTTTATTTCTTCTTCTATATGGATTGAAAGTTCTTCTATCCAAAAATTTTGGTCATCCTTCGAGCCAGATTGGATAACTCATTTTCTAAAGGTTCACTACCACTAGATTTGGATTGTATAACAATCTTCTTAAATTTAGATCTGGTAACACTCTCCGATGTCTTGGATTTCATATGATTGGAAGTAGTTGTAAAAGAAACACTTCAATTCCCATTATTCTTCTTAACATTATCATCATCTCTCTTCATTATAGTTTCATGTTGATGAAGAGTTCCAAAAAGTTCATCAAGAGAAATCTGAGTAGCCTTTCTATTCTCATCAATACCTGTTCTCTTGGATTCTGACTCATTTGGCATGATGTCTATGATCTTATCCACAAGAGATTCATTATATAATCCTTTCTCTCCCATGGATTGTAAACTGTTGAAGATAGTAAAAAATATTTGTTACACCTTATATATGGGTTCCTTATAAGGAAAGCGAAAACCCTGATATTAAGCTCTGTGCATGTCTCTTCTTGTTTCAATAAATTTGTAAGTTCCAAATTGTGTAACTTCAAGATTCTTCCAAATACAATTTTTTTGCATCATAAGATGAAATTTGGAAATATACATATCTTTTCATAGAACAATGAAATATATTGCGTACCTTATAAATCAGTTGATATTCATTCTTTTCCTCATTGTTTATAGTAAAAACTTCATTGTCAGGGATTTTATATCCTCCAGTAAGCATGAAAAAAATGTCTATTTTAGTATTGATTACAAATGTCTTCATGTGATCTCTCCAATATTCTTATTCATTCCCATAAAAAATAGGTGGTCTAGTTGGATTTAGTTTGTCAATGGAACCATCATTGATTCATTCCATCTTAAAAAAATTATTTCCACACAAACTTGTTAGTAGTAAAGATTGTAAACAAGGGTAAGAATATCCAAACCAAGGGAAATATATAACAATGAAAAACTTGAGCAAGAAAACTTATATGTGAATATAAGTATTTTATCAACCTCCTTTGATACCAATTGTTGGATCAATATGATAGACGATACTAATTGTAGTTTCATAATAATGACTCTCAATAACAAGAGGGGGGGAATTGTATACTTTAAGAATTATTTGTAATATTTAAGGATGAATATTTTTAACACGGTTATACAGGGTAATTCACAAAACCTCTAGTTCTACACAGTTTTTTGATTCTATAAATATGATTCTGAAGATGCAATTCAGGAAAAGTGGTTTCAAAAATAAAACATAACTGAAGTTTAAAAAGATATAGCTTCTACCTTAAAGAGTATGGAATCTTACTAAATTAGAGTGTACAAGTATAAGGAAGTATAAGATAGTTATAATTTTTTCAACAATCAAAATTAAGCAGAAAACATGAAACAATACAAGTAACCAGTAGTAAATCTTTTAACCCAAAGGTAAGGGTATACAACAACCATGGATAAAGGTCCATTGATTTATACTTTCAAATTTTTTTGTCTCACCCACACCAGGGTAAGCCATTGATACGAAGAACGAAGTTTGTCTTCCTATCCCCACAAGCCCTCAACTTCAAGTTAGTTGATACCTCTATCTTCCTATCCTTAGAAGCCCTTGAATGTACTCATCAACATTCGAAGATGCACAAAGCAATTCTGAACAAAATGTTCAGTACGTGCTAATCATGAGAGTCTCCCTCTAGAAATCGCTTCAGCATCATATAATCTATAGAGTCATAGAAAATTTCATTAATGTTTTTGTATTGTGAGATCATTAAAATGAGATCCTATTTATAGGCATAACTCCAACAGTCGGCTCCCTCCCCCAACGGTCATATTTATCCAAGAATTTTGGGGGGACCTGTACACGTGTCACTTAATCATCGTTTAATTAGTAATTGAATGAATGAATTCATTTTATTACTGAAACATGAGTAAGAAAAAATATGGGTTCTTAACCAAAATCAATTATTTGGAATGTAAGGAAATAAAAGTTCGGAGTCTTCTACCTTTATAAGAAATCAGAACTTTAATTCTATAGAATTTCAGAGTCTGAATTTCACGGAATTTCAGAGTCTTGAATTATGTACAATTCAGAGTCTGAATTCATAAGATTTTGGAGTCTGAACATACAAAAGATCAAAGAATGAATTCATAAGAGTTCTAATTATAAACATAAAAATTTTGGAATCTGAACTCAGAGAACTCAGAATCTGAACATCCGAAAATTCAAAGTCTGAATTCAGAGTACTCAGAGTCTGAACTCATAATAGTTCGGTGTCTGAATTCAACGAACTCAGAATCTGATCTTATAAGAGTTCGGAGTGAGAATTAAGAGAACTTATAACCTGAATTCGGAATCTGAAAAAAGAATGCTTTATATCTAAGTTTGTATAAGATTATGTGGTCTTGGATAAAAAACCAAATTTTATATTTAGACAAAATGAACAATGAAAAAAATGGTAAGGATAAATTTCTATGGGGAAGAAAAATTTTCCTTATGAAAGAAAATTTTAGGGTAGATGAAATTTTCCTTAAGATAAGGTATTTGTGATTTTAAAAACATGATGGAATGATAAATTCATAAGGAATTCTTATTGACTCAACAATCTCCCCAAACAAGAAGGAATGGAAAAGTCATAAGGAAGCCTTATTGAATCATCATTAATTACACATCTATGTAATAAGGTAAAACACTATCACACCCTTCAATTTTTGGGAAAATAATTATGGTAGTTTATTTTTTATTATAATTTCATAGGAGCTGGTTATCCTTCCTTGTTGACCTTGTGGGTAATATCAATAATAACTCACAAAAATTAAAAAATTCCAGTAAAGTAGATTAACAGAAAAATTGCTCTATGAATAATAAAAGATAAGAAATCATTTTCAATAAAAAAATTTCAATATATATTATACATTTATTTAAAAGGCAAATTCATTAATTTTTTTATATTAATTTTCTAAAATTATCATATTTTATATCATATTGTTAAAATTCACTTCTAGTTAAATTTTAATATTAATCTAATATCTTTTATTTTTAAGATAATTATTTCCAGTTTTCCTAATATTAAAAACTATTTAAAATTATCATTATACAATATTTAATAAATTTGTTTAAAAATAAAAAAATGAATTAATATAAACAAATCATACTTGAATAAAATATTTATTTAATAAAACCAACATTTCACATTTTCGAAGATTATATAATTTATTTCTCTAAATATTGTTTCAAGTATTTATAAAAAAAGTGTCATCCTTTTTTAAAATTAAAAAAATAATAATGTATTTCCTATATATTATCATAATATTAATATTATTTGATAAGGGATGATTCATATTTATTAATAAAATTCTATTGAATATGATTAACGATAATAACCAGAATAATGGTGAAAATTTTATTTCAAAATATTTATTTTATTAATTTTGTTTAATTTTTATATAGTAAATTAAATTGACATATTTTATATAATGTGTTGATATTATTTTACAAATAAAAAATCTGTATTATCTCTTAATTAATTATTTATTAATTTTATATATGATGTGTATCACTTACTGGGGAAAACATCTTTTTCCAGTAATGTATTTTCTATATACAATAAATTTTTTTGTCTGAAATTCATTTTTATATTATATAAATTTTGATGTAGATTTCATTGAAAATAAATATAGGATTATAACATTAAAATTTTGTATCAGTTTTTTACTTTATATTTTTGATAAAAAATTTAAATACTTTTATAAAAAATAAATTCCATGATAAAAATAAAAATGTTAAAATGTAAATTTCAATTGTTAAAATACAAAAACATGATTAAAACCACTATTACAATGAATTATAGAGTCTTTACTAACCTTATCTAATAGAATTAAGAATTATTTCTATCTTTTTAAGTTATTCTACATTTAATATTCTTAGTCGATCATTATAAGTGTAATAAAAATACTAAAAATGACATTTTATTCATATATAAAATGGGATCACTTCTTCAAAATTTTCCCACCAATTTCAAAATCCCTATATTGACCATTTTTTTTCCCCAGACTCTCCTCGACTATCTTTATAGATCTATGAATCCATGGTCTTTCCCAAAAACAAAACTATGGAGCCTGACAGTCAAACCCAATAGAGAAAATACAAAGGGATATATGTTATTTTCAATCAAGCTCCCTTAATTAATTAAATTTTTAACCAACTAATACTGACATTATACATAAAATTATAAAGACCTAAATATTACCGAAATGTTAAAATTTTATTATAAAAAGTTATTATAACTTTTGAATGTAATATATATGTGCATATTTTTGTAAATGGTGACCATAATAATGGTTATGCATGAGTTATGTCTCACCTCATCATACGCTAGAAGTAGTCAACATGTACGGAGGTTCAGTGGTCATAAATTTATTAGACATTATAATCCTTTATTATATTATCAATAACGGTTTTAATAACAAAATTTTTTGTTTAAATACATGTTTATTGTAATCAATGTTAAAAATTTAAACATGTTATGTTAATAGAATGCTGATATATGGGCATACAAAATGTAAAACCCAACAAGAAAATAATTATACTAAAAATTAATTAATTGTACATGGCCCATTAATAATCGTTATCACATTTCACCCACCAATAAAAATAGAGTGTCTCTAGATCATATGCAGAAAACATGAGCCTCGTCTATATATGTACCTGCAAATATGTAAGCATCTTCTCAAATTACCATGAAAAATATTTTACCTAAAAAAATGTGAGTACATAAATAAATGGGAACCACCATCATAGTCACATAATTTACTAAAAATTCAATTATATGTTCTTGTGACATAGTCAAAACAAATAAATATATATTTAAAATTAAATAAATTCCAATGATAAATACATCATCAAATTATAGAATACATTTGAAAAAATATTGTGGGATTTCCAACACAATGAATGACAATAACTCTATGGTTTTTATGTATAATATAGGATAATCCGAATACCCATCTCCAATTCTTAGGTTAAATAACTAGATAGACCATGTATGTTTTGACTGATATTTTGGTGTCTATGATCACTTGTCGTTGATATGTAAGACAATACAATGACCTATGATTCCCTAGTATATAGATACATTCTACTACTTTGATATTATTTTATAAATATTAACCTAGAAAACAGTCCCAACCCAATATCATAATATATGTAATGGCCAATAATACTATCATACTCCACCCCTATTTGAGTATTTTTATTCATGAATCAATGAGCATCCCAATAGAATATTTCTCATATTATAAACATTATCCCACATGTTAGTTTTTTCCAATCGAGTATCAAAGTATTACTCAAATTCAATTTATACACATAATAAAACACCATGATTGTAAAAATTTTCCTATGAATAAATCAATATTCCCTTATATTCTAGTATACCCTAATATAAATAAAATAAATCCATTGAAATATTTTTTCACATATTATAAAGGTCTAACCCTATGATAAATTATTATTCCATAACATTATGATCATGGTATAGATTCCAGGAAGCATGATTGGGAATCCAAAAATCCTAATGATGGGGAAAAAATAAGAATAATAACACAAGTTGTTTGTACACCCATAGCCAATACCATAATACTCACAATTTGAATCCCTCCCACTCAATCAAAAATGAGACTAAATAAATTTGAAATAACTATAACATAACATATAACCTAATCCCCCCCCCCACTTGAGGTTCCCCCTATTTTATCCAACCATGACTACCACATCCATGTGAACATATGGGAATTGTACACTATTTCACAATTAAAACAATATTACTAATCTATATCACCTCCACTAAGCATCATTAATGTTTCTGAAGTGGGGGTTGATAATTAGTGTAACTCTAGTCAGACAACATAAGATGTATGAAAACTATAGAGAATAATAACAATGGTAATGATCTAGACCATATATAGAAATTCCCTGAAATATACTTCTCAACGATACACCATATAAAATGACAAATTACATTTTCCATATATTCATATAAAATAGAAATTTAATTTTAAATTGAAACTTTTAATAAAATATAAATAATTAAATTATTTGTGGAGGATCAAAATTTTATAAGGGGGACTCAACATATTTCATTGGAATATCTAATATAATAAATATCATGGTAAAAATAAGGATAACAAATCCCCTTCAAAAAGACATTCAATTTAACTCATTTACTAGAATTACTTCTGAGGAACCCAAACTCTCTCCACATTCAGTCCATAATATATTAGACATAATATACTTACTCAGGGTCCTAAGTGATTCCAATAAAATGATAATAATTAACATTTACAAATATAATATAAATTTTCAAGTTAATTTAATATACGATATTCACATGACAATCATTAAGAAACAGATCACATCGAAATTGTAAAACAATTATCACAGTAGTTCTATGATTGATCAATGTCATCAATTTGAGGAAACTCCCTACAATTGAAGACTAGTATAATTCCTGAGCAATCATTAATATAATAACACCATCAATATATTTTATATGTGACATACATTGAATTGATCACATAGGGTGGACATAATAATTCATTAATACAATGTTGTATGAATGCAATATGATCCAAATACTATTAGAAAATTTTCTATTATAATTATCTATGAAACCAAGACATGAATAAATAAAATATTTTAGAATAGGGAGATTTTTAATTATGGTGTTTAGTGGTGAATTCATTCCAAAAATTTATTAAAAATGGGCTAATAACATCCAATAATTAATGGGTGTTGAAGGCTGGGACAAGGGGATTGAATGATGCTCCTGAAACTGTATAGAAAAAGAAGGTTCTGACCTTATTAAATAAATATAAAACATTATAATTAATTCAGATAGAGGCCCTTTATTTTTTAAAAACGAAGTCACCAAATAGATGGTGGATACCAATATAATACAAGTACAACTAAACTGCTCTTTCTGGCTGAAGGTTATAGGCTGCAATAGAGTAGCTTAGACACCCCTAACGTCCTCTGTTGTTTTCTCCAACAAACCCAACTACAGAATCTACCACATTACATTAAAAAAAGACAAAAAATATGAGGTAACTACTCTAAATAATAAATTTTTAATCCCCACTTCTAAATTTATCCCCTCAACTAAATGAAATTTTAAAATAATTTTTTAATTTGTTTCCTGTATAGACATTAAATATTATGACCTCCCAAATGTAATCCCTATCTTCCCCCAATAATTCTAATTGTGTATAAAACCATATCAAAAAATCTACATCGGCCACCAATTCATGTTTATCCCACAAATTTTTAACCATATTTTCAAAACCTATTTTTCATGATTCATTTCCAAAACATAGAACTCAAACTGTTGAGAAAAGAACCACAAATTATAATCACTAACAAAAAACTGAAATGGTGGTTTTATTTTTCGGACATGGATCTCTCATAATTGTAGTAGGACGTTTTTTCAGATCCCCACTATTGTGAATTCTCATTCAAAAGATAAAAACCACTAATAGTGGGTGTCCAAGACCATACATTAGGATATATCCTCTATATCCATAATAATAATGGAAAATAACTAACTAAAAAATATATATACCCTTATATGAAGAATAATAAATAAAAGAAATTATTTTATCAAATAAACTTATATCTTCTAGTTATACATTTTCTTTCATGCATTGGGCCTGTCACATATAAGAGAAAAAAATTAAATTCAATAAATGGTAGTTGTTATAAAATGATAAGAGGTTCCCCTAAAATTCCCAATCCCCACACAATACCTATCTTGGAATACCCTATCTGGCCTGGTAAAATTGAATCAAGTATCCTCAGGTCTCATCCCATCCTTTTCCCATAATAAGTTATGGGTTCTCAGTCCCAAAATTCTAGTTTTTTTTGTTAGGAGAGTGTGATAAAATTATTTAGAGGGTTCCCACAAATGATATCATGTATTATAATTAATAGTCAGTGATATTTTCATGCAACATAGTCACGTGGAATTATAAATAAAATATAAAAAATTAAACTAGAATAAACCAATACAGATCCTTAGGCCCATGGCCCTGATAAACCATTACTACATCATTATATGTTATGTATTCATGGATAATATCGTGATGATGAGCCAACTAACAAATATTTATGATCCAAATAAATGCTATACCAAAAAGTATTCTCATGACTCTATGGACACATCCCATGGTATTAAAATATTGGACCTCAAAATTCATAAAAGATGCAATGTTATACATGCTCCAAATCTATGTTATCCCAACAGTGTCTATTGATGAAAATACATGGTAGGAATATAAAATCAAAAATTAATTTGGGGATAGATCCAACAGTATTCCAATATTGCTGTTCAATATGAGTTGATGTACATATGGTATTTCGTCTCCATATATGTGGAATCCCAACCATAATTCCCTATATAATTAAATCGAATCCATAAATTTATATATGGTTAATAAGGAATTTCACAAACAGATATGCGTATATTTATTAAACATCATTTTAGCTGATTATTTAAACTAATAAACAAAAAAACACATGAAGGACTATGAAAGATTAGTGAAAATGGATACTAGGTAAACAATTTTATAATTTGATTAATGTTCTTTGTCATCTACCATAATGATATTATCCTTTAGTAATACCCAAACACATTCCCAACAAAAATCCATTATTTATAACCATGGTTAAGGAAACATAAGAAAATGTTGAGCTCAGATGATCAATAAGGGTAATTAAAAGAGATATGTTAGAATAAAATTACCATAATGGTATGAGAACATGACTACAATATGTTAATACAATATCAATCATATAATAGATCATTATCTTATGTCAAGGAATAATGATTTTATGTTCATAATAGAAAAATAATAGTGAAATAAAATAACATGATCTCTAAGGGATTAACATTATCATACAAATATGAACAAGGGAATACACAAAACAATATATGTTTTTTATAATAGTCAAGTCACAATACCAATGCTATCATAGAGGAATGAGTTCACTCCCCAAACTATCATCACATTGAATTTACCATGCGGAATTACGATCACCCCTCTATCCAGTCATATATTTCATTGGAGATATAAATTTTTTCCCAATACATTGGATATAGATATATGTCCATCTCATAAATTTAAGAAAATAGTGTATATGTATACCATAAATAAATAAATAATTAATCATATCATTAACATATAACTAAAATGGGATTCATAGACATTTTATCTCAACATATCATTTGTAATAGCGAAAGGGATCATAATCATTTCATCATTTTTTATAAAATATCCCATGAAAAAATACGTGGGGTTCATATTAATATTATTATGGTATAACCCATGTAAAAAATGGGTTTTATAAACACATTGTAATCATAAAATATTTACAGAAATAATAAGATTGTATTTCTAGATTCATCTCCATAAAAAATCATAAGTTACATCGAATGATTTCATTACAAATAGGTACTGATTTGGAACGTTCAAATAGATAATTCCATGAGGAATATAACATTTCCTCGAAAATAACATTTTATTAAATTTAAATTATATGAAAAAATCATTGAAATTACTTTCAAAATTTATAACGGAATCAATTTTAAAAATTAAAACAATTCACTAGTAAAATAAAACTTCAACATTGATTATTATTATTTAAAATAAATAATTTTATAAACAATTTTTCTTGAAAATAACCCTAAAAATTTATAATAGAAGCTTGATATTACCTAATGTTCAAGATGAGGGGATATTACATTCATGTCTTACTTGTTAAAATACTGATTCTTCTAACATTTTATGTAAAACCTACAGAGGAATTATTTGGAAAACATTATGGATATTCATGTAATTTTTTTATGAATGTAATAACAGGTATAAAATGTATCCAATAAATCATCCAATGATTGTTACAAAAAATATTGAATCCATTTTTAGAATACATTATTATGGCAGGATAATACATTTTGATGAGAAAATGTAAATAATATCTTTTTATTCTTGAAACCACTATTCTGAATACTTGTGTACATAAAGAGAGAAAAATGAAAGGAAAAACTATATTCTCATGAAATAGTTATTAGGGATCAAAAAAGTGTTTCTTGTGATATGGTTCTTAATATTTCATCACCACCAAATTAATCCTAACCAATACTGAAAAATTGTTAAATTGTAACATAAAATCATTTACTCATTTTAACATTTAAATGTAAGAAACATGAAGGAATAACATAAAATTAAAATTGAAATATAATGATGATAAATAAATTCATTAAATTAAATTTAAATTTTTTTGTATATACACATCATAGGAGGGTAATATTGTAAAAACATAACATACATCTCAAAGAATGAAAATTGTAAAAATAACACCTTACCGCATTAGTAATATTATGAATCACATATCCCTTGAAATGGGAAAAATAAAATATTAAATATTAGTAAAATAGTGGAATTAATTATATAACTTATCATAGGGGATTTAAATACTCCCAATAAAACAAAGAAGTAGGTATTTTTCACATTCATCTAAAAAATTAATGAATGACTATAAATCCCTTACCACATTGTAAACGTTTTAAACATAAACATTTTGAAATATATATCAAAAAATTGAAATGTAAATAAAAATAAATCTAATTATATTTATCATAAATCCCATTGTTTGGATATATGAACTTGGCATAAAATAAATTGCTGTTGAATATAGCATGTATCTCATAGATGTACAAAGGTAGAATGAAATCGAGAACATAAAGTCATAACATCTTTCAGACATGTTTGAACCTCCTGTATAATATAAAAACGTTTTTGATAATTATATTCTTGAAAAATAAATATATATTATACAATATACGATTTAATTATTACCATTATTTATCCTTTTATTATCAATTCCTTGTAAAAATCATGTTTTGGGTAATTATTTCATTGTTATTCATATATATTTATATTAGCTATTTTTTTTGAAAATACATTTTCATTTTAAAATCATATATAATATAATAACTCTGACACCTATACCATATTCATACCATAATTATAATTTTAATACAAAGCATGGAATAAATTTTTTTATAAATTATTTGTGTTACGATCATGATGAGGATATTCCACATGAACACATCAGTAACATCTCAATTTTTAACAATCCTTGTGGAATGAAGGTATCTAATATATTATCCTTAAAAACTGATAATAATATCATAAATGACATATTATTTCATTAATTAATTAAAAAAATATATATATATCATTCATTTAATGTGGTGATCAAAAACGATTATCACATCACATTCGTATTGCGATAGTCCACATGTACAAGAATGAAATTATCAACATTCAGTGAATGAATCGGTAATAAAAAATAAATTATTATAATTTTTTAATGATAAATATGTAATTTATTCTATTATAATTAAATTTTTAGAAAATATATGAATTTAAATTTTTTATATTATCATCCTTCTAAATCCTTTCTGAAAAATTAGTCATAACGGTTAATGGGGTGAAAGTCTACTATAAAGCAAATAATCATTTTTACTATACCCAATGCAATGGAACTAATAATTGAATGTAGGATATAATGAATTTATAGGTATTTTTTAATATACATACTTTTTTTCTATCATCATACCCATCATTGAGAGGTCACAATGGAAAACGAATGACATCAGTTTACGAGGTCGAATTACTCTTAACTCTTTACTGAGACATTGTAACCTTTAATAGATGCAGGGATAATTTTTGGTATTAACCATGAAATTAAAACATCTTACAAAATGAAATATAATTTGGATTTTCTATCATCTTTATTTAATATTATTTTTTTAAGGTGTAGGATTAAATAAAATAAAACACACATTGAAGAACATTACCACATAAAAAGTTCAATCCTTAGGTTTTCACCGATTGCCTTCATATGATTGATTTACTCCCATAATATAGCTTATATGAAAAGAATAGGTATTTTTTATGTTTTTGGGAAGGTATTGGATGATCCAAAATGGGTTTGAAGGTATTGGAGGGTCCAAATGGGTGAGTAGAGAGGCTCACTTGTAATTATTTTCAAAAAAAATGTATACCCTCCGATCTTACATCATGAAAGACAAAAAAATAAATTATTCAATATAATTATACGTTATATTTATTAATATTTCCATAAAATGTATATTAGTCATTTGTTATTTAATTTTACCCCTTATCCTTCTTGTTTAACCTTCTGGGTGCTCATTATTACCATAACTATTGTAATTAATTTCTCATATTATAATTATTAATGTTCATAAATATATAAATATTAACTCATTATAAAATATAAATTATACTTATTTAACACATTTAATAATTTTTTTTTAAATTCCAAACATTGAATTTGATATTTTTTATTTAAATTTAATATTACTTTCGAGATGATAATGAGCCTTTTGAAAAAGAAAATGATAAAAATATTACGTGGTTTTTATATCAATATTAAAATGAAATTAATTGTAGTGACCTAGATTGCCTTAATGTATTTGTATTTGACTTTTTTAATTTATAGCTAATTTGAAATATCATGTATCATTATAAAGAAATTAAATGTAAGGGTTATTTTATAATTGAGTTATTAATATTTCACTATTCTTCAAAAAATTATAATTTAACAGAATTACCCAAAAATTACCATACTAGATTTTTTACTAGTTATTTAAAAAATTACAATCATTAGTTCAAATACATTTTTATATATTACAATAATTATTTTGAAAATATGTTTCTATAGGGGGATAGAACACCATTATAAAAAACATATTATTTTTATGTGTAAAATTTGAATTCATCATATCTATTATTATCAAAATACAAAATATGAATGTTAAGAAACATATTTTATTATATAATTTATATTTTTAATTATTATCATTCAAAATAATTTATTAATTTATTGATGTAATTACAGTTTTTTTTATAAAAAATTATTTCCAATAAATTTTTTCCTTTGTTATAATATTTAATAAAATGGCCACCAATGAATATATTATATAAACATAGTTAAAACATGTGTTTCAACATTCTTTTCAATATTATTCATACATTCCATTCTTGTTTAATGATAATATATAACAGAAATATTTTTTAGTAATATGTCATATTTCAGTTAATCTATGTGTTGCATGTTACTAAAGATTAACTTGGTGTTGTGTGTAATGAAATAAAAACATTATGCTCCCTATAATGTAAAATATTTAAATTATTATAATTACTTTGAAGATTCTTTAGGTGTTACATTATAACCACCCGTAAAATGAATATTTCTATTTAAATAATAACATTGGTTCCCAAAACTCTGTATAAGCTTATCTAATTACATCAATTGGTGACCATGAAACATCCCCATTCAAACAATTTCATGAATAAACAATAAGCAGGAGTGTAAAATTTTTTCATAGAGCATTCAATCAATATTCTATAATATACACTAATATTTTATCATTATAATAAAATTTCTCCCCCATCATGACCTCTATGTTTAGTACGTGTGATGGATCTGGTATATATAATGTTAGCATGGATACATAGAATGAATCCTAGTTTTGAGAGGGGTTCTGTGGAAGTGTAAATTGATAAATTACTTTCATGAAAAGATTATGTATATCAATGTGACCGATATTCCAAAATCAGACACTTCATTTGTATAGTATGTTTCAATTCATCCTATGGTTTTGTTTTGATCAATTTTTTTACTTCCTCCCTTACTTCTTTCCAGGAAGATGAATTTATTTCTACTAAGTATATAAGAGATCACAATGTTCAAAATTGAATGACAAGTCATTCCTTATAACTCTAGTGAATAATAATTACCACTAGTTATTCAATACAGATAAATACTCATATGTTCAATAAATAAGTTAATATTTAAAACCACATAAATAGTTTAATACAACCCATTCCTTATTTATTTTATCATATAACTCTTCTAAAATTAAAAATTTATATTGAATTTCAATATATTACTCAAAATCAACATAACAATAATCCCTTATATATAATAGAGTCTATCCTTATTGTTTGATAAAAATCATGAGAATAATAATATCATCTATTATCATGAAGAATGGATATAACCTAATTATAATAAAAAAATTATTGATATCATATATGATTTCTCATCCTATACAAAAAAATCAGTTTACTGGATATATTTCATAACAAATAAAACACATTAAACACAATCAATGATAGTAGAGACCACATTGTAACCAAATTTTTATTCGGTACTAAGGAAATTCACACTATCCTGTTTAATTTATCCGTATCATTCATCTCTTCACCCCAAAATCATTCTCTCATCATTAGAAAAATATTAGACGTTATCATTAACTTAATCATGAATTTTCCATGAATATCACATTTCCATTAAATAAATTTTCATGTTTATTAGTACCATCCAACATATTCTTGAAAATCTTGTATGATAAATGTATAATTATAAATATATATATATTTCATGGTGATTATAAAATTACTATATAATTCCAAATCATAACCTATAAGAACCGAGACCTTCTTTTCAAGTATTAATTTTCTTTTCTCATGTTTTTGAGAAAAAACAGAGAATCTATAAATTTAAGGAGTTCATTCTGTGTACGTAAGAGTACACGTCGTATACCTAGTTGTCGCGGTTGATCGTGTACTGGACGTGTAACAGCCAATTACATGGTTGTGTGGGGTTACCAAGAGACCACATAATGTGGGGCCCAGTAAAGGGATATACATGTTGTGTAATTTTAAAAGACAAATTGTGTACTTTTATTTTTATTTGATATATCAGAATGGGGTTGCATCTCATTCATAGAAAACACTTCTTCTCAGCATGTCTCATCCAGAATTGATCGAAGTCAAGTAATCATCTCTGAGCCATTGGCCAACCATATTTTCTCAAAATCAGCAACAGTTGACTACATTAGAATCACCACAGTGAGTTCTTCTTTCTTATAGACCCTCATCTCTTATTTTCTCTTTTCACTTGAGATATTCTTGGTTGAGAGTTTTATATGTTTTTGTAGATCTAAAGTATTCTAGGTCAATTCAATTGGTAAGAATCAACTATATTGATCATAACATGTCGAGGTAGGTGTTTTGTGCCTTTTAATAGTTAGTCATTGAATTTTATGTTCAAAATTTCCCTTTTCATTAAATTGGGGTGTTTATTGTTTAGGGTTTTTAGCACGTTTAATGCCTATTTTTCCTTGTGTGCCTAAGTAGAGGTTTTTTGGTTGTGATTTTGACTGTTTGGTCTAGTTTTTCCTATAAGGATGATTTTTTTCCATGACTAGAATTGTTAGGATGTAGTGATATTAACTGATGTTGTTATATTCTTATAGCTGTTTAGCCAAGTAGTTTTTAAAGTTGTTAGCCAATTGGTTCTTAAAGTTTACTTTGTCTATTGAACATCTATGTGCCCGATTCACTTACACTAGGTTGTGGGAACTTGGTGTAGTAGTCTGTAGGGGGAATGGACATTGAGGGCTTCTCTAGAGTGTCTTTTTTTACTTTCACGTTACGAGACCATTTGGGGATGGATGTTACTGCTCTCTCAGAGGGTCTGTAGTTCCTCGTTGTGTGACCACGACAGGGTTGGGGGTGGATTGGATGTTGAGTGCTTCCCTACAGTGTATATAGTTTACCAATGAATGACCACAAGGATGAAATGACAGTGATTGATTCCTTAGAGATCCTTTTTTTTCTTGAGACCAAAAGTATTAGACCATGTGAGATACCAAGGTGGTCGTTCTAACCTTGTATATGTTGATCCTAATGGGTTTGGTTGTGATAACATACCCATGAGGGTTACTTGAGATAGTTTGGTTGAACTAGAGGAGAGTGGGTTTGGGTGCTTCCCAGAGGGTTACTTGTTTTGATCAGCTTCATACTTGTTATATGAAAATGAAAGCAATTGAAATTGTAGGATTTTTTACTTTTTATTACTTCCTTGTTTATTGCTTCATTTTTTATATTTACTACCATATACCTTCACTGAATGTTAGGCACATATATTTGGGTGTTTACCTACAGGTATACATCTCACACCCTATTTGGGTCACGATTTTGGGAAGAAACATATTATATTGTTGTAGGTATAGATAATGGATAGCAGCCTTCTACGTCAGGTACTTGACTATTGTGGAGGTGATGAGCATTGGACCATGATTAGGATTCTATGCTATTGGTGTTTAATTTTTTCATTATACTTTGGTTTAGTACTTTATTTCAATATTGCGACTTATTTGGCTATTATATTAGAAATTTGTATCATGAATCCTTTATATATGTGCTCCGGTTGTTTATTTCTTTCGGTTTTCCTCTATTTACTTACTTAATGTTATTACTGCTTTCTCTATTGTATATCTGTTTATTTCTGATACACTACTCTTCCAATGATGGAGTATATTTCCCAGTATCACACCTAAGGTCCTCGATGCTAGTTGGCATCCTCTGGTATTTGTGAAAATGTGTTTGGGGCCATGTGAACAATTGGGTACAGGGCACCTCCGGTTGACACCTGGAACCGGGACATTACATATTTGTATCCGAGAAATTATTTTCATAGTGACTTAATGTATGGAGCCTATAGCCAGGGATAAGAAGTAATAGGTTCTTGGTAATAAGTTGTTCTTGGGAGTAGCTAACCATTGTACATGGAAAATCCAATATACCACAATTATTACCATTTTTATGTTTTTTCAATTATTATATTTAAATGTGTTTCATCATTTGGTGACTCACATGTTTTGTTCTTTTATTGTTGATATTATGGGGGTTTTATTTCTGTTTCAACCTGATTAGATGAGGGTATTCCATCTCATGCATCATATATGAGTTTTTTAGAGATCTCATGTCATTAATTCTAGACATTCCATTAACGTGAATTACTGATTTCATGTTTTTTATAGATTTTGTGATATATATGCACATTTTTTTGATAGATTTATTGAAATAATACATGATATTTGATTGGGTATTGCTAATATATAATGTTTCGTTTGAATGAACGCCAAAATATGATTGTTGAGGTGGTATGGGGCCTCCTAGATCAGAATTTGGTGGATAATTGATTTGTTATTCCTTTTTTGTGACATGAATATGATTCCATGATTTGATTATCGGAGAGTAAGGGACCCCAAAAAACATAGTTTGGCACTTTGATGTTTGTTTTAGTGTTTTGTGGGCTTCTAGAGTAGTTTCTGAGGATTAATTTCAGGAAAAACCTAGAATACATGGTGTGTATTGCATAATACACGCCATGTGTCCTCATGTTCGGGAAGGAACTGCTTTTATTAAGTACATTCACTATATATTATGTACAAGCCATGTATTTTCTAAATGTGGTAATGGATATGTGAGTAAAGACATGAGGATGTAAATTTTTTTGGTGGGACATGATGTGTACCGTATGTGCACGTTGTATTATAGGAGCCATGTGTCTAGTCATGTGACCAACGACATGGGTGGATTATGGGTAATTATTATACATCATGTCTATCACAAAAACGTCGTGTAGAGTCAGCCGGGTAACCACTGATGTGACTAATAATATAGGTTAGTGAAATCTGTCTAGTAAAAATCACGTCTGGCAAGAACACGTTGTGTACTCTCATTCTAGGAGAACCGTGTGGGTTAGTCGTGTAGAAGACCTAGGGTAGGGGAAAAAATTCATGTATGCTCCATGTCTTGGGAGAGTACACCATTTGTATGACGTGTTACATGGCTGGGGATGGAAGGAGTACACACCCATGTGAAGTCTTAAAGGACCATGTCCTGTAAGGGTCAATCAAGCTGTGTATCCCTATTTTGAAAAACATGAATGCCTTACTTCTCATATTACTTTACTGCACATATGAGTTTCATTACCTGTTAATTTTTTACTAAGGAATGAGTTTGACATCATAGAGTCATGCCACTATGATGTCCTCTGGTTTTACGCCTTGTACAACGAAGTGACCAGACACCAAACATGGAAGATTAAGATCTACAAGCAGATCCTCCAGTCATTCACATCTTGGAAACGTCCCTTATCTTAGATATATGTTCTAATGAATAGTTCCGAGATGTTTTTTTTAGTATCATGTAATCCTTCTGAGGATTACTACCTCTTTCCCAGTCTATGGAAAATTTGACGCGGGTCTTTCAGTAGTACCATCATTCTACTTTCTCCTGGACGGAGGACCTCGGGCTGAAGAATCATGGTTTGAGGCCATTCTTTTGATCTTCGAGCATCTTGAGATGCCTTCAGAGAAGAGGGTGAAGCTCACTGTGTATATGCTACGGGATTCCAGCAAGAAATGGTGGGATGTGATCCCACAGGTGGGACGCTAGTAGGTATGGCTTGGGATGAGTTCCAACATTCCTTCAATAATTACTTCTTGCCCAGAGATTTTGAGGGATGGTCAAGACCACAAGTTTATGAGTCTGTAGGAGGGTAATAGTTGAGTCATGGATTCTTCTTCTTACTTCAAAGAGCTACAATTCTTCACAACCATCCCAGGAGGTGATGAGTTATTCTTGGAGGGGAAGATTGAGGATGGTCTCAATCATGACATTTAATCTATGGTGAACATTTTCAGGTTGACTTATATCACAACTATAGTCATCCAAGAGAAGATCAAGGAAAACGTATAAGGGATTATAGAGCATAGATTGAGGCCAGCTCAACATCCAGATTTTGTACACCTCATAGTAAAAGTAAGAATCACCGTAGGGTGTCTACGCGTGGGGATCTGAAGAAGCATGATACTTCTTCTGGTAGCTAGGTGGTGTGATACCAGGGCGGAAAGAGAGATAATAAGAGGCCACATTGCCTGAGAGGCCTAGTTGAGTGCTGATCATGCCTCATTATGTGTCATAATCAGCATTTATATTAGGTTTTCTCACTAGTATCTGGTGATAGAGGATTCGTTTCGACTCCTGGTATAGGATCAGGGCTGCCAGTTTCTCATCATTCTGGGATCTAGAGTTCTTCTGATCATTTAGGCTGAGGTGGTGGTCCTGGATATGGTATCCATTAGACATGATTTTAGTGAATATAGGGTATATCTATTCAAGGTGGGTAGGAAAGGCAACATGGCCTTGACAGAGGCCAAACTTTTGTAGTGGAGTATACCCATCAAGAGAAATATCCTAGACCTTCTACAGTTCAAGGTACAATTCTAGATGCCTTAGTTCTAGATTCTACACCTTTTGACACCTGGGCATCCCATAGTATCATATATGTTGTGGGTGTGAAGGGTCTTGGGCTCTGTATCTTAATTTATGCTGATGTCTTGGCGCTGAACACTATGTTGGGGACTAGAACAACTAGTGTATGTCTGTGCAAGGAATTGCCTCTTGAGTTTGGCGGGTGTCGCTTCACATGGGTCCTTTATGTCATTGAGATGATGGGATATGACGTCATTCTTGGGATGGACTAGTTAGATCTCTTCAGGCTGTTGTTTATTTCTACCACTATATGGTGAGTTTTTCATCACCAGTGGGAGGATCCTTTTAATATAAGTGTGAATTTGATTTCCAGGAAAGAAGGGTAAGATTGAATAATCATGGGTTGGGATGAATTACCGCCCAAATTTCTATTCTATACCTAGATGACTAGGGGACTTCAAAATTATAAATTCCACCAGTGGTCAATAATTTTAGGGATGTCTTCAAATATGAAATTTCCGGTTTCCCTCTGAAGTGAGAGGTATAATTTTCAACTGAACATGTTCCACGGGTGGCACCGGTGTCCATTCCTCCTTATATGATAGCTACACCGGAGTTACAGGAGCTTAAGAATATGTGAGAGGATTTATCAGTGATGTGTTTCATCTAAACCATCACTTCTCCTTGGGGTTCAACTTTCATGTTTTCAAAGAGTGCAGATGATACCCTAAGACATTGTGTGGATTATCGGAAGTTGAACCAGGTGACGAACGAGAACTGATATCCCATTCCACGGATTGATGATATCATTGATCAACATTAAGGATCCCAGTTGTTCTCTAAAATTTATTTTAGAACCAGTTAACATCTGTGGAACGTTAGACCAAAATAAATACCTTTTAAAGAATTTTAGAGAAGGTATGGTCTATAAGAGTATGTGGTAATGTCGTTCGGCCTCCCTTATGCGCCAGCAGTTTTATGTAACTGATGAACTTAGTGTTCCCTTTATACATGGATTCCTTTGTAGTGGTTTTTTTGAATGATATATTGGTGTACTATCACACTCTAAATGACCATTCTAACCATCTTGAGATCGTTTTGAATAAACCGAGAGAGAATCAGTTATATTTTATGCTCTCAAAATGCCACTTTTGGATGGGTGAAATTCACATCTTGGGTCATGTTAACTCAGGGACAAGAGTATTAGTAGACATAGAGAAAGTGACAGAATTGGTTTCTTTGGAGCAGCCGAAGAATGGCTTTGAGGTACAGAGTTTTCCAGGGATGGCTGGTTTCTACATGCATTTTATATCGGCCATCTCATAATTAAAGACACTTCCCAATGGATTATCTAAGAAGGGTGTGAGGTACTTGTTGTTGGATTCTTGTGAATCAGTATTTCAAGAGAAGAAAGGGAGGTTGGCATCAGCACTGATACATGTTTTTATAGAGTTGAGCAAGAGATATACTATTTACATTGATGGATTATGTATCAGGATGGGATAATTACTTATGTAGGGGAAGGATTCGTTGTGTACAAGTCTTGGAAGTCGATGCCACATGAGAGAATTTACCCGACGCACGATCTCGAGTTGGCCGTAGTTGTTTATTACTTTATATTGTTGAATACATTATATGATGGGAGATAATTTTGGGATTTTCAGTGACCAAAAATGACTTAAGTGTATCATTACATATAGTGATCTTAATTTGAGACAAGGAAGGTGGGTTTAGTTTCATCAGTCCTTTGAATTTGAGATTGACTATATGCTTAGGAAAGGATACACAGTAGCTGATGTGTTGGGAAATTAGACATAGATATATTCAGTTCAAGAGCCCAACAGTGAGTGGAAGATTATGGATCTGTTCTATGAGATGCATTTGGAGGTGCACAACTGATAGGGGATGATGTTTCTTTCTTTTGTGTCTTTTACCACTAATATACTTGATCAAGTGTGAATAAGCATATATCAGATTTTGAAGTCCTAGTCTGATGGGAGTGTGTGTCACGGAAGGACACTATTCTTGGATGGAAAGTTGGAGAAGATGAGATATTGGGTTTTCATGGGCTCGTATGGGTGTCAACAGACATACACTAGTAGATGATGAAGGACATTCATTCCTCGATTTGGGCAGTTAATCCTGGTGTCACCAAGATGTATTGAGATATGCACTGTTAGTATACGTGGCCATGTATTGAGAGAGATGTTGATAGGTTTCACATGTGGTGTTCTACCTGTCAGTAGATTAATGCAGAGCATCAATGAATGACAAAGTTTTTGCAGCAGTTACCCATTCTTAAGTGGAATTGGAATGATGCCGTGATGGACCTCATGACAGGTTTACCAAGGTCTCCCTGAGGGAATGATATAGTTTGGGTTGTCATTGATAGACTCACAATGGTTTCTTATTTCTTTTCAATCAATGATCCCTTTGGTGTAGATGAGCTGAAAAGAATGTACATCTGGTAAATTGTACATTTACATGGAGTTTCACACTCCGTTATTTCATAAAAGGATGCACTTTTTACTTCTTGGATCTTGCATGGGCCAGAGAATGATTTGGGTACATAGGTACTTCTGAGTACATTTTATAATCCCCAGACAGATGGTCACTCCGAGCATATGATTTAGGTGTTGGAAGACATGATTCGTGCATGCGTCCTAGATTTTGGTGGTTCTTGGGAGAATCACATACCTATTTTGGAGTTTTCCTACAATAATAGTTTTCAAAAAACTATTCATATGGAACCATATGAGGTTTTGTATGGTAGGCCATGCCGATAACCCTTATGTTGGCTTTAGGTAGGAAAGGTAGCTATGCTGGGACCTTGTCTTTTCCAAGATACCACAAACCAAGTGGTGTTGATTATCAAAAATATGGAAACAGTAAATTCATCGAAAAAATCTTATGCTGATTGATAGAGATGACCTCTAGAGTTCAAGGTAGGAAATCAAGTTTTTCTACGTGTCACCACGACGATGAGAGATAAGAGGATTAGGAGATTGGGATAGTATTCTCTAAGATATGTTGGACCATTTTATTTTTTGCAATGTGTTGGGGTGGTTTCTTATCAGTTTTAGTTACCTACGAGCTACCATTATATGCACAACATCTTCCACATTTCATAGCTACGTCGTTAGATCTCAGACCCATCACACATTTTCCAATCTGAGGATGTTGAGTTGGATGTGGACGCCTCGTCTAAGGAGCATCCTATCTGGATTTATGATCGCAGATTGAAGGTTTTTGTAGCTATTCGGTTCCTCTGGTATGGGTGCTATGGTAGCAGAAGCGAGTATAGGATGAAAATTGGGAGAGGGAGGCCAATGTGCAATGACAGTGGCCAGAGTTGTTCAAGGATTATTTATCTATGCCACCTTCTTAAAAAAATTTGTGACAGATTTCATTAAGAGGGGATGTTTTTAATAACTCGGACCATCTTTTCACGTATGATTTTTCTTTTATGGAATTTTTATGAAAAAATATGAGAATCTAGAAATTTAAGGTGTACACACCTTGTACATAAGAGTGCACTCCTTATATGTAGGAGTACACTATGTGTACCCAGTTTTCACTGGTGACCATGTACGGGTCGTGTAACGGATGAGTATAGTGTTGTGTTGGGTGACCTAGAGAATGCTTAAAGTGAGGCCTAGTAATGGCCTATACATGATGGGTAATTTTAAGAGGCATGTCGTGTACTTTTCTTTTTATGTGTTATATCAGACAGTGGTCTCGTCTCATTCCAAAAAAAAACTTCTTCTCGGCCTATCTCATCTAAGAGTGAAAAAATCCGACAATTCTTATTCCATGAAACCTACCAACTGTCTCTTCTCTGATTCAACCGTTGTCGATTGCATTGGAATCACCACTGTAAATTCTTCCTTCTTCTAGAGCCTCGTATATTGATATATCCTCTCTCATAAGATAATATATGATTATCATTCTAGATTTTTTATAGATCTATAGATTTATAGGTTGATTCAATGGATCAAAATCAACTATATCTATCATACAAAGTCGATGTAGGTGGTTTATATCTTTCTGTATATAGTATATGAATTTTATCTTAAAAAGTGCTTAATATCCGAGAACGAGGTAATGAATATTTATGGTTTTTTCCCTGTTAATGATAGATATGCATTGTCTGCCTGAGTAGAGGTTTCTTGGTTGCGAATAAGCTTATTTTTCATGCTATGGACGTGTTTCCCATGTCTGTTTTGATTTTGATCATTTGTTATAGCTTTTTCGATTAGGCTTCTTGTTTTCCATGACTAGTATTGTGAGTATTGAGTGATATTATCTTGTGTTGTTATATACATTAAGTTGTTCGGCCATGTTGTTCATGAAATCTGTTATCCATGTAGTTCTTGTGGCTTAATTTGGGTGTTGTACATCGTTGTTCATAATGGACATACATAGGGTTGTGGGAACCTGGTGTAGTAGACCATAAAGGGAATGGACGATGAGGGTTTCTACAGAGTGTCTATTTTCTATCACATTACGAGACCATATGGGGGATAGATGTGAGTGCTCCCTCGGAGTGTCTACAGTTCCGCATTATAAGAGCACAGTGAGAATTGGATGTTGAGTGCTTTCCCATAGTGTCTGTAGTTTACCGACGAAAGATCACCTGAGATATTGACCATGACTACTTCCTCAGAGAGTCTTTGTTTTCATGAGACCAATGGGGTAAGACCCTTTGAGATTCCCAAGAGATCATTATACCCCTGTCTAAGTTGAACCAGAGGGTTTAGGCTTTGAGAACTTACTCAAGTGGTTACAATAACACCTTGGCCTTAGTTAACACGAGTCGGTTCATTATTACATAACATTGAAATGATCATAAAGGATAAAATTTGGATGGACTGTTTAGTTTAGTTGCCTTGTAAGTACTAGATACCAACATAAATTTTACATTAAATCATGAAATATAAATAAAAAACAATAAAATTATGTCCCCTTTGAACACACTCAATTCCCTTAGCGTATTCATGATGATTAATCATAAAATACTTTTTCACATCATGGGAAAAATAAAACATAGAAATGGGTGAGCACATATGGTCACTGAGGATAATATTATGGCTAATACAATCATAAATAAGCATAAACATTTAAGGAAATGTATAATACTAATATACGATCTTTTTTATAATAAACATCAGCATAATTGAGAAAAGACAAATCGAATAATTCAATTTACTTATTCACATGGATATTCTACTAGTCAAATAATTACCTGCAATATCAATATCCAATTTTATAATGATGGATTGCATAATCCCAGACATCATAACCACAGAGTCAAAGCCTCATGACAAGTATATAAATAAGATTTTGTCAAGGCCTTGTTCCAAGACACAAGTTTGTCTCATGAGACCTTCCGACACATCGTGGAGCTATAGCAGGATTCACCCATCACTTACTAAGTCCAATGCATTCCTCATATGAAAAGGATGAAAAATTTCATAAACATTAATATTAAAACTAGCATAAGAATGGTTAATAATTTAACCATAATCCATTAATGGTATAAAAATAACACATCCACATAGAAACATATCACAAAACCATCAATACAATATTGAATATTGTATCATAATAAATCAACTTCAAACAAGTGTAAAATCCATCAAAAGATGATTCTATATATGAAATAAAACCTTTTTAGGGGAAATTCCTCTTTCTATTTTTCAATCATATAAAAATAAAATAATTATAAAAGTAGACATAAACATTGAAAATTTACTTATATCCTAGTATGGTAATCATTGATGGTGTTATAATGACAATAAATAGCACCACTATCTGTGTAAGTTAAAAACATTTTTTCCTTAATTTTGGCGAAATGGATGTAAAGGACCTTGTTTGGAAAATGAGGGAATGATTTCATTATAAAAATTTTATAAAAATTTAAACAAGGGTCTAAATGAAATTAACCCATTGTCTAGGAAAGAGTAAATTTTTTTTCAAATTCATTTTTAATAAACAATGATGTGGATGAGAAAGAGGTCCCAGTAAATACTCACGTATAAACAACATCATATAATGAAGAGATTGTATAATTAACCATTACCTTGTACTTTTCCTTGATCGGGGATATGTTAACCATAATTATAATAGTTATATAATAATTATAAAATTATAAAATAAACCCATACATGAATATTATATCATATATAATCTTCTAATATTTCTTTGTTAATAATATTTTAGTAGTATCATTGTTTCGAGTGTTAACTGGTTCATTTTCCACTATATGTTTTGTTATGTAAGTCATGTTTGTTCTGGAAAAGATGTTTTTGATTCATATCTGGTATGATATTAAATTCAAAAGATTTATTTTTTTAATCATCAAATGCAAATTATTCTTGAATAGTTATGATGGGGAATGAACTCCTTTTACATCGTGGAGACGATAAGTCGTATGTATGCACGAGTGACAATATCATGCTATTGATGGTGAAATAATACGTAATTTGAGGTTATATAATATTTACATAATTATTAACATGTTATATTTTTTATTTACATAAATTATACACATTAATATACCCATCCAAATTTTGAAGTGTTGAATAACAAACTACACCATGACGTGGAGACGGTAAGCCATTCATACGAATGTATGGTGACATTGTCATTCATAGGATGGATATAATAATGAATATGGTTTTAAATTATATATAATAACATCAATTTATGTAGAAGGTTATGGATTTATTATTTTGGTATGGAATCAGCAAAGAAAAAGGTAGTGGAAGAAGAAAAGAACATTGAATGGGGTGATGAAATTATTTCCTCTTCCTCGGGTGCTTCCTTTTTATTTGGTCAAAAGGATATTTATGTTGGATTCTGATCAATTGAAGGAATCTAGGATAATGTGATGCTAGTTTTGAAGATTTTTGAGGAGGTTTTGGCATTGTGAAATGGATTTGGAGGTGTGATTTAGAGATAAGGGGAAGTATCATTTCATAAGAGAGGTGAGGGTCACTTTTGGAGAATCTGGAAATATTACTTTTTTATAAAATCATATTTGGTTTATATTGGCTCCAAAATATTTTATTTCGAGGAAAAGTTGGGGTATGGTCAAACACCTACCATCCAATAGGATTTAGATAGGTTTAGGTCACCATATTAACCTTATTATTAAGATTTAACTCTTAAATAAATAGTTTAACTTTTATGATGTATTTTTGTATTTTTATATTACATGGTTAAAAAACATACAATAAATTCTCAAGATAACCCCAAGTGGTACTTTAATGACATATATGTAAATATATAAATCCTTTGGTAGAATCTTATATTTTTAGAAATATTAAATTTATTAATAATATAGTATTTTTGTTCAAAGAGGGATAGATGAGATGGCAGATCTCGAGAATGCGGTGGGTGAAAACCCTAAGCAAGCTGAATATATTGAGAAATAAAAAGGGAAGTAGGGTCTTGATATTGTTTATGAAGACCGAATCAGGCACACGGATCTCAATAGACTCTATTCAAAGCGAAGATCCGAGAAATCGGAACATAATCATTAGAAGTTCTTTGTGGAGGTGGCTAAAAAAGATGGCAGATTTTTGTCCATGGATTGCATAGCGGGTAGCTTTGGAAGGATCCTATAAAAGGTATAGATCACACATGTATCAACGAATCAAGCTGCAATCGAGGAGAGGGTAAAACTATGTATGTTTTGAATTACTGCCCGAGTTGTGATTACAAAAGGAGAACAACCTTGGAAATTTTGTCAACTTACAAGAAGATTGGCGGAAATTTGGGGCTTCAGTGACTGGAAAATTATGGCAATGGGGAATCAGTTTTATCATGTTTTTCTCCTTTGATGAATGAAAAATGCATGCATGGAGTTTGGGTTATGTTCCTCTTCACCATGGCTTCCTTCGCATGCATGAATGTGATCGAAATTTTGACCCCATATCGGTTAAGAATACCTTTGAATTGGTATGGATACACATTCATAAATTAATTTGGCTTTATTGGAACCCCAAAATCCTGTGTGATATTGCATCATCAGTAGGGAATATGATATGGATTGATAGGAAAACTAATAATCCATGTTTTGGACCCCGTGCTAGGATTCTTGTGGAGGTGGATATGAAAATTACTCTAGTGGAAGAGGTTGTTTTCACCACTAGGGATGATAGTAGTAAACTTGAAATAGGGTATGAATGGAAACCAAAATTTTTCCTCAATTTCCATATATTTTTTCATACAATATCTAAATGAAAATGGAATAAGATTTTCTCCCTATGAAAAATTTGAGGGCATGATGTTTGGAGTTGTCGAAGGAGGACAACTGATCCGGGCCCCTCGAATCCTGATAGCAAGGGGATGTAATGGAATGAAAAAGTGGAGGTTCATGGAGTTTACTTGACCTCAAATGTTGATAATACTACCATTTATGAGAATGGGATCAATAACTCAGGGAATATATCACAGGATCCTTCCAATGTGGTGATTGCATATATTGATGGAGGTAATAAGAGTGAACAGGATAAGAGGGATGCGACTACAATTGAAGGTAGGAAGAATCATGATAATGAGTCACTTACAGGGGATGTTGAGCCTGCTGGTCAGGATTCATCAAGTCATGATGACCTTGGTCACGTCCCCCTTGGGGAGAGCTCAGCAAGACATGAGAGATCTGATCTTCCCAGTTATGAGGATTCTAGTGTCCAGATTATACATGACTTGGCAACTCATGACAACCCTTTGGGAGAAGCTCAACCAAGGAATAATATTGAGGAGTCTACAAAAGAATTCTCCCAGTTACCGTTATCAAAGGTTTCTGGATGAAAATTACCTTCTACCTCAACAATGCCTATAAGCACTGATAATAGGTTTACCCATATTTATTTTGATGAAACGGAACTTGTTCAGTTTTTAGATATATCCAATGAATCAGTGGAAGAGGATGAGTCAAATTCTGAAGAATGCCTACCTATAAGCTATGCTGGCCCTTGCACCAGGTGGTGGTCCTCCAATAAATGAAGATAATTTTCTCGAATTACTAGGGTCTTGGGAACTCTCCCACCGCCAGATCCCTGAAGCATATAATCATGACCAATAAAAACATGTTTTTGGGTATTTCTGAACCAATAATGATTTATTTCGAGATGGGTGGCCTTCCACTGGAATGCAATTGGGTACTCCTTCATTTCTACCAATCAGTCAGAGAATGGAAATCATTCTTTATGGGTGCTGAAACATAATAGTGTCATCATCGATTCCCTTCAGATTGACCCACATATAGTTATTGTATTCTTCTATCATCGGTCCAATTCCATCTGTGTGAATATTTTTATGCCTTAAATCAACCCATCATAAGGATATCATTATGGAAAAAATCACTCACCATATCTGAGAGTATGTCGACTAGATGGATTCTTCTTGGTGAATTTAAAACCATTATGATGCCAGAAGAAAAAACTGGAAGTAACATTTGCAGAGTTTCAGCCAATGAATTTCATTACTGCATTAACCAATGCAGACTGAGTGAAGTTCCCATTTCAGGTGTAGATTTTACATGGAGAAGATACACTCTTAATGGGAGGCAATAAAGAAAATTAGATAGATTTATGGTTTAGATGAATGAATGAAGTGACACATTAGAGGTTTTTGGCATGAACCTTTCATGAATACATTCATACCATAATCCTATTTTGGTTGACCTCTGTCTTTGTACTTTGAGATCAGCCCCCTTACCCTTTACGTTCAACAATTCATGGTTGATTGTTCCAGGGTATATGGAAATAATAATGGAGGCATGGACAATTGATGTCACAGGTTTCTCTTTGCACATTTTGACTTCCAAGCTGAAAATATTTAAAACTAGACTCAAAGAGTGGAGTACAAAATCCTTTTCCAACATTTAGAATGATATCAAAGGGGATGAATCCAATCTGGTATTATGTCAGCAATGGAATATACATCAAGACACCACGTATCAAGAAGATATACAAGATAAATTTAGCCTTGACAACCTCTAGACTCTTAAGGAAAATATGGACTAGAATCAGCTATATTTTAAGTGGATTAAGGATGGGGATAAGAAATCAAGTTTCATTCATTGCATGCACTAGGAGAAAAAGATCAGGATAACCCTTAAGTATCTTATGACTGATAGAACTTTGTTCACATCTGAAAATGATATTTCTAATGCAGTGAATTGTTACATTGAGAAGTTAATCTCTGATTCTAGGGATCACAACTCAAACCAGATAATCAGATGTGTTGAACCATGTATGGATGACAATCAGAATAAACAACTCACTAAGGTTCCTTCCTTTAAGGAGATACATTTTTTACTCATCTCCTAAAATATGAAAAGTGTTGTTGGTTCAGATGGGTTCACTAACAAATTTGTTATGTTCTACTAAGTCATTATTCATATTGACGTTATTAATGATGTCAGGGAATTATTTCATCATTCTTTTATGACATTTGGGATGAACTCCAATTTCACTGATTTGATACCGAAGAAAGAGAGTGCATTGGATTTTAAAGACTTTTGGCCTGTTGTAATTTGGAACTCAATTCCTATGGTTATTAGTATGATCTTGGAAATCCCGTTAGGTAATGTTGATAATAATCTTATCTATGCTAATCAATTTGGCTCTGTACCTGGTAGGAATATTCTGAACTATCTCTTTACTGCTTCAGAATGTATAAATAGTATGAGAGGAAAAGTTCAAAATGAAAACATGGCCTTAAAGGTTGATATGTCAAAGGCCTTTGACACAATATGGTGGGATTTCATTTTCAAAATCCTTAAGATGCATGAATTCTCATGGAAATTTATTGGTATGGTCTCCTCCATTTTGAAAAGTTTGCATCTATCCATTCTTGTCAATAGATTCCCTATGGGTTTCTTTCAAAGCACTAGAAAATTCAGGCAAGGTGATCCTTTATCTGGGCTTCTGTTCCCTATGGTTGAAGACTACCTTAGTCTGTGCCTTATAGATCCTGTAAATACTGGCCTTTATCATAGAATAACAGCAGGTAGGAATTCCTTTTCTCCCTCACACTTACTTTATGCTGATGACATAATTTTCTTCTCTAAGGCTAATAGGGGAATAATTTCTTGCATCAAAAGTATTTTTTCACATTATGAAATGGTTTACAGGACAGGTAATTAGCTGGAATAAATCCTTTTTTGTCTTTGGAGAAGGAGTTCGAATATCGAAGAAAAATAGGGTTTCTTGTAAGCTTGGTGTCAAAAGAGGTTATGTGCCCTTCAATTATCTAGGGATCCCTTTGTTTTGGGGAAGGGCGAAACATGTCCACATGGAAGGCATAATGCTGAATATTCGTAATCAGTTAGAAAGTTGGAAAGGGAAGACCATGTCTTAGGCTGGAAGAGTTTATCTTGTCATCTCTGTTATCAATTCTATGTTTGTTTATTCCTTTTTTGTTTACAAATGGCCAAGAGGTTTTCTCAAGGAATTAAGAGCTTTGATACAATTTTTTTTAGGACTGGGTCAACCCAACAATGGAAATTGGTCACTGTTGCTTGGAAAGATTGTATAAATCCAGTGAATATGGGAGGATTGGGAGTTAAGGATATCAGAATATTCAATGATTCTCTTCTTCAAAATTTCACTTGGAGACTTTTGGCCAAGCCTGATAACTCCCTTGAATTTCTTGTTGGCAGGTTTGTTGATAGGTTACAAAACATGAAGTTTATGTACTTAAAATCATCGGTTTGGCCGTCAGTCAGAAGCACATATTCTAACATCATGTCACAATCTATATGCCTGGTCTGTCCTGAATCCAATTTGAATTTCTGGAACACTCCATTGTTGTCCTCTCCCATTAAGGACTCTATCACCCTTCCACCTTCCTTGAAAAATCTATCTATATCTGATATTCAGGGGAAAGCTGTTGTCTATGACATCATTCTTTGTAATCATTGAATTCATATTACAAATTATGCCCATGTTGATATTGATGTACTGATCTGGAAACCTTCTATTAATGGTTTCTTCTCCAGCTAGGACTACTTCAAGCTGATGTGTGGTGTATCATCTGGAATTCCTTCATTGGTGGAGACTGTTCGTCAGCCCTATATATTCTCTAATGATTCCATGTTTATCTGGAGAATCTGGAAACAACATCTACCCATCTAATCTACTTTGCAGTGTACATACCTCAACATTGCTCCAGTATGCCTCTTCTGCCTTAAGGGTGATGAATCACTTTTTCATTTTTTTATACAGTGTGCCTTTGCTGACGGATTATGGGTCTATCTACATTCAACTTTTCACTATTTTTTCAATTAATTCCCCATTGAGTTGCTGATGTCCTCAGAACATTAGTCGTCCTTCAGTGAACAGTTGAAATCCATGCTTATTGTTGTTATTTTGTCAGTTTTCTCTTATATATGGATGTCTCGGAAAAACATTGTCTTTAATAATGGAAAGCCTTGTTTTCAGGAAGGTGTTGTGGTGATCAAATGAAGCATCCAACTTGCTTAGATGAATCAAACTAGCTCAATGGACAATGATTTATCTGACTTTCTCATTTTGAGAAGTCATGGTGTTAGTGGAAGGGAACAAAAACCAAGATTGATGAAATAAATCTGATGGATTCCGCCAATCTCTGACTAGTAAAAAGTAAATTTTGATGGGGTGTCTTCTGGTGCACCATGTCCTACTGGGTGTGGTGGAGTCTTCAAATCCCATCAGGGGGTTGTTAAAGGTTGTTATTCAATTATTTTGGGAATTCTCATGTGATTGAAGCCGAACTATGGGTGTTGATTAAGGCCATCAGGTATGTGGCTCACTATGGTTGGAGTAGAGTATGGATTGAATCAGACTACAATGTTGTTGTACATATTTTGAAAGATCAATCCCGGAATGTTCCATGGAAGATGCTGCCTATCTGGATTTCCTGTCTTAGTCTTGCTGAACATTTATCCCTTGATGTTTCTCATGTTTACCGTGAAGCAAACCAAGTTGCTAATGCCCTTTCCAAAATGGCTATCATGGATGTTAGTTCCAATTGGACTTTTGTTTTGCCCAACTACTATGATATTTTGGTTAGGAATGATCTATATTGTAAGGCTCCCCTTTTCTGAGTTGTATTGTACTATTTATTTTTCTTTTATAAATATTTGATGGGAGCAGGTTTCTTCCTGTCTCTTGAAACTTTTGGCTATTTGTATTCAAAACTCATTTATGTCAATTTTGAAAATATTTATTATTTTATATTAGTGAAAGTAATTCAAACATTATAACCTAAAAAAATTAATCAACCATAAAGTATGATCATAGATCATCTTTTCATGTTTGTTTTACCTTTTCTGTTGTTTTTGAGGAAAAAGAGGAGTTTTCTATAAATTTCATAGGAAAACACCATGTATTGGGTTACTGTAGGTAGCCGGGTGCTGGCCCTCTCACAACCAAGAACACGACCATATGTGGTGACCTGATAACTGCCTAATGTTGGGGTAGGTAAAGGACAATACACACCGTGTACTTCTATAGTATATGTTGTGTACATCTATAGTACACACCGTGTACTTTTTTTTCATAAAACGTACCAGGGTCGCGTCTTCTAGAAAGAAATATCTCCTTCTAGGCTTGTTTTATCTGAGAGTGACCGTACGACCAAGATTCTTCTATAATCCCTCGTTCGACCACCCATTCTCCAAATCGACCTATGCTGGTTGGGCTGGGATCGCCATGGTATGCTCTTCCTTCTTCTAGAGCTTCATTTCCTAATTCCTCCTCTTTCTCATGTTATCCATAGTTGAGTGTTTTGATAATTCAAATATATCTATGGTTTTCTTGGGAGATTCATGGCTCTAGGTTCACTTATAACGATCCTACAACACCGAGTTCGGTGTTTTGTGCCATTCCATTGAATGTCTTTTAGTTATATGTGCAAAATTTCCCAATACCCTTGAATGTGGTATTGCATGTTACGATTTTAGCTCTGTTAATTTCTTTTTATACTTATATTCTTGACTAGAGGTTAATTGACTGTGAATAGATTTAATGTCTTTTCTTTGGAAGTGTTTCTCCATATATATTTTGTATATGACTGTTTGTTCATGCTTGCCTGTTAGGATGCTGTTTTTTCCCATGCTTAGTATTGTTAGGATGGAGTGATTGTTTATCTAACAAGCTGTTATGCTATAGACTAGTTAGCCAAATAGTTCATGAGGTTTACTTTCTCTTCTTTGCATTTCTAAGCTCTTATTACATACACTAGGCTGTGAGAACTTGGTGTAGTAGGCCATCAGAAGAATGGATGTAAGGGATTCTCTAGAGGGTCTCATTTTTTTTGTACGATGCGAGACCAAAGGGGTAATTGAAGTAAGTGCTTCTTCATAGTGTTTTTAGTTTCATGACAAGGGCCATAGGGATAGTGAGATGTATGTTCTCTCCCAATGTGCCTTTTAGTTTATAATACGAGACTATATTGGGAATTAATGGGGAGTGCTTCCTCAGAGATTCTATTCTAAAGCTAAACCGGAGGGTTGAGACTGTGTGTACTTCCTAGAGGGTTTCTTGTGTTTGATTTGGTTGGACCATAGGGGTTATGATGTGATTACTTCATAGAGGGTTCCCTGCTTATGATTAGTTGCTTACTTGATATCAGTTATTTGGATTCATTTGAAAATGCAGGATTGTTTACATTTGAGTACTTCCTTGTTTACTTATTCTATTTGCTTATTGGCTTCCATATATAGTAACAGAATGTTAGGCACTGGTCTTTGGGTGGTTGTCTACAAGTATTTAGTCTCACACCCTATTTGGGTCACAGTTTTGGGCCTAAACAGATTATATTGTTGCAGGTCTACATTAGGGCAAGGACCCTTCTACTTCAGGTATTTGATTGTTGCAGAGCTACAGAGCATGGGATCGAGCTAAGGATTGTGATGTTATGGATCATATTATATGTTTTCAATTGTACATTGTTTTAGTATTGTATTCCTCCATTTTTACATGTTTGGATCATTTCCTAGACATATGTAGCAGTCATCATTTATATATGTGTGCTCATGTTGTTTATTACATCTGTTGTTTACCTATTTCATGTTTTACTGCTTCCGCTATTTCTATCTATTATACTTCCACTGTGTCACTCTTCCAATGAGGGAATAGATTCCCCACTATCACACCCATGGACCTCACTACTACTCGGAAGCCTATGGCATTCGAGGAAATGCGTTTGAGGCCATGTGACCAACCATGTACGGGGCACCTCTAGGGGGCTTCTAGATCCATAACATTACAATGTGGTATAATGGGAGTTCTTTTCTTCTTAAATTAATATTTGGAAGCTATATTATAGTATAGGATGGAAATAAGAACATTGTAATAAGTTGTTCCAGGGAGTATCTAACTCTTATATAGGTAAAATCCAATTTACCTCATTTATTTCAATTTTCTAGTTTCGCAATTTTATGGATGATTTAATTTCGCTATTAGGTGATTCACATTCTTTTTCCTACTACTGTTGATATTATTGAAGTTCAATTTCTGTTGCAACCCGATGAGATGAAATTACGCCATCTCATGCAACATATAATCACTTTCTTGAAATCACATTCCATGAATTCTGTCCATGCCATTTAGGCTGTAGTAGTGATGGCATGTTTTTGGGATAAATTTTGTGATAGATATGCATGTTTTTGTGATAAATGTCTTGATAAAGTACCTGCTATTTGATAGGGTATTTATTTGTGCATGGTTTTGTTTCAATGAATGCCAAACATTGTTTATTGGGGTGTTATGTGCCCTTGTGGATCAAAATTTGGTGGATCATTACCTTGTTTTTCATCTACAGGACATGTAAGAGATTGCATACTTTGATTAATGGGGAGTATGGGCCCTCACAGATAAGAATTTGGCACGTTAATGTTCATTTCACTATTTTTTGTTCTCCTGGAGTTGTTTCGGAGGCTTACTATATAGAAAAACCTATAATACATGCCATATAGTTTTGAATACACTCCATGTATTCTTCTATTCGGAAAGAAACTGTTTTTCTTACGTACTTGTCGTGTCCTCTAGGTACATGTTGTGTAGTCTCTAACCATGTCACTGGCCATGTCAGTAGATGCATGGGTTTTGGAAAATTGTGGTGGGACACACCTTGTGCCAGATGTACACACTGTGTGTTTAGACTATATGTCTGCCCATAGGACTAATGACACAGATGGATAAAAAATTAAGCAATACATGTTGTGTCTGTCTAGAACCTGCCATGTAGTGTAATCCCAAGAATCTGGTCATGTACATAACAACACAGGTCGGTGGAAATCCTTTAGTACACATCGTGTCTGTCTGGAACACGCCATGTACTATGAGCCGTGTATCTCGTCGTGTCACAAACAATACGGGTTGGTGAAGCTCTTCTAGAACACACCGGGTCAGGCACAAACAAGTCTTGTAGTCTTGTTCTAGGAGAAAAATGTAGCTTATTCATGTAGAAGGACTCGAGTAGGGTAAGAAGATTCAAGTACATGCCATGTGTTTGGACAACATGTCATGTCTTTGGGGTGTTACATGGCCAGTTTTGGAAGAAGTTCATGCCCATGTGAAAGGCTTAAGGGAACAGGCCATGAAGTTAGTTATACACACCATGTTTCTGTGTTTTGTAAAACATGAATGCTTCAGTTCTCCTATTCCCATCATACCCTTCTAGATTTCTGTCCTGGATAATCTTGGTCAAAGGTGTTAGTTTGAACATGTAGTTTAATGCCACCATGACGTCCTCCGGTTGTACACCAGTTTCAAGGTCGTGATCAGACACCAGATATGTCTAATCCGGGACTTCCAGTAGATCCTCCAGTTGTGCTTGTCGTGGAAGTAGCCGTTATTCAGGAAATAGGTGTTGATGTACAGTTCTGAAAAGGATTTATGTGGTTAATACAGACCTTTCATGGAGTACCGCATCCATCCCCATCTATGTAAGAGCTGAGGTGAGTTTTCCAGAGGGAACATCATCCCACCTTCACATGGGATAGAAAATCTTAGGCAGTAGAGTAACTGTTTGATGCCATGATTTTGATCTTCATGAATCTGGAGACACCTCCAGAGAGGAGGGTGAATCTCTCTACCTACATGCTTCGTGATTCCGCCATGCGATAGTGGGATATGATCTCATAGGTGGGACACCAGCAGTTCATGTTTTGGGATGAGTTACAATGTTCCTTCTACATCTAATTCAATCCGCATACATTGAGGGCCGATCGAGCTAGAGTGTTTATGAGTCTGGGGCAGGGAAATCATTCATTGATGGAGTATTATTCTCACTTCACTGAGCTGCAGAACTTCATGCCTATTCCAGAAGGTGTTGATTTATTCCTAGAAAGAAAGTATGCATACGATCTGAGGAATGACATCCGGTCTAAGTTGAATATCTTTAGGTTTGTGTCTATCAATTCTATTATCAACTAGGTTCTGATCACAGAGTTAATATGAGGTATTCTAGAGTTGTGAGCCTGGGCAGCTTGACATCTGGAGTTTGTGTCCCTCCTACTGATAGAAGGATGCACCATAGCAAGCCTTTGTGTGGTGATCCAAGGTGGACAAACACTTCTTTTTGTAGCCATGTGGTGTGCTACCAGAGCAGGATGAATCGAAATATGAGGCAATATTGCCTGAGATACCCAGGGGAGTGCTGATTTTGCAGCAAGATGGGTCATCTTCAGTGCTTTCATCAATTATTCTCATAAGTAGCTGGTGACAAGGATTCTTCTATGACTCCATGTTAAAGAGAAGCACCAATAGTTTCTCATCAGTCTGTGAACTGGAGTTCTTCTGGACATTCAGGATGACGTGTAACTCGCAACTGTGGTCATCAAATGCCATGCTTTCAGTGATAACAAGTTGTATAAGCTCAGAGTTGTTAGGAAGGGTCATAGGGCCGCAATAGAGGCCAAACATTTTCTATAGAGATGACCCACCATGAGGAGGATCCCTGAAACTCTATAGTTTGAGGTACCCTCCTAGTTGCCTCAATTGAAGAATCATCTATTTTTGATTCAAGGGTATCCCATAGCATTATATATGTTTTTGTTATGGGCAGCCTTGGGCTCTATATCTTTTCATCTTCTAATACCAGGACTCTAGAAACACCATTGGGGATAAGAATGTCTACTGTACAATAGTGCAAGGAGTTCCTTCTAGAGGATGGGGGTGTCACTTCTTTGTGGGAACTTTTTCTCCTAGAGAAGACAAATTATGATTTTATTCTTGGAATAGTCTTGTTAGTTCCCTTCTAAGAAATTTTAGATTGATTTTATTGTAGGTTGAGTTTCACTTCACCAGAGGGAAGATCGTTTTTCATTAGGGTGAATGAGATGTCAAAGCGAGAAGAGTGGGACCCGAGAATCGTAGGTTGGGAGGAGTTACAGCCCATATTTCTAGTCATTATCTAGATGACTGGAGTCTTCATAGATGTACTTTCATCTATTGGTGGATCATTTCAGGGACATCATTTCCGAAAACATTTTAGGATTACCTCCAGAGTGAGAGGTGGACTTTTTGATTGTTCTATTTCCAGGAGTGGCAATATTGTCCATTATTTTTTTTGTAAGGCTACACCACAGTTGCAGGAGCTCAAGAAGATGTTAGAGGAGTTGTAGGTAAAAGGTTTCATCTGACCTAGTACTTCTCTTTGGGGTGTGCCTGTTCTATTTGCGAAGAAGGTGGACAGTACCCTTAGACTTTGTGTGGATTATCAGAAGTTTAATGAGTTGATAGTCAAGAAACGATATACCTTGCTGAGGATTGATGATCACTTTTATCATCTTCATGGAGTTTGGGTGTTCTCAAAGATTGACAGGAGATTCGGTTATCTTCAGTGGCGCATTAGACCATCAGATGTACCTATTAAAAAATTTCAGAGTAGGTATGGTCTATATGAATATGTGTTTATGTCATACGGTCTCACGAAAGATCTTATAGATTTTATTGAAATGATGAACCAAGTGTTCCATCCATACTTGGATTCTTTCATGGTAGTCTTCGTGGATGATATCTTGGTTTACACTCACAGTTGATGTGACCCTACCACACATCTTGAGATAATTTTGACTACACCAAGAGAGAATAATTTTTATGCTATGGTACCAAAATTCCACTTTTGATGGACCAGATTCATCTCATAGATCATGTTATCTCAGAGGCTGGAGTATCGATAGACCCAGAGAATGTGAGAGTAGTAGTTTCCTGGGAGCAAATGTAGAATATCATTTTGGAATGAATAATTCTTGGGATGGATGGTTACTAAAGACGTTTCATACAAGACCTTTCATACTTAGAAGCTCGACTGACGGGCCTGAATAAGATGGGTGTGAAGTACTTGTGGTTAGATTCTTGTGAGTCATCCGTTCAAAAGCTGAAAGGGAGGTTGACTTGAGCACCGATACTAGTATTTTCAGATATGGGAAAAAGCTATACTGTATACTTTGATGAATCAGGTATTGGGCTGGGAGCAGTGCTTATGCAGGTAGAAGGGGTTTTTGTGTATGAGTCTCGGCAATTAAGGCCACATGAGAGGAATTACCCTACACATGATCTCGAGTTGGCAACTGTTTTCCATGCCTTACGATGTTGTGGACAATATCTTTTGGGAGGGCATTTTGTGGTTTTCACCGAATACAAAAGTATAAATTATATCTTTACCCAGAGTGACCTGAAATTGAGATAGTGAAGAGGGGTTGAGTACCCTTAGTCCTTCGAATATGTGATTTCTTACATGCTGGGTAAAGTTAAGGCTATAGCTGATGTGTTGAGTAGGAGGACTTAGATACAGACAGTACAATAGGCCAGCTGTGAGTGGAAAATTATTTCTCTGTTCTCTGATATGCATTTGGAGGTGTATGATAAATAGTGGAAGACATTTTTTTTCTTCAATAGTTGTTACCTCTAGTCTTCTTGATCAAGTGAGAATGAGGTAGCTATCATATTCTTAAGGTTGAGTCGTACAGGAATAGGTGTCAGGAGAGGACCCTATTCCAGGATGGACAATAAGATAGGATGAGATCTTGTGAATCTAAGGGTGTTTATGGGTGTCCGCATACATACGCGAGTAGTTGATTCATGACATTCATTCCCCAATTTGGGTAGTTCATTCAGGGGTCACCAAGATATATTATGGTCAACACAGTCAGTATTGATTTCTAGGTATGAATAAGGATGTTGATGGGTTCTTCATGAGGTCTTCCACCTATCAATATGTGATGGCTAAGCATCAATGACCAACATGAATTTTTCAGTAGTTACCCATTCTCGAGTGGAAGTTGAATGAAGTCACTATGTATTTTGTGATAGGTTTACTGAGGTCTCCTCGAGGGAATGATGTTTTATGGGTTTTTATCAACAGAATCATGAAGGTTTCTCACTTATTGTAGATCAAGGAGACCTTCAGTGTTGATGATCTATGATTCTTTTACATCCATGAGAATTTATTTTTATGGGGAGTTCCACACTCTATTTTTTCATTAATGGATGACGGTTTTAATTCTCGTGTCTGGCAAGGGCTACATAAGTTTTTGGCTACATAGGTATTTTTGAGTACACCATACCAACATTAGATAAATGGCATGTCAGAGCATATGATTTAGGTGTTTGAGGATATGAAGTGAGCATGCATCATTGATATTGGAGGTTCTTGGGAGAAACAGATATAAATTTTAGAGTTTTCCTAGAAAAATATTTTTCAAGAAACTATTCAGATTGTACCTTATGAGGAATTGTACAGTAGGCCATACTGATCAACCTTATGTTGGCTGGAGATAGGAGAGACAGCTATGCTATGACCTCATCTTGTCCAGGAGACTAGAGTAGATAGAGCAGATTCATAAGAGGATGGCTACTACCCAGTCTCGATATATGTCTTATGCAGATCAGTGGAGATGACCACTGGGGTTCAAAGGTGGGGATCCGGTTCTCATGCATCTCACACCAAGGTTGGTGAACAAGAGGATTAAGAGACAAGGCACACTTTCACTGAGGTACATTTGGTCGTTTTAGGCTTTGGAGAGAGTCGGGCTGGTTTCTTATTGGCTACCGTTAACTCATAGGTATCAGGCTATGCATGACATATTTCACATTTCTCAGCTTTGATGTTACTTTTCAGACTTGTCTCATGTTCATTGACCTGAAGAGGATGAGTTGGAGGTTGATGCCTCCTTTGATAAGAATCCTACCTGGATTGTTGATTGCAGTATGAAGGTTCTTCGTGGATGGTATGTTCATCTGGTTTGAGTGTTATGGAAGCACAGGTGAGTAGAGGATGATACTTGGTAGAGGGAGACCGTTGTAAGATCATAGTGGCCAGATTTCTTCAAGGATTCATCTTTTAGGCGGCCTTGCTAGATAAATTAGGTGAAAAATTTCTTTAAGGGGGGATGTTTGTAAGAAACCGAATATTCTTATTAGGTATGTTTTCATTTTTCTATAATTTTTTAGGAAATAGAGGAGTTTTCTATAAATGTCATAAGTACATGCCATGTACATTAAACGTTCATGTCGTGAACTCAGTTACCGCTGGTAGCCGGGAGCTGGCCATGTCACGACCATGCACACAGAAGTGTGTGGACCTAGAGACCGCCTAATTCGGGGGATTGTAATGGAAATTACACGCCCTGTACTTCTAAATTAAACACCTTTTACATCATTTTATTCATTGAAAGTTCTAGGGTTGTGTCTATCGGACAGAACCGTCTCTTTCTATGTCATTTTTGTTCTTGAGATATTTTACAACCACAATTCTTCTTTGAGCCCCTGATTGAGCACTCGTTCTCCGAATCGACCGCTGTCGATTGTGTTGGGATTGCCCTAATATGATCTTCCTTCTTCGAGAGTTTTGTTTCATGATTCATCATTTTTCTCAAGTTATCCTCAGTGGAGTGTTTTGAGCAATTTTGTAGATCTATGGTGTTCTTGGGAAATTCAAGGCTTGAGGACCACATATAACGATGCTACATCACAGGGGTAGGTGGTTTGTGCCTTTTTGTTGAATGTCTTCAAGTTATATGTGCAAAACATGCCCAACAAACTTGAACAGGGTATTGTGAGATATGATTTTAGCCCTGTTAATTGCCTATTATGCATGTATATTTGAATAGAGGATAATTTAATTTGAAGAGTGTTAATGTCTATGATTAGGATGTTTTTTCCTATGCATGTTTTGTTTATGATTTTTTAGTCCTAGTTTCCTGTTAGGATGTTGTTTGATTCCTAATCCTAGTATTGTTAGGATTGAGTGATTGTTTATCTAATAAGATGTTATGTTATTAAATGGTTAGGAAATTAGTTCTTGATGTATACTTCGACCGCTTTTAATTTCAATGCTCATTTGACTTACATGGGGCTGTGAGAACCTGGTGTAGTAGACCATTGGGAGAAGGGATGTAAGTGGTTCTATAGAGGATCTATTTTTATTTTATGATATGAGAATACATGAGGTAATTAATGTAGGTGCTTCCTTAGAGTGTTTGTAGTTCCTCAATGTGGGCCATAGGGGGAATGAGACGTAAGTGGTTCCCCATATTTCCTTATAGTTACAAATACAAGATTATAGGGGGAATTGACGGTGAATGTGTCTTAAGAGAGTCTATACTAAAGCTGAACACGATGGGAGAGACTGTGGGTAATTCCTAGAGGGATTCTTGTGTTTTTCTTTGTTGGAATAGAGGGGTTAGGCTGTGTGCACTTCTTAGAGGGTTCCCTACATATGATTATATGCTTACTTGATATCTTTTACTTGAATTTATTTGAAGCTATTGGATTGTTTACATTTGGGTACTACTTTGTTTACTGCTTCACATTGCTTATTTCTTTCTATATCTATTCACTGACAGCTAGGCATAGAACTTTGGGCGGTTTCCTACTGGGATTTATTCTCACACCTAATTTGGGGTATGCTTTTAGGCCTAAACTGATTATATTGTTGTAGGATTAGATAAGGGAAAGCGCCCTTCTACTTCAGGTACTTGATTGCTGCGGAGCTGGGGAGCATGGGACCAAGCTGAGACTTGCGATGCTATGGAGCAGTTTATCTTTTTTCTATTTTACTTTTGTTTAGTATTGTATTCCTACATTGTGACTTTTTTGGCTTCTTTCCTAGAAATATGTACCACACACCATTTATATATGCATTCTCCCTTTCTATATTACTTCCACTATACACCTATTGTATGTTTTACTACTTCCGCTATTGCTACCTATTTTACTTTCGATGTGTTACTCAACCAATAAGTGTATAGATTCTCCACTGTCACACCCATGTCCCTTGCTACTAGTCGGTAGCCACTAGTGTTCTGGGAAATGTGCTTGAGGCTATGTGACCAACTAGGTACAGGGCACCTCTAGGCAGCTTCCAAAACCGGGATGTTACACCTAACATGAGATATAAACCTAGAAAATTTGTTTAATACATCAAAAGTCTCAATAATCAATTATATTAATGCTAATAGAATCAATTATTTTAATCATTAAAAAATAATGTTATTACAGAATCATCATTCTGTCATTAATATTTATAATTATTTATATTGAAAAATTATAAATAAAATAAAATCATAAAGGATATCATTTTATCATTCTAATGAATATTTATTGTCGAATTTATCTTTTGTGTAGCACTATATTAATAATGTTTTAGTTATTATACATTGAATTTAACACATTTAACTCTCCATTAAATAAAATAATAATAAATGAAATAATCTAATCCATGTGGACCTAAGGATCATATTTTATTCCTAATATTGATTTTTTCCAAAAAAACATTTATCCAATAGAATTTGGACATATGTTAGGGTAATTATAATATCATTTTTAACATTAATTACTCTATTTACTTTTATCCATGGTAAATAAAATTCAAAATTTACTATTCAACCTAAATTATTTTCATCATATTTAACCAAATTATACTAGTCATGTCAACCATGTCTCTCAAATTTTTTAAATTCAAATCACATAAGCGGTAAAATTATTTATTAGGTAAATTTTCTAATGTGCCTATAAGGTGGGTATGAGATGTTAAAGAAATTCAATAAAGTTTTATACAACTAATTTTATTATAAAATTACTCCAAAGATTTACATTGAACTAATTTAGGTATTATATTTATATTTTGACAAAAAAAATAAAATAAATAATTATTAAAATAAAAAATTGGGTTCAAACAATAATTTCATTTTTCACTATTAGTCAAAAATTGGATATTTCCTGAAAAAATAAAAAAAATTAACCTTTGTTAATTTTGGTATTCTAAATCAAAAAATGAGGTTCATTTTCAAAAAAAAAAATTTAAAATTTTCTAATAATTTAGGATTTTTGCTCATAATGACTAGTTTGATTGGTCGTGGTCTTCTAAAACTTGAAGCTGCGTACATCGCAAGCTATTGTATTACACAAAGAGAAGCTTACCATTGAAGCTTGGGAAGTTACATTCTTCCTTCATTCATATAATTTCATCTTCTAAATTTCTAGAATATTACAACATAAAAATATTTATGTGGTCCTTCATCATAAGTTCACTGGGTTCCAATTTTGCCTCTTCCATCTTTTTGTTTCTCCATAGAAATTTTACCAAAATAGTTGGATGGTTTCTCATCACTTGTTCTTTGGTAGCAAAATCGTGAGAAGCTCGTCACAATAAGATAGATCAACATCCCTATATATATCATCAGAGTTGAGTACATGTGTTGGGTAAGGAATGTATTTTATCAATAGAGATATATGGAACACATCATGAACATTGGGGAGACATGGAGTCATTTCCAAACAGTAAGCTATAACTCAAATTCATTCTAGAATTTTGAAAGGTCTGATGTACCTAGTACATAAATAACCCTTCTTACAAAATCGTATAACACCCTTCCAATTAGATATATTTATGAAGGCATGATCTCCTACCTGAAATTCCAAATCCTTCCTTTGGATATTAGCATGTATCTATTTTCTACTTTGAGTAGATTGGATATGGGTCTTGATAATCTTCACCTTTTCCATTGTTTTCTCAACTAGTTATGTGCATACGAGTTTCCTTTCACCAAAATCATCCAAACAAGTTGGTGTGAGATATATTTTTCGATATAACGTTTCATATGGTTCCTTTTTAATATTTGAATGGATGATTTTGTTATAGGAAAATTCTAATAAAGGTAAATATTTTTCACACATACCTTGAAAGTCATGTGACCAATATCTCAACATTTCATATAAAGTTTTAATAGTTGGTTCTGATTTTCCATCAGAATGATGGTGGTAGGAAGTGCTCAAACTTTGTTTAATATGCAGGGCCTTCTGAAGAATTTTCTATATTCTTGATGTAAAATGGGGATCATGATCATAAACAATCGATAGGGGTACTTCATGATGTATTACTTATTCATTAATATATAGTTTTTCTAAACATTCAAGTGGTAAATGTTCTCTTATAGATGAAAGTGTTCTAACTTGGTAAGATGATCAATAATGGCCCATATCACATCATTAATTCTAGGTTTCTTCGGTAGCCCCTAAAAGGCACGTCGTAATATCATCAAATTTCTCAAAGGTATGGGAATTGGTTGCATGAATCCTCTAGGATGTTATCTTCCAACCATTACCTGTTGACAAACTATACATCTTGAAACTAAATCATAAATATCACACTTCATTTTGTCCCACCAAAAATTTTTCTTCAAATCTATATACATCATAGTGCTAACATGGTATATAGAGAAATTGGAGGCATAAGAAAAATCAAAACATTCCCTTTTTAAATTTGGTATGTTAGGAACCCAATGTATCTTCCCAAATTTCAAAATTACATATTTATATACAAATTTAATCAATCTCCCATTATTCTCAGCTTTAATTTTCTTTTAAAACTCCCCATCATCAGTCTAAGAACTTTTTATCCTTTCTAGTAAATATGTTCAGGCAACCATTGGAAAATTTATTATTACTTCACCTTGCATGATTATTCCCATATCCATTTTTACAAGATCCATTATCATAGGATACCTTTATACTATGATATTGTTCAATACATCCTGATTCTTTATGTTTGAAGCATCTTCCACTTTATTTTCCTTCCATGGGTGGTAGTGTATATTTTAGTCATTATCCTTGAGTAGTTCAAGCCATCACATTTTCCTCATGTTGAGTTTTTTTGTGATAAAATATACTTTGAACTATTGTGATGGATATATATCTCACATTTTTCTCCATAGAGATTTTGTCTCCATATAATTAAATCATATAGTACAGCTTATAACTCTAGATCATGAGTGGGATAGTTTTGTTCATAAATTTTGATTTGTCATTATGCATTGAAAATAACTCTATCATTCTGCATCAGGACAAAACCAGGAATTTTCATTGAATCATCACTATAAATAACAATCCCATCATTCTTAGATGGTACTATAAAGATAAGATCATTGAATAATCTTGTCAACTGTTCCCCAGAACATTCATCATAATCATTTTTCCAAAAAAATGTATCCCCTTTACATGTGAGCATGGTTAATGGGTTATCCAATCATTGAAAATTATGGAAAAAATGTCGATAATAAAATACCAAACCAATAAAACAGGGTACCTCAGTTATACTCATCAGTTTTGGACATTCTTTTATTACTTTTGTCTTAGAAGGATAAATAGATATTCCATCCCTAGAGAAAATATGGCCATGAAAATAAGTCTTCTGAAGCCATAATTCTCACTTGATAAACTTCTCATACAATTTATTTCTTCTAAATGTCTTTAGAATAGTTCCAAAGAAATTTTCACGATCTTCATAGCTTTTTGAGTAATGCATGATTTCATCAATAAATTCCACTAAATTTCATAATGATATTCCTGGAAAAAACTATTCATTATATCCAAGAAGAAAGAGAGTGAATTAGTGATTCCAAAATAAATTAGTGTAAAATTTTAATTCCCATACCTGGTATTATATGCTTTCATCTTAAAGTATTCCTTTTCACAGACAACTAATGAGATCCAGATCAAAGGTAAATATTTGAAAAGTATTAATCACTATGATGTGGATCAAATAAATAATCAATGCGTGTTTGGGTATAGTTTGTATTTATTGTTATAGCATTTATCTCCCTCCAGTTAATGCACAACATCAATGATCCATCATTCAACTTTACAAAAAGAACAGGGGATTTACATGAAAAAACAATGGGCTGAATAAATCCTTTATTACTCAATTCCTCTTGTTGTTTCTTTAGTTACACTAATTCCACAGAAGCCATTCTATAAGGGGTCTTTGATATGGTCCCTAAACATGGAATTAAATCAATGGAAAACTCAATTTCTTATTCTGGAGGATGTCCTGGTAAATCCAATGGAAATAAATCAACTTTTTCTATAACAATAGGTACATCCACTATTTGAAAATTATTTTCCAAAACCATAGTTATTTCACTATATTACTCCTCAATAATTGAATTTAGTTGAGCTATTGGGGGTGGATGTAGATAAAAACTGTATAGTGATGTTTCTTCTCTAATGATAAGTTAATCCTTATCATCATGGAAACATTTAACCTACTTCTTATAATAAATTTTCACATCTTGGTCCAAAATCCAATCCATATCAAGGATTATATAAAATTCAATCATGGGTATAATGATGAGATCAAATGAGAAATCATGTTTATATGCCCCAATGATAACTGAATCACAAAACATTGTTGCAATGATACTTCTCTTATGAGCATTGAATGACTAATCCATTGTTAAATATAATTTTAAATAGATAATTCTTATTTAAAACTTGGATGGTATGAAACAATGTTAGGATCTAGAATAAAATAATGAAATTTCTAAATTTGACGAAACCATTAAATTACCTCCCACCACGTCATTCATAGCTTCAACGTTAGCAGTAGTAATCTTATATGCTTGGACTTTCTCCCTTGTAATTTTATGAAGTATGTTTCCTTGTCTCTTAGGACATTCATTTCCATAATGTGTCATTTCTATTCAATTGTAGAGGTCAAAATTGACAGCATTTTTCTTTCCCTTTCAATCATGATCATGGTGTCCTTTTTCACCACACTTGTAACAGACTCCCATTCCCTTCAGAAATGTTCTAGGGTATTACTTCCCACATTTACTATAGGATAGAAATTTATCTTTACTCATTTCCCCTTTATTTTCATTTCTATAGTTTTCATCGTATCCCTTATTCTCTTACATACCGTTAAAGTCGTAAGACATTTAGAATTATTTTTTTTCTTGATACCACAAGAGACAATATATTCGTATGATGAGAAGGATTGTGATACTAATGCTCGACTGAAAAATGGTTTTAACCCATCAATTAATGGATCAATAATATTCTTTGGGTTATGTATATAATTGTACAAATGCCTTGCTAACTAAGTAAAGTTAGCCTCCTACATTGAGATATTCTCATATTCTTTTTTCCTCAGTCTCAGAAAGTATATTTCTATATTTTCTCCATAGTAACTAGGAATGTATTTTTTGATGAAAATTTCATTAATGTCCTTACATTAAATTTTTATATTACCTTATCCACTTTTGTGTTTCGAATTAATGTCCACCATTGATCTGCATCTTCTTTGAGAAGATAAACTACCAGGAAAACATTTTTATCTTTTGCTACCCCCAAAGCATTAAATATTTTCTCTAAAGAAATTTTCCATTGTTCAGATACAAATGGATTTGTAGTCCCATTGAATGTTGATAGTTTTTCCATATAAAGTGTTCTAACATTTATTCTCCAGATTATGGATCAGGGTCCTCTATATGGGTAAGTTTATTATTCATAATCTGTGTGAGTTTTCCCAGTATTGTTAGAAGTTCTTTAGCACCGGTTGAATCACCATTTCCACTATAATAATCATTAGTATAAGGGAAATCCCTACATAGATTATGTGCGCTGATACGGTTTCCATTATTTCCAATTAGCACCATTTCTAAATAATGAAATACAATAGATTAGTAATTTAGTCACAATACATAATCCCAAACTAGTAAAATAAATAAAATAAACTAAACAATTTAGGCATATATTCCATAATCATAAAAAATGATTTCATTAAGAAGGTATTTTCTCATCAATTGTTTGTAATGGTTTGTAAATAATATGTGAATTGTTTTAAGTATATCCTCTGGGAGTGTCGTAACCAAGAGTTCAGCAAGGCCCATTTTCGTTTTCCATGATACACCAGGTAAATCCCAAAACTCCAAGAAGAATTTTCCCTCCTAGGTACATATGTTCAAGATCCTCCTCTACCTTCTTGTATCAAGAAAAGTATGTATTATTGGAGAATACACAAAATATATACATGACCAAAATTTAAGAAGTTTTTTTATAATAATCTGCAGCGTCTATCTTAGGGAAATGTTCTCTAATCAATTTTTTTTTTCAAAATCTTGCATCCAAGGTTTGTAATAAACGTAATTTCATAACATCTATAATTCCCCAACACTAGTTACCTAGATTCAGTGCATTATTACATAACCTTGTCATGATCACAAGGGATCAAATCCCGATAGACCGATCATTTTAGTATCCTTGGAAGTACTAGATACAAAAACAAGTTTTACATTACATCATGAAAAGGATATAAAAAACAACATTATGTCCCCTTTGAACACACTCATACCCCTTAGACTGTTCCTGCAGATTAATAGTATTATACTTATTCAAATCCTTGTAAAAAACATAGAAAGGGGTGAGCTCAAATTATTAGTAGGTATAAAAATTTAGAGGAAACTGTCATAAATAAGAATAAATATTTAAGGAAATATATAAGACTAAAACAAAACAATTAAAACTCAAACATCAGTAGAATATGAAAAAGATAAATAAAATAATTCCATTTACAAATTCACATGGATATTCTAATAGGCTAATAATAACATATAAGATCAACATCCAATTTCATAATGATGGAATGTATAATGTCGTACATCATAACCACATAGTCAAGGCCTAGTGCCAAGACTAAAAATTATATTTTTTCAAGTGCTTTTGCCGATACACTAGTTTGTGTCATTAGACCTACCAATGAATTGAAGACATATAGAGGGCATCTCTCTTCAAATACTAAGTCTAATGCATTCCTCATATGAAAATGGTGAAACATAATAGAAACATTTGTATTAAAACAAGCATACAAAATGTTAAAATTTTAACTATTAAACACGAATGTTATAAAAATAACACATCCACAATCAAACATATCACAAAGCCTTCAATAAAATATGGAATATTGTATCATAATGAATCAACATCAACAAAGTGTTAAATCAATCAATGGATGTTGACATAGATGAAATCAAAACTATTTGAGAGAAATATCACATTTTATTATGAAATAATTTAAAAGTAAAAAAATTATAAAAGAAAAAAATTATTTTTAAAACATTATTATAATATTATAATGTAAGATTCAATATTTTTATAATGATGGAATATAGTTTCACTCTCCCTACAAGATAAAAGAAATTCTTCTTTAATTTTGTCAAAATGATTGTAATGGACCTTGTTTGGAATATGACGGAACGATTCCTTTATAAAAAATTAGAAAAAGTTGAAAAATGGTATAAATTAATTTGTCCAATAGTATAGGAAATCGTAAAAATGTTTTGAAATATATTTTGTTGAAACACGAAAGAGGATGATAAAGGGGTCCTAGTAAATACTCACAAGTAAAGAACCTCAGATAATAAAGAGATTTTAGAATTAACCCTAACCATTTACTTCCCCTTGATCGAGGGTATGGTAACCTCCATTATAATATTTAAATCATTTTTATTAAATTATACAGGAACCATATGCATAAATACGATATCATATATGAAATTATATTATTGCTTTATTGATTATATTTTAGTAGTATCATTGTTTTGGGTGTAAACTGATTCATTTTCTATTATTTGTTTTGGTACGTATGTCATGTTTGATATGAAAATGATGTGTTTTATTCATATAAAAAATTATATTAAGATATAATACATTATTTTTATTCATTAATTTAAATTATTCATGAATGGTTATGATGGGGAATGAATCCCATCGCGTTCGTGGAGACAGTAATTCGTATATACGCAAAAGCAACAATATCATTATATTAAAGGTTAAATAGTATGTAATTGGATTTTAAATAATATATAAAAAATTATTAATATGTTAAATTTATTTTATACATGAATTATACTCATCATTATACCCATAAAAATGATGAAGTGTTGGATAACAGACTAAACCACGACCTAGATACGGTAAGTCATACGTACACATGTATGGTGACTTTGTCATTCATAAGATGGAGAGAATAATGAATATGGTTGTACCATATTTATAATAAAATAATAGTTTGTAGAAGGTACAAGAGTTATTATTTTGATATGGAAACAACGATGAAATGAAATATTGATGATGAAAAGAACCTTGAAAGTGGTGATGAAATTATAACCTATTCTTTGGGTGATCCCTTTTGACTTCATCAAAAGGTATTCTTAGGTTGGATTATAATCAATGTAATGTACCAAAGTTGAAGTTAGGGTTGTTTTTGGATATTTGGGAATGGTTTGGATGAGCCAAATGGCTTTGGATCTATGATTTTGAGAGAAGTAGAAGTGCCCTTTTATAAGAGAGGTGAGGGTCAATTTAGGAAAAGCAAGAAATATTAAATTTTTTTATAATCATATTCTGTTTATAATGGCTCCAAAATGATTTATTTCAATGATAAGGTGGTTATAAGTCGAAAATAACTCAACAAATTGGTTTTAGATATATTTAGGTCATCATATTAACCTTATTATTTATATTTAACTATATGTTAAATAGTTTAAATTTTACAATGTCTTCATGTAATTTTATAATAAATGGTTAATAAATTTACTACAAAATTCCATGAAAACCCCAAGTGGTTCATTAATGAACTATATATTATTATATAATTCCTTTGGATTAAAAATTAATTTTGAGGAATATTATATCAACTATTAAAATTTTATTGGTTTTAAAAACTAATTTATGGAATTTTTCACTCTATTTAGTATTTGGTTTTTGTGAAAGTCATTACAACTTTATCACTTCAATCAAAATTTATTTAATCAACCCAAAAATGTCATGTTAACCTAGATAATTCACGTAATAGTCAAAATACTCAATTAAAAATTATATTAATTTTTATAATATTAATAATTTTAATCGTTCAATAATAAGGTAATTACAGCATCATAATTATGTCATTAATAAATTTAATTATTTAATTATTAAATAATTTCAATAAAATATTATTATATAGTAAATAATTTAAGATTTCAAATGAATATTTATAGTCTAATTTTTTTTATAGAAGTATTTTAAAAATGTATTATTTATTAAAAATTGAATGGAAGACTTTTAACCATTCCTTAAATAAAATAATAATAAATAACCTAATCTAATCCAAGTGGACCAAAAGGGACATATTTTATTATAAAATTTTATTTCTGTTAATAAAACTTATTCAATTTAATTAGGACAAGTGTTAGGATAATTATAAGATCATTTTTACCTTTAATTACTGTATTTTCTTATAGAAGTGGTAAATACAATTCAAATGTTACTATTCATAAAAAATATTTCCATCATATTGAACCACATATTACATACTGATGCCTACCGTGTATCTCATATTTTTGAAATTCAATTTACAGAAGTAGTAAAATTGTGTATCATAAAAATTTCCAAACATTCCTAGACAGTAGAAAAAAGACGTTAAAAAATTAAATAAAATTTTATACATCTTATATTATTATAAAATGGCTCCAAAGATTTCAATTGAACCAATATAGGTTTTATGTAACGATTATTACTTAAATAAATTTAAATAAAATAAATAATTATTTAAATAAAACGTCGGTTTTAAACAATAACACAATGTTTTTCACAATTCATAAAAAATTAAATGATTTCAGAAAAATACAAAAAATTCACCCTAGGCTAATATTTGAATTCCAAATCCAAAAAATGATTTCCAATTTTAACAATAAAAATAATAAAATTTTAAAAAATTTGTATTACTATTCATAATGGATAGTTTGAACAGTTGTGGTATGTTATAACTCAAAGTCGTGTACAATGCAAGCTATTGTATTATTCAAAAAGAAGCATAACATTAATTCTTAGGGTGTTACAGTAATAAGAGATTTTTTTTCTCAACCAGAGGCGATAGATTGTATAAACTACCCATTGGGTTACTTTTTTTGATGACCAGGTTACATGTTATTTTAAAATAAATGCGATTGATACTATATGACTTTTTAATTTTTAGTAATTTCTTGTTTACTAATTCATTTTTTTATTCCATACTATATATATTCACTGACTGTTAGGAAGAGTTCATTGGGCGGTTTCCAACATGGCTTTATGTCACACTTAGTTCGGGTCATGCTTTGAGCCCAAAGACATTATCTTACTGCACGTGCAGATAAGGGCAAGCTCCCTTCTACATCAGGAACATGACTATTGTGGAGTTGGAGAGCATAAGATCAAGATTAGTCTTACAATGCTATTAGAGTTTATTTGATTTCATTTTACTTTATAATAGTACTATATTTTAGAATTGTTACTTGTTTGGTTGTTTTCGTACAAATATGTATCATGCATTATTTATATATGTGCTCCAGTTTTTTATTTCATTCAGTACTCTTCTAATTATTTACTACATGTTTTTACTGATTTTGATATTGAATATATGTTTATTTCCTTTACGTTACTCTTTCAATAAGGGAATATTTTCCCCACTATCGCACCAACGACCCTCACTGCTAGTAAACAGCCTCTGGCATTTAGGGAAATGCTCATGAAGCTATGTGATCAACTATGTATTTGGAACCTCTGATAAAAAACTAAACCCAATAGTTACATAACCATTCTAATTATTCCACATCATTTGTAAAAAATCAACCATGCTTAATCATCTTATTTATAACTCCTTTTCCCATTTGTATGTCATTTTTAACTCAACATCATAAATTATAATAAAATTACTTATACGAACATATTTATTATCTTCATCAGATTTCCCCTTAGTAAAATGATTTACATAATTCCAATACATTACATATTTGAACAATTCAAATAATAATTACATCTTTGGGATACAACATTTCACATCCATTGTTGTTACTAGACATTTCATTTTTCAACATCGATTATAGTCTTTGTATTTAATATTATTTAGACTCAAAAAATTATCTCATCCCTCTGATACATTCCGTTGAGTGGTTCATCAATGATTCTCAACATATATGAAATGTATTATTATTTCCAAAATTGTTTGTACTATGTAAACTCATAGAAAAGAAAAATCCTTATCTTTTTTAGTGATCAAAATAGTTGGTTATGGCGGAAATTTTTAATAATGTTCCATGATAATTGATTCCTCATAATCATAATATAATTCACTATAGTCATAATCAAATTTGGATACTCATCAAAAAAATATCTATCACATTAAATAAAAGACGAGTTTCATCTACTTTAAGTCATTGACTATAACCAAAATGCACAGTGTGAGGAATAATAATCACAGTAGAATGACACATAAAAATGAAAAATCACTTGTATGATGTATAAATAATGAAAGTATATTTTCAATATTTGACATATTTTATTTATTCTAACACATTAATCATCATCATATATTTAAATACATTATGATGTTTCGTAAAGTGTGTTAATTTATAAATCCTTTCTTTTTTAATTTTTATTAACACAACCCATATAATCAAATATTGATTTATTATATTAGTGTTGGGATTGTAATAAATTATTAATCCCAAATAAACACCAAATAAATTTAAATATTATTAATTAAAATCATTTGAAATAACATTCCTTAAATAAATTTTTTATGGCATGGAAATGTAATGGGATTCAAAGGAACTAATATATATTTATAAAATATTAATGAAATTAATTTTTAACATAATAAATATATTATCAATTATGTGTAAAATATTTCCACAGAATGGTATCATATATTTTATATGATTGTGGATTAAATTTAAAAAAAAATTCTCAATAAATTTAAAAGTAGTTTATATCGTCTCCAATAATAACTAGAGAATAATATTTAGTGATTATTCTTGAGTGGATAATATAAGACCCAAAAAATTTATAGAGACATATCTGGCTCATATAAAGTACTAGTTTACTTTATATATAGTAAATTTCAGTTGTGTTTATTTGGAGTGTTTGGGTGAAATTTGAAAAAATATTGGGATGTGATGGGGCAGACCATGCGCCATTGTGCATGAAATTATGTGTGGTATTTAATTAAGAAATAATTATTATTATATAATTTATCCAACATCCTAGTTAACCCCAAATCGATCCCATTTATTCCATAGGACCTCCTATACATTTTGGGAGCTACCAGACGAATATTAGCCCCTCATGACCTCCATTCATTATGAATCGATGCTCGTAATGTAGGACGCTTCTCTCCCTATAAGTGATTTCTTATCACGTTCTTCCCATTTTCTTCATCCATAGATTCAACATTCTTTCATCGATTAAATCCACATTATGGGATTGAAATATATCTATTTGGGGAAGATGTATTCATATTATTCTACATCTAGTTTTAATCATAAAAGATCTTGATTTTGATTAACCTTGATTTATTGATTTGAGATTTAAATTTTGATCTACGCCGTTGTGTTGCTCGATTTTTGAAAATTTACATTAGGCGATCCTTCATCATCATATTGAAGTAAGTGGTTCTTCCCTTTTAGATATATATATATATATATATATATCTCCCTCTTAAACTACTCTCCAAGAATAAATTATGTATTTTAATCCTATTTTCTATATATATTTTGATCTTGGTTTGTTTTATCTTGATTTATTTAAATAATGGATACAAGAACTGAATAATGATCTATTTCCCTATCATTGTTCCATAGAAATTTAGTGTTTTCCATTAGTTATAGTTATTCGTAATAATTTATGATATAGGTGGTCTAATCATATATTACCATATTCGTGATTTTTATTATGTGAATGTAATTTTAGAATTGATTTTATTCATTAGCAATATGAATTCATAAATTGGGTAATTAGTGTGGCCAATAGAATAATAGGTATGTTTATTAAATTGATTTTTAATTGTGGACTCAATCATGGGGATATGGGGATTATCATTGTTTTTAATAATTTGGGAATAAATTATGATATTAAGTGGTTATCCATGTTGATAATTAATTGATTATTTAATTTTAACATTTATGAATTTGGGATTTACATAATGGCCAATATATTATTTGGGTAAATTAAAAATGTTTATAACTAATTGGGCAGTTGATAATGAGGATAAGGGGCTTATAATTTTGATAATTAATTTAGTAATATGACATGAGATTAAGAGTTAGTCCAATTAGATAATTAACTGATGAATCAATTTTGAGAATAGGGAATGTCTAATTTTGATAATGGGAAATAGATTAATTGGTTAAATTATTTAAATTAATGTATATGTGGGGAGTTGAATGAAACTAGTTGGATACCATTTAGATAATGAATTGGGTAATTATTTTTGATATATATTATCATTAAAATTATTTAGTTAACGCATTGATTAGTTATGAGATATTTTTTTTTTGTGATTGAGGAAATTAATTAATTAATTAATTATGAGATATCATGATATATGAGTTGCGATAATATATTGTAGATCAATTATACGATATCAAGATATAATTAATTGATATTGTTAATTGGCGAGTTAATTATGAGATATTAATATATATGAGTTGATATAATAAATTGTTGATTAATTATTACATATCAAGATATATGAATTTAAATAATTAATAATAGAATAAATTATGATATATTTAAATTATTTATTTTTATAATTAATTTTTCAATTAATATTGGGATAATGTGTAGTCGATATTGATTAATTAATTTAGGAAATAAATAATATAACTTGACATGCACAATACATCTTTGAATTAATTATTTTTAATTATGTGATTATCAATTTTTGGATTAGTAATGAGTTTGAGAAGATTAATTAATTAGAGAATTAATTAACTATATTTATGATATTATTTAATCGATAACTTAATTAATTGAAATAATCTCATTATTTAATTATTATATAAAATAATGAGATTGATGTAGTTATTTAATTGATGAATTAATCAAGGTTTGTAGTGTGTGTTTTTAATTTATAAATTAAATAATGAGATATGTGGGTGTTATTAATTAATTATGGAATGAATTAATAGGATTGACATGAAAAATTAATTGGTTAATTAATTGAAGGGATTGGTGTGACTAATAATTTTTCAAAATTAATTAATGTATTTGATGTGATTAGTTAATGGAATAATTAATCAGAATTATTTACTTCATTACTTAAATAATGAAATGACTAGAGTTACTTATGTAATTAGTTAATTTTATGAATTAAATATAGTGATTGAGGTTATTAGTTAATTGAATAATTATCTACAGTTGTTGAGGTAATTATTTAATTCATGAATAAACTTGTTTTATTTATGTGGTTATTTAATCGTCTACATAACTGTATTAACTATTGTGTTTAGTAAATTATTTAATTAACTAATAGGACTATGGTGATTAATTAATTGTTTAATTATTTATTGTATTTATTTTCATTGATTAATTATCAAATTAATTAATATTATTGATGAGATTAGTTAGTGGTTGATTTAACTGTATTTAATGATCAAACTAGTGAAATTATGAATTAACTATAGTTATTGATGTAATTATTAATAAATGAATTAACTAGATTATTATATGTGATTAATTATTTTAATAGTTGACTAGTGTAGTTGTTGTGTTTAGATAATTTTTGAATTGACTATTACGATTGATGTAATTAATTAGTTGTGTTATTAATTAAGGTATTTGATTTGATTAATTAGTTTTCATATTATATAAAATTTTTGATGAGTTTTGATAATTATTAAATTAACTAGATTTATTGATACAATTAGTTAAGTGAGGAATGAATATATTTATGTTATTTGTTATAGTTTAATTTACTATATTAGTTGATGTGATTAGGTAATTGTTTAGTTAACTTGAGAAATTTACATGATTAATTAATTACTAAATTAATTAATGTTATTGATGTGATTAGTTTTTTGTGGAGTTTAATAATATAATTGTTGTGTTTAACAAATTTTTGAATTTGTAATGTCACTAATGTGGATAATTAATTATTGAATTAATTGTGTATTGTTAAAAAGTAACATTCTCATTCAATTGTGTGATTTAATGAATGGAGACATGGTGATTAATTTTTGTGTAATAAAGAAAGGTAACATGGTCATTCGATGATTATAATTATAGAATGGTGACATTATCATTAATTTCTATGAAATAAATATTGGTGATATGGTCTTTAAATTGTGGGATTTAATGAATGGAATCATGGTCACTGGTTTATAGAATATGATTGGTATCATAGACATTCAGAAAACATAATATCCTTTTGGGATAGTTTAGATTCCAGCATAGGGTAAAGCATGTATTGTGGATTGGGTTCCTTAGGATCCTGATGGTCTTTGTGATTAAATATAGAATATTTTATAATGGTAAAAAATTTATTTATTAATTATGCTTATTTCATATATAATTGCATACACTATTTTTGATTGTAATTGTTTTAAACACATTTAGTTGTGTCAAACATGGTTTTCACACACCCTATTCAAGATTCCTAATCGTTACCCAAATAGATTACTTGTTTTTATGTCAAGATAAGGGAAAAGTTCCAGTTTTAGAAGGATGATTGGGACAGACCATGGCCAGGGAACCTAAAAAGGTATCATGATCTACATGGATGATTTGATAGTGTATTTACATTGGAGATTCATTTGGAACCGGACACATACATTGACACAAAATGATTATTTTTTAGTCATGACATTGTACTTATTGAATTTTTTATCATAAAACATTGGTATTTTTATGATCATATGATTATAATATTTTTTTATTTATTTTTTCTGGTATATTACTCTGAAAAAAGGATTGTATAGTGTCCACATGATTTATAATAGACACCCTCTCCTAGCCAACAACCTTTGTCATGTCGGGATGCAGGCTTGCAATCATGTGATCAAACAACTACTGGAACTAACATGTGGAACTCTGGATAGGAAATTACAATGTGGTATCATAGGCCAAATTTCTATTCTTATACATTTATCTTACTGTATGGGAATGATAATGGGAGAATTAGAAGACTTGATGCTTGGATATAAGAATGTTCATGACAGTAGTTACCCCATGTACGGAAGATAATCAATGTTCATTGAGTGGGATTGTTGTCATTGGTAGTTGCTATTACATTTGAATGATATTTCACATTGGAAAAAACATGTGGTTGTGTGATGTGATTATTGTTTATAATATTTGTTTATATTGACTCATGGACCTCATTTACATGAGAGTTAAGTTGGTATGCATAATTCTATGAATTCATGATTTATTTCTGAAAATGCTTCATTTTTGACATGCACATGAATACATATTTTGGGTATATTGGTGTCCAAAAAATAGTTTAATAGCTTATGAAATTGACTTTAATAACATTACTAATATCAAATATATTGTTGTAAAATGATGAAATATTGAGAATGAATGGGGTTTTATTAAGAAACAAAAATAATGAGATAAGAATGATTAATTAATTATAGAATAAATTAATATAAATGATGACAATAAATTATTGTGAAATTTAATTAATGAGAATGTGTTTACACTTATTTTCCATGAACTAGTTATAGGATGGTTTTGTTTTTAATTAATTCCTTAATATTGACCATTGTGTGGGAAAAAGGGAAATGACTATATATGGTTTCCTGTAAGTCTATCATTTAAACTATGTTATTGTTTCAAATTTACAATAATTTTCTGTTTCTAACATTATGTGGTTTGTTTTGGTAGGGAGAATTCCATTGTATGAGTACTCAATTTTGGGTTGTGCAGGGGAATGTCTAGTTTTGATCGGTGTGTTGAAATGTTGTCGAAGAGTGATGACCGTGACTTTTTTTATGTTATGGTGTGTCCATATTAGGAGGTAAAATTGACAAGGGGGGAGTTGTTGTGGTATTCAACGATGAATTCATAGTGTACTTTTAACATGTTATGATCATTTACCCTTCTATGACATCATAACAAGTAAGCTATAAAAGATTAGGATTTATGACTAGACACTAAAATGTGTTTTGGTGGGATATGGGAACTCTTTGAGGGTACACTTATGACAAGGGGGATGAGGATCTAGATGGTGGACGGTACACCATCAAGAGTTTATAGATGAGGATAATAGGATAGATCAATGGTTGATGAATACCATGGTGGATGAGTTTATTGAGGAAATCGTGTCAATGATATTTATATGATGGCAAGAGATATGTTATTATAATGTTCATGGAGTGACACAATGTGATGGAAATGGATGCATTATAATTGCAATTAGGAAAATATAAGGTACATTTTTAAATTCCCTATAAAAAGTTTGGGTAAGTCTCGTTGTTGTTGGATGTAATTTATTTATTTGTACCTTTTTAATGTAAATACAATGTGTCAATGATGTATGGATTCTTGTTGTTGATGGGAACATGGATTTGGAATACTCATCATGGTTTTTTTTGTTTCTGGATGTTTATCATTAAATTGATGGATCCTTTGAAGTGTATTCAATATGTGTGATGGATCATAGAGAGAAGTTAAAGATGTGAAATATTGTTTTGTTAGTTTATGTGTTGTTGAAACATGGATGTCAAATGAAAGAAACAAGGGAGATAGAAATGGTGTGAGGGATCAAAGGCCCGATCTATTTATATAGAATCTTAGTGATTCTTAGGAGTGCGACACAAGGATAAGTTGATATAAGTGAAGATATTGTAAGAAACCGAATTCTTATAGTGTCTTATCAGGAACATATAAAGGTAATATTTTATTATTTATTGAGTACATTTAGATTGGAATATATTTTGGGGAGAGATTTTTAAAATTTTAAATAAATTGAGTAGATGGTGTATACAATGCACCCATATGTAAGAATGCATGTGTGATTTTGAATTAAGCTATTAACTTAATTCTGAAACATATTGAACATCCTAGTTAACCCCACATTTACCCAATTTCATTCCTACATCCTCCATAATTTTTTTGTAGCACTTTATATGAATATCATCTCCTCTTGACATATGTTAATCATGAATGGAATCATGTATTGAATAAAAATACTCTCCCAGTAAGTAATTTATTATCGTATTTTCCCATATTCTTCCTCCATTATTTTTGAATTCATTCATCAATGAAATCTAATTTATTGAATTGATATATATCTATTTATTCATTTCTAGATATATTATTCTAGATATAGATATAATGGTGCTTGATATTTATTTTATATTATCTTTATTTAGTGTTTTGAGATTTAGATCTTGATCCCCATTGTTGTACTTCCCAATTTTCATGGATTTTCCTTGGGAGATTTTTCTTTCACAAAGAGTTGATAGTGTTTATTACCATATACATCTACCAATCTAATCCACTCCTATAAAAGGGATAATATAAAGGTATTAATCCAATTTTTCATCATGAATTTGATTTGGGGTTTTTAGATCCTAATTCTTTAAAATCGTGGATCTAGGAATTGGATCAATGTATCATTCAACACTGTTGTTATGATGTAAAATGAGATTTTTTGTTGGGGTGAATTCTTCAAAAACATTCTACAGGTAGGGGTATATTGATCATTTAACATAATATTGATTATGTTTTTACATATGAAATTGTATAATTTATAGCATTCTTTAGCAATTTAAAATCCTAAATTGGCTAAATTAATGTGGAAATTGATTAATTGATTTATAGTGTAAATATATAATTAATTAAGGATTCAATCTTGAGAATAAGGATATTATAATTTTGATATATTAATTTGGAATTTATTATGATATTTAGGGTCATCCAATGTAGATAATTAATTGATAGAGTTATTGTGAGATTTATGAATTTAAGATTTTGATAAATACCAATTGATTAATTGAACAATCATTCGAAATATATGATTAATTAAATTGTTTATTATGAGACTGTGGGATTTCTAAATTTCCTAATTAATTTAGGAAGTAAAATATTGATTTAGGTTTTATAAAATTAGTTAATTAATTGATTAACTAATTATGATATTTAAGGAATTGTGATATAGAAAATAGACTTTTTATTAATAAGATAATTTGTTGAAATTTACCACTAAATGGGGAGTTTATTGTAAGACCAATGGATTGACCATATAGTAATTAATTGATGAATTATTTATGAGTTTTATTAGCTCTCCAATTAGATAATTAATTGTTGGGTTAATTATGATATTTAGACATTTTGATAGATTTTATGGATTGATAAATTAATTATGAGATATCAAGACATATAAGTTGGGAAAAATAATTATATATTAATTATGTGATATCATGGTATGTGATTGATATAATCCATTGATGAAGTAATTTTGAGATATCTAGATATATTAATTGAAATAATAAACGAGAGATTAATTATGATACATAAATATATATAAAATAAAATTATTAATTTTATAATTAATTATGAGATATTTAAATTTTTTATGAATATATAATTGATGATTTCATTATGGGACAATGAGTTTCATATATTGATTATTAATTGATAAAATAATTATTAGAAAATGGTTTCTTTAATTAATTGTAGAATTAATTAAGGGAAATTATGTGATAAATTAATTATTTAACTAGTAATTAGATTGAGATGACTAATTAATTTTCAAATTAATTGATGATTTTGATGAAATAAATTAATCAATGAATCAACTAATAAAATTAATGTGATAATTTCATTGTTGAATTAAATAATGATATTGATGTGATTAATTAATTTATGAATAAATTGAGGGATATGATGGGAATATTTAATTGTACAATTAAATAATGGGATTTATGGGAGTTTTTTTTGATTGTGGAATTAATTAAAAGTATTGACATGAATAAATAATTGGGGAAATAATAAAAGGAATTTGCGTTATTAATTAATTGTTTAATTGATTAAAGTATTTTATGTTATTAGGGAATTAAAATAATTACTAAAGTTATTAATTATATTACTTAATTGTTGAATCGACTGTAGTTACTAATTTGATTAGTTAATTGTTGAATTAACTGGAGTTATTAATGTGATTAGTTAATTGATTAATTAACTACTTCATCATATATGATTTTTTAATTCTAGAATTAACATGAGTAATTGATGTTGTTATTTAATTGTTTAATTTACAAGATTAATTATTGTGATTACATAAATGCTGAATTCACTAATTGGATTGAATTGAATAATTATTTGTTGAATTTAGTATTTATTTTATATAATTAACTAGTTGGGGAATTTACTAATATATTTTATGTGATTAGAAAATTATAGAATTAACTATAGATATAGATGAGGTTAGTTAATTGAGGAATTCTGTAGAGTTATTGATGTGAATAATTAATTGTTGTTCTAACTAGAGTAAATGATGTGATTAGGTAAGTGTTTAATTAACTAGGGTAATTATTTTCATTATTTAATTTTTTAATAGAGTAATAGAATTTAAGTGATTAATTAATTTTTTAATTAATTTATTTATTTTATTTGATTAATGGAATATTAAATTAATTAATATTATTTATGAGAATGTTAAATTATATAGTTAACTAGCATTATTGATGAGTTTAGTTAATTGATGAATTAACTAAATTTATTTATGTGACTAGTAAATTAATTAATTAAATATATTTTTTGTGATTATTTAATTTTCTTTTTATCTTGAGAAATTTCTGTGGTTAATTATTTGATGAATTAATTAATGTTATTGAGTTAACTAAGGGAATTTTAATTTCTATCTAATTGATGAATTAGGAATTGCATTAGTGTAGATAACTGATTGGTGAATTAATTATGTGTTTTTGAATGGTAACATGGTAATTCAATGTATTTATTTAATGAATGGTAACATTATTATTCACTTATGTATAACATAGAATGGTAACATGGTCATTCAATGGAGAAAATTAATTAATGATAACATGGTAATTCACCTGTGTGAATTATATATAGGTATCATGCACATTTATCTGTGATATTTAATGAGTCGTTACATGTTCAATCATTTGGGATATAATAATTGTAACAGAAACATTCATACTTGTGTTATCCAAAGGGTATAGTTCAGATTACGGCATGGGAAAATGCTGGTTTTAAGGTTTGGTGTCTTTAAGAAGCCGATGAATTTAGTGATTAAATGCAGTATAATTTATAATGTGATAATATTTTTATTTATGATTTATATATCTTTCACTAATAATTTTATATAATATTTTTGACGATAATTTTTTTATACAACATTGGTGGTGGTGTACTCAGTTGTACTGACATCATACTCAGGCTTCCTAATCGTTACCTAATTAGATTACGTAACTACTAGATAAGTTATGGGAAATGAAAATTTGTTATAGGTGTGATTAGGATGTAACATAGAAAAGGATTCTAAAATGGTTTTCGGACCCTCATGGTGTAGTTGATTGTTTCTTTACATTGGAGTTTCATTTAACAATTGGCACATATATTATCATGAAAAAATTATTATTCAGTTTTGAAAATATACATCATGCTTTGGTTATCAGGATATATTCATATTTTTTTCATCATATGTTTCTACTATTTTTCATTTACTTCTTCTGGTGTATTACTACATAAAAATAAAAAAAAGATGGTATAACTTCCATATAATTGATAATAAATCCTTATTGCTCATCGGTAGCCATTGATGTACGTAAATAAACACTTGAAGTCATGGGACTGACAATCGTGTGGATTCGGCAGGTAAAAATCATTTAAAATCAATTAAAATAATTTTCTAAGTGTTAGAGTTAATTTACTATTAAAACTACATAGATTTTAATTTTTTTAAAAATAAAAACATATATAAAAAAATTAATAATCAATGGTGTGATATATATGATCATTAATATAAAATGTTAGAAATAATTTAATTACTACATGATTATAATTTTAATTAGATTTATATTATACTCCAAAATTACTAATTTCCATTATAATAATGGTTGGAAATTCTCCCCATAACCATGTATGGGTGTTACCCCAATGATTCTAGTGGTAGAGGTATATTTCTATATAATTTAGTATTTATTACCATGATTTCAGAAAAGTATTGCCAAAGGGACAAATTTTCTGATATTTATATAATAAAATATAGTTATTCTCATAATCATTAGGTGCGATAATTGGTACAAACAAAACATAAAAATATTTTTTAAAATTATAATTTTTAATTTATTAATAATTATTTAATTATATTTCATTATAAAATACATTTTAAAAGTTTAATTTATTATCATGAATATTTTCTATTTTTAATAACATTTAAACATAATTAATGGTTCTTACACATCCTTAAAAATAATTTCTCAAAAAATAAATTAATTGATGTGTTATTACTGAAATATATAAAGGATATGACCTAGAATAAATATGCTATAAATATTATTCTGTAAAAATTATAATTAAAAAACATTATTCTTTTGTGATAGTGGAATTTTCTCTAACCCTTATTTATTATTTAATTAATCCCAAAGAGATTTATAAATCTCTATGATATTATTTATAACATTTTTTAATTTCAATTGATTTTTTTTTATTTTACACATATAATGAACACACACCCAAAATGAAGGTAATTCCCTTATGAATTATGTATAAACTTCTACCCCCCATATATGTGGAGGTAATCCATTACTTTGATAAGGTAATACATGAATTATCAGTCTCACGAAATGATATATATAATTTTATTTCTTGGTATTGTGTATGATGATTCCTAAGAGATAATAGCACCTGATGTGTGCCATTGGGTAGCGTTAGTCATAAATCAAGGTCGATGTTGAAATGGGTTACATTATCATATATGTATATATATATTGATACAAATATGATTAAATTTATGGGTTACATGGTGAGGGATCATTGGTGAGGAGGGTAAATAAAATTAAATGTTTTATTTGTTAGATGGGTTCATTTGTTTATTGAGGAGGCTTTGTTATACTTTATTCTTATTTTTCACTAGATTTTTCGGGAAGGATCATTCTCTGTATACTCTTTATGACCATTCTATATTTTATTTATTTTAATTTAATAATGTAGAATGTAAAGTGGTAGTAAGATAGTTTTTCATATCATATAGTGTTTTTTCATGTACTCTTCAGTTTTATTATCACTATCTAGGATTGATAGTGGAATTTCAAGATATTTCAAGTTTATATGAAAATAAATTCATGTACTTATATTGCTTATTTATTTATAATTAATGGTAGGTCTGTGTATTTAATAATATATATTACCCTTAAATTTATATATTGGTGGAATTCCTCATAATTTATATCTTATACAATTTATAACACCCCTAAATGATAAAGGGTTAAATGGATAAATTATATGATTCATGTCAATAAGGTTTACATTCCATTTTGGGAGACTACCTGCTTAGAAGTCCATAGATAAGCATGATTAGCATGGTGTAGTGATCCGGATGGGTGGCCTTCTGAAATTTTTACCATGGTGTGTGTGACATAGGACAAAACACACTAGAAATGACATGTGTTGGCCTATGAGGACAGTCACTAGTCAAATGACCCATTCAGGCACGTGGGTGGACCCCTAGGTTGGGGACGACATGTCTTTGGGGCAATTGGTGGAACCTGGAGGTCTAGGACCTGACAACCATGTTAAGGTGGGGTGTCTGTGCTATCACTGGGAACCATTTGATACATTTGGTATCAGAGGTGGTACCCAATCTTAAGTGCAGCACATTGCCTGGGTTGAGATATATAACCCACAATGAGGACGTTGTGCTCTAACAGGGGGGGGGGGTGATTGTAACACCCCTGAATGATAAAGTGTTAAATGGATAAATTATATGACTCATTTCAACAAGGTGCACCTTCCTTTTAGGGAGCCTACTTGGTTATAACTCCATAGTTAAGCGTTCATGGCCTGGAGTAGTGATCAGGATGGGTGACCTGCTGTGAAGATTCAAAGGGAGTGCATGAGTGAAGAAAAAACAAGCTAAAAAGGTCATGTGTTGGCCTGTGGGGACAGTCATTAGTTAGATGACCCGTTCGGGCACATGGGTGGCCCCTAGTGTGGGGACCACGTGTCTGCGGGGCAAATGGTGGTACCTGGCGGGCCAAAACCCGACAACCATGTTATGGCGGGGTGTCTATGCTGTCATCGTGACCCAGTTGTTATATAACACTGTCATAGTAATAAAGGGGATTGATATGTAACCCTATTTATATAACTTCAACATCATAGGTGGAAAATAATTTGATAAAAGGAATGAAATTAATTATTGTGTAAAATATCATTTCCTCATCAAAAATGCTTTGTTTTCTCAAAATGACAATAAATTTTAATAGAAACGAATGTAATTGAAATTATACATGAAATATTGTACAGTAATTTTAATAGAAATAAAGCGTTATGAAAAAATTAAAATCCACTCAATCCGTATATGTTAAAAACATCCTTCTCATACTTTTTCTGGAAAAGTTAAAAAATACCTCATGTGGGAAATGAAAGAAGTATTCTTCTACACCGTGTAGTAAAAAGTTAAAATTATTAATAATGTAATTAAAAATATATATTATAATATTAAAACAATATATTTTTAGAAAACAAGTACATGGATTATAAACAAACCCTATAAAATATGAATGTATAAACAATCTTGAATAATTATGAGATGGAAATATTATCCATTACCTTAGGTCCCCTATCCATTGTATAATTCCAAACCACCAATATAATTATTTAAATAATATTATTAACATATTTTAGATTAACATTCATGTTATCATATATGATGATATTATCATCTAGTTTTAATAACATATCATTATTACTTTTTATTTGGGTATTAATTACCTCACATTCATATAGATATTTTGCCGAGTAAGTTCTTTTCATCCACCATAAGTCATAGTTATATGATAAAAAATAATATCATCATAATATATAAAATATTTATTAATTATATATATATATTCCTTATTTAATGATTATACTGTCAAATGAATCACATCACATTGTGGGGACATTATTCCATATGTACGAACGAGCAGCGATGTCATTCCCATAATTGATGAATGGTATTATAGTGGATAATTTATAATATTTCTGAATTAATATCATTTTATAATATTAAATATATTGGTATAATAATAATATCTTGTAATTATTTCCATAATTAAACACTTCCAATTAAGGGGGAGGAGAAAACATATTACACCATAGTGTTGAGATGGTAAGCTGTACGTAATCACATGTGGTGATTTCATTTTAAAATTGATGGATAGAAGGTAGAATATGGATATTTAATAAGTAAAATTTAATCTTAATATATATGTTATTATGTATATGTAACATTATAATGAAAGAACTCATTCATATGATGTATAATATGAATCATGTTTAAAGGAATCGATAGATGATATTACCTCTTCTTCGATGTGCTTCCTATAAATCTTTTCTGAGAGGAGTATAGTTGGTCTTTTAAGTAGACCAGAATCAATATAATGTAACAAGGAATGTTGACAAGTTAAAAGGTCAGGATATGGATGATCATGAAAGATCAATAAGATGTGATGTGGAGAGGAAGGATGTCACAAATTATTGTTATGGTTATGGGAACTTTCGGAAACCTCAAAAATATTAATTTAAAACAAAAGTATAGCCCATTAAAAATCTTCCAAAATAACCCAAATCCTAATATTATATTAGATAAGGTTTCAATATCATCATCCAATAATTCTTTTAAAATTATTTTCATCAGTTTTAACATTATATTTTTAATTAACGTTTAGTTATTCTATTTAATTTTTTTCTAGGGTATCAAATAATAAAACATTAAATGATAAAATATTTACCTATTGGAAATAAAATAGACAATTAATAAATAAATTATATAATTTATACCATACAATAAATATTTCTATATGTTTAAATAACGTTTTTTAATTAATATAATAAAACATTGTGTTAATAAATAATAAATTATATCAATTTTTACACTTTTCAACTCATTAATTTATAAAATATTAAGACAACAAGTTTACTTCAAAAAAAGAAATTTATTTTATTTCTAATAGGAAATTATATTCTTTTAAATTTATTATAAATATTAATTATCTCAAATTATATTTATTTTTAAAATTTTTATAACATTTATTTGATATCTCTATTAATTAAATAATAACTACATCAATTTTGTGTAATTATTTAATAATGTTATTAATTGAAAAAAAATTAAAAAAATATTAATATAAAGATAAGTATTTTAGATTTCAGAATCTACAGGAAAATACAATATATAAAATGTAATACTTATTAAATTAGGAAGGTTACCACATTAACATCCCTTTTAATAAAGTAAAATAAGTTCTATAATCCCATCTATAATGAAACAAAGGTGAATAAATAGACCCTAGTATAGTTGTGGTCAAGATATAATTGACCAGTATGATTTGGTCAGGTGTTTGGGTAATTTGATGGGTATTATTATTTAAATAAAACTTATATTATTGATTTTTTTTCAATTAAATAGTTTCAACATCATTAAGGTATAAGATATTTATTTGTTAATTTATTTCCTAAAAAATACAAATAAATTTCCACGATAAATAAAACCATTTTTTATTTCAAATGCAAATGTATATTGGAAATTATATTCTTTATAACTTTCTATAAAAAATGGTTCTGTTATTTAAATTTGAGTGAGACATATTTATCTTCTCTTTAAATAAAACGAATTTTATGTCCCTATCTCATCCAAGCGGATTCAAGTGGATACCATTTCAACAGAAGGACGATTTATTATGAAAAAAATCATCCAATGATATTAAGACAAGTTTATGGGTAATTTTATTATAATATTCTTACTCTTAATTAATTAATTTACATCCTATATATTATTAAATATAGAAAAAGATATTATTCATAGTGGAAAAAAATAAAATAAATCAATTTAAATAATTTTGATCTACTTATTCAAATTAAGTAATCCATCATTCAAAATAAATAACATTGAGTGTCCATTAATTAATATAAAATCAACCCCCTTGTCGGAATGGGAGAACATGTTTTTATAATTTAAAACATTGCAAAATATTGAAATATTTTTACATATGAATGCAATGTCAAGTTAATTCTATTAACATAAATTATTTTAAATGATTAAAATTTAATCTATTTATACATTAAAATGATTCTATAATATAATATAACTTCATAATATATTTCTACAAAAGAAGTTGTTTTTAATTAATTGATGGGATAATTTTACTAATCATCAAAATTTAAAACATACCACGAAAATGTAAAAAATTCATCAAAATTAAATTTTGATATCCCAAATCCAATTAATAATTTGATATTGTTATGTATAATATATGAAAGTGACAAAACTTGATATAAAATTGGTGCTCCATCAAAAGGCGGCAACAATGAATTTTTTGAAAAATACTTCTTTTATCCATGAAAACGAATTTATTCTTAAATCATTTATAGAATATATATAATATGAATTTTAAAAAATATAATGAATATATTACATATATTTTATCAAAAATTAAATCCTTCAATAGTGAATTTTTTTAATTTTACAAACTCACTTATTAGAATTTACATAGTTTTTTAGATGAATGTTAATATTATTTATTCAATATATTATAATGGCTAGGATATAATATTTCATTGTTCACTTATAATCGACCATGAATTAAAATTACTGTATCAAAATAAATTAAAATTTTTTGTATCACAATCAAATCATATAGTTATGTATACCGCAAGCTAAGATGGTATTGTGTATAGTGAAAGAATATCATTGTGTAGCGTAAAAGATAAGACATGAAGAGAAAAATAAATAAATAAATAAATAAATAAAATTCATAAAAATATCAAGGTGTTAAATATAGGCCTATCCACCCCAACTGATCTCTTATTTTCACGACATGTATCACAAAAATCAATGAATATAGTCGATGGACGGAATGAACATCACATGTCTTTAAGATGTAAATTTTATGTTATTCCAAGGTCATTTACAAGATTATTATACAAGATCATAAGGTTTGGTGAGTTTTACTGAGTGTTGTAATTGAAAAATACTCTCTATATCAGTGATGCGTTCTGTGACTACAAAATTGACTTGTTGGGATGAGTGATTTATTCATGGAAAAATCCTTCTATTTTTTATGGTACCTAATTGGGAGTGTGATACTTATTGTATACGTTTAAATCCTTCCATATGATACAGTAACATAATAGTGGGCACTGGTGTGACTCAGAGGAAATTCCACTAGGGTATCTATGGTGTCATTCGGGATGCAAGGGTGCACCATGAGAGGTTAAGGATGGAAATAGTACCTTACCTTTCACAAATTTATTTCATTTTTATTTCTCAAATATAGGGTATCTCGGATGATTTTTTTCCTTTTCAAATAATGTTACTCTTAGTATTGATGATATATCACGTGACCAATGAAGGGTTGTGTGGTGAAGTGTGGGTACTTTATGGAAAACACATTTTGTCTTATGAGGATAAATGTGGAGCATAAGACTGCATGAACATATCTGACACCATCCGCATGTTGTTGGTGAAATACAAGAAAGAACATGAGTGACTAGGAAAGAATTTCACAGTGGAATTGGTGGTGTCTCACGGGCAACATGTGTCTGTCATGTGACTTTTATGGTCACCAGAGACTATCATATTCTATCTTCATTAGTTTACTAGTTTAATTTACAAGGGACTAAAGTCTAGATTGTTTTTCTAAATGTGGTCAATTGTAATTGTTCTCTTCGTTAGTAAAATTTTGTATTTCCAATAAATCATCTTGTGGTGATGTGTGAGCACTTTGTGGAAAAACCCTTCTATTTTCTCAATATGACAGAAGTTGGAGCGTGTGACTTCTTATATAGGTAAGAATCTATTCATGTGCTGAGGGAGAAATGCTAGCAGGATCTTCCATGACTAGGATGACTTGTCGCTTGGGATTTTGGGGTGTATCATGGTAATTATCGGGTGGTCACAAGAGTTTTATGGCCACAAGAGGCTCCAATATTTTTCCCTTACTAATTTTTGATTTAAAATTTGAGGTCTCATGATATTATTTTATTGTTCGAAAATACAACCATTCTCGTCATCAGTGGTCTATCACATGACCAAAAATGTATCTTGTGTTGATGTGTGATCAATTCATCTAAAAACCGTTCTAAATTTTTGTGGGTATAAAAGGTTATTCTAGAAGTGTTTGGAAATCTCTAATTTTTTACATGATATAGAGTAAACATTTTATCTAGATACTAAGAGACAAGGAAAGCATGTAACCATAGATTATACAGTGTCATAGGAGATTCATGGGTTCATCGAATGAGTATTACAACAGAAAGAGGCTCCCACTATTCCCCATTTTATTTCCATTTTGAATTTCTAAATGTTTTTGGATCTCTCTGTATTATTTGATTTTTTTCAATGACAACTACATCCCCATTGGTGATGGATAACATTATAGAAAAAGGACTTATGTTGATGCACACAAACATAATTTAAAAACGTTTATGGTTAACTTATGTGGCCATAGGTGATGCGAGAGACTACCAGTACATTCCTGATGCCTTTCATTTTATGGGGGAGACATACTAGTGGTCTCTTGTGCGACCTAAAATAAATTTCATCGAGGATGGAATGGTGTCATGTGGGATGGATGTGTGCGTCAAATGATTTTCACAAACTCAATAGGATCCCATAATTCTTATTTTACTCATTTTTATTAAAATGGGATATGAAAAATCCACTATCCAATTGTTTGTAAGGTACCACATGATCTTTATGGGATATCATGATGATGCTGAAACCTTTTCCTGGTCAGTTGCGATACTTACCTCTAGCATGTCGCATGATCAGCTTTGGATCTCACAACATCATGAAGACATTGTCCGTGATAGTTTCTCCACCTTATTTTGATGTGTCTCATGTTCATTTAAATATCATAGTAATACATAATTAAATTTTCCAATATAATTTACTTTCTTCACCATTCTTGGGTCACGTGATAATTGATATATCTTGTGATGACATGAAAGAAATATCCAGTGTAGTCACCTTTCATGCCTTTAATGTGTCTCGTATTCAATGATAGATATATTGATGGCAAATAATCATTTCTATTGATAGTCAGTCTTCTCACCATTGATGTGTCACATGTCCATTGATAGACTACTCAATGACATGAACCCACATTCTAGGATAATCACATTTCATGATGTTTTGGAGTTGCGTATTCAATGTTTGATCTCACAACATGATGAAATCAATTTAAGGGAAAATTTATTTGTTATTATATGAGGTTTCATTTGTTCGTTCTTATTCTTGAGGATAAAAAAAATCAAGGATATCAAAATTTCACTCTATTTATGTATCATGTTTAGATTTATGGATGTCCCAATAACATGTATAAATTCTTAGTGACAATCTACTTTCTCACACTTGATATGTCAGTATTAATGATTGAATGATTCCTTAGTGTGGTTGAGGGTGTTTTCATGTCCGGTTCATATGCCAAAGGGTGCATGGAAAGAGTTCAATAATGTCTCCTAAATTTCTCATAACACAATTCAATGAAAAATGAACATGAAAATTTTTTCCTCTTTACATGATGATATCATGCATGTCATAGAGATTCTCATAAACACATGAATATTACATGTCTGTGGTATATAATTTCATTGGATGGATATTGTGCATCGAGTCATGATGTTATTTATGCATGAAATTCATGGTACATCAAATAAATTCATTAGCACATTATCATTTCCATACTTCGAGTCATTGTACTCTATTCTTTTCATAACTAGGTATGTGGTATTATAATATTAATTGGGGATGATGTAGGGATGTAATATGTTCTTGGTTCAGTGTTTTCATGAAAAAGAGTTGGAATTCGATCTATAGGTTGAACATGATACCAAATATCATTTATCTATCTCATGGAATTACAGACATGTGTCCTTTTTTGAAAATGTGTGTGATACCAAATTTTGAGTTGTAATTACCCCCTCCCCCTAGAATTATATATTTTTTCAAAAATAATATTCTGATTCTATGGTAATTGTAGATTTTTTGGCATAAAAAAATATGTTAATCATCAATATTGATCCACATGAATATATTTTAATGAGCATTTCAACAAGGACATTTTAGACAACATCTTGAGGAGACTGTTGAACATGTGGTCTTGGATTTGAATTGCTGGTGTATGGATATACAATGGTTCCCATCTGGTGTATAATATCATGTAAACCTGAATACAACGATTTTAATGATAATATTATACAATATTATCCTTATGAAATGATCATGAATTCCCCTAAACATGATATTCCTTACTAATATATCTTCTCCAGCTATCCTAATATTCAATGATTCACATAGAAATAACTTAGTGGGATACATTTCTTGAAGGGGGAGTTACTAACCATTTTTTGGTTCTCTATAGGCTTTGATAGAGTATATTTATTATTTCCAAGGTGATATGTTAGGACATAAAAGCATTTCCATTCTTACAGACAAAATTGCTGATGTTTTTTACATTATGGTATTATAGCCCAAAACTTATTTCAGTGTATTATATGATCTTTTAGATTTGGAATTTGATCATAGTAGCTTGTTCTCTTTTAGCATTGATATTCTATCACTGTAGTTTAGGGACTATTAGCTTCGAATTTATATTGATGTATTTTTGGGTCTTTTAGTTGAAAATTATATCACTGTATTTTAGGTTATTTTAGCTTGTAAATTATATCATATTATTTTAGGATAATATACATTAGACCTTATTTTATTATATATTAGGTTATTTTCACTCAAAAAACCAATCATTTTTTTTATTCTATATTGGAGATTTTGATTCCATGTAGTTATAGTTCTTACTACCTATATGTGGTCAATAATAATGGAATATTGTGAATACATGCTACGAATAACCTTAAACACCCTCGGGATTTGAGTTTCACCATACTGTTTCTTGGGATCACATTTATTAGAGTTAAATTCATGAAATGATGAGATAAATAGGGTTACTAGGGAAACAACCTTATGCATCACCACCCTTAAAAAATAATATGTATCTCATCAATTTTCTTAAAGTCATCAATGATTTATAGGGGAAATATTGGTTCGGGGTTTAATACATGGAATTCTAGGTTAACATTGATAGTTAGAGTATGACTAATATATGTCATAACCCAAAGGTTTTAATCAGTAAATATGGGACTGGGAAGAAATTTCAGCAATTGCTAATAACACCCAGAGCATCGATGTTACTCGATAGTGTCACTGATGGTCATGAGGAATTGTTTCAATTTCTTAAGTAGGTGATGCCTCTATTTGGTATTTTAATTAGCCTATGAAATATTCTATAGGGAAAACATTTATGTACAATTAGAGTATAACCCCATTCATTTCATAGGGATATGAATGATTTTATAAGACTGAAGTGTCGAACCAATGTTGTATAGTATGGAAGAAAATATATCTAAGAAGGGATATGAATCCTTTTGAAAAAATATATTACTCTTATGCTAGATAAATATTCCATGTGGTATTGATTCATGTGGTAATAACCATAAAATTATTGAGAATGGAGTGTCACATTACTATACTGAGGATTAGTAAAAACCAAGGTGATGTAACATCAAGGGTGTAGAATCCACTCTGATATTTTTGTATCGGGATTTTTAATCATTGTCATATGTGCTCAAGTCATGATAATGGTATGGAAGATCAGTGTGGGAATTACCAGAAACACGCTTAGGTGATGGGTTCTCCCATGGTGATGTCCGGCTAACAGTAATCAAAAGTAAATTTATATTCTGGAATGTTGTCTCTGACATGTGGGTTTAATACGTAGTGCATCAATATAAAGGATGACTAGAAGGATATGTTTTCCATACCATGGGATATGAATGGATTCTAGTGAACTAAATATCTCAATTAATGATTTTTGGTTTATGGATAATTTAATATATTGTAAGGGCTTGAGAGACCTAAAATTTGTGCCACCTCCAAGTAATTATATGATCTTGCTGACAAGATGTGAAAAATCAATAGAAAATATTTTTCATTAACTAGGGGGTCCAATGGGCACTGCCTGTATTTTACAAGGGTTATATAGTAGGCCTTATGAGTGTTATTTCTTATTTATTGGGGCCCTATTTTTTATAAACACTGTAGATTATGTTTTTAGTTAGAGAATATTTATATTATTCTTTTTCCACCATTTGAGGGTTTTATAACCTAACAGATATTGTGTTTCTATTTCCACCTATTTAATGTCATCATATTTAGACCATTTTTATATTGATTTTATGATTATATATCAATGTAAAAATAATATTCATTTTATGGATATTAAGAACATGGAACTAATATGGGGATGTTACAAAAGAGTCTAATTAAGACATTTGGGGTCAATAGGACCACAAAATCCTTCAAGAAAAGAGATCAAAATGTTATAAATCATTCTTCAAGGCTCCCAGGTCATGAATAATGTATGGTACAATCATATTGGTAATGAACTAAAACACCCAATTGTATTGGGTTCATCCACTATAATATCATTCTGATAAGAATTATAAATCCATTTATATTGGTCCAACACATCTCTGGTTGGGAGGCCTCATATATTATGCATCAACCAAAAGGCCAAATTGAGATATCCCTGTTCTATTCGAAGGACTATGATAGGAAAACAACCACAAAAATGACAAATTATGTTTATCAAGACACCAAGTGCGGTGTATTGACCATTATGCTTAAAAGATTGAGTAATCACCCCATAATATGTTTGAAAAGGGAAATGAAATTATAGTCCTATTTTAAATGATGATGATGGGTTATGATTTGAAATGATTAATTTCATGAATCTTGGATGTATTATTGTCTATGTTGTTTAATTTCATTTGGAAAAGACGTTTTGATTACAATTTAATATTCTGCAATAAGGAAATATTTTTTTGTATAATTTTATGGTCCTTTGACACTGACATTTTCTATGTAATTTATCATTTTTAGGTAAGTACATGAAAATCTTTCTGATAAATTTTGAAATATAAATAACATTAGAAAATGTGGCTACAGTAAATATATCTCATATTTGGAAAAAATGTCCTCATTTGTTCTAGCCTCTTCATTTTGGGGATAATTTTTAAATCAATTAGTATAGTAGTGCCCATGATTGATGAACTATGTATCACTATTAATCCAATGATGAAAAAAATTTAGCTACACATACTTCTTGAATGGGAAACTCTCGATGCCGGTATTACCCATTCACATAGTTGGGAATATTATCTGATGAATGTTGTATCAGGTCCTATGATTGGAGATCTATGTGTTACTATGTATCCTTTGATGATAGTAATCAAGCTCCATATTGTTCTAGAGGAATGACCTTACAAGGGTATTATGGACTATACGTAGAGATGGGAAATTTTTATATTTGTTGAGAATAGTACATGGATTTAAAATCCAGTTGTCAATACATATCATGTGATGTTAGGAATCAAGTCACCCATAGTTATTGAATAGAGTCATGATAAGAGACTCAAAACATGAATAATGTAATCCATATGTGGGGTCCATAGTAATGTGAAATATTTTATTGTTGAAGGGACATCAATCAATAAAATTTAATTTCATGTAGCGATGACTCATGGTGTGCCTTTAAGGGTCATGATTTCATGCCCTTGATAACCCGTTATAAGACTTTATGCCACGTATATTAAAGGATTCGGTTATTGATATTACTAAGCTCATGTAAGCTGTTCACAGAGTTAGAAATAGGGAATATAAAGGGTCCCTCTTCCCATGCATAGTTTATGAAGAATGGGAATTGGGAATCATCTATCATGTGGGGGATGGACTAAGATATAGAGTTGATGATTCCCTTTTTATCTTATTTAAAATGATAATCATTCTATACATAGTTCTTGGTAAAAAATCAGTTATATTTAATGTTGAATGTATAATTTTCATGAATTTTATTGTCATTTAGTAAGGATGTAAGTCACCCAATGTGAATGAGGATTAAAAATTATGTTATTAAGGCAGATAAACAGCATTTAGTGAGGACATCCACTATGAATTTTAACTTCATTTATTAAGGAAGATGATAACCCAAATTGAATGAAAATAAAAATTTTGTATGGGCCAAAAACTAGTGGCATTGTAATTACTACCTATATATCGATGTCAGTAATGAATCCATATGTAGCTCCTGTATTAATGGATTACCTATGTACAGGTAACTCTCAATTGAGAATAGATTAATTTCAACATTATTTTTCAATGATATAGCTTATGTTAAATTAATTTTTATTGAAATAGTGATTATCATTCATTTTATTGTCCTATCATGATGTAATGTTATTCACCTAAATGTAATTCAATAAGGAAGAGAGGAAAAAACTAGTTTAACATATATCATCCTGGATGAGTTTGTTATATTTTACAATCAATTGACTCGGAAGAATTTGCATTGTTTAATGTCATGAAATGAAGAAAACTCTTTAAATTTCAACATCATGTGTATATGAAGTCTCTATATAGGGTAGCATCATGTATTCATGATGTCTTTGTATAGTTGAACATCATGTGGTAATGAGGTTTTTAAGAACCCTCTTTTCGACCCATTTGGGATCAGGTAATTTGGAAGTGAAAAAGAGATGGTTCATGTTTTAGAAGATGAAAATAGAAAAAAATATATATCTCCATTTCATCTACTTGTTAATCGAATATATATATATACACACACACACATATATATATCATTAAATTGTTATAATATAAATTTTCCACTATGTGTTGTCAGATGAATGTCGTGAAGTGTTTAAAATGGTTATTTAGGGAACTATATATGGTAAACTCTGGTATTGTGAGAATTTATCTATATTATAGAGACATTTTGTATCACCACTATATATGAAGGTGTATGATACTATTTATACACCCTATCTATGATTTTTTTGTGGGGTATGATTTATTTATCCATGGGAAATATCACCATGGGGAGGTTGACCATAGAAGATGTGAGGAGTGGACACCAAATGATCATTCTTATAACTAACATGAGGATGACTATCACATCAACGATCACATTATACATATATTGATGAATTTATAGATCATAGGGTTTTTGATAATGTGTCTCGAACAACCTCAATGAAACGAGGCATTTATCATGTTAGTGGTATTATCCTTACTCTGCATCCTGAAAGGAATAAGGTTTCTTCCTTTTAGGGTTTTTAGTGACATAATCCTCCATTATAATTATTTATTTAATCAATTTTCATCATTCTAGTTCTAAGGAAATAATATCATTCTCTTGCATGGTAGTTAGAGTAAGTCTATGATCTTCTCTTACTAGGACTTGAGCTTGTCCTATGGAATGTTCTTCTGTCATTTGGTAGGCCTCGGCCAAAATGGGGATATGAACGTAATCCTATGAATTTTTAATGTGATGAAAGTCTACATTGTCTATATTATGATCCCATCAAGAGTCATGTTCCACTGTCACATGGTGATCCATGAATGGAATCTGAACATGAACCCAATCAAAATATGAATTCCTATTAGAATATGTGGACAATCATTCAGAATGGGAGGGGTGACATGAGACCCATCTTATATCATAAAATCATAATTTGAGTAGGTTTGTTGGTAGGAATATGATGATTTCACTATTAATGTGCATCCTTCAATTGGTGATCCTCAACCAGAACGGGGATATGATCAAGATTTGGGGCCTTTGAGTCTGTCACGAGCCTTCTTTGACTGGGGTATGTGCCTTCCCTAAATCATTTTCCACTCCAACTAAGTTATCCCTTGTCATAATAGGGATATGAACCTAATCTAGAGACTTCGTAGTATACCATTGGTATTTTTCGACAATGGCACTGCTTGTCCGGAAGCATTTTCCACTATCACTTAGTGGGGCCCATCCAGAATGTAATGCCACGACCCCAGTTACCCAAAGTCGGTGCATCATTACATAACATTGGCATTATCGTAAAAGATCATGTCTTAAACGACCTATTAGTTTAGTAGCCTTGGAAACACAAGATACATTCAATAAGTCTTACATTAAATAATAAAGTGAAAAACTAAAAAAGACATAGTCTCTATAGTCCATACTCATATCCCCTCAGACTATCCCTACTGGTCCATCATAAAATACTTTTTCACATCCTAGGAAAATTAAAACATAGAAAGGGGGAGCTCAGATGCTTAGTAAGGTTGACTATATAGTGGAAACTTTCATAATTAAGAATATACATTTAAGGAAATGTATAACTAAAACAAAATCCGTTTAAAAATGAACTTCAGCATAATATGGAAGAAATAAAATGACATAATTCCATTTACTTATTCACAAGGATATTATACTAATCAAATAATCACATGCAATATCAATAACCACTTTTATAATGATGGAATGCATAATGCCAGACTATCATAACCACATATTCAAAGACTTGTGCCAAGAATACAAATAAGATTATGTCAAGGCCTTGTGCCAAGACTCTAGTTTGACTCATGAGACCTATCGATGCATCAAGGAGCTATAGCGGGCTCCACCCGTCACATACTAAGCCCAATGCATTCCTCATATGAACAGGTTTAAAAATAACATAAACATTCGTATTAAAAATATCATACAAAATTTCAGTAATTTCTCCAGAAACCATGAATGGTATAAAAATAACACATCCATTGTCAAACACATCACAAAACCTTCAATACAATGTGGAAGTTTTGTATCATAATAAATCAACTTCAAATAAGCTTAAAATCCATCAAATGATGTTGACATAGATGAAATAAAAACTATTTGAGAGAAATATATCATTTTTTGAAATCATTTAAAAGTCACATAATTATAAAAGAAAATGTTTAATTTTAAAAGTTTATTATAATATTGTAAGGGAAGCTTCTACAATTTTATAACGGTGGAAAATAGCCACACCCTCTGTATATGTTAAATAGACATTCTAACCACAATTTTTTCAAAAATGGTAAAAAGGACCATGTTTGGAAAATGACGGAATGATTCCTTTATAAACATCTTATAAAAAGTCAAACAAGGGTATAAATGACTTTAACCCATGGTCTATAAAATATTAAGAATGATTTGAAATAATGTTTTAAGAAACATGGATGTGGATGATAAGGAGGTCCCAATATATAATTACGTATAAACGTCCTCAGATAATGAAGAGATTGTGAAATAAACCCTTACCTTGTACATTTCCTTGGTTGAGGGTAGTTTATCCTCCATTATAATGGTGAAATAATTGTTAATAAATTATACAATAATTATATACATTAATATGATATCATATATGATCTTATAACATTACATTGTTAATAATATCCTAGTATTATCGTTGTTTTGGGTGTTAACTTAATAATTTTCTTTTATATGTTTGGTTACATAAGCTGTGATTTTTATCCATATGTTGTATCTTGTTTATATACATAATTATAACATGTCCTTAAAAATTATTGTTAATCATAAAAGGAAAATTAGTCTTGAATTGATACGACGGGAAATAAATCTCATCGCGTTCGTGGAGACGGTAATCCGTATGTATGCACAAGTGACAATATCATTATTTTTATAAAAAAATAATATATAATTGGATAATGTATCAAATATACAGAATAATTATCATCTAATATTTATTATTTACATGAATTATCCTCATTATTATACCCATCCAAATAATAATATATTGAATAATACTTACACCACGACGTGGAGACGGTAAGCCATACGTACGCACATATGGTGACATGTAATTCAAGAGATGGATAGAATGATGAATTTGGTTGTTCCATATTTTTAATAACATAATATTATATATAAGATACTGGAGTTATTATTTTATAATGGAAATAACAAAGAAAGAATAAGTGGAAGAAGAAAATAACTTAAAAGAGGGTGGTGAAAACATTACCTCTTCTTCAGGTTCTTTCTTTTGATTTTATCAAAAGGTCTCCTTAAGTTGGATTTTTGATATAACTAAGGCCTCTAGGTTGAAGTGAGGGGAGTTTAGAGAATATTTGGGTAGGTTTCGGCCCATCCAAAAGGCTTTGAAGGTATGAATTTGAGAAAAGGTGGAGTGCCCTTTTATAAGAGGGGTGAGGGGTACCTTTGGAAAAGCTAGAAATATTATTTTATAATAAATTAATATTCGGTTTCTAATGTATCCAAAGTGTATTATATGAATTATTAAATGGGGATGGGTCTAAATCCACTCAACCAATAGGTTATAGACAGGTTTGGGTAACTATATTAACTTTATCTTTTATATTTATGTCATAGTTAAATATTTTGACATTTACCATGTCTCTTTGTATTTTTATCTTATATATTTAATAAACTTACTATAAAATTCCAAGAGAACACCAAGTGGTCCATTTATGATAAACCTATAATTATATAAGACTCTTATCTGAACCTTATATTTTTAGTAATAGAATATGAATTAATAATATACTATTTGTTTTAAAAACTCTTTTATGACAATTTTGACACTATTTGTTATTTTGTTTTTGTTAAATTCATAACAACATTATTACTTCGAAAAAATTCATCTAACCAACCCTAATATGTCATATTAACCTAGAAAATTAGTTTAATTCATAAAAAGTATCAAAATACATTTATTTGGATATTTATAATATAAATTATTTTAATATTTCATTAATTAGGTATTTACTGCATCATCATTGTGTCATAAATAAATTAAATTATTTAATGATAAAAAATTATAAATAAAATACCATTATATAGGAAGTCGTTTTATATTTATAATTAATATTTATAATCAAATTTATCTTATTTATTACCTTATATTAAAATTTTTTAGTTATTAAACTTTGATTTTAACTCTTTTAAAACTTCTTTGAATTAAATAATAATAAATGTCCTAATCTAATCCATGTGGACAAAATAGGTTCATATTTTATTCCTGAGGTTGTTTGTTTCGAATTATACTTATCCAATATAATTATGACATGTGTTAGGGTAATAATAATATCATTTTTACCCTTAATAACCCTATTTACATTTTACAGTGGTAAATAAACATAAAATGTTACTATTCACCAATAATTATTTTTATCTTATTGAACTACATTTTACTACTTGATATTAACCATGCCTCTTGGAATTTCGAAATTCCACTCATAGAAGCGGTAAAATTATGTTTTCTGTGAATTTTCAAATTCTCCTAGGAGATGGGTAAAAGACAGTGAAAAGTTCAATAACATTTTTTATATCTAAAATTATTATGACCTGACTCCAATGAATTACATTGAAAATATATAGGTGTTATGTATCTATTTTGACCTAAAATAAATTTAAATAAAATAAATAATAATTTATATAATAATTCGTCTTTAAACTACAACTCAGTGTTTTTTCACTATTAATCAAAAATTGAACATAGAAAAACAACTAAAATTCACCCTAGGCTAATTTCGATATTATGAATCCAAAAATTAGTCAATTTTCAAAGATAATATTTACAAAATTTCAAAAAGTTGTTATTAATATTCATAAAGGCTAGTTTTATTGGTTGGGGTGTGTGTTAGAACTCGAAGATGCGTACAACACACTCTATTGTATAAATCAAAGAGAAGCATACCATGGAAGCTTGGGGTGTTACATTCTCCCATACATAAAATAATTTGGTCCTAGAAATTTCTAGAATATTACTACATTAAACGACTCAGGTATTTCTTCATCATTAGTTTCGTGGGTTCCCACATTGCCTCTTCCATCATATGGATTCTCTATAGAACTTTTACTAGACGAGTTGTTCGGTTTCTTAGCAATTATTCTCTTGTATCAAGAATCTTGACAGGCTCTTCTCAATAAGATAGATCAGGTTCTAGTTCAAATTCTTCATAGGTGAGTACAAGCGTTGTGTCAGGCATGCATTTTCTCAATAGTGATACATGGAACACATTGGGAACTTTTGAGAGATTTAGCGGCATTTCCAAATGGTAAGCTACAGCCCCAATTCGTTCTAGAATTTCCAAAGGTTCGATGGTCATGGGAATCAATTTTCCCTTCTTACCAAAACATATAACACCTTTCCATGGAGATACCTTCATGAAAACATGATCTCCTACCTTAAATTCCAAATCCTTCATTTGGTTATCGACATAGCTCTTCTGCCTACTTTGAGCTGCTTTGATGTGGTTTTGGATTAACTTCACCTTTTCCATCATTTCCTCCACCAGTTCTAGGCCTATGAGTTCTCTTTCACCAACATCATCCCAATAGGTTGGTGTGCAACATCTCTTTCCATATAACTCTTCATTTGGTTCCATATAATTACTTGAATGTAAGCAATTATTAAAGGAAAATTATACTAGAGGTAAATATTGATCCCACATAGCTTGAAAGTCATGTGAGCATGTTATCAAAATGTATTCTATGGTTTGAATAGTCCGTTCTGATTGTCCATCAGTTTTGGGGTGGTAGGCAATGCTCAATGGTAGTTCAGTATCGAAGGCCTTCTGAATACTTTTCCGGAATCATGAAGTAAAATGAGGATCACAATCAGAAACAATCGATAGGGGTACTCCATGAAGTCTCACAAATTCATTAAAATATAGTCTTCCTAGATGTTTAACTGCTAGATATTCTCTTACAGCATGAAAATGTGATTACTTGGTAAGAAGATCAACAATGAACCATATTTCAACGTTCCTTATAAGAGTCTTCGGTGTCCCTCTGACAAAGTCCATTGTAATATTATCCCATTTCCACTCAGGTATGGGACGAGGATGCTGGACTCCTCCAGGCTGTTGACTTCCAGCTTTCACTTGTTGACAAACCATACATCACGACACAAAATAAGAAATCTCCCTCTACATGTTGTCCCACCAAAAATTTTCCTTCTGTTCTCTGCCCATTTTGGTGCTCCGAGGGTATGTAGAGAAATTGGAACTAGGAGCATCATCTGACAATTCACATTTCATATCGGTATATCAGGAACAAAAAGTATATTCCCAAATTTCAAAATTCATTCTTCGTACACAATTTTACACAATCTCAAATCATTTACAGCGTTAATTTTTTTGGAACTCTTCATCACCTGTTTTATAACTCTTTATCCTTTCTAGTAAAGACGGTTTGGAAACAATTCGAAAAAGGATTGTTGTTTCACCATCCATTGTTATTCCCTTGTCCATCTTCACAAGATCCATGAAAATTGGATCCCTTTCGATTATCATCTTTTTTAAAACTCCAGGATCCTCTCTACTCAAAGCATATTACACCTTATTTTCCTTCCCCGTGTGGTAGTGTATTGTACAATCATAATCCTTGAGTAGTTCATGCCATCTCTTTTGCCTCGTGTTCAGTTAATTCTTTGAGAAAATATACTTCAAACTCTTGTGATCAGTATAAATCACACATTTTTCACCATAGAGGTAGTGTCTCCAAATATTTAAATCAAATATTACAATATCTAACTCATGATCAAGAGTATGATATTTTTTCTCATGAATTTTCAGCTATCTTGATGCATAGGCAATAACCCTATCATTCTGCATAAGGACACAACCAAGTCCTTTCTATGAAGTATCATAATAAATAACAAACCCATCATTCTATGATGGAAGAGTCAACATAATAGCATTGACTAATATTCTATTCAGTTCTTAAAAACATTCTTCACAATCTTTTCTCCAAACAAATTTAACCCCTTTATGTGTGAGCTTCGTTAATGGGTTAGCCAATCGGGAAAAAATTTGGACGAAATGCCAATAATAACCTGCTAAACCAATATTACTGCGTACCTAAATTATACTCATTGGTGATGGCCATTCATGGATTGCTCTTATCATAGAAGGATCAAAAGAGATTCTATTCTTAGAGACAATATGGCCAAGAAAAGAAATCTCTTGAATCTAGAATTCACACTTGCTAAACTTCCCATATAATCCATGTCTTCTTAGAGACTTCAGGATAATGCGCACGTGATTTTCAATATCTTAGTAGATTTTGGATTATACCAAAATATCATCAAAAAATACCCCTAAAAATCATCGAGATGCTCCTTGAAAACTCTGTTCATATGATCCATGAAAATAGAGGGTGCATTAGTCTGCCCAAAAGGCATTACTGTAAACTCATAATGCCCGTACCTAGTTCAAAATGATGTCTTAAGAATGTCTTCCTTCTTCACACACAACTGATGGTTTCCAGATCGAAAATTAAATATTTGAAAAGTATTGAGCTCCATGTGGTTGGTAAAATAAATTATCAATGTGAGGTAAGGGATACTTGTTCTTTATTTTTGTTGCATTGATTTCCCTGTAGTCGATACATAACCTCATAGATCCATCATTTTTATTAACAAAAAGGTCAGCCTCTCCCCATGGATAAAAACTATGGGGAATAAATCCCTTATTACTAAATTCCAGTAGTTGTTTCTTTAGTTTAACTAATTACACATTGGCCATTCTATAATGTGTCTTCGATATAGACCTTGAACCAGGAAATAAATCAATGGAAAACTAAATTTCTCGTGATGGAGGATGTCCAGGTAAGTCTTCTGAAAACACATCTACATATTATTTCACAATAGGTACATCCTGTATTGGTACATTCCTTTCCTCACCCACTGTTATTTAATTATCTTCCTCCCCTATTATTGAATTTAGTTAAGCTACTGGGGGTGGATCTAGATAAGAACCATGTGGTGACAATTCTGCTCAAAAGATAATGTGTTCATTATCATCATCACCAAAAATCATAACCTCATTATTCTTACAATAAATCTTCACATCATGGTCCGAAATCAAATCTATACTGTAGATTATATCAAATTTAATCATGAGTATGAAGATGAGATTAGCAGAAAAAGAACATTTATGTGCCCTAATGTGGACTGATTCACAAAACATTGTTACAATGAAACTTCAATTAGGAGTTTTGACTGACAACTCCCTTGTTAAATCAAATTATAAATATCTAATTTTCATAGAAAACTGGGAAGATATGAAACAATTTGATTATCCAGAATCAAATAAATCATTTTCTAAACTTGAGGAATTAATTAAATTACCTGTCACCATGTCTTTAAGATCTTCTACCTTAGTAGTAGTGATAGCATAAGCTTGGCCTTAATCCCTTTTCTTTTTTTGAGTTAAGTTCCCCTGACGGTTAGTACAGTCATTTTCATAATGTCCCATCTCCCTACAATTGTAGCATTGAACATCAGTATCTTCATTCATCCCCTTACGATCAAGATCATGGTGGCCTTTTTCACCATATTTACAACAGACTCTCATTCCCTTCAAGAAAGTACCAGGGTGTTTCTTCCCATATTTACTTCAGGATGGATATTAAAATTTTCACTTATTCCCCTTATTTCCATTCCTAGAGTCATCAGTAGATCACTTCTTCTCTTCTTTTTCTTTAAAGTTGTAAGACATAAAGAATTCATTTTCTATCCTGATAGCACATGAGACAATATCTTCGTTTGACGAGAAGGACTGCGAGACTAATGCTTGATGAAGAAATGGGTTTAACCCATCAAAAAAATGATCAATCTTAATCCTTGGGTTATGTATATAATCTTCTACATAACTCGCTAACCTTGTAATGTTAGCCTCATACTTTGTGTCATTCTCATCCTCCTTTTGTCGCAGACTTAGAAATTTCCATTCTATATCTGCTTGATGTCACGAGGAATGTATTTTTCTAATACAATCGCTATGAACTCCCTCAATTCCATAGTTGATACTTCATCATCTTCCTTCATGTTTTGAATCAATGACCACCATTGATCAGCATATCTGGTGAGGCGGTAAACTACCATGATAACTTTTTCCCTTTCACTATTACCAAAGTCATGAAATATTTTCTCTATGGAATTTATCCATTGCTCCGATACTAATGGATTTGTACTCCCATTTAATGTTGGTGGTTATTTCCTAATGAAGATATCTAACATTGACCCTCCACGCTGTAGATCTGGGTGCTCTATACGGGTAAGGTTATTATTCATAACCTGAGTGAGTTGTCCCAGTATAGTTATTAGCCGATCAGAACCAGTTGCATCACCAGCTCCACTATAATTATCATGAGAAGGAGGGAAATCACTACATGGAGTGTGTTCATTTATATGGTTTCCATTCCTTCCACTGGGCTCCATTTCTAAACAATGGCATGCCCTATATTAGTTTATGAATCGCAATACCTAAATCCAAACATTTAAAAAACTTAACATGAATTGAACAGTTTATGGATATAATCCATAATCGAAAAATTTCTTTTTTGAGGATGTATATACTCATAACCCCCTCATAATGTTTTTTAAAGAAAATGAGAATTATCCTAAGCATATCCCATGGGAGTGTCATAACCAAGAGTGCAGCAAGGCCCATTGTTGTGAACCAGTTCCTGTTCAAGTCTAGCTCAAAGTGGTGTTTATAGGTTTTACCACTAGGTACATATGTGCCAGAGCCACCTCTACCTGCTCGTATCCAAACAAGGATGTATTGCTCAGAATACTCAGAAATCTATACAATACCAAAATTCCTATACTAATCCTCAATGTCCATCTTAGGTCTATGTGCTCTAATTAGAGTTTATCTATATTTGGCTTCCAAGGTTTGTACTAAACATCCTCTGATACCAACTGTAACGCCCCAACCCAAGTTACCCATTGTCAGTGCATTATTACATATCATTGGAGTGATAAAAAATGATCATGTCTCGACTGATCGCTTAGTTTAGTAGCCTTGGAAACACTAAATACATTCATATGTCTTACATTAATTCATAAAGTGAAAAAGTACAACAACATAGTCCCCATAGTCCACACTCATATCCCCTCAGACTAGCCCAGCAATTCAGTCATAAAATACTTCTGCAGATCGTGGGAAAAGTAAAACATAGAAAGGGGTGAGCTCAGATGCTCAGAAAGGATAACAATATAGAAAAAACAATCATAAATAAGCATAGACATCTGAGGTAACGTATAACTAAATCAAAAGACTTATAAACTTGATCTTCATCATAATATGGAAGAAATAAAATGAAATAATTCCATGTACTTATTCACATGGATATTCTACTAATCAAATAATCACATGCAATATCAATAACCACATTCATAATGATGGAATTCATAAATCAAGACTATCATAACTACATAGTCAAGGCCTTATGCCAAGACTACAAATAATATTATGTCAAGGCCTTGTGACAAGACACTAGTTTGTCTCATGAGACCTACCGATGCATCGAGGAGCTATAACGGGCTCCACCTGTCACATACTAAGTCAAAGGCATTCCTCATACAGACAGGTTTAAAAATAACATAAATATTCATATTAAAACTAGCATACAAAATTTCAATACGTTCTCCATAAACCATGAATGGTATAAAAATAACACATCCACAGACAAAAATATCACCAAACCTTAAATACAATATGGATGTTTTTTATCATAATAAATCAACTTCAAATAAGCTAAAAATCCATCAAATGATGTTGACATAGATGAAATCAAAAATATTTGAGATAATAATATCTTTTTTTTTCAATTCATTTAAAATTCACATAATTACAAAAGAAAACTTTTACTTTGAAAATTGTATTATAAGTCTATTAGGGAAGAATCGAAGATTTTATAATAGCAGATAATAGCTACACCTTCCGTATAAGTTAAAAATAAATTCTTGCCTTAATTTTGTCGAAAAGGTTAAAAAGGACCTTGTTTGGAAAACGAAGGAATGATTCCTTGATAAACATCTTATAAAAAGTCAAAAAGGGTATAAATTACATTAACCTATAGTCTATAAAATATCAAGAATGTTTTTAAATAAATTTTTAATAAACATTGATGTGGATGATAAAGAGGTCCAAGTAGATAATTACGTATAAACAACCTCGGATTATGAAGTGATTGTGAAATAAACCCTTATCGTGTAATTTTCCATGGATGAGGGTAGCTTAAACTATTGTATAATGGTGAAATAATTTTTATTAAATTATAAAAGAATCATATACAATAATATGATATCATATATGATCTTTTATCATTGCTTTGTTAATAATATCTCAGTATTATCGTCATTTTGGGTGTTAACTTATTCATTCTCTTTTATATGTTTTGTTACATAAGTCGTGCCTTTTTTCCATAGGTTGTATCTTATTCATATACAAAATTATATCAAGTTCTTATGCATTCTATTTAATCATAAAATGAAAATAAGTCTTGAATTGATACGATGGGGAACGAATCTCATCGCGTTCGTGGAGACGGTAATCTGTACGTACGCACGAGCGAAAATATCATTCTTTTGATATTAAAATAATATATAATTGGATGGTGTATCATATATACAGAATAATTATAATGTTATATTTATTATTTAAATGAATTACACATAATTATTATACCCATCTAAATAATAATGTATTGATTATCAATTACACCACGACGTGGAGATGGTAAACCGTACGTATGCACGTATGGTGAAAAGAATTTCAAGAGATGGATAGAATAATGAATTTGGTTGTTCAATATTTTTAATAACATCAAAGTATATAGAAGATACTGGAATTATTATTTTATAATGTAAATAAAAAATAAAGAAGAAGTGGAAGAAGAAAGGATCTTGAAGGAGGGTGGTGAAAACATTATCTCTTCTTCGGGTTCTTCCATTCGATTTTATCAAAAGGGAACGATAGGTTGGCTTTCTAATCAAAATATGGCCTCTAGGTTGAAGTGATGGAAGTTGAGAGAATATTTGGGCAGGGTTTGGCCGAGCCAAAAGCATTTTAAGGTATTAATTTGAGAGAAGGGGGAGTGCCCTTTTATAAGAGGGGCGAGGGAAACCTTTGGAAAATCTAGAAATATTATTTTATAATAAATTCATATTCAGTTTATAATGGCTCCAAAGTATATTATTTTGAGTCTAAGGTGGGGAGGGGTATAAAAACACTCAACAAATATGTTTGAGATAGGTCTGGGTCACTATATTAACTTTATCTTTTATATTTAACTCTTAGTTAAATAGTTTGAAATTTACCATGTCTCTTTGTATTTTTATATTATATAGTTAATATACATAAAATATACTTCCAAACTAACCCCAAGTGGTTAATTAATGATACACCTATCATTATAAATGTTTCATGGCCAGTCCATAGATTTTTAGGAATATAATATGAATTAATAATATAATATTTTTTTTAAAAACACATTTATGTCAATTTTGTCACTATTTGGTATTTTGTTATTGGTAAATTCATAACAGCATTATTACGTAAATAAATTCATCTAACCAGCCCCAATATTTTATATTAACCTATAAAATTATTTTAATTAATAAAAACTATCAAATTAAATTTATTTGGATATTTATAATATCAATTATTTTAATATTTCATTAATTAGGTAATTACTACATCATCATTGTGTCATAAATAAATTAAATTATATAATGTCTAAAAATTATAAATAAAATTCCATTATGTAGGAAATATTTTTATATTCCTAATAAATATTTATATTCAAAATTTATCTAATTTATAACCCTATATTAAAATGTTTTAGTTATTAAACGTTGATTTTAACTCTTTTAACTCTTATTTGAATTAAATAATAATAAATGTCCTAATCTAATCCTAGTGGGCCAAATAGGTTAATATTTTATTACTAAGGGTGTTTTTTTTTCGAATAATACTTTGAAAATAGAATTAGGACATGTTTTATGTTAATAATAATATCATTTTTACCCTTAATTACCCTATTTACATTTAACCGTGGTAAATAAACGTAAAAAGTTACTATTAAAAAAGAAATATCTTTATCTTATTGAACCACATATTACTCATTGATATTAACCGTGTCTCTTTTATTTTTATAATTCCACTCACAAAAGAGGTAAAATTATGTTTTATGTGAATTTTCAAATTCACCTTGGAGATGGGTAAAAGACGGTGAAAAGTTCATTAAAATTTTTATATATCTAAAATTATTATAACCTAACTCCAATTAATTACATTTATCTTATATAGGTATTATTTATCTATTTTTAACTAAAATAAATTTAAATAAAAATTCAGTTATAAACTATATCTTAGTGTTTTTTCACTATTCATCAAAAATTGAACGTTTTTATAAAAATACCAAAAATTTACCGTAGTCTATTTTCAATATTCTGAATCTAATAATGAAGTCCATTTTGAAAGGTAAAATTTATGAAATTTCAAAAAGTGGGTATTACTATTCATAACGGATAGTTTGATTGGTTGTGGAGTGTGTTAGAACTCAAAGTTGCGTATAACAAACACTATTGTATTAATCAAAGTGAAGCGTACCATGGATGCTTGGGGTGTTACAAAGAATGAGAATATGATCTCGATCATGGGAATCTAAACTATGTCTATGCTCTGGTATCAACATAGATATTTTCATGTCAAAATGGTTGTTCCCCTTTTTACCTGGTTGTACTCTTTTGTAATGGGGATATGAGTGAAGTCCTTAAGTAACTCCACTAAAAAAATATTCCTTTATTTTTATATGATGGGTGCTTCCGTCATTGGAGTACCCATATTTTCATATTAATCAGAGTGGTGAGCTTCTCTAACTATCAAGATAGGAAGATATTTAAATACCTGCATTTATGCGAGAATATATCAGTAGATCCCATCATTTGATGTTTGAATTAAATGGAACTTCAATATGGTTTATATAGTAATATATGATTGTATTATCATAGCGTTCTAGATATGTTGTTCAATGTATAGTATTGATGAGGGATATAATCCCACTCTATTACTCCTTGTTCCATTGTAATTTGTTAATGTATTTTATGAATAGGGTAATTTAATCATAAATTACCCATGTATTGCCATGTATATGATAGATGATTTTCTATGAACTATAAGGGGTAATATGATTTTTTTATGGTCTATGACATTCCACTTTGGGAAAAGTGTTGTTGAAGTAGAAATATGATTTTTTAGTGAGCTGACCCATTGGAAGAATTACCTCATCATTCATATGATGGTTATTGCATATTTTATGATTCAACTATGATCAATATTGTACTATATGAATGGTTCTTCTAGAAGTTCCAATTTCTATTTAATTCTAAGGATGTCTCTTGTCGATTAAAATAAAACTATGTTTTCCAACATGTGACCAGGATGTGATCCATAAATTTTGTCATCCTACAGTTAGGATGTGAATATGTGTGGTTGTGATAAGATAATGGACCCAAGAATTCCTTTGTATCTCATTAGTATAAGAATTGAGAAATACATAGTTCATAAAAATATGTAGTTTAATACCCTAAAGAAAGGATATAAATTTTACAGCTTAATGTCATCAGGTAAGGATGATAAAATATGTGTATTAGGAATGATATAAGATATATGACTTTCAATGTATCTCATTAAGAAGAAATTCATGTCATAAATAGTTCTAAAAACCCCGTGCGGTTGAATTTTATTCTGAAATAAGATTGTTCATGTATTATTATATATTTTGGTAAAAATTCGATGATAGATAGATGGGACAAGTTATATAATCTATTTTACACACATTTATCATTAGGATGTGAATCCCAGATATTTAACTCCATACGGTATGGATGGAAGTGAATAAACAATTAGGATATTGGCTCATCCGATGGAGACGAGAGAACCCTTATACAAATTTCATGAGTAGCAGGATAATGCAAATCAATGAAGCCTACAGTTATCGTTATTTCAAAAAATCCTCAAATACAAATCATCTATTTACTGTGTGCCTGAGTAGTTAATGGGATGTGAAATGAGGTTCAGACATGTCAACCCGAACTCATTAGTCATCCTTAATATTTGAATTTCCATGAAAACAATTACCCTAGAATTTTCAAAATACCTGGGGGAATATTGTTTTTGGAAATAAAAGGATTTGATCACTCTTGAATTGAATGATGATCTCTTACACCTAGATGTTTGGTGACTCATGCCCTCCTACACAACTAGTGCATCCTGTCTAGAGTGATCAGTTTGCTGGAGTTGGGATTTAGGTTTCTATGGCTCCAATATACCCTTGTCCATTTTTATTTGAAACCATTCATTAATGTAGATTCAACCAGGTATTGTTTTCTTGAGATTTCAATGGTTGAGGATATTATTTTCTTGAACCACAAAAATTTTCTTTCCTAGCATTCTCATCACCAAGAGTTCTATAAAACCATTTTTCATTTCATTGAAGAAATACCTATAATCATATCTTGATTGGATGTAATATAAGTTTTGTTGTATGTATTCATGATAAGAATGAGAATGATGATTCTCCCAAATGTTTATTATTGCTTCGTTATCATTGGATCATGTATGATAATGGATTATAAAGTAATGATTCATGGTCGTTATTTGTATGGGGCATGTGCTTGTGTATTTGGGGACATTAATGACACAAATGATTCTCATGAATAATAATATCCCTTCTCTTTTGGATTCCTTCTAGAAACAAATGAGATATTATAGTTCAAAAAATATATATGATGAGGATGTGGAATATATCAAAATTTAATTAACATTGATGGATGGGGAGAGGTGTGAAAATACAAAGATTTCACCCATTGATGGAATGAAAAATATTAAAATGACCCATGTCTTGTGGGATGGAGAATATCACTACAAGGCGGGCCTCCATAAGAATGTACTAGAACATCATACTATAGTATAGATATTAACTTATTCCCAAAATTACATCATGCATATCACTACTATATAATTAGAGTTGGGTGATTCATTCATACTTAGAAATTTCTTTATCATATTCAAGGGGGTAGTATAATGAATCTAGGAAAACACCATCTACAATGTCAGTGGTAGGGTGAGTTGGATATTTTGGGTGTTCTGAAATGGAACTCGGATACCTAATCCAAGTCTTCCACTTCTAATAATATCCATTTTTATTATGATGTAAAATAACATCACATTTGGTTACACCAATATATTCTTATAACATACTACTGAGATTTTATTCTCATGTACCATAAGTATAATTTATGAAAAACTATTGTGACACTGATGGATTTTATAAGGTATTATTATACACTATAGGATTCTTGTTCTCCAGACTTGATGATGATTCTATAGATAAAATTTATATCATATTGGCTAAAACACAAGTTGGCTTGTAGTCCTCTTTGACATACTATCTCATTGGGTGGGTTAGTTCTCAGTATATCATTTTGAAGTTAGGTTGCCACTATACCATTTGAGTTATGGATTCCCATGATACTATTTTATGGGGTGATTCCCATGATACCATTTGAGGGGTCAGTTACCTTAATAATGTTTTTGCAGTATGTTCTCATGGTACTGTGTGAGGGGTCACTTCCCCATGTAACATTTGAAGGATATATGCATGCTATAGAATTTCATTATTAAGATACCCTAGGAATGATCTCATCATGGGTTATCTAACTTTTATTGTAGGTGTAGGCATAATCTCCTCTTTAGATCCATTTGAATTTATGAAAAAATTTATGTGATGATGAATATAATGGATGGGATCCATCTTAGGTAGATAATGAGTGAACGAGTTAACATAATGATTTTCCTAATCCTCTTACCTAAGGTAGGGAATCTATAAATTTGATGCTCTATATAGATGGGATCCTGAAGTGATTGTAATTGTAAAGTGGGACACTTCCTCTCTGGTGTCATGTCATGAAAAATAAAAGATGTGGGAATTCATCTACTAAAGGATTTTATGAGATGAATCCAAAGTCGGTATGGAGCAATTTATTTCATATTCCTATATCATGATGATAAATAATTTCTACTGAAGGTGGTGTGTTGTTGACAACATACATCAGGGCCTCGAGTCCCAAAGTGGCTTATTGAACAATCTCAAAATCCATTGGCACATTCTATGATGTCATTCTGATTGTAAGATATTTAGAAATCACATACAAGGAAACAAGACACATTATTTGTTAAAAATCATTAATAACTGTACATGTTTGATAAAATATATTAATATTAAAAGGATAAGAAGGTGAAGGCAATTTTTTACACAACGTTATGTGATGTGAAGAGAATTTTATTGGGGTTTCCATTTTATTTTGTGAAATGTACGGAACATTCGGGCCCCATTTAGAATTGGATATTTTGGAATTTTTGTCTTTATAAAGGGATGATATATTTAATGAATATAATTTCATGTTCACAATTTTTTTTGCTGATAAGTAAACATCTCTAGGATTATAGGCTTATAAACTTATAGTTTGATTGATTGGGTGGGGGGGGGGGTTAAATACCATACTCAATCTTATTCATATTATTTCTCATTTACTTGTCTTCCCTAGAAAATCTAAATGGTTCCCACATCGATAACTATGTTATTAATAGATTTACAATGGTAGGTGATCCTTTAGGGTTTTTGGAACAATGATATATAGGAATTTACATTGGTCTAGATGATAGTAGATATGTATTATAAAACTTTTTTTGTGGGTAATTATTTCAAAATACAGATTTATCTTATAAATTTATGATATGTTTGAGAAATCCATCACATTCCACAATATGGGTATCAATACACAACTATCTATGACTTGATTACAATCAGGTATCAATTTGAACAATTGAAGGCATATCATAGCTTCTCAATCAGTCAAAAATTTATGTAAGATATATTCTGTTATCCGGATATTTTTGCACTCTAGAGTTTATTTTCTTACCTGAAGGTGGTCAGTGTATTGTAAATGGAATTTGACCACTACAAGCCATCTGATGTATCATGTGAAAATAAGAATCATAACCAACATAGTTTGTCTGATAATTTTTAAGGTCATGTGATTTGAGCCATTAATGAAATTTAACAACATGCAGTTATGAAAAAAATATTGGGTAGAGATCTCAGTGATGTGTCTTACGTAGTTATTAAAATTGGTTTCTTTGACTTATTAAAAGCTACTGTAGAGTCCTTAGGAAGTAATTGTGCATATAAAACTACACTAGATTTATTTATTTGGACTATGTCTATTTGAGTGGAGATGATATATAATAAAACATACAACCCAATAGTGACCCCATGCTGGGGGAATTGTAATCATTCTATTATGATAATACTTTATTGTCTATAACACCATTTTTGTCATTCTTGGTGTGAGAAAGAAGAGATATCATAAAATTGGACACATTTCATGAGTTAATTTCCTTACAAGGATTAAAATTTTATGTTTCCATTTGAGATAAATGATTACCCATATCATATATGATTTTGTATGGTGCTCTATCCATAGAAAGGCATCCTAAAAATATAATTGTTTATTAGGAATCAGATTCATTTCATTTCAATTCATCTATCTCTCACTGAATGGGTTGGGTACATGAAGGAATGGTTTGATTGAAACCTATGATTATTCCTTGGTATAATCGCATCAATCATCTATTTATCAATGAGGGTGAATTAACCTACAATATGATTGATTGTTTCTTGATGATCCAAATGTTGGAAACACAAAGGTATATAAATTAATGTGGATCCCATTTGAGTATGGTACTTGAGAAATCATCCTAAGTATTCTATTATTGCTAGAATCAGAGTTCTCCTTGTTCATTTGTCTCTTAACCCACAGATGGGATAAGGTGGATGGTCACACTAAGAGAAATTATTGTTACCCTCATGGTTTTAAGAATACTAGGGGGATTATACTTGTATCGATTCCATATTGATCATGGAATAAACATTAATAATGCCTTTCGTTGTACTCATTATTTATAATTTGATGGATAAAAAATATGAAAACCATTATAGGTTTTCAATGTTAATGAAACCTATAGTGATAATTGATTGTGTAACCCTATACCATCATGGAATCATTTCTTATAAAATTGTTATAAAACTGAGGGTTCCTAGATGGGGTCTACATGGAATGAGTCTTACTGTGTTTGATTAAAAAAGATGGCATGTGTAAGTGGATTTTCCAAAAATGCCTTGGCTGCCTACTAGGCATGCCATTATTTTACAAAAGACATGTAGCGTGTGTCAAAATATCATGGTAGACACATCCAAGGGTGTCTGTAAAATCAATTGAGTTGTATTGGATGTGCACATATAATCAATGATGGAATGACCAATGTACATCGCATGATAAACTAACTCATCGTTGATGTATTCACATGATTAACGTGGGAATGCCCATTATTATCCACATAACCTAAGAAAACATGTTTTTGGTCTCCCAAATGAAGATGAGGACTTGTTAATGTTAAAAATCATGATCTTTTTGACACATCAATAATTTTTAATGAGACCATCATAATTAGTCAAGATCATATATTGTGAAAAGGATTATATGTCAAGGGGTTATGTCTTTATTAAATGGGATTGTTCTCATGTATTTTTCATGATTATGACTAAATTTTCTAGGGGTACATAACATTAATAGGTTGGATTGTAATAGAATGCATCGCATAATTCTAGGTGTGTGGACAATATGGTGTCCCATGATCCAGTATAATATTCATGTTGTCTTTGTAAATTATTTATGATAATAATTTGAGGACATTCTGAGAGTCAATGACATATATATGGAGTGTGATTCATGACAATACTACCCTATTAGGATTCACCCTGAAATAAAACTACAATGTGTGAGGTATGTCACAAGAGCCAGATGAAAACCCTAGCGCTATATAAGGACCTAACGGGCCTAAAAAAGTTCATTTATATGATATAAAAGTCATGGATAGTAGATAGTCTGAGGTTTGTTTGTCTATCCCAAAGGGTTTCACAAGAATTCAGTCACATTCCCAGAAGGTGTCATGTAACTTTCTCTAACGTGTCCAGTGGACATATCATGATCCAAATAGAATACATAAGGAGTTTCGCATGTAATGGTTGACATTTCTTAGTTTTTTCTAATAACATGTTTGGTTCACAAGAATTAAATAATGATCAGCCTATATGTTCTTTATATAAGCCTCATGTCATTCATATTTAATTTTTCCATTAATTTCATTTATCCTTGTCCTATTTAGAATTTTCTTATTATTAGTGACCTTTATTTCAGAGAATATGTGGTTTGAATGTCACGTATCCCACCATAAGTCCTTCACATGTTCTATGAGTAAAATTTTGAAGTGATTATTTATGATCCAGGGATTCCCTGATTTTTTGATGAATTTGAAATGTCAAGAAGCTATCATAGACATTAGAAGAACCTCTCTTAGAAACCTGATCTAGTTCATTGGTGTGCGGGTGAGAGGTTCCAAGTGTTCATCATCATGTGTCCATATTTTCTCATTTGAGGGTGGGGGATCTAGTTTTATCTCCACCATGGTTGTTCTCTAATTTTTTGCGGAACAAATATAAAAAATCCATGATTGATTTGGTGTATTGATTCACCATCATGTAACTTTGATATGTTTTACTATATATTATTTTATAGGGTTTTCCTTCCATATTATAGAAGGTTAATGAGTCTTCCATGTTTTCATGAGTGTTGTTGTAAGAACCATGACCTTATTTTCATGTATGTTTTTCCATTTTTCAGAGTTTTTGAGAAAAGAGGAGTTTCTGGAAAATTTTAAAGTACACGCCATGTACTGTGATGCCACTTCAGGCGGTTTGCTAGCCGTGTCATTACCAGGCACACGACCATGTAGGGGTATTGTGGAGACCACTGAAAGCAAAGAACAAAAAGGCATGGTATATGCCATATACTCTAAAAGTACACGCCATGTACTTTTTTTCATTAAATTGATCGAGGTTGCGTATTAACCCCAGAAACATCTTCTTCTCCAGCTTCTTCGAATGAGGGCATCTCGTATGACCATGAATCTCCACCGATCCCCTGAGACTCCATCCGTCCTCCAAATCGACCGCCATCGATTGCTTTGGAATCGCAGCAGTAATCTCTTCCTTCTCCTAGAGCTTTGTTTTCCAATTCCTCCCCTATTGCATGTTATCATGGTTTGAACATTTTATGCATTTTTGTAAATCTATGACGTTCTAAGAAAGTTCAATCCTCATGGTTCGTGTATATCGATCTCCTATAATCAAGGTATGTGGTGGGTGCCTTTATGTAGGATGTCTTTGAGTATATGTTCAAATTCCACCAATACCCATGACCGGGGTATTGTGTGTTTCAGGTTTTTCCCTTGATGTTTTCCCGCATAGCTTATATTCCTGAGTAGAAGATATTGTTTGTGAATAGGTTAATTTTACTGTGCATTGGATGGTTTTCCCATCCATGTGCGCCTATTATGACAGTTTGGTCTAGTGTTTCCATTTAGGCTATTGCTAGTTCTATGGAAAGTTGTTGGATGGTGTGACTGTTCTTCCATGATAAGATGTTGTAGAATTCTAGCCAAGTAGTTTTTGAGGATACCTTGACCATTACGCGATGTGATACTTGCTAACATTACACAGGGCTGTGAGAACCTAGTGTAGTAGACCGTAGGGATAATGGATGTAATGGTTTCTCCCGAGTGTCTTTTATTTATGATGCGAGACCACATGAGGAATTGACATTGAGTTCTTCCTCAGAGTGTCAGTAGTTCCTCGACGCAGGCCATAAGGGGAATGGGACATTGAGTGCTTCCCTAGAGTGCCTTTAGTACGATACGAGACTATAGTGGGAATTAATGGTGAGTGCTTCCCCAGAGATTCTATTCTTTCTATAGATGAACCAGAGGGGTGAGACCGTGTGTGACTCCCAGCGGGTTGCTATTAATTATAGGTTGAATCATAGGGGTTAGGCTATGAGAACTACCCAAAGGTTACTTGCTTGTTCTACTTACTAGAGTGACTGTTTACTTGTTTGTAATTATGTGCTAGAAATTGTGGATTGTTTTTTATTTAGTACTTCCTTGTTTACTTCTTTCTGTACTTTTACCTTCCATATACTCACTAACAATTAGGCACAAGTATTTTGGTGGTTTACTACTGGAAAATTGTCTCACACCCTATTTGGGACATGCTTTTGGGCCCAAACAGATTATATTGTCTCAAGTATTGAAAAGGGAATGTGCCCTTTTACATTATTTTCTTGAGGGAAATGGAGCTGTAGAGCTTGGGACTAAGCCGAGGCTTGTGATGCTGAGGAGTCGCTCATCTGTGTTTCTTTTGTACATTGTTTTAGTACTGTTTTCAGAATTTTAACTTGTTTGGATGTTTTTATCGACATATATGTATCATTCATCATTTACATATATTTCTGCTCCAGTTGTTTTTGTATCAGTCTTCCACTGTTACTACTGTTTGGTATTTACTGATTCCGAAGTTGTATGATTATTTATCATTCACTATGATACTCTGCCAATGAGGGATTAGATTCCCCAATATCACATCCAAGGCCCACACTACCAGTCAGTATCCTTTAGCATTTGAGGAAATGCACATGAGGCCATGTGACCAACTGGGTACGGGGCGCCCTTATGCGGCTTCCGGAACTGGGGTGTTACAAAGTTGTATCAGAGGAGTTTATTTTCTCTTGAAATACTATTTGGAACCTTTATCCAGGGATAGGATGGAATAGGTACTTGGTAAAAAGTTGTTCCCGAGAGTATCTAACTCGTGTACAGGGAAAAGCCATACTACCTCATTTATTGCAATTTTACTGGTTTTCTATTTTACAGTTGATTTGATTTCTCCTTGAGTGACTCACATGAGGTGTGTTGTTATTGTTGATATTATTGAGGTTCCCTTTCTATTTCAACCCGAAGGGATGAGGGTATGCCATCTCATGCATCATATAGGGATTTTCTAGAAATCACATGTCATGAATTTTTTCCATGCCATATAGGATGAATTAGTGATTGCTTGTTGTTGTGATAGATGATGTGAAAAATATGCATGCTGTTTTGATAGTTTCCTTGATAGAAATACATGTTGATTGATTGAAAAATTTTTGTGAAGAGATTTACTGGAATGAACACCAAATTTTGATTCATGAGGTCTTATGTTCCCTTATAAATTGGAACATGGTGGATCATTGACTTATTTCCCTTGTATATGATATGTAAGATATACCACGCTTTGATTCGAGGGGAGTATAGTCCCTCACAGATCAGAATTTGGCACCTTCGTGCTTGTTTTCTTTGTTCTCTGGGATTCAGAGAAGTTTCTGAACTACTACTTGAAATATCCTAGAATACATGGAGTGTAATTTATGAATACACACCATGTAGTTTTCTATATCGTGTTGATGACTGTGTGGGAAGAAGCATGGGGTTGTAAAAAAATTTCAAGAACACACCATGTACAGTAAGTACATGCCATGTTGTAGTGACCGTATTTATATCTATGTCACTGATGACACAGTTGGATAATATTTTACCTTATACATCGTGTCCTGTTTGTACATGTTGTGCCTTGTAATCTATGTACCTGGCCGTGTCACTAACAACACGGGTCGGGGAAAGTCATGCAAGTACACGTCGTGTTTCCATAGAACACGCCGTGTAGAGTGAGCTGTGTAGACGACCATATAACTAACAACACGGGTCGGTGGAGTCTCTCTTATACACACCGTGTCTACCATGAACATGCTGTGTAGTTTTGTATTAGGATATCTGTGTGGCTTAACTGTGTAGAAAAAATCGGGCATGGTATGAGGTTTGTTGTACATGTCGTGTGTTGGGATAACACACCATGTTTTTGGGGTGATACACAACCAGTTTTGGCAGATGTACACACCCTGAATTAAGGGAACACATCGTGTTTAGAATGAACACGCCGTGTAGTCATGTTTTGCATAACATGAATTCCTTATTTTCCCTGTTCCTTCTTGTGCCATCAGTTTTTAGTCTTTGTTAATCTCGAATCTATGGTGTGCTTTTGTCCTTTCAGGGATATGGCACCGAGACGTCCTTCGGCTGTCCGCCAGTTGAAGGGTGGTGATCAGACGCCAAATATGGCTGATCAGGGACCTCCTGCAGATCCTTATGTTGTTCCATCATTGGAACGAGCAGTTATACCTGTTTCAGGTGCTGATGCGTAGTCTAAGAACGTTTTTCTATGGATGATTCAGACCTTCCTAGGAGCTCCGCCTCCTACCTCGACTATGGCAGACTTACGCGGGTTTTCCACTAGCAGCATCCTCCCACCTTCTAAGGGGAAGGAGGACCTAAGCCTGCAGATTCATGGCTAGAATCCATGATTATAATCTTTGAGAATCTAGATATGGCTACAGAAAGATCACTACCTACATTCTATGAGACTCCACCGAGAGGTGGTGGGACATGATCTCACGTGTAGGTCATTAGTAGGTTATGGCATCGAAGGAGTTCCGACGTTTCTTTTATGATTAATTCTATCTGGAGACCCAAAGGGCCGACTGAACCCAGGATTTCATGATCTTGGAGCTGGTTACACTTTCTGTGATGGAATGTACCTCTTGTTTCACCGAGCATCAGCATTTCACACCCCTCTAGAGCGCATATGGGTTGTTCTTGGAAAGAAAGTTTGAGGATGTTCTTAGGCGGGAGATCCGCTCGCAGGTGAATATCATCAGGCTGAATTCCATCACTTCCATTTTTATCCAAGAACTGATTGCAGAGCGCAATATGAGAGATTTTGGAACTGAGTGCTAGGGAGTTTCCACTTCTAGAGTTTGTGATCCACCAGTTGATAGCAGGAAGCGCTATAGGGAGTCTACGCCCGGTGATCCGAGGCAGCGAGACACATCTTCAAGAATCCAGGTAGTATGATACTAGTGTGGAAGGGCTGGACATACAAGGCCACAGTTCTAGAGAGACTCGGTGGAGTGTCGATCTTGTAGAAATATGGGTAACCTTAAATGATTCTGTCAGGTTTTCTCACCAGTAGCTGGTGATAGAGGTTCATCCACGACTAATCATTCAGAAGCAGCACCACCAGTTTCTCACCAGTCTGGGAATTAGAGTACATTTGGCCGTTCAGGCTGAGGTGGAGGTTGTGGATGGGGTGGTCAGTCATTGGTCTATTAGTGACAGGAGGGCGGATCAGCTCAGAGCTGTCAGGTAGGACCACATGGTCGTGGTATTGGTCAGGCTTTTGTAGTGGAGCAGACCAAGCCGGAGTAGGATATTGGGCCTTCTACAGTTTGAGGTACAATCAAAGTAGCCTTAGTTTTATCTTCATATCTTTTCTATACTGGTGTTATGCATAGATTTATCTTTGTTTCTATTGTGGAGAGCCTTAGGCTCTTAGTCTTTTCTTCTTCCGATACTTTGACTCTAGACACACCCTGGAGAACCAGAGCGGTTAATGTACGTCAGTGTAGAGAGTGACCCCTTGAGGTTGCAGGGTTTCACTTCTTATGGGACCTCTATGTCCTTGAGATGACATGATATGATGTTATTCTCAGAATGGATTGGGAGGTTCCATTCCAGGAATTCATCAACTATTATCGCTACAGACTGAGTTTTTTATCACCATAGGGAGGATCCCTTCTTCATAAGGGTGAGTGGGATGTCTAGGCTAGTAGAGTTGGACCTGACCATCATGGGCTAGGAGGAGTTATAGTTTAGATTTCTAGTATATATCTGGATGACTAGGGGAATTCACAGTTATACTTTCCTCTAGTGGTGGATCATTTTATATATGACTTTCTATCAGACTTTTCAGGTTTTCCTCCAGAGCATGTGGTAGACTTCTCGATTTAGCTTGTGCTAGGGGCGGCACTAGTGTCCATTACTCCTTTTAGGATGGTGACACCTGAGCTACAAGAGCTCAAGAAACAGTTGGAGGTGTTTGAGGCAAAGGGTTTCATCCGACCCAGTACTTCTCATTGGGGTTCACCTGTCCTGTTTGCAAAGAAGGCAGATGGTACCCTCAAGATTTGTATGGACTATCAGAAGTTGAACCAGTTGATGGTCATGAACCAATATCCCTTGCCTATGATTGATGACCTCTTCGATCAGATTCGAGGAGATAGGGTGTTCTCGAAGATCAATTTGTGGTCTGGTTATCATCAGTTGTGCGTTAAACAATCATATATACCTCTTACAGCCTTCAGGATCATGTATGCTCTATAAGAGTATATGGTTATGCTATTTGACCTCATGAATGCGCATTTAGTTTTCATGGAACTGATGGACCGAGTGTTCCATCCACACTGGGATTCCTTCATGGTGGTTTTAATGCGGAAACTCTTGGTGTACTCTCACACTCGACACAACCATGCTACCCATCTTGAGATAACTTTGAGTACTCTGAGAGAGCATCAGTTATATGCTAAGCTCTCGAAATTCCACATTTTGATGGATCCGATTCACTTCATGGGTCATGTTATCTGAGAGTCAAGAGTATCAATAGACCTAGAGAAAGTGAGACCAGTAGTTTCCTGGGAGCATCCGGAGAACCTCTTTGAGGTGTGGAGTTTTCTAGGGGTGGATGGATACTACAGATGTTTCATACACTACTTTTCATGCTTAGCAGCACCGCTGATAGTTCTGACTAAGAAGGGTGCGAATTTCTTGTTGTCAGATTCTTATGAGTCAGTCTTTCAAGAGCTGAATGGGAGGTTGACGTCAGCACCAATACTAGTCTTACAAGAGCTGGGAAAGAGCTACACTATTTACTATGAAGCATCAGGTATCGGGCTAGGAGCTGTGATTATGTAGGGAGATGGAGTCGTTGCTTACGAGTATCAGCAGTTAAGGCCACATGAGTGGAACTACCTAACGCACGATGTGGTGTTGGAAGTGGTATATCATGCCTTGAGCTGTTGGAGACATTAACTTCTAGGAGAGTACTTTGTGGTTTTCACCGACCACAAGTGTATCATGTACTTCTTCACTCAGTGTGGTATGAATTTTAGATATCACATGTGGGTCGAGTATCTTTAGTCCTTTGACTTTGACCTTGACTATACACATAGGAAGGGCAATGTAGTGGCTGATGTGTTAAGCAAGAGGACTCAGATATACACAGTTCAAGAGTCTAGTAGTGAGTGGCAGCTTATGGCTCTTTTCTCTGAGATGCATTTGGAGGTTCATGACAGACAGGGGCAGACTTTCCTATCATCTGTAGCTGTTACCTCTACACTTCTAGATCGGGTACGAATGTGGAATCTATTATATCCTGACGGCCTAGTTCTACAGGAAAGCGTGTTAGGAGAGGACTCTATTCATGGATGGACAGTTGGCGAGGATGAGATCTTGCATTTCCAGGTATGCGTATAGGTGCCAACAGACATACGTGAGGAGCTGATGCGGGAGTTTCATTCCCCAGTTTGGGTAGTTCATTCTGGCATCACCAAGATGTATCGTGATCTACATCACCAGTATTGGTGGCCAGGTATGAAGATGGATGTTGCTGGTTTTGTCATGAGGTGTTCCACTTGTCATTAGGTGAAGGTGGAATATCAGTGACCAACATATCTTTTACAGTAGTTACCCATTCCCGATTGGAAGTGGAATGGCGTCGCGATGAACTTCATGATCGGTTTTCCAAGAACGCCTCGAGGAAATGACGTTGTTTGGGATGTCATCGATATGATCATGAAGGATTCTCACTTCATGCGGATCAAGAAGAACTTCAATGTTGATGATCTGGGACAGTTGTACATCTGAGAGATTGTACAACTTCATGGAGTTCCAGAATCCATTATTTCAGACAGATATACTAGCTTTACTTCTCGGTTCTAGCAGGGGCTTCCGAAGTCCTTGGGTACACATGTACGTTTGAGTACAACATACCATCCCTTAACGGATGGCCAGTCTGAGCGTATGATTCAGGTGCTTGAGGATATGATCCAAGCTTTTATTCTAGACTTTGGAGGTTCTTGGAATTAACATATACCACTTGTGGAGTTTTCCTACAATTATAGTTTTCAAGAAACTATTTAGATGGAACCTTATGAGGTTTTGTACGGTAGGCCATGCTGATATCCCTTATGTTGGTTGGATATAGGAGAGGAAGATTTACTGGCACCTCATCTCATTCAGGAGACCTCAGAGAAGATAGAGTTGATTCGGAAGAGGATGGCTACAACACAGTTTCTTTAGAAGGATTATACTGACTAACAGAGATGACCTCTGGAGTTCGAGATTAGGGATCATGTTTTCCTGCATGTCCCACCGAGTTTGGGACACAAGGGAATTCAGAGACAGGGTAAACATTCACCATGGTACATCGGGCCATTTGAGGTGTGGGAGATAGTTGGGCCGGTCTCCTATCATTTCCAGTTACCTCAAGGGTATCGGTCTATGCATGACGTCTTCCATGTTTCTCAGCTCCGACCTTACATTTCAGACCTGTATCATGTCTTTCATCCTGAGGAGGTTGAGCTCGAAGCAGATGCTTTGATTGAGTATCATCCTATCTTGATTTTCGATCTTAGTACGTAGGTTCTCCATGGCCGGTCTGTTCCTCTGTTATAGGTGCTATGGCAGCTCGGGCAAGTACAGAACGAGACATGGGAGAGGGTGGCCGATGTGTGATCGTAGTGGCCGAAGCTATTGAGGTTTTCTTCCTCTATGACTCATTAGAGAAATTCAGGGAGAAATTTATTTAAGGAGGGGAATTTTGTAAGAACCTGGTCCTTTTTTCAGGTATGGTTTTCTTTTTTTTTTTGAGTTTTTTGAGAAAAGTGTAGTTTCTGGAAAATTTTTAAGTACAAGTAGTGTTCTTTATGAGTGCACGCCATGTACTTTGATGCCGCTCGAGGCCATGTGATGGCTGTGTCATGACCATGCACATGGCCATGTAGGGGTGATGTGGAGGCCACCTAAAGTGGAGTATAGTAAAGCCTAGTACACGATGTGTACTTTTGTTTTTTTTCATTAACGGATGGGGGTCGCATCTTAACTCCAGAAACGTCCTCTTCTCCAGCTTCTTCGACCAACATCATCTCGTATGGCCATGAATCTCCTCTGATCCCTCAAGCCTCCGTCCATCCTCCGAATAGACCGTCGTCGATTGCATTGGAACCACAACGATAATCTCTTCCTTCTCCTAGAACTTTTTTTTTCCGATTACTCATAATTTTCATGTTATCGTGGGTTGAACATTTTTTGTGTTTTCATAGATCTAAAACGTTCTAAGGAGGCTCTATCCTTGTGGTTCTAGTATATCGATCCCCTAGAATCAAGGTAGGTAGTTTGTGCCTTTATGTAGGAAGTCTTTGAGTATTTGTGAAAATTCCACCAATACCCATGAATGGGGTATTGCGTGTTTCCTGTTTTTCCCTTGTTGTTTGCCTGCTTTGCTTATATGCCTAAGTAGAAGATATTGTTTATGAATATGGTAATTATACTAATCTTTGGAATATTTTCCCATGCATTTCTTCCTATTTCGAGATTTCCTGTTCTATGCCTAGTTGTAGGATGGTGGGACTATTCTTCCATGATGAGATGCTATAAAATGCTAGCCAATTAGTTTTTCAGGATACATTGGTCGTTACACGATGTGATACTTGCTGACTTGACACAAGGCTGTGAGAACCTAGTGTAGTAGACCATAGGGAGAATGGAAAAAAGGGATTATCCAGAGTGTCTTTAATTTAAGATGTGAGACCATAGGTGGAATTGACGTTGAGTGCATCCTCAGAGTGTCTGTTGTTCCTCGAAGCGAGCCACATGGAGAATGAGATGTTGAGTGCTTCCCCAGAGTGATGTTATTATGATACGATAATATAGGGGGAATTGACGTTGAGTGCTTCCCATAGAGTCTATTCCTTCTTTCGCTTAACCATAGGGGTGAGATAGTGTGTGCCTCACAGAGGGTTTCTAGTACTTGTTGGTTGAACCATAGGGGTTAGGCTGTGAGAACTACCAAGAGGTTACTTGTTTGTTTTACTTTCTTGAGTGACTTTTTATTTTTTTGTAATTATGTGCTAGAAACTGAGGACTGTTTGCTATTTATTACATCCTTATTTACTGCTTTCTGTACTTTTACCTGCCATATACTCACTGAATATTAGACACAAATATTTGGGTGGTTTCCTACTGGGACTTTGTCTCACACCTTGTTTGGACAATGCATTTGTCCCCAAACAGATTATATTGTTGCATATATAGATAAGGGAAAAGCGCACTTATACTTCTGGTTCTTGAATGAACTAGAGATGGAGAGCATGGAACCAAGCCGAGGATTGAGATGCTAAGGAGTCGCTCATCTTCTTTTCTTTTGTACTTTGGTTTAGTACAGTTTATAGCCCTGTGAATTGTTTGGCTATTTTTCTTGACATATATGTATCATGAATATTTTACATATATTTTTGCTCCAGTTGTTTATTTATCAGTCTTCAACTGTTATTGATGTTTGGTATTTACTTCTTCAGTTGTTGTATGGTTGTTTATCTTCTATTGTGTTACTCTACCAATGAGGAAATAGTTTCCCCAATATCACATCCATGGCCCTTGCTGCTAGCCGACAGCTTCTGGCGTTCCGGGAAATGTGCTTGAGGCCATGTGACCAACCGGGTATGGGGCGCCTCTGGGTGGCTTCCGTAACCAGGGTGTTACTGTTTTATTACACAATTACTCCCCACAACGGTGACAAGTCGTGTGACCAACAATGGGACTTGTTTTGATGTGTGAGTAATTCTTTTAAAATTACTTCTATTTTTATTGTGTGGAAAAAGAGGGAGCATGAGTCTACCTAAACATATTATACATGTTTTGGAAGACGAGGGTGATAGGCCAATAGGCTCTTGTGTGAAAGGTTAGATATGCCAATGGGGAATCTGTGGTGTCTCACAGGATGCATGTGTGTGTCACGATAGTATAATGGCTAAAAATGGCTCCCACCATTATCCATTTTAATTTCCATTTTTTATTCCAAAATGGATGGGGATATTGAGTGAATTTTTTATTGTGGTCAATGAAATGTATAATCCCCTTCAGAGATACACCACATTACTAATAATGGTTTTTGTCGTCATGCATGATCACTTCATTTAAAAACCATTTTATTTTCCATATGAGGGCCATGGGGAAAGCATTAGAATACATGTACATGTCTGATTCTTTCCACGTGTTGGGGGTGACATAATATAAGGCTCTTAAAACACCATGATGAGAAGAAATCGAGGATTCAGTGGTGTCTCTCAAGTTACTTAGATGATTCAGATGAGTTTTACAACCACAATATTATATCTATTTTCAACTTCATTATTTTTCTTATTTAATTTAAAACTGACTAGGTTGTTTTGTGTTTGTTTGACTTTTGTCAAGTTAAATTTCTCTCCCAATCAAATATTTGTTCGTTCACTAATAAATGGTCTTGTGGTGATGCATAATGACCTCATGAAAAACCCAATATTATTGTGTATTTGGGTAAATGTGGATTGTGAAACTACCTAAACATGTTTCACACCTTTTGTGTGATGGGGGTGACATTCCAGTAAGATCTTGCATGATCATGTGCGTAATGAACCAAAGAGCTGTATATAAAATTCCACTTATAATTAATTTAAATGTCATTTTATGCATTATGTTTATAGAAAAAACATAATGATCATTAGTTTTATTATATCCAATTAATTCTAAAAGAACACTACGAATCACTATTGTTAACAATATGACTATTGAATAGTGATCACATGATAAGTATAAGTATTATTTTTTAATAAATCCAATTAACATGGACAATGAAATTGATGGAATCAACTACTAGGATAACACAAAATGAAGCCCACTTATCATATATTCTATGGGAGATATAATCTATAAAATTTTCCCTTGACCATTCACAAGATAATTTCAAAAAACATAAACATTATTAAAATCACTCATGAGATAAGTTTAGGATCATATAGATAAAGACCCAAACAATGGTCTCCAAACCACCCCATGAAACATTCATGACCACAGACCATAATCTTAGAGAGATTTGTTTTATTAAAGTGATTTGTATCAGGACCCTGTAAACATGAATATGTATATAGGATTGTAAATATATTTTCAATCCACTGTTGTTTTATTATAAAATATATTGATTTCTTATAAAATAAATCACAAATAGTGTATTTGGGAAGTATTGAAATTGAAATTAGGTTATTATTTTGATTAATTATTGGAAAATTAAAATAAATAAAACTTTAGTAAGATTTCATTATTACAAAATTATAATTATATATAAATGATTATATAATTTTTCCAAAGAAAACTGTAATTTGTATAAGGCTTAGAATAATTCTATTTAAAAAAAACATAACATTTCATAAAAAATGGATAATATATTTTAAATGAAATAATTCACATATTTGAAAAAAATATATATAAAATTAATAATATTTTTGAATCATAATTTTGAAATTATTATACAGTAAATAAGTTATAATTTTCAATGATAGACAAATTTTAGAGTAAAAAATAATGACCGAATATATATACATTATGTATTATTACATAACACTGACCCAAAAGCTGGGTATTAAATACAAAAAAATGTATTCATGATCAAATAAAAAATTTTCCTTCTAATTTTGTTTATGTTTATATGATCTACTATATAAAATTATTATTAATACTCCAAAACATATAATATATTTTATGGATTTGAAATCATTTAATTAAATTTATTACTAACCTCCATAAAAACAAGAGTTTCCAACATATTTATAAAATAATAAAAACCACACTCATTATGTCTAAACCAAAGGAGAAAAACATTTATGTTTTTTAAATTTTTTTAAATTTTATAATATAGTTTCTATAACAAATGTTTGAGAAAGAATAATGAAATCCCAACACATTTAGATTATAAAACAACCCAATATCCCTTTTATCATCAAACAAAATTTGTTTATCACATACATACTCTATCCACACATCGATTGAGTCCTCCTAAGGTGCCCTATGCTCCCAAGAATCTCCTCCCATACATTTTGAGTCACACAGTAATGTAATGGATCAACATATTCTCCTCTTTAATCATTTTTATGTGTTATATTATTCCTTCCATGTACAATTAAAAATGACGGGATATGTATTTTTAGGTCTCTCTTACATGAAATTTTATTTTCAAATTATGATATACCATGTTCTCTATAATTTACCCATTTGAGGATTTTTTTTGTTACAGAATTATGCTACCAAAATTAAACTATGATTTTCTATGACAAAACAATTTTTTTTGAATACCAAACCCATTTCTTATCATGGGTGTCCACTTTTATACACATACACTAATTTTACATGTGACATACATGTATATATTTCACACTATATTATCATGAAAAAATATATGTTTATAAAACAATCAATTATGTGTGATCTATGTGGAACACATAAGAATTAGAATAAATGAAAGTGATAGGGGATCCCATAATTATATAGTTCTCCAAGTAATTGGGTAATGTTAGGTCTCGTGAGACATCATATTGGGAAATGGAATGATCCTAATTCCATTTTTGGAACTTTTTCCGACTTCATGTCTTGGAAGATATCCTTGACATATTTTTATCGTATTTTTTTACGTTGTTTCCGTATTTCCCATGTTATGAATATATTTCTTTATCGTTACATATTATTGATGTATACTATATTAACTCCAATTATGTCTCAATGATATTCCAATTATCTAACATGTATTATATGCTTTTTTTTATTCCATGTTTATTCAATTATATTCTTTTAATTATCATCCCTTTTTAATGTATGCCACTAGGTTATCTCAGATAATGTTATGTAAAAAGAAATATTTTGAGCATGATAAAGATGTTTTTAATATAGAAGTTGTATTATATATTTCATGTTGTTGTTTAATGTACCTAATTATCAAATAACTTATACTTATAGATCTAATGGTCTTCTATAAGTGTAACCTTATCTAATAAATCATGTTTTTATTAGATATACTGAGAAGGTTTTTTAAAGTTGTTATCAATGGAAATGTTGATGTATTTTTGGAATTAATATTATAAAACTCTTGAGAATGTTTTTGGGATAAGACTATGTATACAAAAACATCCGTAAATTTGGGTAGGGATATAGAAATTTTTTTATCATGAAAATCAATCCATTTCAAGAAACTATATTTTTAAGTGGTTTAGGAACATCAGTACATGGTGGAGAGAACATTGATGAGGGGTGATAGGACTGGTTCAATATAACATTGTACATAAAAACTAGTCTTACTACACATCTTTTATGTCACTCCTAGGTGATATTTTTTTATGTAAATATATGATATCAATTAAACCATTATTAAAAGAAAAAATACTCTTAAGAATATATGTTAAAAAATAAATCATGGAAAAACAATATTGAATCCAAAAAATCAATAATTTAAGGAAAAAATGTTTGTTACTGTTTATGAATTTATATTCAGGAAATTATAATTTATTTGGTTAATAGTCTTAAATTACTCATCCCAAAATTTCCTTTTATTCTAGTTAATTTTCATAAATAGTGGGAATTTTGTAAATTATCAATGTAATGAGAAATGTGATATTTAACCCAATCAAATACCCAACCTAATGGGAGTTCGAAACATAAACAATGTGATCATAATCACTGAACTTACATAGATTTTAATTAGAATCCATGATTAAGAGGAGTTCACAAATCCCACTAAGAATGAAAAATCAAAAATTGAGAGATTTATGGGGAAAATGATTTTGATGGTCAGTTGATCATAAGATCCCTTACTCATGGAAAATGGATAAACTACATTTAGAATATTATCTCCACCTTTAAATGTTCTGATCATGAAAAGTTTGTGATTGATGTCAATTTTATGATTGTAGAATCTAATTATATGCACACATTGATTATGAATATAAATACTGAATTGGATATTGCTACAATGAGGTAGAAGTATTTTAGGAAATGATTTAAATAGTTAATTAAGTTACACTCTATGTATTATAAATGAAATTGATTTCATTACCACAAATAAGAATGGTGACAAATATATCAATAATAATGAAGAAAAAAATAACAATACATGCACGATTGGCCTTCGTCTTGGTTGTTACCCAAAAATGAAAACATGAAGTCTTTTTTGTGGGATAAAATCTAGTATACGGAAAATACATGAAGATCTATGACATTGAAAACTATGATGAAATTCTTCCTTTTGCCCTAATGTTTAAATGAAGATCAGATAATGTAAAGAGTATATTGGGGTTACTAAGAGGGTTGTGATGTTTAATAAAAAATGTCTATTAGTGAAATCAAATGTTACTATAAAATTTAAAAATATATATTTTCAAATGTCCTAAAATAAGAACCTCAAAATTTTCCTAAGGTGAGTGAGGAATTTATTTAGGATAGTTAAGGAAGGGAACCTAGCTAGAGATTTATGGTAGGGGAAACCCACAAATTCAATGGTTGAAACGTTTTATCTAGTAAACCCTAAGTCAATTTTTCATTGCAGAAATTATACAGAATGATGGCACTTTAAAAACTAGTTTTCAAAGACAACCAAAAACACCCATGGTAGTGAGGGATACCATTTTCCATCACAACCATTTGTGGTGGATCCACCCAATGATGTGGGGATAGATATGGTAGTTATTAATTCAATATTAACGAATATTGTATTTGATTTTGGGTATATACATTTCGTCATATAAATATTGTTTCCTAAAACTATTCAAATTCCACAACAAAGAATTTATGTACAACATTATATAAAAATGGATAATGGGGAAATTATTTCATCCCTTTTATTTTACTACTCCCCTACAAATTTTTTTGGTTTGAACATCCCTGCGAACATAATCCTACGCCCTTGGGTAGAATTTTTTGTAATGATAGGCATGGATTTGATTTCCCTATATATGTCCAATTATAATTTCTTTTAAAATGAAATTACTCAACATATTGTGAATCAACCCCTTAATTTTATACTAGATCTAGGAGGATGATGAATCTTTTTTCCACCAAAATATATTTTGTTTATGTTATTAATATATGAGTAATAATTTCTTGCTGAATTTATTGAATCTTAGGAAATCTCCATCCTCCAGTACATTCTTATCAATATGTAATACTATAATATTTTTCCAATGGAATTGTATGGCCTTCCACATATCCAAGAGGTGTATTTTTCAATTTAACATAATCACTGTTCATTTCCATTATCCAAGAATCTATATAGAGTAGTTGTATTGAAATAAGAGGAGCTAAAGAAAAACTACAATTGAATCTAGATATTGGTTTTATAAGTCCAACTACTTCACCATGGGGTTCACCAAACATCTTTTTCAAGAAGAAGGATAGTCAGTTTTCCATTTCAATGATTACTAGGATCTCAAGACAATCATGATAAAGAATATGTATCATTTAGGATGGATTTATGACCTTTTAAATCAACTAGGTTGAGAATAAATCTTCATTATGGTGGATATTCAGTTCAGATATTATCAATTTATTTTAATGGAGGATGATATCACCAAAACTTTTTTTAATACAATGTATGTGGACTATGTATTCAAATTAATGAATTATGGACACATTGATGCTCAAAATATCTTCAAGGAATTTATGAATATATTATATAAGGAAAACCTCCAAAAATTTGTGGATGTATTTTGAGATGGTATTCAAATATTCCCTAAAAACATGTAGGAGATTTAGGATAAACACAGAACTATTCTAAAGAACATATTAAAGGAGAAAAATTATTCTATGTATAGAAATAATTTGTTTTGTCGTATGAAAGTAACATTAGTGGTGAATATCATCACAAGCGATTTGATATGAATGGAACTGTAAAAAGTAAAAGAAATTGAAGGATGGTAAAGAACAACATCTATGAAATATAAAAGTAGTTTTGTATGATTATGTGGTTGTTATCGTCGATTTGTGAGAATAATATCGTGATTTTATACAAATATATCCAAGAGAACATGAAAGGGGTTATATTATTGATAGAGTGATTACTATGAATCTATATGTAAAGGGATGAAAAGGGGGAATCTAACTGCACATGTGCTCGCACTGAATACCAGTGAAGTTGTTTTGGTGGAGTTTAGTGATTCCCTAATTAAGTGATTGAACTATCTGTTAATGAAAAATTACAGAGTCATAGACTTTTCTTCATGGAAGTTGAATGTTCACGAACAGAACTACCCAATGAATGATCTAGAGTTATCTACAAGAATTTATCATTAAAAATATGGTGACATTATTTCCTAGGGTCTATGACTGAAATATATGTGCATCATGAAATCCTCAAGGATATATTCACATATAATGAGCTGAAAAAGATCCAATGATGATATTTAGAGACGATGATTGACAATGAATGCTAAATATAGTACTATCCTAGAAAATGATATAAATTGTATGATTATATACGGTGAAAGAAGGTCAAAATTCTATCATTTATGATAATCATAATCAATTTTGTAATACTAGAAATAATAATGAGTGATAGAATAACCATAAATGAAGTAACTTCATCAATCTATTAAAAATTTATTTCTCAACACTCTCATATCGAAATGTTAATGGATGATAAAAGGGATAATATGTGAATTTAGAATAAAGTGAATTCTATAAGGAAATTGAAATGCGTGGAGATAAATTTTAATTAAGGAGTTGTGAGATTTAGGATAGGACTATGTGTGACATCAAATCATTAGATAATTAATTGAATTTTTTATAATATATAAAATTTTAACATCTCTATCCATCTTAGAAGAAAAATGATGATTTTTGATATCTGGGATAATTATTGAGGGATAATATGTATAACGGTATTACATTGTATACATCACGTTTTATTGTATGTCATCAAGTGAAAGTGGAAACGAAAAAATCTAGTGGAGTGATGAAACCATTAACAATAAAAATATGAAAATTGGAAAACATCATAATAAAAAATATCACTGGTATATCGAAGATATAAGTATGTAATAATGATATCTTGGTTGTGGAGGATCGTCATACAAATACTATATACTTTGTTTAAATTTCATAGGACTGCTCATTTGAACATCTTGCATGGATTTACCTCAGATTAGTGGGGACGCTGCATGGAGTACCACTATCCACTATATCACATCCATATGTAAGATTAACCACTATATTTTGGAAATGTTTCCAAAATTATCTAAACACTAATATGATATTTTTTATTTCTTATCATCCCCAAATAGATGCCTAGTTTGACCAGACTATTCAGGCACTGGAAGACTTGTTGAGATACTATTCAATGGAAATCAAAAGTGGATTTGGCCAAAATTGTCCTCTGGTTTAGTTCACATATAATAAAAACGTCACTTTCGAATTAAAATGTAACCTAATGAAGCACTTTATTAGATATGGTACATAACACCTACATTATAGATGAAGTTAGAGAACACAAACTTCTATGACCTAGAAGGTTTTGTGGAAATGGTGGAAAAAAATTAATACCATTCATCCGCACGTTAACACTACTCAGATATGATCAAAGAGTTATACTAACAATCATCGACAAGATATATTGTCTAATGTTAGAGACATTTTATTCCTCAACTTATCTCTATGGAAGAGAGTTATGTGCTTTAGAAATATTGGATAGTTTAGTCCAAAAAACATCACCCCCTTTGAGATTCTTGATCAAATTGTAGTTGTGGCCTATAAATATGATATTTTTTATTTCTTATCATCCCCAAATAGATGCCTAGTTTGACCAGACTATTCAGGCACTGGAAGACTTGTTGAGATACTATTCAATGGAAATCAAAAGTGGATTTGGCCAAAATTTTCCTCTGGTTTGGTTCACATATAATAAAAACGTCCCTTTCGAATTAAAATGTAACCTTATGAAGCACTTTATTAGATATGGTACATAACACCTACATTATAGATGAAGTTAGAGAACACAAACTTCTATGACCTAGAAGGTTTTGTGGAAATGGTGGAAAAAAATTAATACCATTCATCTGCACGTTAACACTACTCAGATTTGATCAAAGAGTTATACTAACAATCATCGACAAGATATATTGTCTAATGTTAGAGACATTTTATTCCTCAACTTATCTCTATGGAAGAGAGTGATGTGCTTTAGAAATATTGGATAGTTTACTCCAAAAAACATCACCCCCTTTGAGATTCTTGATCAAATTGTAGTTGTGGCCTATAAACATGCACTCCAACATAACATGCCTCTAGTATGGGATTTATTCCATGAATCCCTCGTGATAAAGTAAAAAACCAAACCCCTCTCTTATAATTAATCAAAAGATTGAACTATTGGGTAATAAACATTCTTATGAGGAGAAACATATAAAGATATTAGATCATATAGAGAATTTCAAAATGAATAATCCAATGCATTTATTCAATATGCTATGGAATAATGAAAAAATGAAAACGAGTTTTGGGAACATGAGGATGTAATGAAACATTGTTACCCTCATCCATTTTTGTGTGGGAGATGAAAATTTTGAGGGAGAAAGTTTTACAGGGAGGAAGATTGTAATGACCCAATCAATTATAAATAAAATTCCCAATATTATTTTTAATATTATTTGTATTATGTGTTATGGTTATAGAAAAAAAATTAAATTATTTTATTAATATTTATTATATAACTTTTGGGAATTTCTCACAAGTGTATTATAAATAAGGGTTTTTAAAAATCCAATTTTCATATGAAATTAATGTGATGGTCTCAACCAGTATGATCGTACCCTATGTAGATAATTTATCAAAGCTTGCGAGGGAGGTATAATCTCTCATATTTTCTCTTGACCAAGACCAAGACAAAATCTTGTAACATAATAACGATAACAACTATTCGTGGGATAAGATCAAGCTCATTGAAACAGGGCCTCAAACATTGTTTGTCGAACCACCCCATTAATGTATCATCATCGTACAGATTACTTATGCAGCCTTGATGTTGTATTAAAGGGATAAGTATCAAGATTATAGAAAAATGATGACTTTTATACAGTATAATATATATTTTAATTCTATTATTGTTACTTTGTATATGATTTTTATTTTGATACAACAAAATGCAAATAGTATTTTTAGGTAATACTAAAATTCAATCATGGAAATTATTTTTAATAAATATAAATATTTTTTTAAATAAATAATATTTTTATAAAATATAATTATTAAAAACTATTCATTATATATATTTAATGTGGTGATATTTAATTATTATAATTGTTCAAAAACTTGAATTTAAAAAAAATGTTAATAAATGGAATTTTTATATTAAAAGTGAAATTTAATATATTTAGAAAAATATATAAAAAATTAGTATTGTTTTCTAAATCATTTAATTTAAATTTTCCTACAACAAAATTTTCATATATTTCTAAGACATTCAAATATCTTGGTAAGAAATAAGTAATTGTAAATATATATTGTGTATTATAAAATTATAATGAACCAAAAGTGAGTTAATAAATATTATAAATGGTTTCCACCATAAAATATTAGTTGTTTATTTAAAATAATATTTTTCTAGGATAATATTTTCTATTTTATAAATCTATTATGAATCCTCCAAAACATATAAAATATTTAATGGTTTTAAAATCATTTCATTAAGAGTGTAAATCACCTCCTACTAATAAAGGAAAATATATTATTGATTTATACCCTTTTCAATTTAAATTAATTAATTCCAAAAAAATTTGGATTAAAAAATAGAAAACCCATTAAAATGTTTCTATTTTTGTTATTTTTTCAATAGAATCCAAAACAAATGTTTGAGAAATAATTAACAAATTCCCACACATTTCCAAAATAATCCAACCTAATAATCCATTTATCATCACTCAAAATAATTTTATAAATCTTTAATCATACCTCCAAACTCTAAATCCCTCTTAAAAATTCTCTAATGCTCTCAATACTCTCATGCCAAGCATTTATATTCTCAAACTCATATATGTGATCCAAACCTTCTTTTCTTTATCGATGTTTTGTTATTATCTTCTTCATCAAATTTTAATTAATATTATTGATATATTACATCGGATTCAATTATTAGTACCAATGATAAGTAAAAATGATGTTATATATTTTTTATCTCACATCTACACATTTTTTTAATTTTTATGTGATGTTGTTACGCTTTCCGAAATATCACCATGATTTTCCATTAAAAAATAATTGTACAGTGAATACCATAAAGATTTAATATCTTTGGTTATAAATATTATATGCATATAATTATGTGAATATGTACATACATGTATGTGTTGAAGAATCCTTGATCATGGAATAATATTTTAGGTTTAATGAATCACTATTTTATGATCTATATGGCACACTTAATCATGATCATGTAATGAAACTCACGGGTGCACCATGAATTATATAGTGCTCCAATGCATTGGGTAATGATTATCCTAATCAAAAATCATGTTCGGATAGGGGTGAACATGATTATTTTTTTGAAAATTTCATATTCATTTTTATTAGTAGTTATCCTTTACCAATTTTTTTGATTTAGTGTTTTCAGTTTTTTTCACAATTCTTATATTAGGATTAAAAGGCTATATCATGTCTTATTATAATGCTTATATAAGTTACATATCATATGATCTAATGATATAACTATTTTTTACCATTTATTATACTACTCATGTAATTCAATGATTATTACCTTAATAGGATTTATATCACAACCTTTTTATAAGTATTTCCCAAGGTTATCTCATGCAGTCTTATGTAAACAAGAATATTTTGATCATGTTAATGAATTTTTAAATAATGATTAGATATTAAATATTTTTTTTGTTAGTTAATGTACCAAATTACAAAATATAATATAATTATTTATACTTAGGGTTTTATTATGTGTAACATTTTGTAATAAATCATGTATTAATTTGAAATAAAGAGAATGGTTTTCATAAGAAACATATTTTCCAGTCTCATATGTGGTGTCTTACAGGCTGCATGGATTTGTCACATGTGTTTTGTGAATATGAGAGGATACCAAAATTCACTATATTTATTCATATTATTTATCTGAGAATGTATTTGGGTCACATTATATTGATTTATCATTTAAAAAGAGAATCACTCTCTCTCTTAGTGATGTACCATGTGACAAAAATGGCCAATGTGGTGATGCATGAGAACTTCAGTGAAGACACCCTCTATGAGCCTTATAATAATAAAGTGGGATTTTCATACTTCCTAGACATATATGATGTTATTTTCATGATAGGTGTGACATTATGAGGCTCTCTTTACTATCCAGCTAGACTGGTCACCGAGGCATCCATGGTGTCTCACATGATACATGAGCGAATTATCTGTGTTTTACCATCATGGGGTTCAGTCTCTTTTCCTCGTTTTTTATTTCCATTAACAATTTCAAAACTATTAAGAATATCATGATATTGTTTGAGTGTTGTCAAAGAAAATTACTCTCCCCCTCAGGTATGTGTCACATGGAAAACAAAGGGTGATATTTTGACATTGGAGTAATTCATGGGAATCCCATTCCATAAGACTTATGAGGAGAAATTGGGAGAACAAGACTACCTAGAAAATTAAATTTCCTTTCATTTTATTGGGGTGACATGCTTGTGAGATATTGTTCCACTGGGAAGATATTTCACTACGGCTTCTATGATTTATAATGAGCTACATGGGGGTGCCAAATTAGTTTTATTATTACAAGAGACTCCCATATTTCCCCATTTTGTTTCATTTATTTTGAAATGTATTTTTCATCCATCACAATATTATTATTTGTTAGGGGTCGTCGTGATCAATATGGGATATTTTAAGGAATCACTTCACTTGTCCGGGTTAGTCACCTTACTTGCCTATGGTGCATTGCATGATGAATGCAAGATATCATGTTAGAATGTAAACATTGTCAGGGAGAATTTCTATTCATTCCATTGATGTGTCACATGATTATTGATATATCCCATGAAAATATCTGAAAATTTTCAAGGATAATATACTTTCATCAACATTAATGCTTCACAGTAACAATGACATATCTCAGGAAAACATGCCCATGTTATCATGGAAAGTATGTTTTCTTTCATAAGATGTTTCTTGAATGAAATAATGGTTCTCGAGATGACTTGCATACATTTTTAGGGGTATTTACTCTTATATCTATGATGTGTCTCATGATAATTTATAGTTATTGTGAAATCCTAAAAGCATTGTAAAGGAACTATGCTTTTCTAAACATTGATGTCTCACATATTTAGTGACAGATCTAGCTGTGGCATGTAGAAATTTTCATGTATAGTCACATTGGTCACCATTTATGTGATACATGTTAATTATAAGAGCTAATTTAAACATTAAAACAATGTTAAATAACATAGTTTTCATACCTTTAAATGTTTTGTTTTAAATGATCGATCTTATGACTGCATGCATTCATTGTCGTGGAAAATAACTTTACCTTCTTTTTAGGCGTCATGTATTCATGGTTATGATTTGACATAGTGTGAACGATTCTGTTTTCATTTGATGTCCATATTCTAGAGGGTTCTTGTATAATGATTCAAATTTCCACATAAATAGTTCATATCCTAATACTGAAACACATGTACAAGGAATATTTGTCCTTTGTACTTGAAAATGCCATGCACGATATGGTTATTCACATGAACATGTTAATATGTCATGTATATGGTATGTAAATCCATTGTATTGGCATAGTGAATATAATATTTAATTTAATTAATTCCCATCTGTGGTGGTTCGTCATAAAAATTCTATATTACCTGATCATATCCAAGAACAACAGCATTGACTAATATTCATCTCATAAACATGTGTGTGGAAATTTAATATTCCTCTAAGAGGATTCACGAAAGTGATATGTTTTTTGTTTTTTTTTTCACCTCATATAATGATGGAATCCATGTTCTAGGATTAAGATGACCCAAAATCTGACTTATACATCATGTGATATGCCTGACATGTGTTCACCAATGAAATAGTGTGTGATGCATTTTTATGAGAATCAAAAATTTATTTTCCATAAAAACAAATTTTCAGTCTCTTGAGTTCATAAATTGGCCAAAATTAAAGAAAAAAATTATTTCGATGAAATATCTATAAGACATCAAATTTAATAATTATATAGAGAGGTATATTATAAAAATTAATCATCAGAAATATAGTGAAAATCAATCCCAATAAACAATGAGATTATGAACTAAAAACCATACTGAATTAGTAAATTTTCAATCATAAGGCCAATGAAAGAATAAATTCAAAAGAAGAGTATTTTTACTTCAAACTAATAATCACGTTATGAAATTTAAAATGGAATAATACAGAAAACATAAATGATGACATATTCATGACATAACATATTCCCCAATGAAGAAAATATGACTCGATGAACCCCAACATAAAGATCCAATAGTATTGGCAAAACACCGACCCTTTATATATTACATTTAAATTAATTGTTATTAATTATCAAAATTATTTAAAAAATTATTATTTTATATATGATACCATTATAAAATTTCAACATCAATTTTCAATGATTTATTAATAATATAATAAATCTATAGTGTTATGTATTTAAATTTTTTTTAATATTAGTGTTGTATTTCCATTCATTTATCTTGGATCGTCATTCAATCACATCTAAAATGTTAATCTAGATATCAATATCATATATATCTATTATATACATATTTATACTCTTTAATAAATTATATATATCAGAAAATGATTACAATATTTGTGGAGGATTTAAATCTTATGTTTGCACGAATGTTGTATTCATGTTTTGAAAGATGTGATAAAAAATGAAAAATAACAATTATACATTACATATTCATTTTTATAGAATATATATATATATATATTATAATCATTAATTATATACTTATCACTATCAAATTAAATATTAAATGTATAATGAATGACATCAATTCAAGGTGCTTGTAGGCCACACATACGCACAAGCAATGTTACAACTTTCTAGCAGTTAGGATGGTAAGAATGTATATGTGGTATTGTTATTATATTTGTATAATTATTTCATTAGGATAATATTTTTATATTAAATCAATAATAATAACCAACCATAATATATGATTGTGTATTATTAATTGTATCTCTATGATGAGACAGTCTGTCGTATATCAATAGGGGTGATATTTTATATCCCATTTGAACGAAAAGATGGAGAATAATGATTTTTCGACAATAAAAATAACACTTTATAATATATAATATTTTTAAGTTATTATTTAATTAAGAAAAACAACATATTTATAGTGTTTAATTAATATTACCTATCAATTCGATTTGTTAATATGATTACAACGTCTTTGTAATTACTCTATTATATATCCTTTTAAGAATCATAGGGATGGAATATTTTGAATACCATAACATATATAATGTTTCTATGGATATTTAAAAGTTATTTTTATGTTATCGTAACAATATAATTATAAATATTGAATCAATAATTGAATGGATAGGTTCCTTTCAACATATGGTGTGAGAGGAATACATCATATTTTAAAATATATTATAATATAAAAAAAAATTTATTGAAACAATCAATATTAAATGATATATTGATATTATTTATATATTATTTAGTTGAAATAAGATAAAAACTTTAATTTGGGAATTATTTTTTTGGTGTTCTAAACCATATCATTAGGATTAACACCTTAGTAATCTTACATGAACAGTAATCATGGTAACATCTATTTGACGGTCAAAGTGATTTAATTTTAAATATAATGTGAAATTTGCCTAAAAAATAACAAGGTGTAAAATTTTAGAAAAAATATTATTCAACAAGTCATATATTACAATATTTATTATTTGAAATAATTTAATGAATAATGAATATGATATACTTTCTTTAATTACAATTTTATCATTGTTCATTAAATTTCACATAAAAGACTTTACAGAAAACTGGGAATTCTAATATTATATTTTAAAATAAAAATAATATGAGATGTTCATATATAAAATTCATGAAATAAAATAATCACACAAATTAAATTACATTCATTATTTTTATTACCATTTATTTAAATTTATTATTAATTTATTAAATAAATTATTATTATTTGACATGAATTTTAGAAAATTAAAAAATAACTAAATATTATAAAAAACTTCATAATGAAAGTAATATCATTATTTTCAATAAAAAATTATATTCACTCATAACATTATTTTTTCCCATTGAAGACTCAAAATATTTATTTCAAACTAAGAGAGCGAAATTGTGTAACTTCCTTTTCTAGAAATATTATATATGTTGTATTCATGGTCAGGTATGCATTAAATAAACATTTATACAACCATAGGTGTTAAGGGTATAATTCCATAAACCTAATATGTATTATTATTAAAATTTATTTATATATCACATAATATTAACATTGGTCAATATAATTTACCATTTAATGAAGTTATAACATTTAACACGATTACTATTTATATTAAAAAAATAAAATAGGCTCATTAATAAAATTTTAGAATCCATATTTAAAATATGTAATCCATATTATTAGATTAATAACTTATAAATGGATTTAATTAATATCAAATTAATTTCTCATATTGTGATGAACTCCAAAATATGAAAAATAATGATTTAATGCATAAAAATGGATTTATTCTTAACTCATGCATAGTAAAAATAATAGATAAATGTTTGAAAAGTTTATTTTATAATATAAAATATATTACTAATTTAAATCATTCTATAATATTTATTAATTTAGGTCATTAAGATATTAATACACTACATGAACTAAAACAATTCCATTTTAGAAATACAATTTTTTAAATATCATTTTTTTCTATTATTATTTATAAATAATTTACCATAATTATATTTTTTTACAAATATGTGATCATTTATATTTTATTTATTATATATTCATATTAATAATAACCAATCCATGTGTAATTTGATTATTTTCACATAGTATAACAATGTTTGCTTAAATTTAGTTATGGGTATAACACAAGCTATTGAAAAAAATAAATTTATACGAATATAAATCGTTACATCAAGTTGTGTTACCTTGTACCCCAATTAAAAATAATTTCTGCCATCAAATACATCAATATGATATAAAAAATGATGATTTATATGTTTCAATATGTCTTGAGGTTCCCAAGTGGAATCTAAAAATTATTAATTAATTTAGGGATCTTTCACAAGATGAGTAGTATTATTTAATGAAAAATTATTCATATGGTTGATAATATAAACATATTTTTCATATTCAAAATGATCATCTTCCAATGTTATGACAAAAAATTTTACATCATTTAATGTATCGTGTTTGTAATTTCTCAATAGATATACATGGAATACATCATGAACATGAGTGTGGTTTGGTGGATGCACCAAGTGATAAGCTACCATATATATCCAATCAAGAATATCAAATGTGTCAAAATACAAAGTTCATATATTTTCATTCTTTAAAAGTCTCATAATATTTTAAATGGATAAATTCAAGGGAAAAAATCTCAATGACTAGTGATTCATGATCTTATCAACCCCTATCATGATAATGTTTCTTTTGAATCATAACTATCTTAATTTTTTTGTTGAGTGGTTCTAACATTATTTGTGATTTACCCATACACATCAAGCCCTAAAATATTCCATTCTCAATCTTCATCCCAAAATATTGTGGTATACTCTCTTTCACATTAATGGAATTATACGTATCCATCAAAATTTTATTTTATAGTTATTTTTTGTAATAAAACTCGATCAGTGGTTGGTACAAATCCCAACAACATTCAAAATCATTAGGAATGGTTTTTAATATATATTATAGGGTTCTAATGGCCCTATTAATGAAAATAATTTTTTTTAATAAAACATATTTATGGAATATGTGAGAAACCATGAGAACAACTAGAAAAGAAAATAATAAATCTATTAATTGAAATTCTAAGTCTACCCGATTTAATAACCCAAAATAATTTCCATGACATATTGTTTACCACAGTGTATTGTCCAGCCATTAAAATATCTTGAAGCTGAAACACCAAGTTATCTCAAGATTGAATGTACTTTTGAAGGATAATGTTCATATTATTGAATCTAAAAAATAGAATTTTGTCCTTCATGTTGATCCATGTAAACTTATCACATTTAGAGTCACCCTAAATGACCTCCTCACATTTTTGGTAGCATTTTCTCTAGTATAATTAAATGACATAAAATTTTAAAACACTTATTATCCTGATTTCATATGAAATTAAAATTATTGATCAAGAACATCATCTGAAATCATGTAATGAGAAGAATCATTGGGGGAATGGTGGGTATCACAATCCATATTTTATTTCTATCAAATACTTCATTGATCATGTCTCCATTAGAAGTGGAAAATGTGAATAATACTTTATCTCTTTATGAATGCCCCTCTTCCTCCTATTTGTTCTCAAGAATTGAACCCTACCATCCTGATCCAGATTCACTTTTCTACTATAATATATATTAAATTTTCATCACATGACTCATTCCCAATGAACTTAAACCAATCTGAGGAGTGCCTAAGAATATATTTTTAAAACTCCTGAAATATATCATCTTTAGGGAATCATTCAGTGCCTTTTTCCAACATAATAACTACCATAATTCTATTAGGACCCATCCTAATTATGTCCAAAAACCCTAAATACATAGACAAAACATTGCAACATTTAGGATTACCCTCCATGGGATATTCATAATCCATATCTTATCCTATATTACTAATAAAGATCCTTGGGCACACCACCTGATCATATGAAGCACCCAATTATGTATTCATACCTCCATTATCCGCCATTCTAAATTTTGATTCATAGTTATTATCTCTTCTAACCTAAGGACCCCCAAGAGATATATGTTCTAGAACTATTGCCTCTTTTTCCATATATACAGTCATTTTTGAAAAATAAACATTCACAGAAGGCTATGGAATACCTAGGTCCTTCCTCATCAGGGTGAGGATGTTTATCACCAAAGGATTTCCATCCAATAATTCACTATTTACTTTCCATTTTTTTGTCTTCACACCCACATCCCCCAGACTATATGAACCAACCACATCACTGGACACATAAAGCATTCTATTTCAAATTGTTGAATCAATATTTATCTTATCTCGTGAGCAATATTAATGCTTATAGTCTATAGTTGGGTTACCCATTAACATAATAAAACATAATTTAGACAATGATTTATAAAAATTTTTTGTCTACCACAAAACACTCCATCTACATTAATCTAAAATCATTTAGGAGGTGTACTTTAGGCATCTACTTCCATACAAACATAGGTATTAACAATATGACAAGGATATTTGGTTCAGATATCAGATCACAAGTGCATAAATACAAGTTTTCCAAGTATCTTAAAATTTTAATTATTTGGAAATTGAAAATTTTATGTAGGAAAATTATAAAAAATTTCAAATTATGGAGTTTCACAGATGAAAATTTTTATAAGAATGTGCCCTTAAAGGTCTCTGTTTTCTAGGTTTTCCCCATGACCCATCCTTCCTTTTCTCTGCCTTAGATCGGTAGTGGCTTATCTCTCAGCCCAAATTCTCATTGCGATTAAATTGTGTTCATACTCCTATATTGATGATGTTGCGGCTTTGTGGGTCATCCACATTTCATCTTTGTATCCATTTTCACACCATGTCCTCCGAATTGGAGTGGGATTCCATGGTGGTGCGGTGTAGGTCCTGAGTTCATGTTCTTCTACTATGCTGAGTGTCGCAGACTCATTTTCATGTCAGATGTGGGTGTGATTGGAACGTACATTGTGGTCTCGATTGCGGTCATCAAGGTAGTGCAGAGATCGATTATGGCTTCCGGAAGAACATTTCTTCTATCGCGTGATAGTGTGTCTAAATTTCCAGGGATTTTTTTCCTAGTTTTTAATTTGATTCTATTTGGTTGCGATCTTCTTTTTAATTCTTATCCATCATTGAGGATTTGCGGTTTTTGGATTGGTGGAGTTGTGTAAAAGGAGAAAGAATCATCAAGGAGGTATTTTGATCATTCATTGGTGCCTTCATTATTTGATTTTGGATTTGTTCCTCTATTGTCCATGATATTTTTATGGTTTGCATAGATTCATATTTTTGTGATCTGTTTTTAATGAATCTTCTTTGGTATTGGGTGAACCTATATTTTTTCATTTCTAGGAATTGTGAGATAGTTTTATTTTGGTGGATTGGATTTGGTGGAGTATGAAATGATGGATTTGGTGAAGTAGGTCCTAATATATGGTTAATCATTGATCATGTGAAATGATTTTCGGAATGAAGCACTTGAGGATTTTGGACAAGAATCCCATATTGAATTCTACAGCAGAAGGGTTCAAGGTTTTGTTCTTTCAGACATTTTACAAGAAAATTCTTAGGAGGAGGATCAGAGCAGGTAGAATTCACTATATATTTCTATTCATATTGGGATGTTTGAGAGGGTATTGTGTTGCCATCGATATCGGCACCGTGCATTGAATCACATGAAAAATTGTTGAGCTTTTAGGCAATAGTGGAGGCTTACCATAATTATGTTGATGTTTGGGTAGGATATTCTTTAGTTGACTTGTTCTAGAATGATTGCTGCAATTTTGACATTTGGGTTTTGTTTTATCTCTATGTCTTTGATATCTTTGGGGGTTTTCCCCTTTACCCTTAAAAGGGGGTTTATCAAAAAATGAATAAAAATTTAGGCCTTCAGGCCATTCAGTTAAGGAGTTCCACACCTTATATGGATGTTGTTGGTCAATCTAAAGTTGGTGATTCAAAAAATATTGTAGCAATCGGGATCACTAGACCATGATTTGACTAGATATTCCACATAGGTGAAGTGGATCATGATGTTATTTCTATAGAGAAACCCAACTGATTTCTTATCTTTTATGTATTAGGAGATTAAAATTAAACAATTAAATCAGTCTACTGAAGGCATTCTCTATGAGAATCCTGAAATCAATTTCATGTTGAGGAAGATGGAATATTTTTTAATCTCCACAATGTAAATCAGAATGTTAAGGAAACCATCATAATAATTAGTAACCTTAGGGAACAAAGTTCATTGAGGAAAACATTGAAGAATAATGACGTTGAAAAAGTGGGTAATGGAGGACTCATCTCCAATAAAGGACATATGATGTATCTTTGCAGCTAGAGGGGAAGGGATGGGCACATTGGATGTTACTTCCATGGAAAATGAGTATAAATATCATCCCTCCCCTGAGCAAGAAAAAAGAGTTTACTGAACATATTTTTAAGGTTGACATAAAAAATTGAAACCAAATACATTATCCAGATCTTTCGATGTAATTCAACAAAACATCAAGGTTGTCCTTAGATCTTGATTAGATACAATATATTTTGGTTCTCTATGAATATTTTCCACTTCATAAATGTAAATTATATAAATATGATCAAAATTGAACTATTCACATTTAGTATTGGTGTTTTTTTAATATTAATGTTGAATGTCTATAACTTAAATAGATTTTGGAAACTTATTAATTTTCAGGAGATTGATGAAAATGTTTGTGTTCAAAATTTTCAATTTCCAGTCATTGTAAAATCCACATAGGCATAACTCTCTCAAGCATAATATAATAATATACTAAGAACTAAGATACATACATAGAAATATATTGATATATGTTTTCCCTCTTGAAATACACATTCATATAACTATTAATATTTATAATTTAAGGATGAGTAGAGTATAATAATCAATGAGCCTCATCCAATGGATCTTTTTTCAAGTAAGGTTTGTATTGAAAAAAGACAATTTTATTGAACATTATCATTCAATCAGAATAAATGTCAGATTTAGTATTATTTTTTTCCAAATAAAATAACTCTATATATTCATTAGGTTCCCCTTATATATTCACCGAGATTTATAGTTAAGTGTTCTTTTGAAAAAGATAATTTTTTCTCCAATCACATTATGAGTTCAAGAACAATTATATGAAAATAAAGATATTTTGGAAATTTTTTATCCATATTACATATAAACTACCATGATTATTTCAACTCAAAAAATGTACCACTTATTTTCCTTTCCGAGTATGGTATTGTATTATGAATTCACTATATTTAATCATCTCTAACAATCATCACTATTGAATATTCAGATATTTTAATGTTAAAATATACCATAAACATCTATGATATTTATTTATATCACGTCTTTATATGAATTAATATTTTCCTTTAATATTTAATGAAAAATAATTGAATCTAACAGAAAAATCATAACTTGATAAATTTCCCTCATTGGCCTTAAAATGGCATGAGGAATTAGTTTTCATTATATCATTTTATATGAGAATTCATCATAATCATATCATTACTATATATATATATATATATTAAATCCCAATTCATAGTATAGGGTAATGAAATTACATGTTTACAGAATTATAATATATTCAGTTCCTAAATAATTTATTCACATTCATTTATCAAAATTAATTTAACTGCCTTCTATGTGAACTAATTGTGTGGTTTATTTAGTCAGAAGATTTTATCCACAAAGAAATAATAATTCCTAGACAGAATATGAAGACAAAATAGATCAAAAAATGGTGAGTTTTCATTATTGATGTCCAATAATTTTTATCTTTGAGGAATTAATAGATATATATTTCAATAATATTATATGTCTAATTATTGAATCCTTCTGAATCCAAAATTCAGAATTGGTAAAAAAATTATAAATTTATTATTCCTCATGAAAATAAAATAAAGTCTAAAATGATGTTTATATGATTCATTTTTCAATGAATATACATGAATATAACGTATAGATACAATAAAAAATTCAACAAGGTTTTTTATTAATGACTCTATTAACAAAATCGTTGATGATAATGGTTGAATTAAAAATACCAAACAAATAACTATATATTTATAGTGTCTATACATTTTATGAAATATTTTATTTTGAATATCCTCATTATTGACCATTAGTAGATATTATATAGACAAATTTTAATGATATAAATGAATTTTTCAACACCACGTTCATCAAATTTGTCATTAATATGTGTGAGGGGATACTATTTATTTATTTTGATCATGATAAGTTTGTCCTAATCAATATAGGGTCATATAGATCCATATTTATTCATATAAAATCGAAATTATGTACCACATGGTGACAGAATATGGTAAATTGTTCCATTTTTATGATTATCCAACTATTTCTTCATCAGTTATTCTTCTTTATTTATGTATTTTCAATATGGATTCATTGAAACAGAATGATTTCCACATGTGATTATAATTGAATACTGAATATTATGATTCAGTGGAAGACCATGAAACTCAACAGGAAAGACATAAAAATTATCCAAAAAAAGAAATATGATGGGGGTATAGTTTATCACCAAACATATTAAATAAACATCCCTTTATAAATTTAATTAATACAAAAATAATGGAGGTGGTATCCATTAGATTTTTATATTTTTCATATAAATGATTTATGATGATAAATTTTTATTGAATATCAAAAGTAACATCCCACAATACAAAATTTATTGGGTAATTATGTAATAAAATATAATCCTTTATTAAAACAACATTTAATAAAAATATAAAATTAATAATGATATTTTTAAGAATTGTATTACCATAGACATCAAAATGATAATAATCGTAGACATGAGATTGTATCATAAAAAATTATTGGTTTTACTAAATAATATACATCTAATGTAATAGGTGGGAATATAATATATTAGAAAATTACATACACATTCAATATTGGGTATATCCATAATAAAATAATACAGTAGTAGTTCAATAATTGAATATATTTTTATCTTTCAATACTATTTTATCTTACTCCATATTCCTAACAGATATTACTAGAACTTGTCCTTTTATAGATATGTATCGAGAATGTTTTCATGTATTTTTTTATCCTATTGTGAGAAAATCCTATTCTGGATTAACTTTGAGGCATGATTTGGTGAAAATATGAAAATTTTGAAGGAAATGAGAAAGTGAACGGTTGGCACATGGTTTTCCAATCCATTCTCCATGGACTAGTTAACCTTTCGAACATAAGAAGAGCTTATTCACATAGCTAGAACATGAATTGGGAAACCATGCACCGAAAAAAAAGAAATTGAGAACCTCATAGAAGAAGAGAATGTTTAAGGCACACTATTTGGGGAAATCATGTTTACAATCTGGATAAATTGTTTTTATAGTTTTAGTTAAAAATGAAATTAGATTTTTAATTTCTTACACCCATAATTTTATCCCATTTCCACACCAACTCACAAAAAATAAAAATAAATATACTTTAGAGGCTCTTATATGTTTTCCAAACCGTCATGGACAACATTCCAAACAATTCAATAAGTATATTGAAGATCAGCCCCACCCAAGTATGTGTTTTATTCATGAATACTTTAATTTTTCTCTACCCCTTCTCTTTTTGGAAGAAAATATGGATGTTATCCATATTTGGTTCTTGATCTAAACCTAGGCCTGTTAAATATTGATTTAATTAAACATAGATATAGGTTATGGATCTATATAGTGTTCATGGTCATAGTCTTGATCATTCTATTTGAAATTAGGGATTATCCATTGGTGATCGTTCATTACATTTCTTGAAGTAAGTCATCTATAATTCATACCACAAAAACTTAAATTCGTATATGTGTATATAATTTTATAATTTTTATTAAATGATTTTAATTTTCATTCGTGATCAAAATTATTATTTTTGTGAAAGAAAAGTAAAATGAAATATTATGATTGGGTAAATTGGGATTATTGATTTTGAAAAATTAATTTTTGCATTAATTATGAGATATTTGAATTAAATTATATTACTTGATAACAAGTTAATTTTAAGATATTTTGTTTGTGGATATTGATTAATTAATTTGAAAATTAATTAAGGGGATTGGGGTACTTAATTAATTTGATATATTGATTTTATTTAGATGAAGTGATTAAATGATGAATAAATTGGGGTTATTTAATTGTTTATGTTTTAATAAATAATTGATGAATTAATTATGGGATTTTTTTTAGTTTTGATCTGAATAATTTATTGTAAATTTAATCAATAGATGTATTTAGTATTATTAACTTACAAATTAATTAATATTTTATTATAATTATATAATTATATAATTAAATAACATTATTGATGAGATTAATTAATGGAAGAATTAACTAAAGGGAAAATGTGATTTTTCAATTTCTAAATTAATTAATTGTATTGATATGATTAATTAATGTATGAATTAATTAATGGAGTAATGTGATTATTTAATTATTTAATTATATATTTGGATCATTGGGATTAGATAAATTATTATTTATTTAATTGGGTTATGTGATATTTTAATTATTAAATTAAATAATGGAATTTAGTTGAATGATTAATTGGGGAATTAATTCAAGGAATTGAATGTGATTAATTAATTTTGGAATTTAATTATAGAATTGACATGAACAATCAATCAGTGAATTTATTTAATGGATTTAATTTGAATAATTAATTGTGTAATTATTATATAGATTTGACATGAATAATTAATTAAGGAATTAATTGAACTGATAGAATGTTATTAATTAAGTTGGAGTTAATTAATAGACATGACGGGGACTATTAATTCATTAATTAAATGAAGTCATTTATTGTGATTAATTTATAATTGAAATAATTAATGTTATTGAAATGAATAATTATTAGAGATTTAATTGAGGGTTTATATTTTTATTGATTAATTTTTTAAATAATTAGTGGAATCTAATTGGATTAATTAAATTAAAAATTATTTATTGTAGATTGTTTTCTTGATTAAATTGAAATATTATAATTAATTTATAGGTTATTAAATTAATAAGGATTATATTATTGATGAATGTGAAAGTGGACTAATATGTTGTTGAATTAATTCTTGTTATTGATGTCATTTTATAATTGTGGAATTAACTGATGGAATTGATCTCATTAATTTCTCTTTGTAATAGTTAATTTTATTCCTATAATAAATTTATTATTTATTTTGTTAATGTTACTATTGTGATTGGATAATTGTTTTATTATCTAAAATAATTAACATGATTAATAATTTTTTTAATTTATTAAATTTATTTAAATGATTATTTCATTATTTAAAAATTAATGTTATTGATGTGACTAGTTAATTTTTTTATTAAAAATGGAATTAATGTGATTAACTATATATAAAATTAATTAATGATTTTAATGTGATCAGTTAATTATTGGGTTAACTGATGGATGTGATGTGATGATTTAATCATTAGCTTAACTCATGTAATTTATGTGGCTAATTAAATGTAAAATTAATCTATGTTATTGATGTGAATAGTTAGTAAATGAATTACCTATGTTAATTGATGTGAATAATTTTTTTAGTACTAATGTAATTTATGTGATTTTTTAATTTTTAAATTAAACAAGGGAATTTATGTGACTCATTAATTGTTCAATTAATTAATGCTATTAATGTGATTATTTAAATGTTGAATTAACTAATGGATCAAGATGATTAATTAATTATTGAGTAAGTTGCTGTGATTGAGATTATTATTAAATTAATTAATTAATTAATTAATTAATTAAATGGTTTGTGATGAAAATGGAATTCAGATGTGATTAAATGTGAAATGGGGTATATGATAAGACTAATGCTCTAAATACCCATATGGCTCATGGTATTACATTAAAGAAACCATGTCATGAATGGGAATTGTATGGGACAATGAATTATTCTCAAAATACCCATTTTGTGTGGGATATAGACTGATTATCCAAATAACAATGATGTGTGAGTTAGGTATTGATTATATAAATACTCACATGGTGCTTGACATGAAGTTCTATAAGCATGAGATTTTCATTAGAAAATGGTTCCAACTAGCATTGATTGTGAATTGAAAGGAAATGTATAATTAAATCGCATTTGATAATGGAAATTTTAGTTAGTAATGTGAAGTGGTTCAAAATTTGGAATGGGTGGAAGTATGTTTTGAGGTTTCAGTGTCCTTGGGAGATTGGGGATTTATTTGGATACAAAATGAATAATTTACTATGTGATAATAGTATACTTATTAATTTTAGTTAATTACTAATAAAACATCATAAATGGTTTTTCTATTCATTTCTTTATATGCCCTTGGTGGTGGAATATTGAGTTATACTCAATCCCAACTAGGGATTCTTAAATGGTACCTGAATAGACTTTATGATTTCAAGAAAAGAAAAGCGAAAAGGACAGATGTTATGTTACAAACATAAAATAGAGTATCGATGATGATCCAGACTCGATGTGTGGACCCACTAATGAATTTTGAGTGTATATTTTTTTCATTTTAACAATTCACATGTATATTATAATGAAATATTTTTTTCTCTAGTTTTTAAAATATATTTTCAATTTTTTCTATCTTCTCATAGTAGTTATATTAGGTTCTGATTAGTAATTAATCTTTTGTTTATTCAAATTTTAAATTGGTGTATTACTCAAATAAAATATTGTATAGTCTTCCCATGATTTATATATTATACCCTCACTGCAAGTCAGAATCCTCCTGTGTATAGGTGGTAATATTTAGTTCAATTTGTGGTATAGCTCAGGGAACCAGCTTCTGGAACCCAGGCCATGCCGTTACATTGTGTTATTCAAGCCAAATGTTTATTTCATTATATTTTATACTATTCTGGGAATGTAGAAACGATATTAAGAATATTTAGGCCTCGGATACAATATCTTTCATGGGAGTATCAAACCCATGAATAAGGGAGAACCCATGTACCCTATGTGGGATTATGGTCTTTATTTTCTCTATTATAGTTGACCAATACCTCACCTTGGTTGACAAACCAATTGTGTGTTGTGATGATTAATGTAACACCCCGAGATTTTATGAAAAATATTCTTTTTAATTTCATTAATGTCTTGAATTGTATGCTACACCAAAAGAAGCTTTCACAACACGCATCCTTGACTTTCCTTCCATTACACGCAATCGCGACCTTCCACGATAGCGTGTGTTGTACGCAACACCAAGTTTCGCTAAACAACGATATGCTATTAAGATATTATTAAAACTAGCCGTTATGAATAGTAATAACCACTTTTTGAAATTTTGTAAATTTTATTTTTCAAAATGGAATTTATTTTTGGATTCGTAATATCGAAATTAGCTTAGGGTGAAATTTTGATACTTTTCATATAACTTTCATATTCTGAAGAATAGTGAAAATTACTAAATTTTAATTAAAAACAACTATTTTAATCGAAATAATTAATAGTGATAAATTATTAATTTGAGTGGTTTTAAAGTATATTTAGAATATATTTTTACAATTTAATACAATGTTGGTCATTGGATGTAATTTCACATTTAAACCAGTTATAAACTAGTGTCAATCTTTTGATAGTTATTATCTCTTAAAAACACGCTATTTGTTTTGACGACGAGAATTAATTTTAAATTAGTTAATTCAACTGATATGTTTTGAATTTGGTAAAATAGACATCATTTTTGAGTTCATAATATCAAATATATCTTAGGCCTAATTTTTGGTATTTTTCGGAAAACTTTCAATTTTCGATAAATAGTGAAACCACTAAGTGGTAGGTTAAAAACTGAATTTTGCATAAAACTTAATTTTACCACTTCTGTGAATAGAATTTCGAAAATCCGAGATACACGGTTAATATCAAGGACTAAAATGTGTTTCAATGAGATGAAAATAATTTTTGGTGAATAGTAACTTTTTACTTTTTTTTACCACGGTTAAAAGTAAATAGGGTAATTAAGGGTAAAGATGATATTATTATTACCCTAACACATGTCCTAATTCTATTGGATAAGTGAAATTCGATCAAAAACAAACTTAGGAATAAAATATGACCATTTAGGCCCACTTGGATTAGATTAGGACATTTATTATTATTTAATTCAAAGAAGAGTTAAAAGAGTTAAAATCAAAGTTTATTTACTAAAAAAAATTTAATATAGGGTTATTCATAAGATAAATTCGATTGTAAATATTCATTAGAAAGCTAAAAAGATTTACTACATAATGGTATTTTATTTGTAATGTTTAGACATCAAATAAGTTAATTTATTTATGACACAAAGATGATGCAGTAATTATCTTATTAATGAAATAATGACATAATTGATATTATAAATACGAAAATAAATGTAATTTAAGACTTTTTATGAATTACACTAATTTTCTATGTTACTATGATATATTAGTGTTGATTTAATCAACTTGTTTCGAACATATAATTCTGTTATTACTTTCACAAAAATCATATATCAAATAGTGTCAAAATTGACACAAAATAGTTTTTAAATCAAATATTATATTATTTATTGTTATTTTATTCCTCAAAATCTAAGGTTCGGCCAAATGACTTAGATAAGGATATATATTTTAATAATAAACAATTTGGGGTTCGTTTGGCATGTTATAGTAAGTGTATTAACCATATAGTGTAAGAAAACAAAAAGACATGGTAAAAGTTAAATTATTTAACTTAGAGTTAAATCTAATTGATAAGGTTAAAATAATAACCTAAACTTGTCTAAATCCTATTGGTTGATAGGATTTCTACCCATTCCCACTTTAGCTCCGAAATAAGACCCTTTGGAACCATTATAAACCGATTTTGACTTTAATATAAAATAATATTTTGAGATATTCCTAAGGTGCCCCTCTCCTCCCTTATAAAAGGACACCTCCTCCCCCTCCTCCTCACACCAATTTGAGCACCCAAGCTCTGCCAAACCCTGACAAAATCCCTTCTCCACTTCCCTAGAATAATCCTAGTGGTTCTGGTCTTCCTCAAAGTCCAATTTTAGTGCCCTAAGAGGAGGTCTCAAAGAGGCGCTTCAAAGAAGAGGTAATTTCCGTTACCAATTCTTTCACATTTATTTCTTCTTCCACTTCTTCTTCTTAGGTTGTTTCATTATGAAGTAATAACATCAGTATCACTAATATACTGATATGTTATTATAAGTATTAAACAATCCTAATTCACCATCTATCCGTCCTACGGAAAACGAAATCACCGTGCGTGCGTACGTACGGAATACCGTCTCCACGCTGTGGTGTAATCTGTTTTTCCACCAACACCTTACATGGATGGGTATTATGGTGTAAAGAATAACTATACATAGTTATTATAACATCATAATGATTCTGATATATTGTATCATCCACTCTAATTCAATTCAATAATTATGGAAATGATATCATCGCTCGTGCGTACGTACGGACTACCGTCTCCACGATGCGATGAGATTCATTCTAATGATTAACCATTCATGAATGATTATAAAGTATATATAATAAGTACTAATGAAATATATGACATAATAATGATACTGGATTTATGTATATTTATATGTATGTCATCTACTTACTTTCATTCAAGACAATAAGGAAAGAAAAACAGCGTTCATGCGTACGTACGGACTACCGTCTCCATGAACGGTGTTTTTCATTTCATTTATCTATCTATTATATATATATATATATACTGAATATATATGATATATAAATCATATTTTATATTCTGTAAGTAAGTAAATCATGATATAAGTAATAATAATGTCAATAACAACAAGTCAAAACACCTACGATAAATGAAACGATTTTACCCAAAATGCTCTTTAACATGGAATTTACAAAAGAACGGGTAAAATAAAGTCATAAGTGAACCATATATGATATCATAACAATTATTATGATTCTGTAATAAGTCAATGACATCATTTAAATCATTATACAGGAGGTTCGGACACTTACGAAGCAAATCGGACCTAAGGTAAGGGAAATATCACAATCTCATTTTTATCCGAGATTGTTTATAGTTTAGTATTTACTGGGGTGTATTTTATCATCCACATCCATGTTTCCCCAATATGTAATATTTATATCCTTCTACAATAGTTTATATCAAATTTTACCCTTCGGTGAGATTTTAGTAAAAGATATAAAAGGAATCGTTTGGCGTTTTTCGTACGAGGTATTTTTTTGACTTTTCCGATAAAAGTATGAGAAGAATGTTTTTTTAACTTATACGACATGAATGGATTTTTAAAACATTATTTAAAAGAAGCTTCCTTTACAAGTTTTCAAGATTATTTTTAATCAACTTCTTTTATGTTTATAATTGTATGACATGTTAAGAAAAGAAAAGTGTTTTTGAAGTAGAAAGGATATTTTCCTCAAGAATGGAGTTCAAATGTTTTATCAAAATTATTTTCCATCTAAGATAATATAGGGTTCTGTTTTTATCCCTATTATTAAATTGATCTGATTATGTTTTGAGGAAATTATTTTTATGAAGTCATTTACCTTATATGACTTGTTTTATGATGTCATGATGTTTCAAGAATCCCATTTTTGTTACATGTGTTATGCGATGATGTATGATTTATGATTATGTGGCACACATAAGAAAGGATTCATTATAAGATGGTTGGGACCTATATCTCCCTCCAATGCATTGGGTAAAGATTTTATATCTCATGAGATAGACATGGCTGGAATGGTAGGTTATACCGGTTCAGTGAAACAGGACTGAAACGAGGGTTACTCGATTCAGAAAGGGACTTTGTCCACTAAGATAGTCTTGGAAATGAGTCTTGACTAACAAGAAATGATTCTCTATGATTATGTGTGTATGACACAATGTTTCATGTTTTAAGTTATGATTATTGTGATTACATTTCACTGCCATGATTTATCCCATGTTATGAAATTATTCTCTCTTTTGTAGGTTAAGATTTCCAAAATGTTATGTTCTTATGAATACGATGTGATTGATATTTCTTTTGTTTACCCTTACTGAGCATTTGAGCTCACCCTTTTATGTTTTCTTTTCCCCAGGATATAAAGAATGGTTTTAGGTAAAAAAAGGAAGATCTTTATAGGAGATGTTGAAGATCTTTCACCACGATTAGAAGATTACGTTCCGAGTTTCTAAAGACACCAAACCATTACGATCCTTGTGTGTGTTTTTTTGTTATGTACTAAGTACTCCGCAAATGTAATGTAATGTCCATGTACGTCAGGCTTCGGGTCTCTACAGTTGGTATTAGAGGAAAGGTTTAGTCAACCTTTGGAAACTAGGACGCGAAAATGTTAGTGAGATCCCTAGAGATATTTCTAAGGTATGTCTAGGGATGTCCCTAATGATAAGAATACGTATAGGATATAGTCCTAGAACTATGGTAACGATATTAGATTAAACCAAATATGTTAGATATTGATGTTACTCCCCCTTTATTATGATTTTTTCCTCTCACACTATTCTTTTTGGGTTTTAGAAAATGGATGGAAACACGATGATTCACGATAATGGAGGATATGATGGACAATGGAATGATATTCTTCATGAGCAACCAAATGAAATGGGGTTTGGAAGTCCAAACATCATTATTATGCCGAATCAGCAATCTCATAATATGATCAATAAAGTAAAATTTGGTAAGTTTCCTGACTCGGCTAATAAGAGAAAGATGGAGTTTCATGATGATCATAGAGGAAAGAAAGTTCAATTTCCCCAATGTAAATCATGTGGGAAGAGGCATCAAGGAGAATGTTTCAAAGGAACTGGAAGATGCTATGGGTGTGGAAAAGAAGGACACAAAGCCAGTAAGTGAAAAGGAAAAGGTTCAGTTAACACCAGGGATTAGGATAATGATATTGCTACTGCATTAACAATGGTTAAATGTTTTAAATGTGGAATGTACGGGCATTATGCAAACCAATGCCCTAAGGGAAAGTCTCATGAAGAGAATCAGTATGGTCATATGGGTAGTATTTATGTTGATGATGATGAAGAGACTACAAATGATATGTGAGATGAAAGAATTGTTGAAGCGCGGTCAATGGTTTAATAAGGTAGTGGAATGATTACATGTTTATCAAGTGTAATGTTGTATAAAGAATCGCATGGTACTATGGAATAAAGAGACATCTAAGGATTGATACATTGTTGTCTTTCCTTGAGTTTTGAAAGTGTGTGATTAATGCTACCAGTATCCATGAATGGTTATTCAGATATTTTTGGAAATAACATGATATTCGTATAATGAAGGGAAAACGAGAAAACGAAATGTTTAACAGTATTCATGAGCTCATGATTGATATAAGGACTAAGTGATATCATGGTTTGATTATAAAGAATTTTGAGGATTTTGGTATGTGGAAAGTGTTAACATTTAACTGCATTCATGTTTTCACTAAGGTTCAATGGGTATTCAAGAGAATACATGATTAAGGACTTTGAATGTTTAGAATGTGACCAACAAGACATATCTTATGATATATGGGGATCAACGATGGTATTAAATCTCTGGTAATCGTTTTCACTATGTTATGAGAGTGTACTGCAGTATTATGGATAAGCCTGAAGATTGGAATGGATTATGTTGGATATAAGTTAGTATTGTTTAAGGATAGAAGTTTTTATTCGATGGGATGTTATAGTAATATAGTTTTAGAAAAAGGACAACCTACAGGACGGGCGATAGCCCATCGCGTCAGACAAGTCTGTGGAAATCGAACCCACAACCGAAGTGCGACTGGCCTTTATCGCCTACCACTAGCCTACAGGAAGTCCCTGTTTAGTAGAAACTAGTTTTATTATATTAAGCAGTATGATATATGAAGTATAAGTCCATTTTAGGAACCATATATGATTAATCTCACTATAGAATGAATTTTGTATATTTAATAACTTTTGCTAACCTTTTGTTTAAGACAGATGGAATGACCCGTCATTCTATCACATGATCTGCTAACACTTCACGAATAACAAATTTTACTTCATTTATTTAAGAGATGAAGTGGAAATTGTTCAAGGCACGAACAACAGTGAGATTGTACCAAAATAAAGTAAGTATTTATTCTAATTCAAATTATTCAACTTTATGGAAACGATCTTGAAAACCAAAAATGTTGTCCTAGTGCTCTTATATCTGATTAATCAGATGGTACCTTAGATCGTCACAAATTTATGGATTTGTGATTTCTAGCTTTTCCATAGTCATTTTCTCTACCACTCTCCATCAGAACATGATGGTTAGATTTCTCTTCCATATCCATATTTTCACCTATGTGGAAACACAGTGATTAGTTTATTTGGGTAATCGTTACATTTCATACTTTAGTTTTTAAAGCCATGTTTTGGTATTCCTTTTTACGATGTGGGTTTCTATCAAAGAAAATTTCGAATAGTAAACCATTTATAACCCCGATGAATTTCGAGGGCGAACTTCATTTTAAGGGGGTAGAATGTAACACCCTGAGATTTTATGAAAAATATTCTTTTTAATTTTCATAATGTCTTGTGTTGTACGCTACACCAAAAGAAGCTTTCACAACACGCATCCTTGACTTTCCTTCCATTACACGCAATCGCGACCTTCCACGATAGCGTGTGTTGTACGCAACACCAAGTTTCGCTAAACAATGATATGCTATTAAGATATTATTAAAACTAGCCGTTATGAATAGTAATAACCACTTTTTGAAATTTTGTAAATTTTATTTTTCAAAATGGAATTCATTTTTGGATTCGTAATATCGAAATTAGCTTAGGGTGAAATTTTGGTACTTTTCGGATAACTTTCATATTCTGATGAATAGTGAAAATTACTAAATTTTAATTAAAAACAACTTTTTTAATCGAAATAATTAATAGTGATAAATTATTAATTTTAGTGGTTTTAAAGTATATTTAGAATATATTTTTACAATTTAATACAATGTTTTTCATTGGATGTAATTTCACATTTAAACCAGTTATAAACTAGTGTCAATCTTTTGATAATTATTATCTCTCAAAAACACGCTATTTGTTTTGACGACGGGAATTAATTTTAAATTAGTTAATGCAACTGATATGTTTTGAATTTGGTAAAATAGACATCATTTTTGAGTTCATAATATCAAATATAGCTTAGGCCTAATTTTTTGTATTTTTCTGAAAACTTTCAATTTTCGATGAATAGTGAAACCACTAAGTGGTAGGTTAAAAACTGAATTTTGCATAAAACTTAATTTTACCACTTCTGTGAATAGAATTTCGAAAATCTGAGAGACACGGTTAATATCAAGGACTAAAATGTGGTTCAATGAGATGAAAATAATTTTTGGTGAATAGTAACTTTTTACTTTTTTTTACCACGGTTAAAAGTAAATAGGGTAATTAAGGGTAATGATGATATTATTATTACCCTAACACATTTCCTAATTCTATTGGATAAGTGAAATTCGATCAAAAAAAAACTTAGGAATAAAATATGACCATTTAGGCCCATTTGGATTAGATTAGGACATTTATTATTATTTAATTCAAAGAAGAGTTAAAAGAGTTAAAATCAATGTTTATTTACTAAAAAAATTTTAATATAGGGTTATACATAAGATAAATTCGATTGTAAATATTCATTAGAAAGCTAAAAAGATTTCATACATAATGTTATTTTATTTTTAATTTTTAGACATCATATAAGTAAATTTATTTATGACACAAAGATGATGCAATAATTATCTTATTAAAGAAATATTGACATAATTGATATTATAAATACCAAAATAAATGTAATTTAAGACTTTTTATGAATTCCACTAATTTTCTAGGTTACTATGATATATTAGTGTTGATTTAATCAACTTGGTTAGAACATATAATTCTGTTATGACTTTCACAAAAATCATATATCAAATAGTGTTAAAATTGACACAAAATAGTTTTTAAATCAAATATTATATTATTAATTGTTTTTTTATTCCTAAAAATATAAGGTTCGGCCAAATGACTTAGATAAGGATATATATATTAATAATTAACAATTTGGGGTTCGTTTGGCATGTTATAGTAAGTGTATTAACCATATAGTGTAAGAAAACAAAAATACACGGTAAAAGTTAAATTATTTAACTTAGAGTTAAATCTAATTGATAAGGTGAAAATAATAACCTAAACTTGTCTAAATCCTATTGGTTGATAGGATTTCGACCCATTCCCACTTTAGCTCCGAAATAAGACCCTTTGGAACCATTATAAACCGATTTTGACTTTAATATAAATTAATATTTTGAGATATTCTAAGGTGCCCCTCTCCTCCCTTATAAAAGGACACCTCCTCCCCCTCCTCCTCACACCAATTTGAGCACTCAAGATCGTCCAAACCCTGCCAAAATCCCTTCTCCACTTCCCTAGAATAATCCTAGAGGTTCTGGTCTTCCTCAAAGTCCAATTTTAGTGCCCTAAGAGGAGGTCTCAAAGAGGCGCTTCAAAGAAGAGGTAATTTCCGTTACCAATTCTTTCACATTTATTTCTTCTTCCACTTCTTCTTCTTAGGTTGTTTCATTATGAAGTAATAACATCAGTATTAATCATATACTGATATGTTATTATAAGTATGAATCAATCCTAATTCACCACATATCCATCCTACGGAAAACGAAATCACCGCGCGTGCGTACGTACGGAATACCATCTCCACACTGTGGTGTAATCTGTTTTTCCACCAACACCTTACATGGATGGGTATTATGGTGTAAAGAATAACTATACATAGTTATTATAACATCATAATGATTCTGATATATTGTATCATCCACTCTAATTCAATTCAATAATTATGGAAATGATATCATCGCTCGTGCGTACGTACGGACTACCGTCTCCACGATGCGATGAGATTCATTCTCAATGATTAACCATTCATGAATGATTATAAAGTATATATAATAAGTACTAATGAAATATATGACATAATAATGATACTGGATTTATGTATATTTATATGTATGTCATCTACTTACTTCCATTCAAGACAATAAGGAAAGAAAAACAGCGTTCATGCGTACGTACGGACTACCGTCTCCATGAACGGTGTTTTTCATTTCATTTTATATCTATTATATATATATATACTGAATATATATGATATATAAATCATATTTTATATTCTGGAAGTAATTAAATCATGATATAAGTAATAATAATGTCCAGAACAACAAGTCAAAACACCTACGATAAATGAAACGATTTTACCCAAAATACTCTTTAACATGGAATTTACAAAAGAACGGGTAAAATAAAGTCATAAGTGAACCATATATGATATCATAACAATTATTATGATTCTGGAATAAGTCAATGACATTATTTAAATCATTATACAGGAGGTTCGGACACTTACGAAGCAAATCGGACCTAAGGTAAGGGAAATATCACAATCTCATTTTTATCCGAGATTGTTTATACTTTAGTATTTACTGGGGTGTATTTTATCATCCAAATCCATGTTTCCCCAATATGTAATATTTATTTCCTTCTACAATAGTTTATATCAAATTTTACCCTTCGGTGAGATTTTAGTAAAAGATATAAAAGGAATCTTTTGGCGTTTTTCATACGAGGTATTTTTTTGACTTTTCCGACAAAAGTATGAGAAGAATGTTTTTTTAACTTATACGGCATGAATGGATTTTTAAAACATTATTTACAAGAAGCTTCCTTTACAAGTTTTCAAGATTATTTTTAATCAACTTCTTTTATGTTTATAATTGTAAGACATGTTTAGAAAAGAAAAGTGTTTTTGAAGTAGAAAGGATATTTTCCTCAAGAATGGAGTTCAAATGTTTTATCAAAATTATTTTCCATCTAAGATAATATAGGGTTATTTTTTTATCCCTATTATTACATTGATTTGATTATGTTTTGAGGAAATTATTTTTATGAAGTCATTTACCTTATATTATTTGTTTTATGATGTCATGATGTTTCAAGAATCCCATTTTTGTTACATGTGTTATGCGATGATGTATGATTTATGATTATGTGGCACACATAAGAAAGGATTCATTATAAGATGGGTGGGACCTATATCTCCATCCAATGCATTGGGTAAATATTTTATATCTCATGAGATAGACATGGCTGGAATGGTAGGTTATACCGGTTCAGTGAAACAGGACTGAAACGAGGGTTACTCGATTCAGAAAGGGACTTTGTCCACTAAGATAGTCTTGGAAATGAGTCTTGACTAACAAGAAATGATTCTCTATGATTATGTGTGTATGCCACAAAGTTTCATGTTTTATGTTATGATTATTGTGATTACATTTCACTGCCATGATTTATCCCATGTTATGAAATTATGCTCTCTTTTGCAGGTTAAGATTTCCAAAATGTTATGTTCTTATGAATACGATGTGATTGATATTTCTTTTGTTTACCCTTACTGAGCATTTGAGCTCACCCTTTTATGTTTTCTTTTCCCCAGGATATAAAGAAAGGTTTTAGGTAAAAAAAGGAAGATCTTTATAGGAGATGTTGAAGATCTTTCACCACGATTAGAAGACTACGTTCCGAGTTTCTAAAGACACTAAACCATTACGATCCTTGTGTGTGTTTTTTTGTTATGTACTAAGTATTCCGCAAATGTAATGTAATTTCCATGTACGTCAGGCTTCGGGTCTGTACAATTAATATTGATAGTTTATGATTTTTGACTCATGGAAAAGTAGATATTGAGTTTTTAGTTTTCATGCATCATTATAGGAACTCATGATTATTCTGAAATTCATTATTTTAGGCACACATAGAAAATAGGTTATGAGGTTGTTGTGGAACTTGAACAAGTTTCCCTTGATTTTGAAATTGATTTTATAATGGTTCCTATTAAGAAATTGATAAATAATATAACATTATGAATGATAAGAGAAAAAGGATTTCTAAATGATAAAAAATAATAATAATAAAGGAAATTACCTTTGGTAACCATGACATAGCTACAAGATGATTATGGGCAGTGATATAGTATCAGTTTTGACCGCATGGAGGGGTTTGGGGATAGGGGAGTGATTTAGTGTTTCCTTAGTTGGTGGTATCATTGGGGATTAATGATTTGTAATGATGTTCATGTAAAAAATCTATTAATACTATTTATTAGTGAAAATCATATCTACTAAGTTGACATCATACTAGGTATGATGAAAAAACTATATATTTTAACTCAACTCCCTGAATGTATGTTGGATTGATATAGGACCTCTTAAAGGATGCTCTTATAAAATTGAATTTGTTGAGAAATATGGTGGATGATACATTATAGATAGTTATAGAATTGGTTCTTAGAAAGGTGAATATGAAAATTAATATTGTGGGTTCTCCACTCGGATTCTGGGAATGTGTAGTGGTCATTAATGTTATGATGTCCAATTAAATTTTAGAAGGCCATATCCATATTTTTAAGTGTTAATTTTTTATTTATGCATGTTCCATTGAGGTTGAGTTTCATGAAAACAAAACACCTATGGAGTGGAGGGATGTTTCATTAGTAGAGGTGTAGAGTAAGACCTTTTGTAACATCCCAACCCTCCTCTTTGGATTGAGTCTAGGAGGAATTACAACACGACCTTCAATTACATACCCAAGATGGAAATTAATAGAAATAAAATCCAAAGAACTTATGAACAATTGGGGAATGTTTTAAAATTTTTGGAATGAAAAAATCAACCACAAATACAATTTATTAGATGAATTATATAATGAATGTCAAGAACATTCTATAATTAAACAACATTCCACCAAATACATCACAAAACAATACAAATAAAAAATCACAGTAATATGAGGAAAAATAAAAATAATCTCAACACATGAAAACATGACTCCCAAGGCACATGAAAAAATCAATTCCTCAACTCCACAAATACATGAAGAATTAAAATATACCACTATATAAGTGAGATGATTTTATTTTAGTTGTTTCTAAAAATTAAACATCTACCAAATCACCCCAGTTCTAAATCAGGGGGTGAGTAATAATATATTGCATGAATTCCCCAAATGAATTCTCAAATAACACCATTAGGATAGAATAAGTCAGTTGATTTATATAAATAACATTATTTATAACCATTAATAATTCTATAATTTCCATTAATCCATAAACAGTCATAGAAAAACAATAGACCCAAACAATATAGTTTCATTTAAAGAAACCCAAAAAATCATCAACAATTTTGCAATTTCATAATGGAAAATCCATTCTATTTTTTGCTTTCACAAATTTCCACCACGTAAAAAATTTCACCACATGAGCTATATGATACCATTGTTGGTGGAACTTCAAGTACAACCTCATACCATTTAATTTTGGTACATCATGACATATTCCATGACTTTTTGTGGTACTTATGACCCATTATCAATTCCATCTTAAAAATTATTAAGAAAAATAAGCCAAATAACCATGGGAAATAACATATACCAAAATCATTTCAATCAATGATTTCATAAACAAATTATCCAATTGGGTTATAGCCCATCTCAACCACTTTAATGTCAAACTACATTCCAATATAATAATTTTTTTTAATTAATAACCATTTCTCAACATTTCCCACCAATTAATCCATCTGTAAAATATTAAAAGAATTATTTTAAAATCAAAAAAACAATAATATTGTGAAAAATATCATATTTCTATAAAAACCAATAAATAAACACCAAAGGGGTTTCAAACTACCTTCTGACATCAATTTCACAGTAAAATTTTGGAAAAAAATTAATTTTAAACCATGTTCTTGTTGTTCTAACTATAAGAGTCAAGAGTCGACCCACCTACCATTAATTTTTTCGGAAAAACAACCAATGACAGAAACAATAATCAAATCACAGAAAAATCTCCACATAACATCCTTAGATTCCTTCCCCTAACAACAATAATTTTATATCTAAGAATTATTGGAAAATACCTCTATATTTATCCTCAACAGAAGTAGATCTATGAACCTATATGATAAGAGGTATTAGATCTAAAAAATACCAATAAACTACAGAGGATATAGAATTATCAAGTAAGATACAACTTTAGTCCACCAGGAAAACCGAACAAATCACATATTAAATGATATTGATTGGATCCCTAAACATGGAGAAAATACAATACTAGGAGAGGGCCAAAACGAGGCTCATATTTTGTGTTTTAGGGTTATAAACATTTGTGATCAATTTTTAAAAACATAATTTTTTATATCACAGAAGGTTAGTGTGTACGGTTAAAAAAACATGCTAAATATTCTCTTACTACTATATAAATAGGGTTCCTGATATAGTTTTCCTCCACTATTATTAAAGAAATTTATAAATTGTGTAAAATCCCACAATCCTATGATGCAAAGATATATTTTTGAGGGTGCACTTTTTGGAATCCATGCATCAATACCCTTTCATCATCCTCAACATGAAAACTTTCCCTCAATTGTTTCTTAGTTATAACTAAAAGTGCTCAAACTATCCACAATAAGTTAATTCTCATAACCTTTCAAAAAAAAACCATCCAAACTCTCCCATGGTTTTCCAAACCAACATATATACATAAAAAATCATAAATAAGTGTTATATACAACAATCTTGGGGTACTAAATTCTCCCCACCATTGACTATTTAATCCTCAAAAAGTATAATACCATCACTTCTAAAAAGGATCTCGATCCTTTTCTCCGCCATTTATTTCTCCTTCTCCCATGTATCTTTTAAAATGAAACGATTTCTTACTAACCCTCCACATGAAAAATTCCCATTCCATATAACAAATTAATTTTTTTATCCATGATATGAACTAGTATGTGAAAAAAATAAGAAAATAACTCTTTCTCCACATTATCCCATCGAATCAAAGGGTTGTGATCTGAATGATACTACATAAAATGAGATTCATGAAATACAATATTCACTCAGATTAATCATGGTGTCAAATACAATTGATAAATCACATGTCCAACACACTCATGTATCTCAGAAGGCCTAATATATCTCTAGGATAACATTTCTTGCATTCCAAAATGATGTTGTCCATGCCTATGGGAGATTATCAATAAAATATTTCTCCCCACAAAAAATGACTATGGTAGTTGAAAATGACCCACACATGATTTCTGACAACTCTCAGTCGTCTCCATTTATTTCTTAATCAACATAATATTCTTCATTTTTTGGTGGAAAGGCTCATACCAACCATCGTTGTCTTAATTGGTTCCACCAAAAAATGTGTAGAATGACTGAGATGACTATACAATGATTCAAATGGATCTATATGTATCATGTCCTGAAAACAATTATTATATGATATTTCTAGTAATAGTATCTGTTCCTTCAACGAGCCACCAAAATCCTTTACCCAATCCAGCAACATATATTCCAATGTTTGAATCTTCCAATCAGATTTCACATCAGTTTTAGGATGATATTCCATACTCAAAGTCAACGGAGTCCAAATAGATTTTTTCATGGATTTCTATAATAGAGATGTGAATCTAAAATCACTATCTGATATAATAGAAAAAGAAACAACATTCATTTTTACCACCTAATGGATATGGATTTTCTATATATTTTCCACCATATGAGATTCATGAATATGAATTAAATGGGATGACTATGTGAGCTGATCTATAATCACCCATATGGCATTGTGTTTCCAAAATGTTATTTTGAGGCCTAGAACAAAATCTGTAGCTAACTGGTCCAATTTCAATAGAGGGATGGGTTAATACTGCAATATATATGTTTTCCTCTAATGCACAACCTGGAATTTTTGACATGTCAAGAATCTAAAATAAATCGTTTCCACATTCCTTTTCATACCCACCCCAAAAACAAAACATTCAATGCCTTATATATTTTCTCAGTACCATGGTGTGTATAACATCTCTAATGATGATATTCACTATTATTTTTTTTCATAAAAATACACAGGTAATACCGTCCAATTCTCAAAAAAACAATATTGAATCCACATACAACATCTATCCATAAATGGTCTCCACATCAATGATTTTCGAACTCATAGCCTCCTATTAAAATTCAAACATATGTCCCAATCAATAAAATTTATCCAAATCTAGAACTAAAAAATCAGCATGAAAACCACTATATAACTTCTGTATTCTCACGCCAAATGCATGTTAGTGGTGAATGAAATAAATAACCACTGGTCAAAGGTTTCCTTTTTCATATGAATATATGAATTTATACTCATTGCAATGACAATTTAATTTTCTATACATTGGGAATGCATCAAGCCATTGTGATTTATATAAAAGTACTCCATTGATCTCCATTTTCCCAGCTTCAAATAAATCTATAAAAAGTTATGATTTTACCTTTTATTTTTTGAAAACCACAATAATTTCTCACTAATGTGATTATGGTGACATGTTCTCAAATCATTCACCATACCCTCTAACTCAAAATCATGCATTGGATTGTTCTTCTCATGAAACCTCAAATTTAATGACCCATACACAACAATGTGATCCCCATTAATTAAAACACACCCCATCCCTAATCTCGACGTGACACAATACACCACATACCCTTTTCCATGTTTGGAAAAAACCAACATCATTGCTGATGTAATGTGAATCTTAATCTCTTCAAAAGACTTATAGAATTCAATATTACACTGAATTGAATTTTCTTTCTTATCAAAGCATTCAATGGTAAATCTAATCATGAAATTTCCAAATTGAAGTGTATATAATAACTATTGATCCCTAGGAATCTAAATATCTTAATAACATTCAAAGGCACTTCTATTGATATAATAGCCTCAATCATTTTCCAAATCTACTAAAACACAATTATAAAAAAATAAAATTTCCACGGAAACATAAACATTGTATCCAAAAATCACACTCTAAAAATTTATAATTCAACTGATGGTCTCTGTTGATTCATAACACTATTAAAAAGTTTTTTTCATAGTCATCAATTGTTTTGGAATATACAAATATATCAGCAACAAACATCAATATGAATAAATATAAATATATCTAAAATATCTGATTCATCAATTCCATGAATATTTATGGTTAATTGTTAACACCAAAGTGAGTAACCACATAATCAAAATGGTAATATCCACTCCTAAATGCAGTTTTTGGATTGTCGTTTTTTTTTGCACAAAAAATTGATGATATCGTAATTGAAAATTGATTTTTCAAAACCACCAAGCTCCCCTCAATTGTTCAAATGGATCATCAATTCATGCTGGTGGATATTGAATATTTATCCTACCATGGAACAACTACCGATAATAATACATTATATAATAGTTTTATCCACCCTTTAAACAAATTCGACCAGTGTTTCTCACATAGTTGTACTAGTCCTTTTGAACCCCTTTTTGCTAGATCTTATAATTGAAAATTCAATTACACGAATTCTAATGGAGACATCTGATTTGAAAAAATGATATTTGACTATTCCCAAGATAGAGATCATCCATATGATCCATTTACCTTATGGGTGAATCCCAGAGAAATATTCGTGAAAGGCATCTAGAAAATTGGCTACAACCATTGGAAAACAACAATTTTTGATTTAGTCGATCGATTCCAACAACAAAGCTACCAAATGATACGATATCTTCCAAATTTTTTGTGCTAACTAGATATTTTATCCAAAAAATGTATTCTTCAATCTGGTAATGTGATATTTTACACCATCTTCAATTTTGAAACTTTCTATTCTTAAATAATATTAGATATAGGACTTAAACATAATTGACCAATCCATACCCATGATAATATCAGAGATGTTTATTTCAAGAAATAAAATGTCCCATATTAATTTAATACCATAAAAATATAAAGGAAATTCTCTATACATAATGCAATTAAAAACTATTTGACCCAGAAGAGTTTGAATTATTAGAACACATGGAATAATTTACACATTTACAGCCAAAAATTCAACAACCTGAGAAGAAACAAATGAATGATACTCACACGTATCAATCATTTATTTCATACAGTTAGAAATTAAAATAATCATACTTATCACCATGGTCTGTTCTGACTGATCGGCTACTACATCATACTAAGATTCAAATAAATGTTCACTAGACACAATTTTTTCTTTATATCATTAATAAAAATGACCTTGATGAGGAGTCATGGTTTTATTAGAATAACCAATGATAATTATAATCTTCTAATGTGGGGTCTATTCTTATCTATTGTAGTGGAATCATAGGAGGACTATGATCCCTATCTAGTGTCACAAATAGTTGATCGTGTAGTATTCCGAAAATAATGTTGAATTTTTTCCATCTTTTTATAAATATGACAGGATATAGGTTGTTTTTTATATTCTCAATTCGTATGAATTATAGATATACATTAAAAATATCATGGATTAATATTAGTCTTCAAATTAATATCCACCAACCATGTCACCAAATTTTGATCCATACCCACACTTTTAAATTATGTGTCCCTCTTCCACTCACTCCCCACATTAGATTTAAAGATATTTCCCATGGGTATCAACACACCTCCCTAATTTTTATCTCCTAATATATATCATTCAACCACTATAGATCTATAGACCGTGTTACTAAAATTAGTTATATATAGAACCACAATCATCAAATATATTTACTACATAAATCTCATTTCGATGATGCATTCCTACAAGGTCACACTATCCAAAAAATTGAGTGTTAACTAGTCTATGTTCATGAACATAGCCATATATTCTGTAACCAAAGTGTAATCATGTTTCAATATAAATAAATCCATTATTTTCGGAATTTTGAACGTGTGAGGATATAGTTGTTCGTTAAAATATTCATCAAAATCCCCCCAAGCTATACATTAGTCCAATGTAGTGTGGGCCTTTAAATCCCACCACAAACGCATAAGATCTTCCAACACATATGTTTCTAATTCTACATTAAACATATCCATTGTGCTTAGAAAATCAATGATTTGATTTTTCATATTCATCCATGCCTTATCCATTTCTAGTTCCAAATAACCCCAAATATTGGGAAGATTATTTTTATGAAATTGAACCAAATGATCACATTCTTCAAATCATCACTTTTTTTTCAACTATCATCTACTTTAAAATTATTTATTTTGTTTTGAACTAACTATTGTAGCATGTGTGGTTCTGGTGAAACCAAATTTTCTTCATTTTTATATGGTTGGTATCTAAAACACCTACAAAGTGACATTTCTACCAATAGAAGATCCATATCATGTTTCACTCTCTACTGATAAATATATTAAAATATAAAATTATATGAAATTGAAATTATTACAACCATGATATCCAAATATCAATATTCCCCATGATCATTCATAATTGAAAAATCCATCTTGTTTTTAAAATAATCCCATTTTCAAAATATAACATATTTTATCTTTTAGAAATAAAATAATTGAAAACAATTTACATATTTTTCAAAATCTAACACATCCATACCAAAACATACATTATTACCCCAAATGAGATATGAAATACTCGTGTGAAGTCATTTCTTCCAAGCATTTCATGATCTTCTCATTATCTAATTCAAAGACACTGAGATTATTCTTCTCTATGTTTCTCCAAAACACTTCTGTAACCAACTCACATGTAACTTAATGTTCAACATAAAAAAGAAAGCTACATGTATTTATTTTATTCATTATAGGTTCTATAAATCCTACTAATATATAGAAACCAAAATCAATGAATAAAAAAATTTATTTAATATATTAGAACAAAAATTGATTTAAAAGGACACAATAAACTGATACCCCATGTCACTACCCACACCTCCTCATTGGATTGAGTTGAGGTGGAGTTTCTACATGGACTAATGAGATATCCCCAAGGTTCCAACGGTATGAAATAAATTACAAGGGCTACATAAACTATAGGGGTTGATTTTCCATTATTGAAATGAAACCACCATACATGCATACAATTTAAAAAAATAAAAACATGATTCATGTTAATAATGTACTACAAAAAAACACATTCCAACAAAAAATGCAATACTATGTAGATAAAAAATATTAGTACTAAGGGGAATAATAAAAAATATAATCAAGACACAACAAGATGACTCCAAAACCCCTTTCCATGGTCCATTCCCCAACTCCACAAAATCCTCCAGTATAACAAGTTGCAACTACAAAACTACGATACTTTTCTTTTACTTGTGTCTCAGAATACAACATCTACAAAATCATTCTAGTTCCCAAATCATTGGGTGAGAAAATATTCTTAGTAGGATTTCCCGAAATTACTTACCTAGTCACACAAGTACGATAGAAAAAGTTATCAGTATATATATATATATAATCTATTTAAAAATGCCACAATTTCCATCATGCTAAACAGAAACATAACAAAATAATTAATGCAAACAACACATTATCACATAATGAATCCATGTAACTCATCATCTATTTTCTATTTTCTTAATGTAATAATACATTCTATTTTGTGTGTCCACTGATATATGTCATCTATGAAAATAACTTCTCCACATGAGATCGTTGATTTAATTGATATTGGAACTTCACATCCAACCCCATCCCTTTTTTATCATGTTACTTCTCACCGCATTCCTATTTTTTTGGAACTTCACACCTAATATCCATTCTATCCATGTCATGATTTTACAATTAATCCAAAAAACCATGCAAAATAACATATAAAAAAATTAAATCAATAAATTATTTTCAAACCAAATCATCTAATTGTGCCTATTTCCATTCCACCTTTTTATTATCAACCATCATTAATGTAAAAAAATGTTTTTATTAAAAATAAATTTTTCAACCATTCCCATAAACCAAACAAACAAACTTATTTTTAAATTTATTTTTAATATTCAACTACAGTGAATATTTCACAACAATGACATTTTATACTCCAAATCCATATATCAACACCAAATGGGTTTCACACAATATTAACACATCATTTTCAAAATTAAATTCAATAATATAATAAATATTATACAAAATAATTCATGTTTTTTAAATACTAAAATAATGTGAAGCCACCTACATTTATACTTTTTTCAATAAAACAATGAATGACATGAACTGAAGCCAAATGTAGATGAAATTTCCACAAACTGTCACTATATTCCTCCCCCAAACATAAATAAAGCTAAATACAACATTTTTTGGGATCCAAAACCTTATATATGTCACGACCTGTCCCTTGGGGCCCATATCGTGACTACCCCAAGCCCGCCTTCCATAGGCCATGGGCTAGTGACTAGCACCAAAGGCATAATTCCTTTAAACTGGGAAGGCGTTGCCTTTATAAATCATAATCACACACAACCAGAGTACAAGAGGATGAAAATATTAAGTAGAAGCTATATAACAAGTGTACTGAAACATCGTAAGGTCCTCCTCTAGGTATCGTCCAGTCCCGGGGCTCTCAGCCTCCGTCATCATTATCTATCGTCTGCATCCAACACCACGAGATGCGGGCATAGCCCATGTAGGGGAGAGTATAATGTTACTCATTAGGGACCCTGACACCCTCAAGGTCTCACGAAATATAACAAGGATAAACCCCAAAGTATGAAATCAACGGATAACCATTACTTAGGTATATCCCATACATATACCAATGTGATCAATTAACCCATCTCAATCATGAAGAAAACACAAAGGTCATTAACTTAGTTCAAACAATGATTTTCATTATCAAAACCACAACTGCTGGAGAACTCCTCCCATGTCGAGAATAGTGGACCTGTCGTGTCACCAAGGCGCTTCTCTCTCACCTTAGACTGCAGATGTACTCCTCCTGTCGAGTACCGCGGGTCTACTGCCAACTACCAGGCGCTCCGTCCACTGTGGGTCTACCGTCAAATACCGGGCACTCACCCTAATAGCCTACAGAGGTACTCCTACTATAGAGTACTGGGGGTCTGATGCCAACTACTAGTCTCTCCATCCACCATGGTTCTACCGCCAAATACCTGGCGCTCCTCACTCTGAGTTGAATCAGTCAAGCAGTCGTCAGGTCTGTCAGCCACTAGGTCTCTGGACTCTACCTGCTCATCTCTAGGAGGATCCAATCCATGATCCACTGGTCAATACTCAAAGTATCACTAAGTGTCATGTGAATGTATCTCAACGAACCGCCACATCATAGGGGTCTCAATGCAACAGACGGTGCGTCAATCAGACACCTGGTCTGTGAGTTTATAGCATTTTAGTCACAGGGGCCTGGTTGGATTCGTGTATAAACCAACCTAACAATAACTCAACTATACCTCAAAAACCAGTGGGGTATACTCAAATGGACGGTTATGCTCCAAGAATATCAGCACCGCTAACAGTTCGTCAAACAGACGTCTTGTGCTAATGGTATGGCCAAAGCAATCAAAGGGTCAGTAATGGGCTTGGGTCCGGTCGGACCCGGTCGTACCGACTCGGCCCAACCTAGTCTGGGCCAACCTGGTCTGCGTTGACCCAGTCAGACTCATTGGGTCTAACTCGGCCTAATGGGTGGGTCAACAAGCTACGTTTTATCCCTGTCCGCTGGGCCCGGCCAAGCGGACCGCGAGGGCGGGTCTGCCCGATAGTCGCCACGTAGGTATCTCAGTGACTCGTCCTGGAATACACGACCAGTTCGGCCAGCGACACCGCGGGGGATGCCATAGGTTGGCTCGGGAGGCTTGTGGATGGGTGGTCATCGGGTAGGCTATGCGGGGCGTGGGTAGGATGACTAGACATCTGGTAGGCCACGGGTGCACCGAGTAGGGTGTGACAGGCCACAGAGTAGGTCACGGGGCAAGCAGCGGGGTTTCCATGTAGGATTTCATGGTGTCGGGCATTGCGCGTGGGCATTGGGTAGTGTGGCAGAGCGCCGAGGGGCACCGCGCAGGGCGGCAGGGCGCTGCGGGGTGCGTCGGGCAGCGCGACAGGGTGCCGTGAGGCACGGGGTAAGGAGGCAATGTGCCACGAGGTGTGGTCAGGCAGCCGGCAGGGCCGAGCGGCGCGCCGGGGTGCGGGATGCACACCGACAGGGCCGCGGAGTAGCGCATGGGGCACAGGTCGGGTGCCGCTTGGCTGACAGTGTGGTTTGTGGGGGACACAAGTAGCGCGACCTTTGTTCGATGTCGCCTCTTTTCCATGTCATCATCATCAATCACAAACAACAATGGGGAAGGTTCGACTGTATTTGTGTGGTCCCAAACCCCCCCCCCCCCCCACCCCACATTAAGTTGATTTCAAATGGCATAACATACTCCTTAAATAGAACATCATAGAACGAGAATAAAACCAACACAAATCCACCTACCTCATTTATTGTTCATAGAAGAAGTCACGGGAAAAAGGCAGAATTGATTCATTGACATCATAAGGAGTCTGGGGAAGATGCTTTGACGTCCGGAGGAGACCGAGGAAGATGTGTCTTTGGCGTTCATCGAAGTCATCTCCTTCACTTTAGGATCAATCAAAGATCGAAGAAAGGTGTTCGTCATTCTTCATTGCAAGGGCATGTTCTTCATTGAGAGAGAATTCTCTAAGGGTTATCCAAAGCACCTCACAATTCTCTAACAAAATTTTATGCCAAAAAAATAATAGAGTGAGAATAATATTAATTTTGTTAGCACAAAATTTAAATTGGATTAATTTAATAACCCGACTCCACCAAATTCAATACACGAGCATTGGCATATTAATAGGGGAGTTAGAAAAATTCAAAATATTTCAAAAGGTTCCAAAAAAAATTCACGGGAATTACGGGTCTTTACATTCTCCCCACCTCAGTACTTTATATCCTCGTAAGCCACAAATAAAACTAAGGGAACAAATGGGGGTACTGAGCATGCAACTTATCCTCCTTCTTCAATGTGTTCTCCTAAAGGATCCTGTGCAGCCAGCGAACGCGTACCAGAGGTATTGACCGTCCACATATGACCTTCTATTGCCGATCCTCAATATATACTAGAATCTCTATGAACATCACCCTGTCATCGATGTCCAGCACCCTGTGATTGATGATGTGGGATGGGTCGTGCACGTATCTCCTCATCTGAGATATGTGGAAGACGTCGTGCACCCGGTCCAACTGAGGTGGAAGAGCTAAGTGATAAGCCACCTCGCCTACTCTACTAAGGACCTGGAAAGGTCTGATGAACCTTGGAGATAGCCTGCCACCTCAACCAAATCTCAGTTGGCCTCACTGAGGTGAGACCTATAGGAAGATGTGGTTGCCATCCTCGAACTCCTGAGGTCTCCATCTCTTTTCAGCATAAGATTTCTTCCTGCTATGTTTAGTCTTCATCAACTCCTGGATGATCTGCTTCTTCTCCGTGGTAGCTCGTACCATCTCTGTTCCCACTAGTGCTGACTCCCTAGGGTCTGTCCAGCATAGTGACGATCTGCAAGGTTGGCCATACAAGGTCTCAAAAGGTTCCATACCGATGGTGGAGTGATAACTATTGTTGTAGGAAAACTCCATCAAAGGAAAGTGGTCCTCCCAACTATGACCGAAGTCTAGGACACTATCATGATGCATTTACTTGAGGGTGTTTATGGTCCTCTAGGTTTGACACTCTTTTTGAGGATGTAAGGCTGTTCTCAAGCAAATTTGTGCACTGTAAGCTTCCTAGAACCCCTTCTATAGGTGGGAAGTAAACCGGACATCTTGGTCGGAGACAATAGAAGAAGTTAATCCATGAAAAAACACTATCTTTTACAAATAGATTCATCCCAGGATCTCAACTGAGCCCAACTCTCTGATCGGTAGGATCTGGGCGAACATGGTGAGTTAGTCAATGATCACCCATATTGAGTCGTGACTCTGGGATGTACGTGGAAGGATTGTGATGAAGTCCGTGGATATCCAATCCCACTTCGACTTTAGGACCTCTATGTGCTGAACCAAGGCTACTGGTACCTGGTGCTCTGCCTTCTCTTCCTGAAAATTAAGGAACTGTTAGGCAAGCTCTGCTAGAGCCTTATTCAAACCGGGCCACCAATGTTGTCTTCAAAGGTCTGGGTACATCGTCACCACAAATGGATGTAACGTTAAAGGGGAAGTGCGGAACTCCCTCAACACCTACTCCTAAAGTTAAACTAATACCATGGTACGTCCTCTGAAGAGGATGACGTGCTCCCCACCATCAGTAAATCAATCAGGTTCCTACCCTATGTATATCTGAGCATGTATCTTGTCATAGTCAGCGTCCCCATGCTGCACCTACCTAACACACTAATGAAGTGGGTGAGTGACTGTAAGAGACTGCAGATAGGCTTCTCTATATCTATCCACACAGGATATCTGGAAGGCAACCATCTGCTCTAACGCATCTCCTAGAAGCTGTATACCAGTCCTCCTGCTGAGCGCATCCATAAAATCATCCCCTTCATAAGAGAATAGACTATCTCAAAGTCATAGTCTAGGAGGAACTCAATCCATCACCATAGTCTCAAGTTCAATTCCTTTTATGAAAAGATATAAATGAGACTCTTGTGATCAGAGTACAGGGTAAAACGCTTACCCATAAGATAGTGCTGCCACATCTTCAAGGAGAAGACCACTACTGCTAACTCCAGGTCATGGGTAGAGTAGTTCTGTTCATACGGTCTCAGCTACTGAGAGCCATACGCGATCACTACTCGCTCCTACATTAGGACACAACCAAGTCTGGTTCCTAATGCATCGCAATAGACAATGTACCTAATTCCTTCCTCTGTAAGCCTCATCATGCGTGCACTAGTCAGCCTTTTCCTTAGCTCCTGAAAGCTTTGCTGTCGTCTCTCCAACCACTCGAAGGGTTTCCCCTTCTTCATCAAGGATTAAAGTGGTGACTCAACTCTGAAAGAAGTCTGGAATGAATCTTTGATAGTATCCAACCAAGCCCAGGAAACTTCGTACCTGTATCACACTACTAGGTGGCTCCCAAGAAAGATCTGCATCAATGTTTGCTGGATCCACTGCAACTCCAGCCTCCAAGATGATGTTTCCCAAGAACCGAACCTCTTGAATAAAAAACTGGCACTTCCAGATCTTACCATAAATATGGTTCTCTCTGATAGTATACATTAATACCTACAAATGGTAGGAATGCTCCTCCTCAGTAGTCAAGTAGATCATAATTTCATCTATGAAGACTACGACAAAGTGATCGAGGTAAGGCTGGAAGTTCATGTTCATGAGGCAGATGAACACTCTTGGAGCATTGGTTACGCCAAATAGCATAACCAAGAACTTGTAGTGGCCATAATGAAAGCTCAAGGCTATCTTCTACACATCCTCTTCTCAAAATCTGAGCTAGTGATAGCCTGAACTGAGGTAAATCATCGACAACCATCGTGCTCCCTTGAGCAGATCAAAGAGGTCATCAATCCTCAGAAGTGGGTACTTGTTCTTCACAGTCACCTAGTTCAGGCTTCAGTAGTCGACACAGAGCCTCAAGCTCTAATCCGCCTTCTTGCTGAACAGAATCAGGGCTGCCCAGGGAGAAACACTGAGATAGATGATTCCCTTTCCCTACAAGTCCTCTAGCTGTACCCGCAGCTAATGAAGCTCCACGGGATCCATCCGAGACACCGGAGTAAATATCGGTGTCTTCCTAGGGTACAATTCAATGCAGAAGTCCACCTCTCTGTGAGGAGGTAGTCCTGGAAAATCATTAATGAAAACATCTGAGTACTGGTCCACCACTACAGGATATGTCGGACACTCCAAATCAACTGCTCCGAGGGTAAGGCAAGCCCACTGGTGAGTGATCGGCTACACCCTCCTCTGAGTAAGTCCGTCTTGTTCTTCAATGGTTTCCTTCTCACCAGTGTAGGTGAACCTGGTCCCATCCTTGTGGATACAATGCACTTTTCACCTAATACAGTCAATCTGAGCATGTACATTAGATAATCAGTCCATACCCAAGATGACGTCGTAAGGCCTTGATGCCGCAACAGGGATATCCCACCCGAAGCTCTCACCTCTTAAAGTAAGATCACACTGCTGACTCTAGTGCATAAACATCGATTCAGCTCTTGTAGTAGTCTCTAGCGATAAGGATCGAGCCAATGTATCTATCAGAATCTCCAAACTCCTAACGAGGGCAGTGACAATGAATGAATGACAGGCTCCTGTGTCTATATGAACTACAGCTAAGGTGTAATAGACACAGATCGTACCTTGAATCATCTCCAATGTTTCTTGATTATAGGCCTCATCATCATGAAGCTGTGATCTACCTTATCCACATTCTCCTTGGGGTAGGGGTGGACCTCTTGGTGTTGGTGGTGGTAGCACCTCATAACGTCGTTCACCGCTAGCTGCATGGACAGCTACTCTGCCACATCTACCTGCACCCTGTGGACTGCCTCGATCGAACCTCTGCCTATGCCTGGGAGGTGCCACAACAATCTTCTGATCATCAGTGTGGCGGTTTGGACAGTCACAAGCCATGTTCCCATGCCCGCCACAGGAGTATCACTACCCTCTATTGGCATGTCTGGCTCTGTCTCCACTCTAGGTGGCCCACAAAAATGATCCTGAGTCATGCAATCGACCACCTATGGGTCTGGACCTCTTTGAAATCTGTGTCAACTATCTACTTCTAGATGCAGAAGACTCCGCTATGTGTTGGCTAGTGGTGGGTCTCGCTGCTAGAGACTGCTCAGAAAGAAACTCTATACTAGGAGGGCTCTCTCTAGCACCCTCGCCTGTGTCAAGATGATGAGTGAGATCATCTAATCCCTAATCTCTCACCTGAACCCCTGTTTGAAGGTGTTGTCCCTAAAGAATGGGTCCCGTACCATATATGTAGAGTATCACAAGAGGTCAGTGAACCTCGCTGAGTACTGCACTACTGTCATGTTGCCCTGCTACATATGAAGTAACTCCTGTATCCACACCACACAAAGGGTGGATGGTACCAACTCTACCCAGAATAGTCTCTCGAAGTATACCCATATAAGTGTCTCCTTATCGTGCATTTGGAGCATCAGGCTCCACCATCTTCCTATTGCTGCCTGAAAGAGGCTGGTAGCAAAGATCACCATGAAGTCGGCTGGTGTCTCTACCAGTCTGAAGACTCTTACAAAAACATCTATCCAATCCTCATCCGCATACGGGTCTGTCTTTCCACTAAACCTGGGAGGCCTCTGGCACTGGAACTCGTGCAGGGTGCTCAAGTGGCGTGCACTCTCTACCACTAGGGCTGGGGGCATTGGGGGCCAAACTGTAAGTAGTACCGCTGGTTCCTCCTCTAGTACCTCATCTAGAAGAGGACCCTATAATAGGGCCTCATCGCTCAATGGGCTGTCTGTACATACAACTGTCAGGGCTCTAATTGGTCCTCTATGGGGACGAATCCTGATAGAAACAGATGTGACACGTTCAAAAGACTATACCTGGTGAGCTGACCTGTTTTGAGATCACATAAAGAAAACTCTTGAAAACACACACGCAAGCAGTGTTTGCAAGTACTAAGTTGGAAATTAGTAGTCAAGGTCCTGATGTATGGATACTTCAACCTCCACAACAACACTAGACTTCCGGAACTGAAAACTACACTCAGTACCCTTAACATTATTTCTTCACATAAAATAAATATCAGAGTCCTAAGTTCTGCGGTAGAACTGAGACCGCTGATACCAATTTCTCATGACTCATCCCTCGGGGCCCATATCGTGACTACCCCAAGCCCGCCTTCTATAGGCCAAGGGCTGGCGACTAGCACCAATGGAGTAACTCCCTAAAACTGGGAATACATTTCCTTTATAAATCGTAAACACACACAACAAGAGTACAAGAAAAATATAACACTACGTAAAAGCTATATAACAAGTGTACTGAAATGTCGTAAGGTCCTCCTCTGGGTACCATCTAGTCTTGGCACTCTCAGCCTCCGACAGTACATTCCGTCGTCTGTATCCAACACAACAAGGTGCTGGAATAGCCCGTGAAGGGGTGAATATAACGACACTAAGTAGGTACCTAAAGACCCTCAACGTCTCACAAAATCCAACAAGTATAAACCACAAAGTATGAAATCAAAGGATAACTATTACATAGGTATATTCCCATACATAAACCTTTGTTATCAAGTAACCCATATCAATCATGATTAAAAAACAATGTTCATTGACTAAACTCAAACCATGATTTTCATTATCGAAACCATGGATTCTAGAGAACTCATCCTTTGTTGAGAACAATGGGCATGTCACAACACCAAGGCACTTCTCAATGACCTTAGACTAATGAGTTACTCCTCCTGTCGAGTACCTTGGGTCTTATGCCAACTACCAGGCGCTCCATCCATTGTGGGTCTGCCACCAAATATCAGGCTCCCCTCACTGGGCCAGTCAAATCACTCTGAGTTGAATCAGTCAAATAGTCGTCATGTCTGTCAGCTACTAGGTATCCGCACTATGCTCGCTCATTTCCAGGAGGATCCACTCCACGAGCTACTGGTAGATACTCCATGTGTCGAAAAGTCTCACGTGGATGTATCTAAACAGACCTCCACATCATAGGGGTCTCAACGCAATAGAAAGCTCGTCAATCGAACTCAAGGTCTGTGAGTTATTAGATTTTTTTTCACAAGACCCCGATTGGATTCGTGTATATACCAACCTAAACATAACTAAACTATACCTCGAACTCTAGTAGGGTATACTCAAAGAGATGGTTATCCTCCAAGTGGACTGGCACCGCTGATAGTTCATCAAACAGATGTCTGGTGCTAAAGATATAGCCAAAGAAAGCAAAGGGTCACTAATGGAACATGGTCCGATCCGACCCGGTCGGACTGGCTCGGCCCCACCCCGTCTAGGTCCACCCAGTCTGGGTCGACCCGATCAGACTCGTTGGGTCTGACCCAACCGAATGGGTGGGTCAATCCGAAATGATTTAACCCGGTCCGCTGGGTCTGGCCCAGCAGACCGCAAGGGCCATTCGTCTAAGTAGTTGCCACGTAGGTGGCTCGATGACTCGGCCCAGAGGACCGGGCCGGTTCATCCAGTGACACTGTAGGGGATTCCATGGGTTGGATCGAGAGGCCGGTGGCGGGGTGGCCAGTGGGCATGTCGTGCGGGGTGCGGGTAGGCCTAATGGCCACCAGGCAGGTTGCGGGGCAGGCCGTGGGGGTGTGAGCTAGGATGTGGGGGTACTGAGCAGTGCGCGGGAACGCTGGGCAGTGCGACAGGGCACTGGGGGGCACTGGGCAGGGCGGCAGGGCGATGTGGGGGGCGTAGTGCAGCGCAGTAGGGTGTCTGGGGGCACAGGGTAGGGCGGTAGGGTGCTGTGGAGTGCGACGGGTAGTGCGGATAGGGCGCCGAGGGGGGGGGGTGGGCACCGGGCAGGGTGACATGGTTCAGCGGGGGGCTCTGGGTTGGGCTTCAGGGCGCCGGGGGGCGTGGGCCGGGCGGCAGGGCCCTAAGGGGTTCGGGCCGGCCGCCGATAGGGCCGACCGATGCGTTGGGTGCATGGGCAGCATGCCGGTGGGGTGCAGGCAGTGCGCCAGCCGGGCCGCGAAGTAGCGTGTGGGGCGCAGGCTGGGCGCCTCGTGGCCGGTAATGCGGTATCCGGATGCCACCTGTAGCGCAACATATGTTTGTCATCACCTCTTTTCCATGCCATCATCATCAATCGATAAAAACAAAGGGGAAGGGTCGTCCGTGTTCGTGCAGTCCGAACCCCCCTCCCCACGTTTAGCTGATCTCCAATGGTATAACATACTCCATAAATAGATCATCAGAGAACAAGAATAAAACCAACACAAATCCCCCTACCTTGTTTGTCTTTCATAGACGAAGTCGCGTGAAAATGGCTGCGTCGATTCATTGACGTCGGTAGGCGTCCGGGGTAGGAGACTGAGGAGCATGCGTCGTTGGTGTTCTTCGTGGTCGGTTCCTTCTCTTTAGGCTCAGTCTATGATCGAAGAAAGGTGTTCATTGTGCTTCGTTGTAAGGGGGGTGTTCTTCGTTGTGAGAGAATATTATAAGGGTTCACCAAATCTCTACAAAAAGCTCCAACAAAAGGTTATGCCAACATAATAATATAGTGATAATCCTATTAATTTTGTTGGCACAAAATCGAAATTGGATTAATATAATAACCTGGCTCCACCAAATTTAATACACAAGCGTTGGAATATTAATTGGGGAGTTGGAAAAATTCTAAATATTTCAAAAGGTTCCAAAATAACAAAATTCCATGGCAATTCCAGGTCTTTACAATATATATATACAATTGAATTTTATTTATGAAATCATGAGATAGAGGGGAGTATTTCTACTGTAAACCATTAAACTACCATGAAATGTGACATTCTAAGGAAGATCCAACTTCAATCAATAAGGAAATTCCTTCATACTGTATACCGACCATTCCAGGTACTCAGTGAATACAATACGACTAATGCTATTATGATCATACCTTTGAGCGATGTGTTTTTAGGGACATCCAAGCTAGCACTGTTCCTATGTACATCCCTACTTGAACTATGGTGAACGATAGAACCATTGTGGTTGAAGGTATTTTGGTTAATCAGATACATCCATTTCACGTCAGTAGTGGGAAATATAGAAGCTGATGTTACTCTTAGAGTCATGGATGGGTGAGATGTTCTATAAATATGTCCCAAGATAGAGGATCTAACAATCATGGCTCATAGGGTGAGTTCAATATTCCTATGAAGTGGTAATACATCTCAAAATATTTTATGGAACATCTCGCTAAATGTTTTCCATCCATGTTTCACTTATTGAAATGGTGGATGGGATATTGGGTAATAGGCAATGATAGGAATAAATGAATATAGAGTGAGGTAGATGTGGTCGAGGTGCTGGGAGAGTTGAAGGAGGTGGTATACATTTCTGCATATTACAACCAACAACCCAATGAGGTCCACACCAGGAATAGGGGGATGGAGGATAGGGGAAGGGAGTAGCTACGTGTGGTCATGGAATATTCCCCAAAGGCTCTAGGGATGATTCGATGTATGGTCTGTGTATACTCATAGCTACCATATTAATAGACATAGGTTATAATCATTCATACTTATCATGAATCGTGTTCAAAACATAGAGTTACTGGTTAAACCATTGACTTGACCCTTACACCGGGAGATACTTATGGGATGAAACTCAACAGCGGCAACTTTGTTGATGGTGCGATCTGACCCTTGAGGTGAGATTTTGTGTTGGAACCTCTTGGTTGTAGCATTGATGCCTTGTGATGTTATCATGTGTATAGACTGGTCATCCAGAGATCATTCTCAATGTGACTACTTTAGAAAAATTGATATGGTAGGTCCACAGTGTTGGAAAGAGAATTTCCTTGGATAGTGAAAAATGAATCCCAGGCCACATGAGATAAACTCATGCATATGAGTGTGAAACTAGTCACACTTGAGTGGGCTATTGTTACCCTCGTAGAAGGGGATATTTATGTGTTTTCAGTTCAGAGTAGTTGTGGTGGAGTACAAGGACGTCATTGTAGAAAATTATTCTAGGATTAATTCCCCATAGGTAGATGGAATTCTACATCATTCTAAAATCTGAGATGTAACCAATGTTAATATAAGTATATTAGATTTCATTCTATGAGCTTTGATTGCTAGGGGTGTTGGTGTGGGAAATTGTAGATAAAGGGGTTAGTATAACCCATTGTTCGAGGTTAAATGTGTATTATTGGAACATAAACATGGTGTTGTGGAGAATAAGTACCCATTACCAAATGTATAATTAATACATCAATCAGTTGAAATGGGATGCCTTTCACATGTATTGAAAGGGTCCCATAGTCTTTTCAGTAGTTGTGATTGAGTTTGATGAGTTCCTAGTTCATGAGTTGGATGATGTCATCTTTTCCTTGAATATGTGATGACACCACCTTAGGGGTGAAATAATTACTATATACTCTAACCAAACGAGTCTCTAGTATATCTTCTCATCGAAGGATATTATTTTCAGACCACAAAATTTGATGGGGCTCCATGAGGACTATGACATAGAAGTAGTCTGTACTCTTGATAAGGGGATCATTATGGCTAATGGCCTTAGTAAGAGATCCATTTAGATGTTTTTAATGAAGAAAAGAGAAGTTGTCCTCGTTTCAATTATCCATCATGCATATATAAAATTCATTTAACCTCTAATAAGCGGTTTCTACCCCTTAACTCTTAAAGTGCATCAGGTTGAAAAAACATGATAATTCTGATTGAGGATCCTTAAGTCCATAGTTGTCTAATGGAAATACCCCTGATGGATATTCATAATGTGGGTAACATTTCATTCCTATTAGGGGATTCATGGTAGAATTTTTGGATACCTTTAGTGATGAGATTCATCGAGATATGCAGGTGGGTGTGAAGGTAGACACTAGAGTTGACAAAACTAGTCGAAGCTAGGTATACCATATGATATAAACTTTGAGCGCATTTTTAGTGAGTGTCTTGGTTGGTCTTCATATTGTGTAGATCCCATGTGCTTGGAAGGGGTTTTTCTTTTCATCCATAGGGTACCAAAAAGGTATTGGGGAAGGATATTGATGATATTTGTGATGGGATTATCACATATGTTTAGGGGACACGGTACCTCTAGGACGATCATTGACAAACTCACCATGTCAGCCACTACATTGTTTTTCGGGAATGGATTCATGTAGAGAGATTTGGATACGTCTACGTGTAAGAGATAGTTTGATTTTATGGAGTCCCATCAATGAAAATCTTAGATTGATGTGCATGACTCACATCATGGTTGTAGACGGGATTATAGGGGGGTGTTTGGGAATTATATGTGATTGAGCACAACATTTCACCCATAGAGATATTTCCATATACAATGGAGTATTAATGTCATAGAGGACATGTTACATTATTACATCCAACATTTGGTCTGAATTATGGAGGATAACCTCACACTGGGGGATTTTACGTACTAAAACAACTATTACTCCACCATTGGTATGACACAATTCGACGCCTTGTACAGGATTCCCCGTAGGTTGCTACTTTATTGGAATGAACCAGGGGACATATTTAACATGCGACTACAGTTGGTGAAGGCTACTAGAGAGATGGTTTAGGTCATACAGTAGTAGATGCAGACTACATAGAGCTATTAGAAGTCCTATACAGTTAAGCGATAGAGACCCTTGGTGTTTGAGTAGGAAAACCATGTGTTTCTTAGGGTATCTCTTCGACGTGCTTTATGGATACATGGAAGGGGTTCAAAGGAAATTTATGAAAGGGTAATTTTTTGGTGTTTATGATGGATTACACATATCTAAAGGATATATTTCTTTGTGGGGAATCGATTCCTCGAGTGTGCTTTTGGTTTATGCAAATTAATCTCTTAGAGAGAACGTGGGAGTGGGAGGCTCAGGTTCATTGTCGTAGCCTCATTTATTTGGGAATACAATGGTTGGAATTTCAGGGATGTAAATCCTAAATATTTGGAAGATGTAATTAATCTGATTTTATAGGTTTTATTTGTATAACATTTTAAGGAAAATTCCAGGACCATGCATTGAGATGACATGCTATTCTGAGTCTCCATTCTCTAGGAATAGTCCATAAAAAATGTAATGTGTTTAAATATAACCCTAGAGTAGTACTACTGAATATGTTTAACAAATATTAATCATGTTCCTAGATGATATTTTTTAGAGTGTCGTTACGTTTAGAATGGTGGGTTTATCATAGGCAGGACTTACATTTAGTCGGCAAGGGCCTCCAACGAGAAAACTCGATAATGAAAAAACCATAAATAACATAATTAAATAAAGTTTTTATATTTTTGAAAATTTTAAAACTCACAATTGGTTAGTATTGATAATCTGAGATGACGATTGAGCTTGTTAGGGCGTGATTTCCTTAGAAACACTCTATCATCAGTCGTCACGGGCCAACTATGGAAACCAGTTTTTGGGACATGGCCGTAATAAAAATAATTTAATAATTATTATTTTAGTTTAAAATCCTTAAAACTCATAAGAGGTAACTCACAATGGAAATATTAGAGTACCATTGAGATCATGCGGGTGTTCTTTCCTTCGGCAGGGTGTATCCTCGACAGTAGTGGATCGAGGGTAAATTCCAATTTTTGGGTGTTTTAATGAAAAAATGGATAAACTAAATAATCTATATTGTGTCCAAAAATGTTACACTACAATGAAATTTCATTCCAAATATTTTATTTCATAAATGAAATGGAGTAATGATGATGCAACTATTACATAACAGAAATAGAGTTTCATTTCATACATGAAACATTGTAACGAAGCGGCGATTCAGCGTAACAGAATTGTTGAAATGCATTTTCTCCATTTAATTGTTAAATAGAGATACTAGGTCATTGTCACAATCTTGGATTGGATATGATGCTTGGGAGGAGTGTTTTTGGCTAGAGGTGGACATTGATGAATGACATATTGCCACAAGTTCCATCTTTACCCATCAAAGGATCCTATTACTAATAAGGGTTTCAGATAGAGAAATGATGAATGAAGGTGTAGTGAATATGTTTTTCATTGATGGGTTATCCGATAGCTTTCAGGGTTTTAATTAGAAATGTTTTACTTATTTCCACATTTATTTGATTGATTTATGAATGCAGTTTAACCCATGAACAGGTTCACCCATGGATCGATCATGTGTGTTGAATGATGGGATTTTACTTATGGGAATTTAAGGTAGTTGGATTCACATAATGTTTTTTATTCTTCATCAAACATCCTAAAAAGGATGAAACATTCCAATAAAAACAAAATTCATGGTCAATTAATCATGTGTTCATAGTGTGTGCTTCTTCAGTTCCTTTATCCCATTCTTCATGGAAATAAAAAATCAATGGTCTAGGAGAGAATGTGGCGGTATGATAGCCCATGGTAGTATGATGTAGGAGATGTAGGTGTTAGGTGACCACCACCACAATAGTATTTCATGGAAATGGAAGGATGTAATTACGAAGGTCATGCCCAAGTGGGACACAGTGGCATCAATTTCCTCAAACTGACTGTATAGCGGCAATGAAACCCGTGATAGTCATCGAAAGTCATCGATCAGGGGCCCCAACAGCTTTGTCGAACCTGAATGGGAGCCATGACCCAAGGAACCGTACTTCAGTCAAGCTGGAAAGTGGTAAGAACCTCATGGAAATATGTAGGGGATTTATTTGGTAATCCACATGGTCTGAATAGGTGCGACATGTGTGGAATCACGAGATGTATAGAGTTGGACCAACATTGGGGGCAGAGCCAAGGGAACCAGGATGCGAGGAATCTCTGATAGAATAAAATTGGCCTACCAATTCTTTCCAAGAGGGAGGAAAGGGAGCAGGCCTCTAGGTGGTCTGTGCAGGGGGGGCTGGACCCACAGTCCTAGACCAACCAGGTTGGGTCAGGATGGATGAATCTTGTCGGTATAACTAGGGTCAATCGAGCCTAGACCAAACCATCCCAATTTTCAATAAATCATGTATAACCTCTGAACCATGCCATTGATTGATGATAAATTTTTAGCACAGGTACAATTATGACAATGATGTACTTTTCGAATAATCCAAGTGAGCATCGAATGAGTTTTAGATATGCCTGATGTCTTAAGGAGTAGATTCCCCCGCAAACATGTGTTCTACGAACAGAAATAATATGGCTGATTTTTATGAGAAGGATGTAGAGAGAGGACCTCAATGTCCTGGGAGTGGAGCATACCTCAATGTACCATGTGACGAGAGGACCTGAGTGGCCTGAATAATGATCTTACCACCATCGCCTAATATATGAGAGGACCTCAGTGGCCCGACAAATGAGTGAACCTGAGTGGCCCAGATGACGAGCACAACTCAATGGCCTAACAGACAAGTGGATATCAGTGGTCCGACAGATGAGAAGAACTCAGTGCCTTTGTGGATGAATGATCCACAATGGAATGACAGATTAGGGGACCTCATTGGCTCGAAAACCCATAGTGAAAACAAGCCGACCTTAGTGTCCCAACAGAAAAGAAGATCTCAGTGGCCCGATGGAACTTAGCGACTCATCGGTGATGTGTCCTTCAGTAGTACAAGATGTTGAGTCTTATTATTGATATTTATTATATTCAATACATTAGGTTATATCTATGTGATGTCACTCTACTGACTCTTTTGAATGCAAATCTTAGAGGATAGATTTAATTTACAACATTGGTATTCTACATTGTCTATTTTTTAGTGGTGTAACATTGTGGTTCGGGGTCCCTACTGAGTATTATTTTACTCTCCCCTACATGGGAATCATTGAAAACGTGTCCGGTATTTTGTAGATGATTACCACATTGAATGAGACCTTGGGGGACTAGGTAAAGTGGTTCTTAGAGTGACCCTATAGAGGAGATGTACTTTTGTGACTTCCGACAGATGTTTTTGTACATACCCTTTATGTATGCTATTCTGTTGAGGAGTTATAGAGACCTTTAATTTTGCTTTTATATTTCATTTAGGCTTGTATTCTGGCCTCGTTTACTTTCAATTTTATACTTCCAAGCCTTTTAATTTATTTACATAGTGTACTCACCGTCCAGTATCAGTGACTTGGAGTTGTGCGCCAACAATTAAAGGTACTCAATAAATATAATAAAACCAGTTTGATATGGATCAAACCTCCAAGAGATGTGTTTTTAGGGACATCTGGGCCATAACTATTCTCATAAGCATTCTTATTTAGGCCATGGTTCTAGAGAGATACTTTCTGGTAGAGAGTCCTTGGGTTGAGAAGATAAAACCATTATATGGTGGTAGTAGAAATTGGGAAGCCAACATTAGTCTCAGAGACATGAATGTGTGAGAAATTCAATAAATAGGTCCTATGAATGGGTATCTACATCTCATGGGTCATAGGGTGAGTCTGGTTAGCCTAAGAATACATAATTATTTTCAAAAGACGACATGGGAAATCATGCTAGAGATTGAACGTCCCATTATGAAAAGAGTGAAATGGTGGATATGACACTATGGTGGAGAAAATGATAGGAACTTATGAATATGTAGGGTCGAGGATGTGGCATAGGAGCTGGGAGAGAACCATGAGGTGGTATACAGTTCAACAAGTTAGAACCACCACCCCATTGTGGTCCACACCATCTTCAGGGAGTTAGTGGGAGGAGAAAAAATAATGTAACATATGTCGATGGGTGTGATATGACCCTATAGGTATGATTTTTAGTTGGAGCCACATGGGGGCATCATCAATGCCTTATAATGTTAGTTTGGTTATAGACTGTTCATCCACAATTCATGATCAAATTGAATTTTTTTCTGAAGTATGAGGTTTGTTGGTAATGTTTGAATGGGTATTTCCCTATTTAGTTGAAAATGAATTCTAGGAATCATGGGATAAACTCATGCATAGTGAGGTGAATATAAACATATATGAGTCGACTAGCCTTACCCTCATGGAAGTGGATGTTTTTAGTCTTAATTATTAGTAGTAGTGGTGGAGTATGAGGATGCCTTTTTAAAAGATGTTACCAAGATTATCTCCGCAAAAGGGATATTGAATTATTCGTCATTCTACATCTCAGGGTGGCACTAGTATAATTAATAGTATATTGAATGTATTTCATAGAGCTTCATGAGATGAGGGTATAGGTGGGGGGAATTTTAGAGGAAGTTCTTATTAAAACCGAATGTTTGAGGTTATGTACGGATTATTGACACTTTTATTAGGTGTCATGGAGAATGAGTATCCACTATCGAATAAACGATGAAAACATCAATCAATTTAAAGGGGATGAATTTAATGTGGATAGAAATGTGTCTATTGGTATTTTTCGGTTGAGACAGTGTTTGTAGAGATACTCGATCTTGAGTTAGTAGTGATTATCTTCGAATTGAAGATGTGGAGACACTAACATAAGGGAGAATGGAATTCCTTCTACTATAAACACAAGATTTTCATTTATAACGTCTCTTAGAATGATTTGAAATTCAGACAGAGATGATGTACGGGGTTCCTCCAAGACTATGACTTAGAAGTAGTCTATACTCTTGGAATGGGGAACGTGGTAGCAAATGCTCTAATTTAGAAATAAATTTCAAAGTTTTTTAATGTGTAAAGGGAGAATTTGGCCTTGTTATAGTTATCCTTCAGGGATTGAGAGGATGCATCATACCTACAGTTAGTGGTTTTTACCACTCCACTGTTACTGTGAGTAAGGTTGGCACATATACATGATATTGAATGTGGGTTTTTAGTGCTCAGATGTGTATAAGTAATACTCGTGAGGGATATTTGAATGTTGGGGAACATTTCTATCCTTTCAGAGGATGCATAATAGTAGTAGTTGACACCTAGAGGGAAGGGACGCATTGGGATATTCATGTGGGTTTTAAGGAGGTAATTAGGGATTACATAATAGGTTGACAGTGTGGTTACGTATTGATATAAAAGATGAGAAAATGTTTAATATGTTTCATGATGGTTCAACCCACAGTTTTGAGCCCCTGTTCTTGGAAGGGGTTTGTATTATATTCCTTGGGGTGCCAAGAAGGGAGTGAGAAAAGATATCTATGGGCTTTGTGATGGTTTTATCTCATACGTATAAGGGACACGGTACCATCTAGATGATCATTGAACAACTCACAGTAATGACCACATATTATCTTTTCATAAATGAAGTCCTTTAGAGAGATTGGGATATCTCTATGGGCATGAGATAGTTCAACTCCACAGAGTCTGATTATCAATTTTTTTGGAATGTGGTAAAAACATTGCATCAAGGTAGAGGAATGTATTTTAAGAGGAATTTGGTATTAAGCTGCTCTTGAAAATGTCATTATACACATAGAAATTTGACCATACAAAGAGGAACATTCAGGTCATAGAGGAAATTATATGTTCTTACATCATCGATTTTGGCCGTAATTGGGAGGATAACCTTCCTCTGGTGGAGTTTTCCTACAAAAACAGCTACTACTCCACCATCGGTATGGCACCGTTAGAGGCCTTGTATGGGCGACACTATATGTCTCCACTTTTATAGAATGAAGCGTTAGAGTCAGTGCTCATGTTCTAGGAGTTGTTGTAGGATACTATAAAGATGTTGAACGAAATCTAGGAATAGATGAAGACTGATCAATGATGTTAGAAGTCCTATGTTGACAAGAGACAATGACCCTTGGAATTTTTTGAGGATAAGAACATGTGTTGCAGGGAGTCTCTCCTTGATTTGGGATTTGGATATTTGGAATGGGTGAGCTAGACATTGATTTCAGGGTGACTTTTGTGACGTTTCGGATGGAGATCGATTATTGAAAAGAGAGTACCATCTGTTTACAATAAATTAATGATGAGAACATTTTGTGGCATCATAGGAATCTTCATTAATGATTTAGGGAGAGGGAGACTTATGTTCGAGATCATACCCTCATCTATTTAAAAATCAATTTTTTTTGGATTTTCGGGACATAAATCCTTATGATTGGGAAGTTGTAATGATGGGATTTTCCAGGTTTTATTTCTTGAAAATTCATTGGAAAATTTTGAGACAATGTGCTAATATAGAATGCAATTTTGAGGCCCGATTTTTCTCAGAATGGTCCGTCGAAGAATATTTGGTTTTCAAAAGCACTTATGTGCAATTTTCATAAATAAGTTTAAGTACACTTAAAAGGGTTATGAATCAGAAATATAAGGGCATCACTGAGTTTAGGATGGAGGGTTTACCCTAGGCATGACTTATATTTATTTTATATGGGCCTCCATCAAGAAAACAAAAAATGGCATGACCATAAATAAAATAATTAAATAATATTATTTTATTTTTAAAATACATATAACTCACGAATGGTGAATCAGATTGAAAAAAAATACACCATTTTGCTCATTAGGGTGTGCTTTCCTTAGGAAATATCTAACACTGGTATGTGCGGGCCAATAATCTAATGTAATTTTTGGGACGTGATCATAAATAAAAAAATTTAAAAAAAATTATTTTTATTTTCTAATCCTAATAAATTAAAAAATGGAAACCAATATTAGAAATATGAGTGTACTCTTGAGCTCCTGAGCGTGTGCATTCATTAGGTGGGGTATCACAGCTACCGTTGTGTGTCGAGGATAAAAGTTAATTATTTGGAATTTTAGTGAAAATTAAAATAATCTTAAGAAATTATATTTTTACCAAAAATCATTCTCTACAACATAGCATCAAACCAGTTATTTCATTTCACAAATGAAATAGTGTAATGACATTTTAACTAAATTGGAACATAAATGATGTTTCATTTCCAAAAAGAAACAACTTAAGGATTTGATGAATCAATGTTATATAAATATTGAAACATGTTTTCTGCATTAAAATTTTTTAATAGAGATACAATATTTTTGGCATGATCATAGATTGGACATGAGGATTTGGATGAATGGAGTCAGAATGTGTTGAACAATGATGAATGACAGATCACCACAACTTTCATAATTACACTTCAAGGGATACCATCGACGACAAGAGTTTCGGATAGAGAAATCATGAATAGCAGTGGAGATACCCCATTACTCCTCAATGAATGATTTTATTCCAGGAAGAGGGTTAATTCTAAGTGAATTACATCCAACCCCATTATTTTGTTTGAGAAATAAAGGGGGTCAACCCACAAATAGGTTGTCCCATGGATCTATCACATGTTTTGCATGATGGTATTTCATTAGTTTTAATTTAAGGAAGTTGGATTCAGGTAATTTTTTCTTTTTTTTTTGAAACTCATATCAAGGAAAAACCATGCTAACATTAAAAAAGGTCAGGGCCAATCCTTTATGTTTTTTTGCTGCGTGCTTCTTTGATACCTTATTCCCTTTAATTTTGATAATTAAAATCCACAGTCTAAAAGGGACTGTGGTGGCAGGATAGCCCTTGCGTGATGGGACTACCAATGGATAGGGTCGTCGGCTCGATGGTCGTGATGGAGGTTCCAATGTCAGTAACCGCAGGTGTTGGATCAGGGACACTGACAAGTGTCCGATGATGACTGGGTTGTACGTGGATGGGAGCCTCATCTCTTGGCACAGAACCATAGTCCAAATCATGTGTGGAAAATCCATAAGGCATATACATGATGTTAAGTGGGGTTTTAAGAGATATAAATTTATTAGTCTCTCATTGGATGAACTCGGACCACCATCGTGGGCCAGGCCATGGGAATTGGGCCATTGTTCTTCCCAATAGGAATTAAACTGGCACGCCAACGCGGATCGTGCCAACGTAAAGGGATAGAGCCCCTAGGATGGTTCTACATGCCATTTGTCCTAGCCAGACCATATCGTCCTAGACCGGACTAGGTTGGGTTGGGTCGGTCCGCCCATGACAGACTGGGCCCGTACCCAACTAATCCATTTTTAATTAAAATGGGCATTACATCCGTATCGTGAACTTGGTTATCATGATGTTTAAGGAATTGAAACCCTTGATATTAGATGGTGATTTTGTAATACTCCAAGTCAGTTTTAGAGAAGATTGAGATATGATCGACAACTTGATGATTATATTCTCCCGGAATCAAACACACTATGTGTAGAAATGATGCAGATAGTTGTGATGAGACGAAAGCAGAGAGCGGACCGGAGTGGTCTAGGAGATGCGCAGACATCGGTGGCGTGATTGACTTGCGAAACGTAGTGGCCCAGTGGAGGGTGCTTACCTTAGTTGCATGGTGAATGAGAAGAACTAAGTGTCCCACCAGACGAGTGAACATCATTGGCTGGATACATGAGCAGAACTCATTGGCTTGATTGGTGAGCGGACCTCAGTGATAGATGGAAGAGCTCACCTTAGTGGCCTGATAGATGAGAGAACCTCATAGTCCCAACAGACAATAATACCTCAGTGGCCCGAAAGACATGATGACCTCATTCGCCCAGTGGAAGAGAGGACCTTAGTGGCCCGATAGACGTGTGGAACTCAGTGGCCCAATAAACCCATGTGAGGATAATCAAATCTCAATGGCCTAGAAGACGAGGGTACCTCAGTGGCCCGAAAAACCTCATTGACTAATAGGGTATTAGTCCCTCAGTATCACAATTTATTCATACACATATCAGATAGTCTTAAATTCTAAACATTTGGTTATACTTGTGTGAGATAACTATAGTGACTCTCTTAACTCGACTTCTTAGATGCTACACATCATGTACCTATATGGGGGTATGCATTGTGTACTGTTTTTTGTTATAACATTGTGGTTTGTGGTCTATACAATGTTTTTTTAATTCACCCTAACACTGGCTATGTCTACACGTGTCATTTCTTCTGAAGATGATTGATGATTTGACAAAGCCCTTTGTGGACATATGATGGGTGGTGCTTAGAGTGACTTGATTGAAGATATGTGCTTCTACGAATTTAGATATCTATTACTATCCCTGTCCAACTGGTAGGGTATTCTTTATAGGAGATCCAGAGACTTGTAATTTTACTTTTATATTCCAGTTGGGATTATATTATTTCCATGTTAACCATCATTTTTCTACTTTCATTCATTCTATTTGTTTATGTAGAGTATTCACCTTACAATATATGTTACTTGGAGTTGTGTGCCTTTATATAAGTACTGAGGAAAATGCCTCCATTTTTTTGGAATAATCCTACTCTATGATAGTCGCCAACCCCTATCCTGGGGGAGGTGATCTTGTGGTAGTCATGGCATGGGCCCCTGGGGATGGGTTATGACACCCTATAATCATATCCAATTCATTTAGATTTTACATCAGTCATAGTATTAATTTTCTTTTGAATATTCCTATCATTATAATGATAATATTTTATTTTTCCCTACAATGATAGTTTGGATACAATTTGATAAAGTTGTGATGTTTCTACGTTAATAATAATTTCCATTACCATCATTACTAGATCTGTTAACATGGAATTCCTTTCAATAATAAAATTTTCCATAATTCTATGATAGTTACTTCTCAGTGAATATGCTACCATATATTCTATCCCTAAGTGGAAATGTACTGAAAAATCATAATTCATGAGTCTCTCAATCAATTTAATTTGTCTCATGTTGTGTTATTTATATGGTAATATGCGTACTTAAATATATTTGGGTTAGTATATATCCCATTTATCTCACCATAGAGATAGTGTCTCTATGTCAACAATGAAAATATAACATTTTCTAACTCATGGTCATTATTCGGATAGTTATATTAATCAGTTTTTAATTATATTAATGCATAGGCAATAAATCTATCATTTTACCTTCGGACAAAACACATTTTCTCTCTTAAAAATCACTATAAATAAAAAATATTCCATTTTTTTATAGAAGACTCATGACAATAGAATTCACTGAGATCATGTTCCATTATACATATAATTCTTCACAATCAATTTTTCATCTAAATGTAACCACATTCTGAGTAATCTTTTTTAATGGGTTTCTAATCCGGGAAATTTTAAACCAAACACCGATAAAATCTTTCTAGATAAATGAATCTATTTACCTCGGTTATGTTGGTTGATTTACGCTATTCTTGGAATATTCTTGTCTTTGAATGCTCTAATAATATTCATTATTTAGAGATAATTTGGCCAAGAAAACAAACATTCTAATTCCAGAATTAACATCTAGATAACCATGTAATTCCATAGAAAAAAAATATTACTATATTCCATTCCAATATTAACATCTATAATTTGACGATTACCATCATTTTTCATATAAGTTTTTTTATATTAGTCCATAATGATTTCATTCTATACAACTACTATGGGATGATTTAGATATAAATTAGATGATTATTTATCTTCTCTAATGAAATGAAATTCTTTATATTCATCAAAAATCAAAATTTAATTCTTATTAATATCAGTTTTCACATAATGATATCGTATATAGTATATTCATAGGATTTTTTTCAATGTAAACTATATTTATGATTCTAAATCACTAAATAAAGAACATTTATGTCTCACTATAAGGATTTCCAAACAAATATTTGTTCTAATGAGACATTACATCATATTTTTATAGATTAAACCATTATTAAATTAATATCGAAATGTATAATATTTAAACAAAAGGGTCTATATTACATAGTGAGATGATCCAAAAATCAAAATTCCTTAATCAAAATTTGATAAGATGATTAAATTACTTTCCCCCACACCATTTGCATCATTAACATCAGTCATTGTGATTGGAAAATCAATTTCATGATCCCTTCTTCTTTTCTGCCGAAAGATCCCCTGACATCTTGGATATTAATGTATATAATGTCCAATATCATTACAATTAAATCACCTCACATTACCCACTTCATTATTTTTATTATATCCATAGAAAAAATAGCAAATTTCTTCCACTCTATTAATAGGATCCTATTAATAGTAGTCAATATCCATGATGTTCTATTCTACATTTATTATAGGATATAAATTCAACTAATCACTTCTTCCCATTATCTTTATTTCCTTTTCTAGAGTACTCAACATCCCTTTTATTGACATGAATCCCTTCAAAGCCATATAGCATGGAATATTAGTTCACTATCATGATATATTGTGATACTATTTCAATATAGGATTAGAATGTATGGAGGAATTTTTCCCTTTGAAGAGATGGAATACTCCCCAAAATAAAATTAATAATCATTCTCATTAAATTTCATAGATAATCCATATAAATCCTTTCTTACCTTGTTAATTTTTCATTAAAATAAGCACCATTTTCATCCTATTGTGTCCTAGAATTTATGTTTTTGTCTCTATATCCACTCACAATTCATGAGGTAATTATGTTCTATGAAAAGTTACATTATTCCTTCCATTGAATATTTTTATTTTTTTCATCCTCATCCAAGTTATTAATTAATGTCCACCACTTTTCCCCATATGTTGGGAGATGATAAATGTCAACGACATCATCTTCCCATCAATTACATCTAAACATGAGAAATATATTCTTTATGAAACCTATCAATTGCAATTCTAAATAAAGATTTGTAATCTCTTGTAAAGATGGATGGTGTTTACTCATGTACTGTTCAAACATTGTTCCTTTAATTTTTGTATCATAATTCTACATATGGGAGTAGTTATTGTTCATAACATGATTGTATTGTCCTAATATATTACCATATTATTCAGATCCTATTTCAACTCTAGATAAAACATTATTATCATTCATAAGATGTGAGTATCTACATTTAATTTTTTTGTTGATTTGGTATTAATTCCTTCTACTAGGTGGAATATAGATATAATTGAATACCTTATATTAGATTATGAATAATGATGGATAATTTTGAACAAGTAAAACACTCATAATTGAAACTTTATGTTTTAATAATATCAAAATCATAGTATTGGATTCTTTAGGAATGTTATATAATTATAATATAGTTATATGTTTCTCTAATCTATATTTTTTCAATTTTATTTTCAAAAAATCAACTAAACATTCTATAAATCAAACTATAAATAACCTCACCACATGAGCATGGGCTGGTGGTTACTTATTTCCATTTGTACTAGGTACAATCAGTCAAATACCTAATATATGAATATTTTAGTCATAATGGAAAACTATATTTAATCATTAATATAACATTATGATTTATGTATAAAATAAAATCTATTAAATCTAATATAAACCTCATTTTCTACTATACTTACCCTATATATCAGTCATAACAAAATTCTATGATTCTTGGGGAAAATGAAACATAATAAAGTGGTGATCTCTATAACTTAGTAAGGGTATTCATATAGTGAAATCTATTATAAATAAATATAACAAACTATTTATATTTATATTTCTGAGATACATTCCATTAAATAAAAAACATGTGCCTAATATAGTAGAATGAATGTAGGTCAAATAATTTCATAATTACATAAGATTAAACATATACAAAGATACCCAGACTAATTAGATAATCACATCGAACTCAATAAATTATCTACTGATTCTGGAATTCATAACATGGGACATATTAAACCTAATTTCAATTATTTATCCAAGAAACCATACATAAATGACTAATGTTTTATAAAATACCCAAACTAGTCTTTCTCATGGGATCACTGATACATCAAGGGGTTATAGTGGGATATTCAAATCCACAATTAAGCCTAATTAACACCTTGTAAGAAAATTGTTAAAACCCACATACATTCATATTATGACCCTACATACTAAATGTGAATAATTATACCATAAACCATAAATGGTATCATAATAGATCATCCACATCCGAACTGATCACAGTGAATTCAAAAATATATGTTCAATGATATCATAATATATAAAATTCAATTAATAATAATATCAAAAAAGGGAGTTGAAAATTTTTAAAATACACTTTATATCTCATTATCATTGTTTTTGAGAGAAACAAGGATTTTTACTTTGAAATAATTTTCTAAAAAAGTTGTTAAATTATAAACGAAAACATTTTCTATGATAATAAACTTATAAACATGTAAATTATGGCTCAATAAAATAATTATAAATGGAAGGGAAATATTATCATGAGTAATAAGTTAGAAAATCATTCCCTTGTGTAATAATTTCAATAAACTCTTAATGTATCATGTTTTGAAAATCATGAAAAGATTCCTTTCAAACAATTTTATTAACAAAAAATGGGATATAATGAGAAAATAAATGTATGAAATGGAATATTAAGAACCATTTTAAAATATTTTTATAAAAAATTAATATGCGTTGGAAATATTTCCTAGTGAAGACATAAAAAACATTATAGAATAATGATTAGATTGTGAAATAACCATTTTAGTTTGTCTTACTCTGTATGTATCCATAAATCCTATGTAGTTGTTATAATAATATAATAAACATATAATATAATAATATTAATATTTATTAGATCTTATATGATCCCTTTATAACATTTATCCTCTTATTTATATATAATAGTTAATTAATTTCATAGTTTAGGGTGCTAAATGACTTGTTTTCTTATAATTTGTTTGTCTAAAATGTATCAGTTATATTGAATATGATATAGATTTATTATATATATAATGTTAATAATATTTAATCATTAAATATATTTTGGAACCATTTTTTTTATTCTGAACGTAGATGATGAATCGCATTACTTAGTGGAATGTTAAGTCATATATACTCATGAGCAGTGAAATCATACCAGTATGGTTGAATACGTAAAAAGTGAAGGGTATATAAATATTACAGAATCAATAAAATTTATTTATTACTATCAACAAGAATAATTTCATTCATTATAACCATATTAGTCCAAAGGTGAATAAAAAATAATTACACTATAATGTTGATATAGTAAGCCAAACATACGCACGTGCGGTGCTTTGTTTTTTGTAGGATAGATAAAAGGTGGAATATGGATTTATCATAATAATAAAAACCTATCATCATATTGTTTTAAATTTATTTATTATGTTATCATGGATTCAATCAAATAATATGATGAAGAAGAAGAAATGAATGTCAATTTGTGGGTGAAAACAATTACATCTTCTCTACATGAATTCCTTCAGATCTATTTTTAAGGGATCTAGTGTTGTTATTCATGGATGATCAGGTCCACAAAAACTTGGATACCTATGTTAGGAAATTATACATTCATGATTTTTTGAGAAATTGGGATCAATGTTGTGTGATGTGGTGAGGAAGGTTGTTCCCTTTTATTATTGAGGTGAGTGGTATAATCTCTCAAAATATTAAAGTTAATATATTCATCAAGATATGCATCCAAAGTTATTTATTTTAAATATACATTTAGTATGGGAATATATCATATTATATATTGTTATTTTTTTGACCAATTAGGTTATATTATCATTATTTTCATTTAGTTTTCACCCTTATTTATCTCTTTTATCTCTTATTGTAACAACATGAATTTGAATCCTTATGGGTAAATATATTTACTATAAAAAAATGATCCCTTAATGGTCCATGGGTGATATTTGAATCATTATCCCAATAATGTTACCAAATATTTGATTTTACTAATTTTACATTATTTATTTAAATAATTTCTATTATAAAATATCATTATTTTAAATTTTGATACTATTAAACTCCTTAACATTTGAAACATAATAATGTTATAGATAAATTAGAAAAATATATTTTAATAAATCAATAATATGTCTAGGTAATCTATAAAATTAATGGATTAAATTCATTATTATAAATTATATTTCTTTTAATATTTTTAATAGCATTGGTATTATTTGTTTTAAAATTTAACAACTTACTAAATAAAAGTAGTAAAAGAAATAATGGTATTTATATATTCTCTAACACATAAAAAATAACCATATTGAAGATAATTATTTTTCATTTCAAAATATGTTTTATAGACTGAGATAAATTCTATATAAGAGAAAATAAAGAACTTTATGGTTATAAAAATCAATATTTTGAGACCTTTGGATTTTATTTAAATAATATATTATAAGGTTAAAAATAACATCCTTATAGAAACAATGGAAATATATCAAAATCATAAATTATTATGAAAAAATAACAAATTCAATAATGTTAGTTCATGTTTTATGGTCCATTTACAGTGGCTATAATAATATTGTTACCCAAAATTACCAGATTTACCCTTTACAATGGTATAAAAAATAACTATTATTATTATTCATTTTGACAGTTAGTAAATGGTAACTATTTTATATATTAGTTCCTATAAATTCAAAATGTGAAATATATTTTATCAAATTCAATACCAATATATTGAAGAAACATTCATAAAATATCTGCGAAATGTCATAAAATCAAATTTTGGAAAATGTAGTTTTTATTAACAAATGAAGATTTACTCTTATCCTATATATAATATTAATAATATATGAATTTAATCATTTGATAATATATAAATTTCTATAAAACCATTCACCAATACCAAATTATAAATTTCATTATGATATAACTATATTTAACAAATAAAAACAGTTTTTCTTGAAAATAATTCATTTATTATTATTATAAATATTTATTTCTAATAAATAAACAAAAAATACATTTATATATATATATATGTGTGTAAAATATAATATATATAAAATAATAATTTTTTTATATTCATGACTAATTAATAGTGTGGTTATAAGACTCACATAATAATTGATCATGGTCTGTTTGAACATGGTGTCATGTGTAATAGAATAAGTTAAATTTATATAAAGTGAATATGTTTTGTAAACTATTATATAGTTACAATAGCCGCTGAATATATTGATAACATCTCTAATTTATTTAATTCTCATATCACATCATTTTATAAATTATACAAGAACCTTGAGAATACCTTGTAAGTCAATCGACATATTCTTAAAAGAAATGATTTTTGGGGAAAATTAGAAAGTGTATATTATGGGATAAAGTATATTAATTTATTTGAAATTTTATCTTAATGGATTGAATCTCCTTTTATAATTTGATGAATTTGTTTCCAACAGTGGCCCACAACAATGAACATTACTGATGTATGTATTATTATTGGTTTATTTGGCCACCATCTATTATTCATTCTATTTGTATCCAAAAATTTTAAAGCATTATACTATATTAGCAAAAAAGGTTATACATTCGCCTCTCAAAAAATTAATCAATAGTCTGAATAATTTTTTAGGATATGTTGGAATTATTTTATTTTGACATTATAATCATGAATACATAGATTTGTGTTATATAGGGATTCATTGTCGAAGGGTTATTATTGGGTGCATGTGTATAATGATAATTATATATATATGGATAACATTAGTTAATGACTCATAAAAAATATATCCAACTCATGATCATGAGATGGTAAAAATATTCACTGAATTGATTGAATAAAGTCACTATTTGTGTGGTAAAATGTATGAGATGCACATCGATTATAAGAGTCTGAAATACATCTTTTTAATTTAATTGAATCTACATGAAGGAAATATAATGTATTGAGATACTCAAGGAATTGAATTATTAATACACGATAACCTAAGCAATGAAAACAAGGTAATGAATTATTTGAGTAGTATATGTCATGTATTTTGGACAAAAATGAGGATCAATAGTGATCTAATATTATTGTATTTATTAATTAAGGTATTTTTAATAAACAACGATAGAGATACATCAATAAATTTTCAAATGATTTTCCAAGAAATCATTGGCCCAAAAAATAAAAAAATTTCAACTTGATGATTTGTATTTTTATAAGAAAATTAATGCTTAGAATAATATATCACTAGAACAAATCATTTGTTGAGATGGAATTATAATATTTGGAATAATACTTTTTGTTCCTTTTACAAATAATCAAAATAGAAAAATGTTAGATGATGAAAATGTCTTGAATTTATCTGTCTATCATATAAGAACGATGATATATAGAAATTTATGTACCAATTATGTTGGGATAATATGACAATGTATATTGTTCGTTATGTACCAAGAATTTTATTATCAAAATATAAATGTTGAGAGATTGTATCCCAGAGGTTTAATTAAACATATACCTTTTACAATGTTAATATGTAATATGATTACTATTGATATTGTCAATAGATTACCACATACATCTCAAATGATTGATGAAATTCAGGTAATTATTGATCACCTTACCGAATGTGCATTAATTTTTCTCTATAATAGCATATTTTCATCATTATTCCGAGAAATTTATCTATATAAATGAATTTTTTTAGATTCATGGGACACAAAATTTAATGGTGTATGACCATGATATAAAATATATACATAAATTTTGTAAAAGCCTGTAGAAGAATCTTATTGTCAATATTTTTTTGAGTGCTCCGTCTAATCATCAAATCTATTAATAGTAATAAATAAGTATTAAAATAGTAGAATACATGTTTAGGTTATTCTCAATTAACATTCATGTATTGAGGTATCATTTTTCCAATGGATGTGTTATCATATAACAATTGATTCAATTTAAATATATGAGTATCTCTACATGATTAATTATATGGAAATAAATTTTATAATCTATTAATTTTGGATGAAGATATTGAAATGGAGATTTTAGTTCATGATATAGTGGATGAGACAGAGGAATAGTTAAATAGTAGTCAAAACTATATAAATTAAATTCAATGTATAAAAAAATTACTTCTAATTGGATGAATGTTTTCTAATTTAATTAGGTAGATCACATGTTAATAAAAAACTCCATGGAAGGGTATTATAAAGAACATTAAGAGAAGAAAATTGTTCCAAATGTATATTGATACATTATAAATCCTTGAATAAATTTGTGATATGTCATACAATTTAGAATTTCTATAAAATCTCGCTAACGTACATGATTTTTTCCATATAAGTATATGATAAAAATAATACATGTTCTAAAATATGAATAAATATAATAGAAACATGATCTATCTTACTATGAAGACAATATAATGGTTCTATAATCTTGATAAAATTAGGGGAAGAGGCAGATGACATGACTGGTATATGTATTTTAAAAACATCATAAAATAATAGAGATGATGTGGCAACATGAAGAAGATATGATGAAGATTTTACCAAATCAATTCACTTAGTGAATTTCTAAAAATTACATGGTTGAAATTATATGAAGAGGGAATGAATTTATCCTAAATAGTATCTATAGTATATTTTAATTTATATAAATCAACTCCCTTTGATAGCTTATAGTAAATTTACCACCAAGACTAAATGAATTATAATATTGTAAAATACTATAACATAGTCCTTATATTGGTGGTTATAGATAGGAATGAATAATTAAGAGAATTATCTTGTTTACACATGTATTAAATAAATTCTTTAGTTATTAATTATTATAAAATTTAAATAAAAACTATAATTTTAAAATAAATTTACCTAAAAATATGGTTTTATATGAGAAATTATTTTTTAGATTAATAAATTAAAATAATTGAGATTAAATTTATATTTATATCATACATTCAGTGGAAATGTTTATCATTTGTTTATTATATTTTCAATGTAATGGATAAGAATAAATCCATTTTTATAATTAAAATATTATGTTTTTAAGATGGTTCCATCACATTTTGTTGAATTATTTTGAAATTAATGTTTTAAATATATATTTTTTTAAATAAAAAATATTCATTAAATACTATTTTCATAATTATCATATTTTTTTATTACTATATTTTTAGAATTGTTATTTTTTCAATGAATAGTAAAACATATTGATTTTTAATGAAAAAATTATTTTCATTTAAATAATTTTTCATTTTCATATTTTATTATTATTTAAAAAACATAAACTAAATTATTTATATTTTATTATAATTAATAAATTTAATTTCATTTTAATCAACATTATGTAATATATTATATGAATACAAATTATTCATAATGGGATTTTTTATTCCGAAAAAAAATTTTCATCACACATACAATGTTTATTTTAAATTAAATTATTCCACTAATGTGAATTGAATTATATTATATATTTATTTATTTTAATAATCATAATTAATATTACTTAATATGGTAAAATCAATTTTTATCTCTTATTTTGTGTAATAACAAGAAAAAATACTTTCACCATTAATGAGAAATCAGGTTAAAGGGACTGGTGAAACGAAAATATTTTGGAATTATTTCAAATATAACATATAAAAATTTTCTTTTATAGAAATATTTCAACCCTATATTTTACATCCCTCTATTATATTTCAATTTAGATGTATTTTTCTCTAGAATAACTATATTTTTAATTTTCATATAGTAAATTACCAATAAGGTGTCCTCACACCTTTATAAAAGGACACCCCTATCAAATCTAATCCACACATCGATATAACTTATTATATTTTAGCATCCCCCATCACATTCACACATCCTTATCTATGTCATATTCTCCCTTTATTTTTCATATAACCACCCTATGAATGCATTAGGTGTACACATTAATTCGATCTATGAAAAATATGTATTTTTCATAACCATGCATCTTCATAATGTTTCTTCATATAACCTTTAAAATATTATAAAAATTATATATAATATTAAAAAAATAAAAATATAAAAAAATATATGTTATTTTGGTAATGGAATGACCACTATCTATCCCCTCATCCATCTAATGGGAAATAAAACTATCGATCATTTATAAGGAGGACTACCCCCTCCCAAACAGAACTAACATGTTTCCCAATAGTGCCTCTGATGAATGGATTTAATTTTGGTATTAATGTATAAATATTATATTTATGAAATAAATATACATATGGATTTTTAGTATGAAATCTACATTATTAGATTCTAATTCATTTGAGATGATAATATTACCCCCACGTGCGTGTAGAATACCACCTCCTTGATGTGATGTGAAATAGTTTTTATTTTATATTAACTTGGATGGTAAGAATAATAGTATTAATTATTATACATTACATATTATATAAAAATATATTATTAATAGACCACTAATATTTAATTTTCTTTCATTCGTAAAATCAAATTATTGGAATCATTTAGGCATGCTTGCGTCCTAAGGTCTAAAAAACAGTGTCATTAATATTTATGTGTATAAATTTTTTTCATGACTATAATTATGTTGATATTAAATATATATGATATTAATATAATTATTATAAGTAATAAAAAAAATTACCATGATCAATGAACAAGGGCGTAATCCGATGTTGGAAAACTTAAATGAATAATGATACTATTATAGATGTAAATATAGATTTTAATAACGGATTTTGTTACCAAAAGATGATAAAATTTCTTGTGTATTTCATATATGGTATAATATATATTATTATAAAAATGTAATATATTTAAAATAAATATATTATTATAATTTTCAAGTTTCAATCAAAAATGTGGAAAACCAGACCTGAGATGCATGATTTTGATCAATATTTAATTCTACGGGACAAAAGCAACATTCCCCACTAGTTTCATTTTTTATTATAAACATCTCATGATTAATTTGTTTATAACTATACTAAAAATTATGTTATTTAATAATTTTTCATTTTTTATTTCTTTTATGGGAATTCTAATTCAAAAGTTTCTGTGTCGGTAACAGTTTGTTTCCCAAGATCATCACCATTTAGAATTATTTGTGTTAATGTCTATTATAGAAGAATTAGTTTTTATTTCAATATAAAAAACAATATATTTTATTTTATTCTATTATTTATATAAATTATATTTATTAAATTATCTTAGACTATTCATCTACTTATGAAACCCAACCCATGATTTTTTAGGAAAACCTACTTTATACGCCCAATTGGCACGGAATATTTTTTTACAATTTCAATATATTACACAAATGATTTTAATGAATTTATTTCTTTCTATTATATGATTTATTAAATTCATATTTTCATATTTATAATTTTTAAATAATCATTTGTGATTAATCTTCCTATCATTATCTGAATCATTAAAATTTAATAACATTATTAAATTGTGAAAGAAATGTTTATTAATTTATAATGAATGGAGAATATTTTTCACAATCAAAAATAATGAATACTTTAAATATTCATTAAAATGTTTCTAATAATGTTTTGGAGGAATGTTATTATACAAATATTCAACAATATTTTTTTTAATTTTATTTTCTATGTGGATTTATATTTTTATCATGAATTTTTAAATTAATTTTTTAAGTTTGTTATTTTAATCAATGACATAAAACATTGTTTTAACTATTATCACCAAGATATATGATTTAATGACACCATAATAAGTATTCTCATGAATTTTATATCATCTGTTTGACTGGGGATGTAATAATTTGATACTATAAACTATATATATTTAGATGGTTTATAATTATGTTTATTGATATGGGAAATTATTTACGCTTTTAATGATAGTATTTAAATATGAATTATGACATTGATTATATTTCACCACATTCACATGATGAATATATTTTAATTAGTATGGGATTTTATTGGACGTCTACTTCCACTCATTGAATTGTAAGGCCACTTGTGATATACTAGTATGATTATTTGGACAAGGAATTAATTTTTTTTTAATATATGGATGGGAAGAAGGCCATGTAGTTAAATTTATTATGTTTGAAATTATTAATTTAAACATTACGATATTATTTATTGATATCCATGGGAATTTTTGGTTATTTTTAATAAAAATTTATATGTTTATAGTTATTTGGATTATTTATAAGAAAATATTTCATCATCATTTATAAAATTCTTATTAATATTCATGTACATGATATTGATTAAATTGAATGAGTTTTAAATAATTTAACATAAAATATTGGTTATGGCTGATCTATTCATTATAAATTATGAAATATGCATTATATTAATGGGAATATGAGATTACTCCTTTATTTTAAATGAATTTCCTAGAACTCACGGAAGTGTATAATTACTTATCTATAGAGATATTATAAAGGGAAAATTTTGTTTTCCTAAATAAAAAAACAATGTTGAATTATTTGGATTTCAGTTTTAATAATATATTGATGTATTTATGTAGTTTTATAATACTAATAATAAATTCTTTGAATTATTATGTGATTCATAATAACTTGTGACAATATAATAGTGTAAGCACTAAATCTATTCTAGTAGGGGCTTGGTCTTTACATTTTAAATTTACAAAAAATTTGAAAAATAATCCTCCAACATTTTATGACTGGTAAACATTTTTAATTTTATAAAAAAATTAATGTAATATATATTTAACCTAAATAGAATTTTCAACAATCTTGAAAATTCAATTATTTGATTATTCATATTCTTGTTTCCATTATTCGTTGCAATGAAGATGTTTTTAAAAAAATTTGGTAATCCAATGTCAATAAAATTAAATTTCGAAACGAGAATTGTTTTTCCTCATGATAATTTCTATATTTTTTATTGCTATTTCTATTTATCAATATTGAAAACCCATTAATTTATGAATGTTCCAATAAGGAAATGATGTGATGGTGCAATTATTTTTTATCTATTGATGGATCAAAATTACTTTTATTAGAAGTAATATAACCTTTTAATATGATAGTGTTTCATTAAAAATGTTTTCATTGATTATATATTGAATTATTTTTCTACCCATTTATTTAATGAATGTATAAGACATTATAAGTGACGATAGGGGTTTAATACTACATGTTGATACAATTCATGGTTTCATGAGACAAAATAGTTTTGGTATTTGGTTGAGGATTTTAGTATTTATATATGAATTCAAGGAATAAGGCCTTGATGGTTCGTATATGATGTTATGAAATATGCATTCGATCATTAAGAGATTATTTTTTGATTTCCATTTGATTAATTAGAGAGTTATAATATTGATAAATATCTTCTAACCTCATGTGATTAGTATTATGGTATTAGTTGATATTAATTAAATCCTGAAAATTTTTCATTATGACCATGTTCTTAATCAAATTTGATTTTTTTAGTTTTTTATCCTCGAGTATTATTTATTCATTTTTCCTCATAAATAATAATATAGTATGTGACATGTATTGATCATTTTAAATCACACCTGGGTATTTCCATTATATATGATATGAATAAATAATCTTCAAAAAAGTTCAAAAATACAGAATTTTTAGTTTTACTATAGTATACTAGTATAAGTTAAAATATGTTGTCATATTCATAAATGTATGTGTTTTGCCATAACTACTAAACGATTATTTCTATTGAGATTTAATCACTAGCATCCTATTATAAAGTAAGTAAATTATGGTTTATTAGATATTGGGACTAGGTATTTATAGTTAGTATCAGAGAATGTTTAGAATAAACTATGAGAAACAAAATTTGGAAAATATTTATTAGTGAACAATACACTATCCCTAACATAGTGGATAAGTATATTTATATGATAAAATCAAAAAATTTATTTTATGGTAGAGATACTGTGGGTATCTATTTAATTAAAACTTGATCGAGATACTACATTGGGATATTGTTATATCAAAATTTTACAAATGGGTAATAACTATAAGAAGGGTATATTGGGATTTTTTCAACCATAAACTATTATAGTTTAATAATCCTTACTACACCCCTTATTACAACTCCTAGTGAATATGTTTTTGAAATTAAAATATTCTATATCATCCATCGTGAGATATTTGAAAAATTTAAGACCATTAGTGACCTAGTGTCACCTACAGTGTCATAGGCTACAAATAAAGTGTCATGACTTGAAAATATAGTAAATTATTATTATATAATTATTTTAATTGATCCCAAAAACATTATTTTCAATTGTAGTTAATTTTTTTTTCACTATGAGTAATGTGGTCAATACTGAATGTCATGTAAAAAATATTGATTTAGTGATGGAAAATGGGATGATGACTGGGAAGATATATATTATGATTATACATAATTAATTAAAATAATTAATGATTAAAACATTATAAATTAACAAATTTTTAGCACACATTATAATATAAGGATGTATACTACTAATATAACGGGTGACGAAGACCGTGAATTAATTAAGGCTCATTTTGGATCTTGGTATAAATTTTTAATGAAGCTCCAATGAAAAAATTTCAATGTTTTATGAATATTATTTATGATTGGAAAAAAATGGAATAGATAAAAATTTATGTGGAAATGAAATTAATTTGATGTAGAGAAATAAATTTCATCTTTGAAATTCAATTATACATGATTTTCATAAATATGAGAAACTATGAAATTATTTTAGTTAATTACCTCTTCGAACGATTAAATCCTTGAAAATGGATGAACATATATAATACTGATTTTTTGATAAATAGGGATTAGGAATTTATGAATTGGGATTCAAGATCATTATTTTAAATATTTTTTTAGCAATCATAAAAATATAAGGATTGTTATAATTTAAGAAAGATAAGTGTCTTCATGTAATATTTTCATTATTGTTATTTATATGATCTTATGGATTATAATTTTATGGATGATCATCTGATCAATGTCTTAAATATCAATTCTATGTTTTATGTGGATATTTTTTTATCAAGAGTAAGTATATTTTTAGATATTTTTAATTCTATACAACCCATTGGTTTTGAAAATGTTTTTTTTAAAATTTTATTTAAGGAAGAACTCATCTACATATTGGAAATATATGTTTAATGGTTTTGGTAACCCTTAATGCCTTTATAATATTTGAAGTTATGAAAAAACAATTTTACCACCATGTGGGTATGTTTTAAGAATTATATTAATATTTTTTTTGGAAAATGATAACTCATATGTTATGTGACAACCCATACATTACCACAATGCCATTGAGCATAAACCCACAATCGATGAGATATAAGGTTGCAACACCTACCACTAGCATATGTGATTTATTTTCTTAACCAATATAGGTATCCAATAAATAGTATGATGGATAATTATTAATTATTAAGTTTAAATTATATTATATTATCATATTTTTTATGGGATAAATTATATTTTTAGAGACAATTTATTGTGTTGATATATAAATTTATATACACATTTATTAATGTAATGGACTATTTTATAAAACATTGTTACATACATCATGGTGAAATATGAATATCTTTTGGTAACCTTTGAGGTTAAAAAATTATTTAATTATGATGTTATTGATGTTATTTGGAAGGTAATGAAATTTATTTTTAAATGATATATATCAAATCTTTAGTTATATTGATGAGTTTTAAAGAGTAATGACTTATTTATTCATTTGATGGTATATTCATGTAATTTATTGTATTCAATTGTGTGAACTATTTTGGGTTTTTAAAATTATAAAGGAATATATTATAATTCATATATGGAACATCTGATTCATTAAATATAAAATTTAGTGATTTAGACATAAAATATTCATATTGGATATTCATTTATTATATTAAGGTATGGGGTTGAAATTGATCTGTAAAGAACCAAATGATAAAATTATTCAAATGAAATAAATAAATATCATATATTTATTTTTTCTAATGTACTTTATCATCTCAATAAAATAATCCCCCATAATTCTCAAAAGGATATTGAAATAAAAAAGCCATAGATTTACATTAATTTTTACTGAATCAATATCCATTACACCTATCATAGATGTATGTAATTATTGGTGATAAATTTATCATGACCATGTAATTTATCACTATTTATTAGTACATGGATGTCCATTTTATTCTCCATTTCCATATTTTAAATCCTATTTATGTTCTTTTATTTGGGAGTATTGTTTATGTTATTCCAGATTACCTATCTTTTTGCCTTTTCCTAATATTTAGCAGAAATTTTAATAACCCTTCAATGATAATTGTTTTATTTAATGGAATTTTTAAATTCACATCCATTAATTTCTAATGAAGAAATATAATTGATTGGATTTAATTCATTTTTGGTCGGCAGAATGTTAATCCCTGAACCTAATAAATTATAACTCCAGATTTAAAAGAATATTTGACACAAAAAATTGAGATTGAATGACCAAGGAAATATAATATTTGAATGTGACCATTATAACATTGAAAATGAATAATTAAATATGTATAGGATTGACTAAATTATGAAATATAAATAAATATCCTAATAAATACAATTTTATTGATAAATTAATTTAAAATTATCAATATATATTTTAGTATTGTAATTTTTATTCAATAAAGGATTTTCATAAAAATTTCTACTTGTTTATTTCTATGAAAAAATATTATAAATAATTAATGGAAAATTTTTAAATTATAATACATAAAATTTTTATTATTTTTGAATCCCCTGTAGAAATAATCATAGAAAAAAATATAATTTTTCGAAAATAATATTTTTTCAATAAATTGTTTAAATAATGACTTGAATTGAAGTATTTATTTAAATTTATATAATTAAAAATATATATTTTTATTTAAAAATAATTTTATACTAAAATTAGTTAAATTTTATTATGTAATATAAAAATTATGACTTCGAAATAATATTTTTGTTGAATATTGATATAAAAATTATTTTCACAAATGAAATCATTTTCATTAGAGAAAATTATTTCCCCAAAACATTAGTGTTTATTGTTATATTAATTTTTCCGTTTTCTATAAATTTATTTTAATAAAATATATTCTATTTATCAAATTGGAATAATAAATTTGACAACATATGGTAAACATAATTTTTTTCATATTTATTGTTTAAAATATTAATAATATTTTGTTATAGTTGTCGTTAAAAAGAGTTTACCTATGTTGAAAATAAAATATATTTGTTAGAATGAGAATAAAAATGATGTATAATTTCTATAAGATAGAAATATTTCAACCTTATCTCATATAATTTTTAGTAATTGTATATATTAACTCATATGGTCTGTAGAAAAGATCGATATATTTATTCTGTTAAAATATTATAAGTGTGTCCTCTATCTCACTTATAAAAGAACACCACATCATCTATCTTATCCACAAATAAAGATCCCACATGATCCTAAATACATCCCCATTATGTTGATTCCCCAGATTGAACATAAAACTATTCTACGAAGTCATTATATATAATCATAAATTATTTTCTGATGAAGAGAAATCGTTCTTAACAAAGTGTTTTCATTGTATTTTATCCTAAAATTATTTACAATATTTTAAAATAATTAAAATATAATAATAAAACTAAATCTTTTATTCGTATAATATTTTATATTGATTTGATAACTTATATTAATCTCATATTCCATGTAATGTGAAATGAAACTTTCAATCATGTGTATGGGGCACTACCACCTCATGAACGAGTGTAATTAATTTTCCATCACCAGCTCTCAAGGATGGTTATGGTGAATGATTATATATATATATATATATATATAATTAGATATATATTTTTCAATATGGAAAATTATATATAATTTTCTTTCTAACCATTCCTCTAACTAAGAAACAAAAAACACCATTCAGGGATAAATGTGGACAACTACCTCCATGAATTAATTTGTATATTTTTATCCAAAAATAATATTTTTAATGTATATATATTTATATTTAAGGAAATAAAAAGTTATATAAGATATTATGATCTTAAATTGAGGATAAAACATATTTCTATTCATTCCATAATTACTATTAAAAAATGAAAATGTCAGTCATGTGTACATGTGACTTATAATCTCGATGATTTTAATATAGTAAATCTTTCCTGAAAATATATAATAGTATTAATAAAATTATATTTTTTTCATAAATATGATAATTTTTTCATGATATTTATTCTAGAGATGATGAAATAATTGCCTCATTGGTTATATTCATCCACGTTATTCATTATTTACATTTGTATAGATTATCATCTAAATGATTGATGTAAACATAATTTATTAACAAAATATAAAAAACAAGTTAATAAATAAAACTAATGAAATAATGAAATTAAAATTGGTTCTCAAAAATGTAAATTATAATAACGATCTTATTATTCACTAATATAAAGATTTTATGATACCTGTCTGAACTAGGGTAAGGGATTTCATCTCAATTTTCCTTCATTGTAGATTACATTATTTTTATTCACCTAATTTATATTATATTCACTGTATAATTCCCATTTTACATTTTATATATTGAAACCAACAAAATTCTGTTATTTAATGTTTCAAATAAATATCTTTAATCCAAATTTTTTATTTTAGTATTTTTTAATTTTGTAAGTGTTTCATAACTATATTTTCATTCACTGGGTAATACACATATTCATTAACAAAATTAGGTAAGGATTATTTTACAAAAATAAATTATATTATTTATGTATTTCTTCAAATTATTTTTTATTTTATTTCCTTCACACATTATCATTTTATTTATAAATTATCACATCAATGTCATGATCATTATATGGGTTCATCTTCTCAAATTCTCTTATTTAGAAAATATTCCATGTAATACATCTATATTTATTTATGATTGGTTTCAAATTTCAATTTGATAAGTTATATAATGAATTTTTTAAAGATATTTTTTTCAGTTTTCAATTAAATATAATTTATTTATTTAGGGCAATGGTTCAAATGTTACCATATAGGTAATAGTTTATTTTACAATCTCTAGATTATTCATCATTGATTTGTATTAAATCTATATTCGGATAATTATATGATATTTATTACATAATAATAATATATTATATTAAATAAATTTATATTTTTTAATTTCATTGTTTCCATTTCATTTTTAACTTTAATTTACACAAAATATCAAAAAAAAAAATTCATGAAAAATAGATTTTATTTCCTCATTGTTAGGAATGTTTCCTTCCATGTCCATGAATTCAGTAAATATTTTTGATAATTTTTTTAATATTATAAAATGAAAAATCAAATATTATTTAGTCCAATTTGACGACTTGATATTTTTAAAAGGAGTATTATTTTCATCTTGTAAATGTGTTCACAACGAAATATTCCTAATCAAATTTGAGTGTAATGTTAGTTTTCAAGAACGTAACATGAACATAATGTCTAGTCATCATAAACACATAATGATTTGATATTTTCATTAAATATTATTATTATTATTTTCAATGAATCTTTTTCTTATATGTGTCTATTGATTCATATTTCTAAAATACAATATTTCAAAATAAATACACAAATTTAGTTAATAATTTTATTAAAGATGTTTATTAATATTATAATTATTCAATGACTCAAATAAGTATTTTACATGTTTTCCATGAGTGAAACATTGTAATTATATCACCCTTATTCATTCGTTAGATGGTTTATGATCGGTTTTATAAGTTTATTCATTACGAATCCATTTTCTTGTTTTTCAATGTAAATGTTTATGTTTATTGGGTATTGAATGGTTATTATCACCATTTATCTCGAGAATATATTAGAAATTGTACATGATGACCAGAGCCATCTATATCACATTGATTCATTGGTTGATCTAATGATAAAATATAGTTTAGGTTGTTGTCCATAGAATTTATTGTTTATGTATGAGTTATTGGTCCTAAACTGTTATTGTTAGTATATAATCACTAGAATTATGCAATAAAATTAGATGATATTTTCATTTATTTGTATATGATTATATGAATTGTTATGACATATAAGGATATATTTCAATCTCGTGTTATTATTTATATTGAATTATGTGACCATTATTTATTCCTAATATATTATTATTCATTATCAATTTTTTTTAAATAGAATGTTTTTTAGTTATTTATGTCTTCATATTGATTATTCCATATTAACACATGATATAATACATTATATGTAACCCTTATACATAATTCAATATCTCATATAAATTGTCCTCCATTCCTGAGTACTAGATGATAGAATCACTGGTTATTTTCAAGGATACAAAATATTTACTATAAATATATTTTTTCTGAATGTTGATAAATGAAATGATTAATTAAATTATGTATCTAGTTTACCATGACTAATAATCTATTTGTTCCTTTGGTATGTGATAAATTGTATATTATGCCAATTTATGAAACCAAATACTCCAGTATTGTGTGGTTGGGGTGTTTACATTTGTCACCATTATCATATTTCTATATTTTCTAACTCTTTTTAACATTCCCAAAACAGAGTCAAGATGAAATTTAAAGTAAAAAATCATTCTATACCACTTTGTAACACCCCCACTGAAATCACCAAGTTTGTGCCATAGTGAAACATGGCCTCTTGAAGACCCCTTATTACACAAGAAGAGTCCAAATAGTAGGTATGGTTTGAATATCATTAATGTGGAAAATATATAATTGGTATCAAAATTCAAAATCATAATAAAATTAAAAAAATATTAAATCATAAAATAAAAAAAGAACCAAATAGTAATATAACAATAATATAACTATTGTAATGTAATTATCTATATAAAAACAATTTTGATTTTAAAATCGGTGTTCATATAATAATATTAATAAAAAAATAGAACCATGGAGAATAATAAATTCTGTATGAGTGCCACCATTATACACTAATCTATATGTCCTCACCCATGTATCATGTGGTTCATTCCCTTTCCAGTATCCCAAATGAGATTTATAACTAATCCTAAAAATCCACGTATAGGGAGAGAGTATAACCCCATATGGATATAATCAGTTAATCGATAACAATACAAAATGCTGATACATGTTTTTTTACTTAATAATTGGTAAATGTAAAAAAATAGAAAAAAATTGTTTTTTAAGAGGTCAATCAATAACTATGATTCCATGAACACTAATTATACTTATATGGAAAATGTGTCATATTAAAATCATAATATAAGGGTAGAACACATGGATTCCACATATATATCTTAATATCCACAATTATAAAAGACATTGTTTAGGAAAAAATGTATTCATTGACCATCTCAATCTATGTCCACGCCCCAAGATCATTTTACATGTCCTCTACCTTGGGTCTGTCACAAGGCCATTTAACCACTCATTTTCCTCGTTAAAGTACTAAATTCTAGTGTACACATACTATATATTAGGTTAGTTCACAATGTCTTCATAATAAGTAGTAGTGTCTCATTCCATTGTCATTATTATCGCATGACACACAATCTACCCCATATAGCGTTTATCATTCCATGACATTCCCCTAAACATTTTCCAGTAGAAAAAAACCACCAAATTACACACATAATTCAAATTAGGGAACAAAAAATATAATAATAAAACATCAAATCATGTATTAATATATATATCAATACCCACACACAGACATGTGATAAAAAAAATTACTCTCATTGGCTACCCATTGACACATATGTGATCAACATAAAAACTATGCCTCAGGGGAATAACATAGATACATATGTGTTAACACCCAACAATGTGTCTTAATACACACAAGAATATACAATCATATCATTACAACAATAATAAAAAATTTCCCTATATGGTATAGAGTATTCTTTCATGAATTTTGTGACATCAACATCATGATTTTCACATTATTGATTCCCAAATATCTCCCACAAACCCTTAATAAACAACCCATTAGCCAAGGGTCCCTAGAAAAAAAATTTATACACAATTATTAGGTTTCTATAATGAATATAGAGAATAAAATCATTACAATGGGGTAAAACCACTTCAATATTCTGGAATAAATCGTCTATCAATGGAGAATCATGGTCTAGTCAGTGAAGAGGACTTCTAAATCCACGAATAGTGACCATTGAAGAGGTTATGAGATCCCCATGAGACTAAATCCATAAGAAATATCCCATGATAGAAGTTATCACCCAAGTTAACTTGTTATAGGATTAATATTATCTAATTATCACATTATGTTTACTAGGTAATATATGGATCTGATGAACACAGAATACAATTTATTAAAATATATTAATCAATGTGAGAAATGATAATTACGACATCATGCACTAACCCATTAAGATCACCCAAAAATACACATTTGGATATAAAAAACATAATTTTTTACATCCCTTTAGTCCATTTTATGTACCAAAATATTCATAAATGTTGATTTGTGATTCCTAGTATTTTCATCGTGGTTTCAAACACACTAGCCTAGGTAACTCGAGAATGACATTAACCATTACTTTGTGTGTAGAACATGAAATTTTTGGGCTCACAATACCCTCACACCCCACATGGTGACACAACCATTCCTTTGGTCACAAGAGGAATCATAGTTCTATGTTCCTAGGAAAACATCCAACCAAGTGAATTCTGATTATATCATTTAACATAGATGATTTCTAGGATGAAAAAGTCTTACACTGCATCATTTTTTTTACCATAGTGTATCCATAGAAGAAAAAAATTTAAATTATCCTCAATAAACGTTGAATACATTTAAATTCATAACTAAACACCCATGATTATCAAAATTACATTTTTAAAAATTAAAGATCTCATATTGCTCATCACAAAATAATGAATTCATAAAATATATTACTGGGGTATAAATAATAGAAACACATAGTTTATTGAATCCATTCATGAATTGGACTTGAAAAAATAACAACATATATTTTTTGAATATTTTGGGTTGTAATGAAAATGTACAATATTTATATTCTTCTAAACATGACCCAATATATGATCAGTGCTTAATTAATGAATAACCAGATAAAATTAATTTATATATTTTCTATGGTCCTACTAAGAAAAATGTTTTTATTGGAAAATATTTTAAATTACATTAGAAGGATGGTATCTGTAATTTATTTGATGATATTAATGTTTAATGTTCATAATTTCATGAACTTTAAAAATTAAATATTTTGGCTATAGGGGATGACTCTGTTAAAAAAGTATTACTAAATGTAAAAAAAACCCTGGTTATAAGTTAAACTCGATGTTGTGGCACTTTTTGTTAGTATCATTTGAGATATATTCTTAAAATGAAAAAAGATAATAATTTTATACTTATATATGTTATACATGTAATCAATTGAGAGATTGTTGGTAAATTTGGTTTTAAAAAATGTATAAAATCCATGGAATCTAAAATGGGATCATTGACAAAAAAAATGTTTTGTTTATGGTGGATTCTTCTAAAGGGTACCATATATTGAGTGTCTATTTTCTACTAGAAAATTAAAAAATATTATAGAGTGTATACCAATAATTCAATTCTCAGAGAAAATGCATGAGTTCAAATTCTGGTATTTACTATTTTAATCCATTTTCACCATGTATGATGAAAAATAAAATTAAAATATTTCATTCCAACAAAAATATTTTTTATTATGAGAAATATCAGTAGGATTTAAAAAAAAACTTTCTACTACAAAAATATAGATGAGAAAATTAATAAGATATATCCAAAAAGTTTGGAACTTCTAAATTATATTATTCATGTGATCATGGGTCAATAGAATATCTAGAGATTGAAGCATGAATCTAGGAGTTGGAATGTATTACTTGATATTGTAATTAAATTGTATGGTTTCATCATCTACATATATAATTCAAGTTTATATAAGTAGATTAGTGGGGAATGATAGTATTTATTAAAATTACTGTATATGAAAATCCCCTTGTCATAAATGAAATAAAATCATTACACACTATAAATATGTGGTTAAAAAGTATTCATTATAAATTAAATGGTAATGGAATCTCACAATTTACATGAAACGACTGCATAATGTTCATAAAATATTTCACATAAAATAAGCCAGAAAATATAAATTATTTTATATGAAGGGTACGTGAAAAAACAATGTATATTAAAAGAAATATGGAATTATAATATCCCTTAAATGTAGGAATGATTGTTTTCCATAATCAATGATCCTCAAGGATAATTCTTTTATCATTATATGTTATAGTTATGATTTGAAAATTATTTTAATTAATACAAATAATGTTATAAGAAATATGATGAGTTGATTGACGAGTCAACGTGACATGTCTTATTACATTGAAAAACCACGAAATTATATCCCATAAAATATCAAACAGACATTAATATACATCAGGAATATTATTAATATCAATCTTCATTAAGTTTGGTTGGTAAGATAACTAGAAATATAACCTTCATAATTTATAACATTCATTATGAAATAGATGATTATTTACTTGTCATGGGGTGATCAGTAATATTTCAATTCATTAAAAATGTTCTTAACCTACCATGATGAGAATTATTCATCTAATTTAATGAGATAATTAATTTATAACATTGATTTAATTGTAAATTGGAAATGAACATTAATTGTTATTTATGTAAAATATTTGGTACTTATATACATCGATGAATGACGATTGAAGATATCATATACTAGATGAATGGAATATGGTGTGTTCATTGACCATTTCAACCTATTTTTTATATTCAATACTGGATTAGATGGGGTTTACTAGATTGAAAACATTCATGTATAGTGGTCACTTAAGGAAATTAAAAATGGATTATATAGTAATACATATGATATGTTTGAGACATAATTTGGTGGAAATTTTCTTATAGAAATATTAATATTTATTATTTAAATCATATAAGACCCCTATGTAGATTGAGTAGCCCTGATTATTCACATACTGAAACAATTTTATTGCATTTATGAGATCAATATTTCATTTTTTTTAAATATCATTTTTTCGACAAGGTTACATAGTTAGGAAATATAATAAAAATTAAATTTTTGGAAATTTTTTTGTTTTAATGTGAATGGATTTTGATAAATTATATTAAGATTGTTTCGATGGATTAAAAAAATAGTAGTATAGTCATTCAAAATGATATTATTGGATTTCATTGAATATAGAGTATTATGGTAAATTTATTAAAATAAGTTATTTTTTAGATTATGATTTCACTTATGTTGCATGAATATATACATGATATGCATATAAAGTCATAAAATATAAAAACATCGTATAATAAATAGGACACCACTATGTTCTTATATAAAAGAATATGAAATATATGTAATAGTTATTGTTAGTCAATTATGACTACCAAGACATTAAATATGGTTTCATTGATTTCAAACAACATATATAGATTAATTATGTCTACACATTAATTATATTTATAATTTAACAGTTATGAATTTTATATATCTACAGAGATATAACACATGGATTCCATGATACTATCTCCAATACCATGACAAAATAATTCTATTAATAAATGACTAGATTCTATAATAGGGTTAATAAAAATCATATTGTGTACTACCTTGATTAGCATATGTTGAATCTATGACTCTTCAATTACATGGCTCCCCCTGTCTTTATTTGGTATGTGATAGTAATTATGAGAGTTTTTTAAATCCTTCCTTTCTAAATGAATATCTAATAGATTTTTTAAATAATTAGAGGTGGGATTCATTTGGTTACATATATAATGATCAATATATATAGTTATATATATATATAGATCATATGACAGTTGAGTAATGATTTCATTAATTTGTAAGTTGTATGTGTGTTCATTTGGTTGATAAAAGATCAGTAAGAATATCAGTTTCCAATGTTTCTTTTTCATTTAATGAAAATCCTACATCCCACTACTATTGTTAAGGATATAGTATTAATGTATATATTTATATATTATTTTTTGTAAATAATTTTAACATGAATAATATATTTTGGTGAGTCATTGGAGATTCATTTTAGGATAGAATTGTTGTCTATAAAAATAGTTTTTGGTCATCAATTTTTGTGGGACCTTTTTAAAACTTAAGTAATGTTATGTTAATATCCTTTTGGTTGGACATAGGTTCTTGATTCTAGGCTCTATCTATGAGTCACAAGTAGGATATTTAAAAAAAATTAAATGGAAAGTATATGTGCAGTGGGATGTATTCTTAATGATAGATATAATGTAATGAATGGATTGTTTTATATATCATGGTATTAAAGAAATAATTTATCTAATTTTTACTAATTTGAATTGAAAATTCCATGAAAAAACCATATACATAAATTAAAAAATGTCTAATAAATATAGTGATCTTGTTTTAAAATATTCTTCATGAGATGAAAATCCCCCGTGTACATGATGGGTTGTAGTATATATGTTTCTAGTAGGATACATGAGAATAAATGGTTGGTATTCGTATGAAGGTAAAACTATTCCCCATAATTAGGATAAATGAAAAAACGTGGATAATAAATATATAATATGGAGTTACTAATTACCCGTTTTATCATACATATAAATTTTATTAAATGTTTTTAGAACCTTGTATATATTATTGATTTTTTACTACTAGAGAATTTTGAGAAGGTAGGGTTCAAAAATTGCTAAAACATGATCCGTGTAGAAACATTTCTATTAGGGATAGATATCATTGGGTACCCAAAGACATTTAAAATTGTAATTATTTTAGTATATATTGTATTTGGAATTCTCAAGTGGGATTATTACCACCATGAGGCTTTTTGGGGGGGACCTAGAGGGGTGTCGAGTACTAGGTGCTGGAGGAGTTTGTACCCAATAGAATACTATCTGAAATTTTACAATTCTATTAGAAAATTATTTATATTGTTAGAAAAAAAAATCTTCTTCGTTTTGAAATGAGTTGTGTTTACCCTCCTTTTAAATTATCTTACCCTAGTAATATTTTGGTATTCAAATCATAATATATATGATTCACAAGAATTCTTTTCTGATGGTTTTATAGAGTTAAATATAATATATCACCATTTTTATATTTCCATTACACACTTCTACATTTTAATTATATTTGGGATGACATTATTACCCGTACACTATAACCTATGGAATAAAAACAAGGTAATGAATTATTTGAGTAGTATTTGTCATGTATTAATGTCCTAAACGAGGATCGATAGTGATCTAATATTCATTTATCTAGTAATTATGGTTGTTTTAATTATTAATGATAGAGATACATAAATAAATTTTCAAATGATTTCCAAAAAATCATTTGTTCACAAAATAAAAATTTCCCAAACTGATGATTTGTGATTTTATAAGAAAATTAATGCTTAGAATAATAGATCACTAAAACACATCATTTGGGGATATGGAATTATAATATTTGGAATAATACATTTTTTTCATTCTACACATAATCAAAATATAAAATTGTTAGATAATGAAAATGTATTGAATTATTCTTTATATCATAAAATCATGATGATATATTGAAATTTAAGTAACATATATGTCGGGATAATATTAAGTTTTATATTATTGGTTTTGTATCAATAATTTTCTTATCAAAATATAAAATTTCAGAGGTTTTATCCCGTAGGATTAATTCAACATATACCCTTTATAATGTAAATATGTAATAAGATTATTATAGAAATAGTAAACGGATTACCACATACATCTATAAGGATTGATGAAATATTGGTAATTATTTATCACCTTAATGAATGTACATTATTATTCTCTATTAGATCATATTTCCATCATTATTCCCAGAAATGTATCTATATAAATGAACTTTTATAGATTCATGAGACACAATATTTAATGGTGTATAATAATGACATAAAATATATATTTAAATTTTCTTAAATCCTATAGAGGAATCTTAATGTTGAGATTTGTTTGAGTGCTCCGTCTTATCATCAAATCTATGAATTGTAATAAATAACTATTTAAACAATAGAAAAATTGTTTAGGTCATTATCAATTAACATTCACGTATTGAGGTATCAATTTTTTAATGGATGTCTTCTCCTATAACAATTGACTCAATTTAAATATGTAAATATAAGTACATGAATGATTATATGGAAATAAATTTTATAATATATTAGGTTGGATGAAGATATTGAAATAGAGATTTTAGTTCATGATCTAGTGGATGAGACAGAGGAAAAGGTAAATATTAGTTACAACTATATCAATTAAATTCAATGTATAAAACAAGTTATTGCTAATTGGATGAATGTTTTTTAACTTAATTAGGCAGACCACATGTTAATAAAAACTCCATGGAAGTGTATTATAAGGAAAATTAAGAGAAGTAAATTGTGCCCTAGGTATATTGATACATTATAATTCCTTGAATAAATTTGTGATAAGTCTTACCATTTAGAATTTCCATAAAATTTCGTTAACGTACAAGAATTTTTTCCATATAAGAAAATGATAAAAACCACAAATGTGCTCAAATATGGATAAATATATAAGAAACATTATCAATCTTACTATGAATATAATAGAAATGTTATATAATCTAGATAAAATTAGGGTAATAGTCAGATGGCATGACTGTTATATGTATTTTGAAAACATAATAAAATAACAGAGATGATGCGCAACATGAAGAAGTTATGATGAAGAGCTAACCAAATCTATTCACTCGGTGAATTTATAAAAATTACATTGATGAAATTATTTGAAGAGGGGATGAATATAACCTAAATAGTATTTATAATATATTTTAATTTTAATAATTCAACTCCCTTTTATTGCATATAGTAAATGCACCACCATGACTAAATGAATTATAATATTGGAAAATATTATAATATAGTCTTAAAATTGTTGGTTATAGATTGGAATGAAAAATTAAGAGAATTATCTTTGTTACCCATGTATAAAAAAATTCTGTAGTTAATAATTGATATAAAATTTAAATAAAAAAATTAATTCTAAAATAAATTTACCTAAAAATATGGTTTTATACGGGAAATGAGTTTTTAGTTAAATAAATTAAAATAATCAAGAATATTTATATATATATCCTATATTAAATGAATATTTTTAACATTTTTTTATTATATTTTCAATGTAAGGGTTAAGAATAAATCCATTTTTATGCAAAAATTATTGTTTTTTAAAGATGGTTCCATCACTTTTTGATGAATTATTTTGGAATTATTTTTTAAAAAATATATATTTTTTAAATGAAAAATATTCATTAAATCATATTTTCAAAATTATCATATTGTGTTATTAATATATTTTTTAGAATTATTATTTTTTCAGTGAATGGTAAAAAAATATCGATTTTTAATGAAAAATTATTTTCATTTAAATAATTTTTCAATTTCATTTTTTTATTATTTAAAAACCATAAAATATATTATTTCAATTTAATTTTAATTAAAAAAAATTATTTCGTTTTAGGCTTCATTATGTCATATATTATATGAATACAAATTATTCATAATGGAATTTTTTATTCCAAAAGCAATTTTTCATCACACATACAAATTTTAATTTAAATTAATTTATTCCACTAATTTGAAATGAATTTTGTTACACATATATTTATATGAATAACTATAATTAATATTATTTAATATGGTCAACTCAAATTTTGGAACTAATTTTAAGTAAAAAAAAAAATTAATTTCAGCATTTAATGTTAAATCAGGTCAACGGGATTGGTGAAACGAAAATATTAGGGTATTATTTGAAAATGAAAAGTATAGAATTTTATTTTATAGAAATATTTCAACCATATATTTTAAAAACTTCTATTATATTTCAATTTAGATTCATTTTTCTCTGGAATAACTATATTTTTAATTTTCATATAGTAAATTAACAATAAGGTGTCCTCACACATTTATAAAAGGACACCCCTATCAAATCAAATCCACACATCAATATAACTTATTATATTTTAACATCCCTAATAAAATTCACACATCCCTATCTATGTCATATTCTCTCTTTATTTTTCATATAACCATCATCTGAATGGATTAGGTGAACACAATAATTCTATCTCTGAAAAATATGTATAGTTCATAACCATGCATCATCATAATATTTCATCACATACCCCTTAAAATATTATACGAATTATATATAATATTACAAAAATAAAAATATATATAATTATATGTTATTTGGTAATGGAATAACCACTATCAATCCCCTCATCCATTTAATGGGAAACAAAACTGTTGATCATTTATAAGGGGACTACCCCCACCCAAACTTAACTAACATGTTTCCCATTAGTGCCTCTAATGAATGGATTTAATTTTGGGATTAATGTATAAATATTATATTTTTGAAATAGTTACATATATGTAATTTTTTTATGAAATATACATTATTAGATTCTAATCCATTTAAGATAATAATATTACTCCCTTGTACAAGTGGAATACCACCTCCTGGATTTGATGTTAAATATATTTTATTTTATATTAACTTGGATGGTAAGAATAAAAGTATTAATTATTATACAATACATATTATATAAAAATATATTTGTAATAGAGCACTAATATTTAATTTTCTTTCATCCATACCATTAAAATATTGGAATCATTTATGCATACTTTCATCCTAAGGTCTAAAAAAATAGTGTCATTAATTTTTATATATATAAATTTTTTTGAGGTGTATAATTTTATTGAAATTAAATATATATGATATTAATATAATTTTTTTAACTATTCAAAAATAATTACATTGATCAATGAATAAGGACATAATCAATTTTTGGAAAACATAAATGAATAATGATGTTGTTATAGCTGTAAATATTTATTTTAATAACGAATAGTTTTTACCAAGAGGTGGTAAATTTTCATGTGTATGTCATATATGGGATGGCATATATTATTATTATATTTTAATGTATTTAAAATAAATATATTATTATAATATTCATGTTTCAATAAAAAATGTGGAAAATCAGACCTGAGATGCATGATTTTGATTCATATTTAATTCTACGGGACACATGCCACATTCTCCACTAGTTTCTTTTTTTATTGTAAACTTCTCATGATTAATTTTTTGATACTTATACTAAAAATTATAGTATTTACTTATTTTTCATTTTTTAAATCTTTTATTGGAATTATGATTCAATAGTTTCTATATCGGTAACAGTTTATTTCATAAGATCATCATTATTTAGAATTTTTTGTGTTAATGTATTTTATATATGGATTATTTTCTATTTAAATATAAAAAACCATATATTTTATTTTATTCTATTATTTATGTACTTTATATTTATTAAAAGGCTGATAGGATCACCATTCGATATATCATGGCTACTTTTCAGCATTATGAGGAGTTCTCTGGTCATGTTATCATCTAGGGGAAATCCTATGTGTTTTTTGGAAAGGGTGTGATCATTTACAAGAAAAAAAAATTTCTTGGAGGCTAGGGGTTAAGAGGGGATCTCTTCCTTTTAATTATCATGGGGTTCCTCTCTTTTGGGGTTAATTTAAACGATGCTATTTTGACAATATTTTTTTTGAAATTCTTAATCCGTTAGCTACCTTGAAAGGAAAAACTATGTCACTAGCCGAGAAGGTATGTCTGTTAAAATCTGTTATTACATCCATGTGTCTTTATGTTTTATCTCTCTACAGATGGCCTATAAGTCATCTCAAATATTTACAGTTATTGATTCGTAATTTCATTTGGACTGGATCAGTTTGTGAAAGAATAATTATTACGATTTCTTGGAGTTATTGTATGAGGCCTGTTGACATGGGATGTGTGGGGCTCAAAGATCATAAATATTTTAATGAATCTCACATTAAGAAGTTTACCTAGACCCTTTTTAATTATAATGATTTCTATTTGGAATTATAGTGCAATAAACATGGGTCCATGCTTTTGAGGGGGTATTCTCTTTATGTCCACTATTCCATTTGGCCTTCCATCAAGCATGTTTATTTCAAGTCTCTCTTTCTTCCAAATGGGTGGTTTTTAGAAATTTCACCATGGATTGTTGGTAGACTGTTTGGATTTCCTCTTCTATTGCTGATATCATTGGCATTCCCCCTTTGATGAATAATCTCTCTATTTCTGATTTTTTACATACTAGCAATGCTCAGGATCTTCTCCGAGGTCGGTTGACGACTGAATAGGACTGCTATCATTTCTCTGATATGGATACTTTGGTTTGGATGCCTATTGTTCTTGGATCCTTTAATACTAATGAGGATTACAGATCTATGTGTTCATATCCTTTGCTGGTCCCCTCTGGGTTGCTGATGTTTCACACTGCCTTTATTTCACTAGCTCATTATTTGCTCATATGTAGGATTTGGAAGTGCAGGCATCCTTTGCAATGAACATTGCAGAATGCTAGGTTTTATCTTGCACCTTTTTTCCTCTTTTTTCTCGCTACAGATGAAATTGTTAATCACTTATTCATCTCTTGTAAATTTTCAACCTGTCTATGGAGATATTTTCAGGGAAATTTTGGAACTTAGTTTCACAAGGAAGGTTTTGGTCAGTTTATGGAGTCTGTATATCAGGCTGATTTCAGCACTCAGGTGAATCCTTTTCTTCTTTCTATTGATTCAGCGATTGTCTCTTTTATTTAGAGAGCTCGGAATTCCCTTTTTTGAGAACAACATTCTCTCAACATCTGTTGGCTTTAGGGATCTTTATATTGGTGTTTTACCGAATGCATGGGCTGATATTGGTGTTATGAGGAATGATATTTTTGATCTGGTGATTCTGAGGACTATAGGGATTTCTGGTAGACGTAAAAAGCCTCTTGTGATGAATTATATTCGGTGGATACCCCCAATTTTTCAGTATATGAAAATTAATGTTGACTGGGATGCCTCGGGTTCTCGAGGACCTTCAGGCTGTGGTGGTGTTTTTCGTACATACAAAGGTTTTGTGAAAGGTTGCTTCTATCACTTTCATGGGAATGGTTTGGAAATTGAGGCTGAGCTATGGGCTATGATCAAGGCTATACGGTATGCTTTTTTCCATGGCTAGAAAGTTTTATGGTTGGAATCCGCCTCTACTTTTGTGGTTGATATCCTTCGAAACCGATCAATGATTGTTCCATGGAGAATGCTTTCAGATTGAGATGATTGTCTCAAGATTGTGGACCAGTTCTATTTGGTTTTCACTCATGCCTATAGAGAGGCAAATCGGGTCGCTGACTCTCTCTCTAAACGTTCCATTGAGGGGGTTAGTTCATTTTGGTCTTTTGTCACACCAACTTTCTATTGAATTTTGGTGGATGTGGATGCACCTGGTGATGTGTACACGAGGTTCTGTTAGTCCCTCTTATTTCTCCATTTTTGTTGACTTTTATTTTTAATAAAATTTTCTCGAAACAAGATTTGTTCCTATTTCTAATCTTTCTGGTATATTTGTTAAATTATTTTAGACTATTCATCTAGTTATGATACCCAACCGATGATTTTTAGGAAAACACACTTTATACGCCCAATCGGCAAGGAATATTTTTTTACAATATCAATATATTCAACAAAATTTTTTTACTAAATTTATTTATTTCCCTTATATGATTTATTAAATTTATATTTACATAATTGCAATTTTTAAATAATCATTTATGATTAATCTTCATATCATTATCAGAATGTCTATCTTTTAATAAAATTATAAAAGTGTGAAAGGAATATTTTTTAGTTAATAAATAAAGAAGAAAATTTTCCACCATCATGAATAATTAATTCATTAAATATTCATTAAAATGTTTCTAATAATATTTTTGATGAATGTTATTATACAAATATTCGACAATATTATGTTTTTGTAATTTTATTTTCTATGAGTATTGATATTTTTATCACGAATGTTTTAATTAATTTATTATTATTATTATATTAATCAATATTATATAAAATCGTTTAAAATATTATAAGCAAGATATATGTTTTAATGAGACAATCCTAATTATTTTCATGAATTTTCTATTATCTGTTTGACTCGGGATGTAATAATTTGATACTATAAACTATATAACTCTGGATGGTTTATAATTATGTTTATTGATAGGGGATATTATTTATAATTTTTATGATAGTATTTAATGATTAATTATAACATTGATTATATTTTACCACATCCACATGATGAATTAATTTTAATTAGTATGTGATTTTATTGGACTTCTAGAGCCACTCATTGAATCATAAGGCAACCTGTGATAAAATAGTTTGGTTATTTCAATAAGGAATTACCAATTTTTGATATTTATATTGGAAAAAAGACATGTAGGTAAATTTATTATGTTTGAAATTATTAATTCCAACATTATGATATTAGTTATTGATATCCATGGGATTATTTGATTATTTTTAATAAACATGGACATGTATATAGTTATTGGGATTATTTATAAGAAAATATTTCATAATCATTTATAAAAGTCTTATCAATATTCATGTACATGATATGGATTAAATTGAATGAGTTTTAAATTATTTAACATTCTGCATTGGTTATTGCACGTCTATTCATTATATATTATGATATATGAAATATATTAATGAGAATATGAGACTACCCCTTTATTTTATATCAATTTCTTAGAACTCACAAGAATGTGTATAATTATTTATCTGTAAATATATTCTAATGGGAATATTTTGTTTTCCTAAATAAAAAAATGTTGTATTATTTGGTTTTAAATTTTAATGTTATATTGATGCATGTATCTAGTTTTATAATACTAGTAATCATTTATTTTCATTTTGATGTGATTCATTATATCTTGTGACAATATAATTGTGTAACCACTAAATCTAATCAAGTAGGGGATTGGTCTTTACATTTTAAATTTACAACATGTTTAAAAGGAATCATCCTACATTTTATGAGTGGTAAAATGTTTTAATTTTCTAAAAAAAATAATGTAATATTTTTTAACCAAAACGGAATTTCCAAAAATTTTGAAAATATAATTATTTGATTATTTATATAAATTTATCTTTTATTCGTTGCAATGAACATGTTTAAAAAATATTTTGGTAATTATATTTCATTAAAATTTGATTTCTAAATGAGAATTTTTTTTCATCATGTTGATTTCTATATTTTTATTGTTATTTTTATTTATCAATTTTGAAAAACCATTATTTTATGAATGTTCTAATAAGGAAATTATGTGATGGTACAATTATTTTTTATCTACGGATGGATCACAATTAGTTTTTTTAGAAGTAATATAACCATTTAATATGATAGTGTTTCATTACAAATGTATTGTTGACTATGTATTGAATAATTTTTCTAACAAGTAATTTAATGAATGTATAGGACATTTTATGTGATGAGAAAGGTTTACTATAGCCTGTTGATACAATTCATGGTCTCATGAGACATACTAGTTTGGGTATCTAGTAGAGGATTTTAATATATAAATATGAATTCAAGGAATAAGTCCTTGATGGTTCGTATATGATGATATGAAATATGCATTCGATCATTATGAGATTATTTTTTGATTTCCATATGATTAATTAGAGAGTTATAATATTGATAGATATCTAATAACCTCATGTCATTATTATTATGGTATTAGTTGATATTAATTAATTCTTGAAATATTATTCATTATGACCATGTTCTTAATCAAATTTGATGTTTTTTTAGTTTTTATTCTGCCAGTATTATTTATTCATTTTTTCCTGATAAAAAATAATATATAATGTGACATGTATTGATCATTTTAAATCACCCATATGTATTTCCATTCTATATGATATGAATAAAGAATCTTCAAAAACATTCAAAAATACAGAATGTTTAGTTTTACTATATTATATTAGTATAATTTAAAATATGTTGTTATATTCATAAATTTATGTATTTTACCAGAACTAATAAATGATTATTTCTATTGGGATTTGATCACTGGCATCCTATTATAAAGTAAGTAAATGATGGTTCTTTTGGATATTGGGACTAGGTCTTTATAGTTTGTATCAGAGAATGTTTTAGACGCAACTATGAGAAACAAAATTAGGAAAATATTTATTAGTGAACAATACACTATCCCTGACATAGTGGAAAAGTATATTTATATGATAAAATCATAAAATTTATTTTAAGGTAGAGATAATGTGGGTCTATATTTAATTAAAACTATCTCCAGATATTACATTGAGATATTTTTATATCAAAAATTTACAAATGGGTAATAACTATAAGAAGGGAATATTTGGATTTTTGTCACCCATAAACTATTATAGTTTAATAATCTTTATTACACCCCTTATTAAAACTCCTAGTGAATATGTTTTTGAAATTAAAATATTCTATACCATCCATCGTGGGATATTTAAAAAAATATGAGACAATTAATGAACTAGTATCACCTATAGTTTCATAGACTACAAATAATGTTTCATGACTTGAAAATACAATAAATTATTTTTTATCAATATTTTAATTGATCCCAAAAACATGATTTTCAGAATTAGTCAATTTTTGTCATTATGATTAATGTGGTCAATACCGAATGTCAAGTAAAAAATAATTATTTAGTGAAGGAAAATGGGATGATTACTGGAGAGATATATATTATAATTATACATAATTAATTAAAATAATTAATGATGAAAACATTACAAATTAAAATTTTTTTAACTAACATAATATAATAATGATGGATACTACTAATAGAATGGGTGATGGAGACCATGTATTAATGAAGGCTCATTTTGGATCTTTTTATAAATTTTTTATGAAGCTCCAATGAGAATTTTTCAATGTTTTATGAATATTATTTATGAGTGGAAATAAATTAAATAGATAAAAAATTATGAGGAAATGAAATTAATTTGATATAGAGAAATAAATTTCATCTTTGAAATTCAATTATACATGATTTTCATAAATATGAGAAACTATGACATTATTTTAGTCAATTGCCTCTTCGAAAGGTTAAATCCATGAAAATGTATGAACATATATAATACTGATTTTTTGATAAATAGGGATTAGTTATTTATCAATTGGGATTCAAGATCATTATTTTAAAATCTTTTAGTAATCATAAAAATATAAGGATTGTTATAATTTAAGAAAGATAAGTGTCTTCATGTAATATTTTCTTTATTGTAATTGATACAATCTGAGGGATTATAATTTTATGGATGATCATATGCTCAATGTCTGAAATAGCCATTCTAAGTTTTTTGTGGATATTTTTTTATCAAGAGTAAGTATATTTTTAGATATTTTTATTTCTATACAACACATTGGTATTGAAATTTTTTTTAAAACTTTATTTAAGGAAGAACTCATCTACATATTGGGGATATATGTTTAATGGTTTTCTTAACCATTAATGTCTTTATAATATATGAAGTTATGTTAATTTTTTTACTACTATGTGGGTATGTTTTAAGACTTATATTAATATTTTTTGGGAAAATTATAACTCATAAGTTATGTGACAACCCATACATTACCACAATGCCATGGAGCTTAAACCCACAATCGATGAGATATAAGGTTGCAACACCTACCACTAGCATATGTGATTTATTGGTTAATCCAATATAGGTATTCTATAAATAGTATGATTTATAATTATTAATTTTAAATTATAAATCATATTATATTATCATATTTTTTATGGGAGCAATGATATTTTTAGAGACGTCTTATTATGTTGATATATAAATTTATATACACGTGTATTAACGTAATGGATTATTTTTAATAAAGTGTTACTAGATACATCATGGTGTAATATGAATGTCTTTTGGTAACCTTTTAGGTTAAACAATTAACTAATGATGATGTTATTGATGTTATTTGGAAGGTAATGATATTTATTTTTAAATGATCTATATCAAATATTTGGTTATATTGATGAATTTTAAAGAGTAATGACTTATTGATTCATTTGAAGGTATATTCATGTAATTTATTGTCTCCAATTGTGTGATATCTTTTTTTTAAATTATAATGGAATAGATTATTATTCATATATGGAACATCTGATTCATTAAAAATAAATTTTATTAATTTAGACATAAAATATTCATATTGGATATTCATTTATAATATTAAGGTATGGGGTTGAAATTGATCTGTAGAGAACCAAATTATAAAATTATTTATATGAAATAAATAGATATCATATATTTATTTTTTATAATGTACATTATCCTCTCATTAAAATAATCCCCCAAAATTCTCAAAAGGATGTTGAAATAAAAAATCCATAGATTTACATTAATTTTTATTGAATCAATATCCATTACACCTATCATAGATGTATGTAAATATGGGTGATAAATTTATCATGACCATGTAATTTATCACTATTTATTAGTACATGGATGTCGAATTTATTCTCCATTTACATTTTTTAAAATCCTATTTATGTTCTATTATTTGTGAGTATTGTTTTATTTATTCCAGATTACCTATTTATTTTCCTTTTCCCAATTTTGAACAGAAATTTTAATAACCCTTCTATGATAATTATTTTATTATATGGAATTCTTAAATTCGCATCCATTAATTTATAATGAATAAATAAAATTGATAGTATTTAATTTATTTTTGGTCCGCAGAATGTTAATCCCTAAACCTAAAAAATTATAACTCAGGATTTAACAGAATATTTGACACAAAACATTGAGATTAAATGACAAAGGCAATATAATATTAGAATGTGACCATTATAACATTGAAATTAATAGTTTAATATGTATAGGATTGACTAAATTATGAAATATAAATAAATATCCAAATAAATACAATTTTATTGATAAATTATTTTTAAATTATCAATATATATTTTAGTACTGTAATTTTTATTCAATAAAAAATTTCATAAAAATTATATTTTTATATTTCTATGAAAAAATATAATAAATAATTAATGAAACGTTTTTAAATTATACTAGATAAAATTAATATTATTTTTGAATCCCCGGTAAAAATTATCTTAGAAAAAAAAATATAATTTTTTGAAAATAATATTTTTTCAATAAATTTTTTAAATAATGATTTGAATTGAAGTATTCCATTAAATTTATATAATCCAAAATATATATTTCGATTTATAAATTCTTTTATACTAAAATTAGTTAAATTATATTATGTTATATAAAAATTATGACTTTGAAATAGTAGTTTTGTTGAATTTTGATATAAAAACTATTTTCACAAATGAAATCATTTTCATTTGAGAAAAGTATTTCCCCAATGAAATTATGTTTAATGTTATATTAATATATCCCTTTTCAGTGATTTGAATTTAATAAAATATATTCTATTTATCGAAATGGAATAATAAATTTGGAAACATATGGTAAACATAATTTTTTTCATATTTATTGATTAAAATATTAATAATTTTTTATCGTAGATGTGGTTAAAAAGAGTTTACCTATGGTGAAAATAAAAAGATAATGGTTAAAATGAGAATAAAAAATATGTATAATTTCTTTAAGATAGAAATATTTTAACCTTATCTCATATAATTTTTAGTAATGGTATATATTAACACATATGGTCTGTAGAAAAGATGGATATATTTATTCTGTTAAAATATTATAAGTGCCTCCTCTATCTCACTTATAAAAGAACACCACATCATCTATCTTATCGACAAATAAATATCCCACATGATCCTAAATACATCCCCATTATGTTGAGTCCTTAGATTGAACAAAAAACTATTCTAGGATGTCATTATATATAATAATAAATTGTTTTTCTAATGAAGAGAAATAGTTCTTAACAAAGCGTTTTCATTATATTTCATCCTAAATCTATTTACAATATTTTAAAATAATTCAAATATAACAATAAAACTATATCTTTTATACTTATAATATTTTATATTTATTTAATAACTTCTATTCATCTCATATTCCATGTAATTTGAAATGAAACATTCAATCATGTGTATGGTGCACTTCCACCACACGAATGAGTGTAATTAATTTTCCATCACCACCTCTCAAGGATGGTTGAGTTGAATGATTATATATATATAATATTAGTTATATATTTTTTATTATGGAAAATTATATAAAATTTTCTTTCTAACTATTACTCTAACTAAGAAACAAAAAACATCATTCATGGATAAATGTGGACAACTACATCTATGAATTAATTTGTATATTTTTATCCAAAAACAAAATTTATAATGTATATATATTAATATTTAAAGAAATAATAAGGTATATATGATATGATTATCTTAAATTATGGATAAAAAATATTTCTATTCATTCCATAATTACTATTGAAAAATGAAAATGTCATCCATGTTTACATGTGACTTATCATCTCAATGATTTTAATATAGTAAATATTTCCTGACAATATATCATGGTTTTCATAAAATTGTATTTTATGCATAAATATGATAATTGTTTCATGATATTAATTCTAGAGATGATGAAATAGTTACCTCATTGGCTATATTCATCCATTTACATCATTATTTACATTTGTATAGACTATCATCTAAACGATTGACGTAAACACAATTTATTAAAAAAATTGAAATAAAAAGATAATGAATAAAACTAATGAAATAATGAAATTAAAATATGTTCTAAAAAATATAAATTATAATAATAATCTTATTACTCAATAATATAAAACTTTTATGATACATGTCTGAACTAGTGTAAGTGATTTCATCTCAATTTTTTTTCCATTGTAGATTATATAATTTTTATTCACCTAATTTATATTATAATGTCTTTATAATTCCCATTTTACATTTTATACATTGAAACAATCAAAATCGCGTTACGTAATGTTTCAAATCAGTTTCTTTAATCCAAATTGTTTATTCTAGTATTTTTCAAATTTGTAAGTGTTTCATAATTAAATTTCCATTCACTGGGTAATATAACATCTTCATTTACCAAATTAGGTAAGGATTATTTTTCAAAAAGACATTATATTATTTATGTATTTAATCAAATGGTTTTGTACTTAATTTCCTTCACACATTATCAATTTATTTATAAATTATCACATCAATGTCAGGATTATTATAAGGGTCCATCTTCTCAAATTGTCTTATTTAGAAAATATTCCATGTAATTCATCTATATTTTTGTATTATGGGTTTCAAATTCCTATATGATATGTTATATAATTATTTTTTTAAAGATATGTTATTTAGTTTTCAATTTAATACAATTTATTTATTTAGGGTAATGGTTCAAATTTTACCATATAGGTAAGGGTTTATTTAACAATCTCCATATTATTCATCATTTATTTTTATTAAATCTATATTGGGATAATTATATGATATTTATTACATTATAATAATATATTATATTATATAACTTTTTATTTATTAATTTCATTGTTTCCATTTAATTTTTAACATTTAATGTACACAAAATATCAGAAACAATTAGAGAAAAATAGATTTTATTTCTTCCTTGTTGGGAATGTATCCTTCCATGTCCTTGAATTCAGTAAATTTTTTTTATAATTTTTGTAATATTATAAAATGAAAAATTAAATATATTTTTGTCCAATTTTACTACGTGATATTTTTAAAAGGAATATTATTTTCATCATGTAAAAGTGTTCACATCGGAATATTCCTAAAAAAATTGAGTATAATGTTAGTTTTCATGTACGTAACAAGAACATAATTTCTAGTCATCCAAAACACATAATGACTTGATATTTTCATTAAATATTATTATTATTATTTTCAATGAATCTTTTTATTATATGTTTCTATTGACTCATATTTCCAAAAAACAATATTTCAAAATAAATACACAAATTTAGTTAAGAATTTTTTTAATGTAGTTTATTAATATTATAATTATTCAATGATTCAAATAATGTATTTTACATGTTTTAAATGAGTGAAAAATTGTAATTATATCACCCTTATTCATTCATTAGATGGTTTATGATCATTTTGACTTGGGTAATCATTATGAATCCTTTGCTAGTTTTTTAATGTAAATGTTTATGTTTAAAAGTTATTGGATGGTTATTATCACTATTTATATCACGAATGCATTAAAAATATTACATGATGAGAAAAGACATCTATATCTCATTGATTTATTGGTTGGTCTCGTGATAAAATCTATTTTAGGTTGTTGGCCATAAAATTTATTGTTTATGTTTGATTTTTTTTTGTCCTTTTCTATAATTGTTAGTTTATAATCACTAGAATTATGCAATAAATTTTCATGATATTTTAATTTATTTCTGTTTGATTATATGAATAGTTAAGACATATAAAGATATATTTCAAACTCATGATATTATTTATATTTAATTTTGTGATAATTATTTATTCCTACTATATTATTCTTCATTATCAATTTTTTTAAATAGAATGTTTTTTAGTTATTTATGTTTCCATATTGATTATTCCATATTAACCAATGATATAATACATTATATGTAATTCTTATATAGAATTAAATATTTCATTTAAATTTTCTTCCATTCTCGAGTACTAGATGATGGAATCATTGGTTATTTTGAAGGATACAAAATATTTACTATCATTATATTGTTTCTGAATGTTTTCAAATGAAATGATGAATTAAATTATGTTTCTATTTTACCATGACTAATAATCTATTTTTTCCTTTGAGATATGATAAATTTTATATTATTCCAATGTATGAAACCATATACTCTATTATTTTGTGGTTTTTGGTGTTTACATTTAACAGCATTATCATATTTCCATATTTTATAACTCTTTTCAATGTTCTCGAAACATAGTAAAGATGAATTTGAATGGAAAAACTCATTCTTTACCACTCTGTAACACACCAACTAAAATCACCAAGTTTGTTCCATAGTGAATCATGGCCTCTTGAAGACCTCCCATTATAGAAGAGGGTTCCAAATAGTAGGTAAGGTTTGAATATCATTAATACGAAGAATATAGAATTTTTATCAAAATTCAAAATCATAAACAAATAAAGAAAATATTAAATCATAAAATAAAAAAAGGAAATAAATAGTAATATAACAATGATATAACTATTATAATTTAATTATGTACATAAAAACAATTAAAATAAGTTTTTATGTAATAATATTAATAAAAATAATATAACCACGGAGAATAATAAATTCTGTATGAGTACCGCCATTATACACTAATCTATATATCCTCACTGTTGTATCATGTGGTCCATTCCCTTTCCAAGATCCACAAATGATATTTATAACTAATCCTAAATATGAACATATACGGAGAGAGTATAACCCCATAAGGATATAATCAGTTCATCAATAAAAAAACAATGTTTAGTTACATGTTTTGTAATTAATAATTGGTAAATGTAAAAAAACAGAACAATTTTTTTTTCTTTAAGAGGTAAATTAATAACTATGATTTCATGAACCCCAATTATACTTATATTGACATAATATCATATGAATGATCATAATATATGGGTAGAACACTTGGATACCACATATATATCTCAATAGGGACAATGAGAACACAACTTTGTTTGGAAAAAAGGTATTCACTCAATATCTCTATCTGAGGTCTTGCCCAAAGGTCATTTAACATGTGTTCTACCTTGGGTCCTGTCACAAGGCCATTTAACCTCCCATTTTTCATCGGTAATGGCTGAAAGGCCAGTGTACACCTACTCTACCATAGGTTAGTCCAAAATTTCTTCATAATAAGAAGTACTGTTTCATTCCCATGTTATTCTTATCGCATGACACACAAGCTCCCCCATATAGGGTTTATCATTCCATGAATTTCTCCTAGACATTTTCCAGTGCAAAAAAACCACCAAATTACACACATAATACAAAATTGGGAACAAAAAAATTTAGGAATAAAACATCAAACCATGTGTTAATATTAATATCCAAACCCACACACAAACATGTGATAGAAATAAAAGATGACTCTCATTGGCTACACATTGACACATATGTGATCAACATCAAAACTAGGTCTTTAGGGAATCACAAAGAAACATATGTGTTAAAACCCAAAAAATTTGTCTCAATACACACAAGAACATTCCATCATATCATTACAAAAACTATAAAAAAAAGTCCTTATATGGAATAGAGTATTATTATAAGAATATTGTGACATCAACATTGTGAGTTTAGCATAGCTGATTCCTGAATATATCCCACAATCCATTAATAAACAACCCATTAGCCAAGGGTCCCTATAAAAATCATATACACCATTATTAGGTTTCAATAATGAATATAAAGAATAAAATCATTAAAATGGGGTAAAACCACATCAATAATATTGAATTAATCGACCATCATTGGAGAATCATGGTAAAGTCAATAAAGAGAACTTCTAAATCCATGAATAGTGACCATTGAAGAGGTTATGAGATCCACATTAGAGTAAATACATAGGAATGATACCATGATGAAAGGGATCACCCAACATAACTAGTTATTGTATAAATATTATCTATTTTTCACATTATGTAAACTGGGTAATATATGGATCTTATTAACACAAAAGAAGATTTATTAAAATATATTAATCAATGGGAGAAATGATAAGTACCAGATTACACACTACCCCATTAAGATCACCCAAAGGTACACATTTGGAAATAATGAAAACATAATGTATTATATCTCTTTAGTCCATTCTATGTTCCAAAATAATCATCAATGTTATGTTGTGATGTCTTCTAGTGTTATCGTGGTTTCAAATAAACTAGCCTAAGTAACTCGAGAAAGATATCAACCATAATGTAGTTTTCAGAACATGAAATGTTTGGGCTCACAATACCCACACACCCCACAAGGTGACACAACCATGCCATGGGTCACAAGAGGAATCATAGTTCTAAGTTCTTAAGACAACATCTAACCAAGTGAATTTCAATTATAACATTTCACATAGGTGATCTCTAGGATGAAATACTCTTACACTGCGTCATTTTTATGCCCATAGTGTTTCAAAAGAAGAACATAAAATTTAATTTATACACAACTAATCTTGAAGACATTTAAAATCCTAACTAAACCACCATGATTCTCAAAATTACATTTAAAAAAATAAAGATGTTATATTGAACATTACAAAATATTGAATTCCTAAAATATATTATTGTGATATAAATATGAGAAACACCTAGTTTATAGAATCCAATCATGAATTTGACTTGAAAAAATAACAACATATTTTTTGACTATTTTTGGTTGTACGGAAAATGTACAATATTTAGATTCTTCAAAACATGAGAAAATGTATGACCATTTCTTAATTAATAGATATCCAGAAGAAATTAAGTGACATATATTCTATAGTCCAAAAAAAAAACGTTTTTACTGGAAAAATTTTTAAATTGCATTAGAAGGATGGTCTCAGTAATTTATTTGATGATATTAATGTTTATTATTCATAATTTCATGAACATTAAAAATTAAATATTTTGGCGATGGGGGATGACTCAGTTTAAAAAGTAATACTAAATGTAAAAAAACCCTGGTTATAAGATAACCTCAAAGATGTGGTAGTTTATGTTAGTATCATGAGTGATATATTCTTAAAATGAAAAATGATAATAATTGTTTACTAATATATGTTATACAAGTCATCTATTGAGATATCGTTGATAAATTTGGTTTTGATAAATGTATAAAATCCATGGAATCTGAAATGGGATCATTTTCACAAGAAATGTTTTGATCTTGGTGGATTCTCATAAATGGAAAATACATATATACTAAGTGTATATTTTCTACTAGAAAATTAAATAATATGGTAGAGTGTATACCACGGATGCATTTCTCATAGAAAATGTATGAGATAAAATTCCAGGTATTTACTATTTAAATTCATTATCACAATATATGATGAAAAATTAAATTAAAATATTTCATTCAATTAAAAATACTTATTATTATGAGAAATATCAATAGGATTTCCAAAAAAATGTCCAATACGAAAATATAGTTGAGAAAATTAATAAGATATATCCAAAAAAATTTAACATCTAAATTATTCTATTCATGTGATCATGTGTCAATAGAACATCTAGATATTGAAGCATGAATCACGGAGTTGGAAAGTATTACTTGATATTGTAATTAAATAGTATGGTTTCATCGTGTAGATAGATAGTTCTTGTTTATTTAAGTTTAATAGTGGGGCGTGATATCATTTATTAAAATTAGTCTATATGAAATTCCCCTTATCATAAATGAAATAAAATAATTACACACTATAAATATGTGGATATAAAAATTATTCATTATAAATTAATTTGTAATGGAATCCCATAGTCTACATGAAATGACTGAATAATGTAGATATAATATTTCACATGAAATAAGCCAGAAAATATAAATTGTTGTATATTAAGGGTACGTGAAAAAACAATCTATATTAAAAGAATTATGGAATTATATTATCCCTTCAATGTATGAATGTTTGTTTTCCATAATCAATGATCCTTAATGGTTATTTTTTTCATTATATTTTATAGTTATGATTTGAAAAATATTTTAAATAATACAAATTGTGTTATATGAAATCTGATGAATATACAGATGAGTCAATGTGACATGTCTTATTACATTGAAAAACCACTAAATTATATCCAATCTAATATCAAACTGACATTAATACACATTGGGAATATTCTTAATATCAATCCTCATTACGTGTGGTTGGGGAGATACCTAGAATGATAACCATCATAATTTATAACATTTCTTATGAAAGACATGATTATTTACTAGTTAAGGGGTGCTCATTAATATTCCAATTCATTAAAAAGGTTTTTGATCTACAATGATAAGAATTATTCATCTTATTTATCGAGAAAATTAATTTATAATATTGATTTAATTGTACGTTGGAAATGAATATTAATTTTTATTTATGTAAAATTTTTTCACATAGATACATATACGCTTGACTATAGAAGATATCATATACTAGATGAATGGAATATGGTGTGTTCATTGACCTTTTCAACATATTTTTTAAAATCATTACTGGATTAGATAGGGTATACTATATTGAAATCATTCATGTATAGTGGCCACATAAGGACAGTTATAAAGGGATTATATAGTTATATGTATGGTGTGTATTAGACATAATTTGGTGGAAATGTTCTTATAGAGATATTAATATTTATTATTTAAAACACATTAGACCCCTCGGTAGATTGAGTAGCACTTATTACTCACATAAGGAAACTATTTGATTTCATTTATGAGATCAATATTTCATTTTTTTTCAATATCATTTTTGGTCGACAAGGTTAAATAGTCAGGAAATATAATAAAAATTTGATATTTGTAAATGTTTTTTTTATGATAAAGGATTTTGATAAAATATATCAAGATTGTATCGATGGATTCAAAAATAGTAGTATAGTTTTTCAAAATGATATTATTGGATTTTAGTGAATATGGGGGATTGTTGTAAATTTATTAAAATAAGTTATATTTTAGATTATGATTTCACTTCTGTTGCATGAATATATACATGAGATTCATATAAAATCATAAAATATAAAAACATCGTATTAGAAATTGGATGACACTATGTTCCTATATAAAAGAATATGAAATATATTTAATATGTATTGTGAGTGAATTCTAACTACCAAGACTCTAAATATAGTTTCATTGATTTCAAAAATATATATAGATTAATCATTTCTACACATTAATTATATTTATAATTTAACAGTTATGAATTTAATATATCTACTGAGATATAACACATGGATTCCATTCTACTATCTCCAATACCATGAAAAAATCATTCTATTAATATAATAAATAGATTCTATAATAGGGTTAATATAAATCATATTGAGTACTAACTTGATTAGCATATGTTGAATCTATGACTCTTCAATTTCATGGTTCTCCCATGTCTTTATTTGGTATGTCACAATAATTATGACTGTTTTTTTAATCCTACCTTTCTAAATGAATATCAAATAGATTTTGTAATTTATTATAGGCAGGAGTCATTTGGTTACATATATAATGATCCATATTTGTAGCTATATATACTTATATATTTACAAATCATATGACAGTTGACTAATGATTTCATTAATTTGTAAGATCCATGTGTTTTCATTTGGTTGATAAATGATCATGGATAATATTAGTTTCCAATGTTTCTTTTTCATTCAATGAACATCCTCATTCCCACAACTATTGTTGGGGATATAGGAATATTTTATATATTTATATATTATTTTTAGTAAATAATTTGATCCTGAATAATATATTTTGGGGATTCATTGGAGATTCATTTTAGGTTAGAATTGATCATCTATAAAAATAGTTTTTGGTCATCAATTTTTATGGGACCCTTTTAGGAATTATGTAATGTTTTGTTAATATCCTTGGGGTTTGACAGAGGTTCTTGATTCCAGGCTCTATCTATGAGTAACATGTAGGATATTTTTTTAAAAATAAAATGGAATGTATATGTGGACTGGGATGTATTCTTAATGATAAATATAATGTAATGCATGGATTGTTTCATATATCATGGTATTAAAGAAATCATTTATCTAATTATTACTAATATGAATTGAAAATAACTAGAAAAAATCCATATACATAAATTAAAAAATGTCTTGTAAACATAGAGATCTTGTTTTAAAATATTCTTCATGATATGAGAGTCCCCCATGTACATGATGTGTTGTGGTATAGATGTTTCTAGTAGGATACCCGAGACTGAATGGTTGGTATTCATATTAAGGGAAAACGATTCCCCCTAATTAGGATAAATGGAAAAAATGTTCATGATAAATATATAATGTGGAGTTACAGATTAATCATTTTATCATACATATGAATTTTATTAAATGTTTTTCAAACCATGTATATATTATTTATTTTGTACTACTAGAGGATTTTGAGAAGGTAGGGTTCAGAAATTGATGAAACATGATGTGTGTAGAAACATTTCTATTAGGTATAGATATCGCAGGGTACTCAAAGGCTTTTAAAATTATAATAGTTTTAGTATATATTGGATTGGGAAGTCTAATGTGGGATAATTACCACCATGAGTCTTTTGGGAGGGTACCTTGAGGTGTGTCGAGTAATAGGTGCTGGAGGAGTTTTTACCCAACAGAATATTATCTGAAATTTTACTATACTATTGGAAAATAATTTAATTATTAAAAAAATAAAACTTATTCCTTTTGAAATGAGATGTGTTTACCCTTATATTACATTATATTACTCTATTTATATTTTGGTATACAAATCATAATATATATGATTCACACGACATCTTTTTTGATGGATTTGTGGAGGTAAAGAGAATATATCACCATTTTATTTCCATTACAAACCTCTACATTTTAAGGATATTTGGGATGACATGATTACCCATACACTATTATATATGTTATATGTTTCAAGATCATAGGTGATTGTGTGTTAGAGACCCTGAATAGAACCAAATATTATTTCGTTATACCTTGGATGTTGTTAATGAGTAATCTAACCTTTTAAAGATCTTTTTAACCGTTTTTATCATATCTTCGGTAATCAATAGCCATGTTATTAAAAGAATAATTAATGATAGAATATAATTTCCTTCCATGTAGTTTTTTCATATTTATAACATATTTGAAGGATTATTTTTGATTCATTGAGAATACGATGATGATATATTGATTTTCTATGCATTTTGGTAGTAGCTTCTTAGCTCCATTATAATAATTTTTGAAAATATATTATTAACTTATGTGTCTCACATAAAATATGGGGATTTTTTAGATCTTATGTTTTCCCAAGAGATATAACAGTGTAATATATGATGATTTGGTGTAATGAATCCTCATAGATTATACCCAATTTAATAATTTTGGAATATAAAGGCTATAAACATTATCGATTAATTTTTCACCTCAACTAATTTCATGATATTGGTGTTTATCTATTATATATGGGTTATTATTATTATTTTAGTGATATCTTATTTACATTCATTATGTTTACGTAATTTGTTAAAATCACAAAATTGTGTTTATTGATTATATTATAATAATCACTTGTTATAAAATTTATTTTATTAGTGATAATTCATTTATCAATTGTTTGTATTTATGTTGTGATTGATAGTTCACCATAGATAATCAAGCCTTTCACAAATTTTATTCCATGTTATTTAACATAATAATCCAAAACTTTATACCTAATTTTTGTGATTCGTAGTGTGTTTGGATGAATAAGATAATAATATATAAATTTTGGAATAAAATAAAAGTTCATTATTTTTTGGAAAATTCATCTCATAAATCCATTTGATATCCTAACAATGTGTTGGGTAAACTAGGGAACACATAAGATATATATGCTATCTAAAATCACAGTAAGGGAATAAACCTGATATTCAAGAATAACATGTGCTTTAATTATCAAGAATTATATCAAAAATGAGGGAGCTCATGATGAATAAAATGTTAGAATAACATAGATGAAATCGTATCATAATAGCATATAATCATCAAAATTGTTCCAGAAACATATAATTTGACATAAATATGAGTCATGTATAATTATCAAGACAATATCAAATGATGGAAAATTTCCCAATATGTATTTGGCTTACCCACTTATCCCAAAAAAGTTGAATCTTGAGACTAATGCTTTGTTTAATGTATTTAAGTGAAATATATTCATGCCACTCAAGAAATTGTCATGATTTTGTGTTCAAAAAAATTGAAACCAATAATGTGGAATATGAATATGAATTTAAAATTAAATGAAAATGGATTTCATATTTGGTGACGCTCCTTTCATCACAGAATCTAAAGATCGGAAAAGGGGAATATCTGAGCTCAAAGTGATTCAACCTTTGAAGAAAACATCAAAAATCGACAAAGGCATGAACAAAGGATCAAAAGCAACTGCACTGCACACGTTATATCACTGTCGCGCAAGTCCACTTGCATGACGCCCTTATGGTCGCGCAAGTGACTTGCGCGACCTAAGTGATAACCGCCCGGTAACCGCCCGGGGTCTTCTCCTGCCTATAAATAGACCCTGTGGGCCCCCCATTCGAGAGGATCTTTTTCCAGAAACTCGGATTGAAGCTCCCGATGCCCAAGTCTCTTCTCAAAGCTTCCGGAACACTTCTAAGGTAATTTCTTACCTAGAACGGAAGATCTAAAGAGAGGGAGGAAGGCCTAAGTGTTGAAACTCATCAACACTTACGCGCCGACTTACTCCTTCGATAGAACTTTCGCATCCCTTTTTTGGAAGAACCTCAAGAGGATTATAAAGGCTTTAATAAAGAGTCTATCAAGTGTTTCAAATACTAGTTGAATATCGCGCAAGTACACCATGTGTCGCGCAGGCATACCTGTGCGACCAATACTTGCACGCCGCCGCAGTACCTGCGCGCCTTCCGAGACTTGCACGCCCCTTCCTTTTTGGGTGACTTTTGTGCCCACTTCGCGCTTCTTAAACCATTTCACCTTTCCTATTCAAGATTCAGTCTTCAAGATAGTCTTCAAAGCCATTTATGGCATGATTTCTTGATTTGACTTCCTTATCTGAAAGGAATTCGGTGAAATATCTCTCAAAACCTAGTGATTTACACATCTTTATATCACCAAAGATTGAGAGTTCATTCATTCAACCTCATCATTTAAGATGAGAGAATCATTAACCTGGGTCTCCTTTTCAGGAATAATCCCCAGTTATAAGTCCTTTAATCTGGTCATCTTCCTCAGGAGTAAGCCCCAATCTCAAATATGGGCATCCTCCTCAGGAGTAAGCCCCAAACCTTAATTCCTTAACTTGGGCATCCTCTTTAGGAGTATGCCCCAATCATAATCCTTTAATATGGGCATCCTTCTTAGGAGTAAGCCCCAAGTCCTCTAATTTTGGGCATCCTTCTTAGGAGTAAGCCCCAATCTCAAATATGGGCATCCTCCTCAGGAGTAAGCCCCAAACCAAGTCCCCTAACCTGGGCTTCCTTTTCAAGAATAAGTCCCAGTCATTATTTTGGGCATCCTTCTTAATATTAAGCCCCAAGTCCTCTAATTTTGTGCATCTTTCTTTGGAGTAAGCCCCAATCTCCAATATGGGAATCCTTTTTAGGAGTAAGCCCCAAGTCCTCTAATTTTGGGCATCCTTCTTAGGAGTAAGACCCAATCTCAAATATGTGCTTCCTTTTCAAAAATAAGTCCCAGTCATAATTTTGGGCATCCTTCTTAGGAGTAAGCCCCAATATCAAATATGGGAATCCTCCTCAGGAGTAAGACCCAAACCATAATCCTTAACCTGGGCTTATTTTTCAGGAATAAAACCTTAATCCCTAACCTGGGTCTCTTTTTCAGGAATAATTCCCAGTCCCTTAATTTCTCTTTAACCAGTCCTAATTTTCATTTGATTTGGGATTCCTTCTTAGGAGTAAAACCCAGTTCTCAATCCTCTCCTAATTTGGGTTTCCTTTTCAGGAATAAGTCCCAAGTTAGAGTATTCAAATCTCCATAAAGCACATATACCTTTATGGACCCTGTTCCTAGATTTTCTCCCTAAAAGTAAATCTTAAACCTTCATCTATCTGGGCAGTCATATATACATAAGCCCCAAACAATTTCTTATGATTTCATCTTTCATGGCACAATTGTCTAATTTTTACCAATACCTCTTGTTTCTCACACCGAGCATGACTCACGTGAGCTTAGATTGTAAAAGTAATTATGGCATCCTTCTTTGAGCCATCAATCATAAACGTCATACTCTATTACTCGAACTACGTGGGTTCTGATTCCTTTTCCAAAACAAAGGATACGTAGGGAGCCCATTTATGGGTTCGATCCCAACTTTGAAATAATATATGTCCTTCTGAATGACGATAAACATCTAGTGCCCCACTGAGTGGCTTTAAAACCAGCCTGGCCATCATAATGACCAAGAGACTTTTATATAAATGTTTTGAAGGATACCATTGACCAAGAATCTCTAAATAGATACAGATGATTCTCTATTGATGAAGAACCTCGAATACATATAAAAGATTCTCTAACATTCTTACATATTTAATCATTGATTGTTAAAACTAAAGGAAAGCTCATTTTATACTTGGTAATGTAATAAGGATTCACGAACATAACTTAAATCTATAAAGAGATTCCCGGAGTAGACAATAATTCCCCTCAAAAAGGTGTGATGAGTCCGACCTCCCATCCTCTCGACCAATGCAAATTCCTAAGCCTCATCAGTCCACAAGCTAATGAGTGCCTACCTTTGAAAGTAGGTCCAAACGGATGTGGAATCATTGGATGTTTCCGGTTCTATGAACAAACCCGCTTGAAACCGATCGGAATGTTTGAATCTCTCGTCCAGGAGGTCATCCCCGAATTCCGTGCGAAACAAAAATGGTGAACCCGACGTGAATCCTTAACCATGTTAAAGTGGTGTTTTACCTATTTGTTAAGCCCCTATTTAAAACTCAGTAAGAGGGTTAACAAAAACAATCATTGACATATGTGCTCATCCAAAGGATGAAGTGGTTTAATTTCATCTTGATTACATCTGTTATATTAAAAATGCACTATTTTTCAAGATCTTCTGTATTTCCATAATGGCTGCTCTCAGATTCACATATGTGAATACTGCTGCTGCAAATACCACTACTACTATTCCTACTGGATCGTCATCCGCTCTGAGGATGGCATCACCTAATCAGCGTCTTCAACGCTGGGTATCAAATGCACTGGTTAAGGAGTACCGTCAACATGGTACCGTCCCAACTCTGGAGGCTACCCGACAGGCCCTCCAAGTGAACAACTCACACAGGTCGTCCGGACAACGACGACCAGTGATCAAGAGGCAGGCAGTGCTGACTACCATCTCCAACCGTTTCGGGTCGTTATCCCCGGAATGCAATTTCCATTCACTCTCTAACTCTTAGGAAGTGAATGAGCAGGTCCCTCAGGGCCTTAATTCAAAAAGACAGTAGTCCACCCCGAGGGCTCCCATCAACAATCGCCGCCAGACTCGTGCGGTAGTGCACCCTCAACATGATGAGGGTACCGACTCAAGGCATTCATCTCAGATTCCTCGAACCCGAGAAGGCAAGATGAACTGCCAGAGACGGAATCCGGTTAACAATGGGAATGTTATCATCCCTGACATCTCCGGAAAAGTCCAACAACCTAACTGGCTGGCGAACAACGAGCAGGCACACACACCTGCCCGTTTTAATTCTGCTATCCAGCAGACTCGTCTGGAAGCATCAAGCCAATCCCGCCAGGCAATTCCGGCGGAGTACTATAGGCAGGAACATACACTTGCTTATGCATCATCAGTTAGTCATCAGGCTCACCTGACTACATATGATGGAGTCCACCAACCTAACATGGTGGCGAACGACGAACATGCACACACACCTATCCGTTTTAATTCCGCTGTCTAGCAGACTCGTCTGGCAGCATCAAGCCAATCCCGCCAGGAAATTCCGGCAGAGTACTATAAGCAGGAACACACACCTGCTTATGCATAATCAATTAGTCAGCAGGATCGCCTGACTACATATGATGGAGTCCACCAACCTAACTTGGTGGAGAACGACGAACAGGCACACACACCTGTCCGTTTTAATTCCGATGTCCAGAAGACTCGTCTGGCAGCATCAAGCCAATCCTGCCAGGCAATTCCGGCGGAGTACTATAGGCAGGAACATACACCTGCTTATGCATCATCAGTTAGTCAGCAGGCTCTCCTGACTACATATGATGGATTCCACCAACCTAACTTGGTGGCGAACGACGAACAGGCACACACACCTGTCCGTTTTAATTCTGCTGTCCAGCAGACTCGTCTGGCAGCATCAAGCCAATCCCGCCAGGAAATTCCGGCGGAGTACTATAGGTAGGAACATACACCTTCTTATACATCATCAGTTTGTCAACATGCTCATCTGACTTCATATGATGGATCTCGTCAAGCGCGTTTGGCGAAGTGTAATCAGCAGGCACATACACCTGCTAATACTAATCAAACCTTCCAACAGTCTCGCTTGGTAGCGCATGGAGAAGTCAGTCGGAAAGCCCCGACGACAAATAGGAGGCAGACTCAACTCTCTGCCTCCACACTTGAGTAATGTCAGGATTCACTAACAAGAAAAGGAGTACAGGAGCAGGCACATACACCTACTCTAAACCCGAAATGGGCGTATATCCCCGTTCCGGCGGCTGAATTCACCAAACATATATTGTCAATAGTGAAAGAGCAGAAGAAAATTCCTGCTCATATTCTGGATGCTTTCCAGTATATCATAACAGCTTCAGCATCATCTCAGAGACAAACACATAAATCTATCCCTAGCAGTGGAGTGACACATCAACGATTCACTCCAGAGCAGACACATACATCTGTTCCAGTCCAAGTGGGTTATGGGGCATACTCCCCCATATCATACAGACAACCAAGTCAGGCACATACACCTGATTTGGGTGGAGATCGTCAGCCTAACCTGACCATATTTCTTGATCAGGCACATACACCTGCACAGAGTAACCACTTTCGTCAACAAGTGGTTTCCAAAGAGATTAAGAAGGCATCTAAGAAAAGGATCCGCCCAACACAGTCTGGATATCAAAGGCCAATCTGTAACAAGGCCTTGATCGATGCTAGAGTTCTTGAAGCCCTCAAACATTTATCTGTTGGAATTCAAGGTTCTACTCCCTCAGTTTCCAATAACGGGAACATTAATTCCGAAAGTCTTCAACAGACACTTCCTCATGAAGGATTGCTTCAAAAAAATTCGGCCAATCTTGAAGTTTCTTCTTCAGATGAGAGCCAAAGGAACCCTCTGTGTGGTCAGAAGACCAAGGAGCAAGAGATCTCATCTTTTGCTGTAACCCATTATGGTGTTCCTCCCCATGATTATGAATTTCGCTGCGAAAGTCCTCTCCGTAGTAGTGATTCATATTGTCTGGAAAATACTCCAGTGTAAAATGTAGTGCCGAGAAAGCCCTCTTATCTTGAGGCACTTGCAAATGCGAAACTAGTCATGTCTGATGCTTTATCGCTAATAAGTGAAATACTTTCTCAATCAGAAGATAGCCCAGGGTGTAGGTAATTCTCCGAACCACTCCTAAGTCATGCATCTTCTAGTTTGATCAAAGATATCTCTACCAATATTTTTGAATCTGATGAAGCAACAAGGAAACACCAACTCTGGTCAAAATAGGTAGAAGAATCTTCATTTAATGATAAAGAGGAAATGCTGAACATGAGGAAAAAAATGGCAAAAAGTGAAGTACCAGTCATGTTTTGGCCTTTTGCTGACTCCCAGTACGACATTCCAAAGATGTTGATGGATGATGGAATCTATGATAATCGTCTCAACATATGGAAAACTCTTTTTCAATTGAAGAATAAGGTATTATCTTATTATGAATATGAAAATCATCTTAATATAATAGAAGGGATACAACGTCAAATTGATTTTGCATCTCTATTAGTCTCTCGGTATCCGAAGGCTGAAAAGCAGTAGAGAACCCTTCAACGTTCATGCCTTGGCGCACTAAAAAAATTGCGTCAGTTAATTTCCAATGCTCCATCTGGTGATCATATCAGAGAATGGGGTGTTCACGGAGCACTACATTTCACAATTCCTTCCATTCAGCAAAGCCCGCCGAAAATGGTCTCATGCAATGTTATTGCCCATGGCCGGCCACAGTCAATGGGCTTTGTTCATAATGAAAATCTTGCTCAAGAACGGGCTTCAACTAGTTCCTCTCAAAATCAATCATATAGAGAACAAGTTATTGAATTTCTCCTACATCAAGCAGGCGAGAATATTGCACAAGCCTCTCGTATAGAGCAAACACGTCATCAAATGACAGAAGTTTCGGAAATCATCCAACGGTCTGTTGAACCAGGTGATAAAAGTGAATACATGCTAATGCATCCAGCTAATTTCCGAACTAAGATTCGCAAGATCAAGAGATCTTTTAAGAAGATCTCAGACGTAGCATGTCAAGAGCCACCCTAGCTTGTCAGACTGGGGACTCCTTTATCCCAACCCTCAGAGTCAACAAATGGGATTCGAGGAGTTGAGCAGATTCAGTAGGAACATCCCCAGATCACGAGACTGGGGACTCTTTCAAATCATAAATCCCCTTCTCAGAGAATATCAGTCTTTTTCGATTGGGGAAGAAGCCCCAAGAGGAATGAAGAGCCAAATTATCAGTAGATTCCCTCCAAATTATAGCTCGTCAAGAAGTTCCTAAAGGATTGAATCAACAAAAGGCAATGTCTCATCAATGATATGAAAGAAGACAATATCACAGAAATGTTGATAGAAGGGATGCGATGCATTATGCATCAATCAATGTCATCGATGCCGTTGTTGCTAATCCACCAGAGGAGACTCATTTAGGGGACTCAGATGAAGAGCATCCTGCTCATGAAAATGTACGCACCGATACAAATGAAGAAGGTGTGCGTACACGAAGTCAAAGGATTACTTAGAACCTAGGTAATCCACTTCCCTCTCTCCAAAAATTATCCAACAAAGGGAAGGGAAAGAATCAGGTTACATATCCTTCCTCTGGAGAAGTTCAATCACTCTCATTAGGGCAAAGGTTTGCACAACAGGAGGAAGAAATGAAAGAATTAAGAAGGTTGAATGCAGAACTACTTCAGAGTAGTCTTCCTCATAAGAATGCTGAAGTCCGACAGCCGAAGGAATTTGTTGTAACTACTGAGATGGATCAGGAATATCCTCCTTTATCAGTACACCCTCAGAGATCTAATCCTATGGGTCAAACCCAACAACGGATGGCAGCACTACCATCAGTTGCAGCACCAACCACCGCATCTGTCCAAGCTCCATTCATTGCACCTACCCAAAACCAAGTTCAACCTGATGTTTCTCGAAATTTAATAACTACTATTGAGTCATTAACAGCTCGGTTAGATCCTATGGAAGGGAAACGGGTGCAAGTTCAACCTGAAATGAAAGTTTACCCTGAATGGGTAGATTCAATTTCTCCTCCATCCAGTTTTGGAAACCAAGTTTTCCCTACTTTCAATGGATCAGGCGACCCTGAAAAACATTTGACACATTACGTGTCTTGTTGTGATCCTATGATGGGAACTCCAGAACAGCAAGAAGCAGTGAAACTCAGATGCTTCATGAGAACCTTGCAAGGACCAACTTTTTTCTGGTATACAAGCTTGCAATCCCGGTCAATCATAGGATGTGAGGATCTTCGGCAAAAATTCCTTCTTCAGTTCAGCTAAACTTTCCCAAAAACGACAGTTTTCGATCTTACAAACTGCAAGAAAAGGGAGAATGAAAGAGTCTCTGATTTCATTGCTCGCTGGAAGGGATTAACGTACTCCCTGAGTTTAGAACTCCCTCAGGAAGAGATTTTGCCAATCTGTGTGGCAAATTTGCGTGAAGAATTACGCACGCCATTAATCCCTGTGAAATACATAGGAGGGTTTTGAGACCTTACTTCAATCGCTCAGCAGATTGAAGATTCTATTATACAGGTTAAGGTTAAATCTCGTGTAATTCCATCAGCTCCAGGAAGGAGAATGGGTAAAGCAGAAAATGCTACAGTTATGCTTAAACAATCACCTGTACCTATTTCTACTTCAAAACCTTCATCTTCTCGAAGGGATCCACCTCCTGAACGCCAAAAACAAAGGTCGTTTCATCCAAATGATCAAAAAGATCAACGACGAAAACAATTTGAGGATTTGAAGAGTAAAACATACTCTTTCCGAAATGAGCCGGTTCCTGGTTACTTCATTTCAACTCTGGAAAATAATTTGGTTCAAGTACCAGTGCCCAAGAGGCCAAACAAGAAAGGAGATGAAGATCGTCCCAATTATTGTCCCTTCCATCAAATGTTAGGGCATCCCATCCAGGAGTGTTTTGTCTTCATAGAACTCCTGAAAAAGATGGTCGACTTGGGACAAGTCAAGTTGAAAGGTTCTTCGAATCAGGTAGCATGTGTTACTGCTACAGTTCCATAGGAGGAAGGTAAATGGCAAGAAGTCAAAAGCAGAAATGCACAGAAGTATGATGATTGGATGGTCATAAAGACAATCAATCAGACTCATGCCATTTTGAGAACACAATTAAAGAAACCAATTGTGTCTTCTACCATGAATATTGCGGTAAAACCCTCTTCGTTAGAGGGGAAATCCGCAAAGAAACAGTTTGATTCAAAGAAGAAAAAAGAATCAGAAGAAGATGAGTATGTGTCAAAGCCTTAAATATCATTGACTCTGGCAGACTTTATGCCATCTACTTCAAAACCACGGGCACCGCCCCATCAAACAGCACAGCCTAAACAGGCTAGTCAGGCAGGGTCTTTATTAAACGAAGAGTTAATCTTCGGTTCTGTTAATATGAATCAATTAACAGATCCGTATTCCAGTCGTAATTTCAATTTTGATGAGCCTAGATTCCCTGTACAAATAAGGGAATCCGAGGAAGTTCCAGAGGTTCAGGATACAGAGGGAGACATGGATCATTCCGAATCCATTACTCCCATTCTACCCCTGCTAGCACTGTGTATGCAGCAGAAACTCGTGGTAGAGCCCTTCAGCAAGCTCAAAAAGAACAAGCAGGTTCTTTGGCTAATGACCAACTCAGTCTTGGCACAGTTATTTTGGAAGACCGATTGAAGGTTCAATCTTTTTTATCTCAGCAAGTAAATGGATCTAATTGGTCTAATCTTCCAAAAGCAAGGATGTTTCCAACTTCTATCCCAATAAAAGATGCATCAGCTTCCAAAGCATCTGCTTCCAAGGAGTTTGAAGCTGAAATTGCTGCAGCTGAAGTCTATCACATAGAGAATAATCCTGCAGAATGCAATGGAGTGATATCTTTTACTGATAATGATGAAGATGATGTTGTGCATGGGCACATAAAACCTCTCTACTTATCTAGAAAAGTCAATGGTGTAGATATCCGAAGAGCTTTCATTGACAATGGTTCAGGAGTCAACCTCATGCCCATTCGTACACTTTGTCGATTGGGCCTCACGGAATCTGATTTATCTCCGTCTACCATGATGTTACAAGGATATGATAAAAATGAACAAGAACCACTGGGCGATGTTACACTTAGAACTCAGTTTGGATATCTTGTATCCAATTCAGATTTCATGATTGTTGATCAAGACTCAGCTTTCAACGTCTTGCTTGGAAGACCCTGGCTACATCAGCATGCAGCTATTCCATCATCATACCATCAAGGTATCAAATACTATTTCATTGGTCAAGTTGGAACATTGTATGGTGATAAAACCTCATTCAAGACATGTGAGTCTCAATACATTGAGGCAGAATTTTATCAAATGAAGGGAAGAGAAAAATCTACAATGAAGGAAATTACCAAAGTTAATGCTCCATATGGTTTGGAGAAGATTCCAATAAATGCATTTACACATGTAAGTACAGATTATGTGTTACCTATCAGTCAAATTGAAAAAATAGGCCCAAATCAAAATACTGTTATGGAAAGATCCATAATGTCAATTACGGCAATCGAGCCAGACAACATGGGAGAAATTGGTAACCTACCAAACAGTGATGAAATCCTATGTGGTGATGTTTTCATTTCATCTGCTAAATTCCAACAAGTCTATACTTCGCCAATCAGGCCAGAAGAAGTTATAGCAACACCAGAGGTGAATAATGATGTCGATTCTCAATCCATCATCTCCTCTTTATTTCCCAAAGAAGGCCCTTTATCATCAATAAGGTTGGAAATGGAAGCTTCTTCTTCAAAATGTGAAAATTTTGATATCTCTTATGATCATGAGAATTTCGTTTTGTCATCTACTTTCCAAGTAGAAATGGAAGAAATAACACGTAATGAAGAGGAAGAGGATGATCTTAGAGATGCTCCTCCAGCATTTGAGGAAGGTATCTCTACCACTGTGGATGAACTCAGAGAAATAAATCTAGGTATAGAGAAAGATCCATGCCCCAATTTAATTAGTGCGGTCATGACCCTTGAAGAGCAAGAGATGTATATTTATTTTCTAAAGCAAAATAAAGATATTTTTGCTTGGAATTATACAGAAATGCCTGGGCTTGATCCTGATGTTGCTACTCATCATTTGGGTTTACCAAAAGAACATCGAGGATTTATGCAAGCCGCGAGAAGAACACACCCAACCTATGCTTCCAAAATTGAAGCTGAAGTGGATAAGCTGATCAAAGATAACTTCGTCAGAGATGTTCAGTATCCCAAGTGGTTGGATAATATTGTCCCTGTAAAGAAGATGAACGGACAAATTAGGGTTTGTATCGATTTCAGAGATCTTAATTTGTATTTTCCTAAAGATGATTTCCCAGTTCCGATTACAGAACTCTAAATTGATGCGACGGCTGGCTATGAAGTAATTTCCTTCATGGATGGATATTCCGGATATAATCAGATCCAAATGGCCCCAGAAGATGAGGAATCTCTAGCCTTCAGAGCCCCTCAAGGTGTATTTTGTTACCGGGTGATGCCCTTTGGTTTAAAGAATGCAGGTGCAACATATCAACGCGCCATGCATCGTATCTTCAAACCTTTCTTAGGGAAGTTTGTTGAATGATATGTAGCCGATTTGGTGGTTAAATCCAAACAATGTTCTAATAACTTGGCTGATTTGGAAGTCATATTCCACAAGCTTCGACAACATTATTTGAAGATGAACCCCTTAAAATGTGCTTTTGGGGTAACCTCAGGAAAATTCCTCAGCTTTGTTGTATGCCATCGTGGTATTGAAGTCGATCCTGAGAAGACCAAGTCAATCCTTGGTATGTCACCTCCTCATAATTTAAAGAATTAAGAGGACTTCAAGGACACTTAGACTATATTAGGCGTTTCATTGCCAATTTGGCAGGCAAAAGTTTACCCTTTACGAAATTATTTAAGAAAGGAGTCACTTACCAGTGGACTGAAGAATGTAAAGAAGCATTTGATGTTCTCAAGAAAAACCTCTAGAGTCCACCAGTACTCATGCCACCTATTGAAGGTAGACCACTTATCCTCTATGTGACAGCTCTAGAGCGATCATTGGGTGCCTTTCTCGCTCAAAAGAATGATGCTGGGAATGAAAATAGCCTCTACTATCTCAGTAGAACTATGCTTGAAGCAGAAACCCAGTATTCAAGTATTGAGAAGTGCTGCCTGGCATTAATCATTGCAGTTCAGAAACTGAGACACTACCTGCAACATCACGAGGTCCAATTGGTATCTCGCAATAATCCGCTCAAATTCATCCTTAGTCGTCCAATGCTTACAGGACGCCTATCAAGGTGGGCAGTTATTTTGCAGCAGTTCGACATTTAGTATGTATCTCAAAAGGAAATAAAGGGCCAAGCTCTGGCTGATTTCCTGGCTGAACATCCTTCAGTGGAAGACACATCTTCAGATATTGAATTCCCTGATGAGGAAGTTTTCTCTATTCAAGAGAATCCTCAAACATGGGAAATTTTTTTTGATGGTGCTTCCAGAAGTCCAAGAGGGAAGAAAATGGAAAATCCTAAATTCAACAAAGTTGGTTTAGGAGTTGTACTCATTTCTCCAGATAATGCATTGTTACCTTATTCATTTTTATTGTGGGAAGGTTGTACCAATAATGAAGCCGAATACCAAGCTCTTATCACAATCTTGGAGTTAGCGCTTCAAGCACAAGTGAATCACTTAAAAGTGAAAGGTGATTCAGACTTGGTAATCAAACAAGTCAATCGGGATTATGCCATCAGAAAAGAAGAGTTAATCCCTTTGTATGATTATGTCAGAATGTTAATGGCGGAATTCCCTTCAGAACTGACATTTTCTTATGTCCCATGATCACAAAATGCTCAAGCTGATGCACTGGCTAATATAGCCATAGCTATAGCAGATCCAAATCGGGACGAGACAACCATCAGTATTGCCCACTGTCGTGCAATTTCACCTTATGTTCAAGCCAGAACAGAGGAAATTAATGAAATTAGTCCCATTCCTGAACCATATGGTCATACTACAGGATGTATGTCACCTATCAGGGAATACCTTCAAAATGGAACACTTCCACTTGATAGAGCTGAGAAAGAACAAATCCGGTGACATGTGGTCAATTTTACTCTTTATGATAGCCCAAACCACCAAGAGAAAATTCTCTACAAACGTGGTTTTGATGGAGTTCTCTTCAGATGCATTGATGGTGAAGAGACAATGGTTGTCATGAAAGAAGTGCATGCAGGAGTCGGTGGTGCCCACCAGTCTGGACATAGATTGTCTGATCAAATTCGAAGGCTTGGATACTTTTGGCCTTTAATGATACAAGATTGTGTTGATTCCACAAATAAGTGTCATTCATGTCAAGTACATGCCAACTTCATTCATCAACCTCCACAGTTGCTTCATACAGCTAAATACTCATGGCCATTTTCCACATGGGGAATGGATGTTGTGGGACCTTACCCTTTAGCTACGGCCAAGCAGTTTAAGTACATTCTTACTGCTACTGATTTCTTTTCCAAATGGGCAGAGGCAGTACCTCTCAAAGAAGTTATTTCTAAATGCATTGTTAGCTTCATCAAGTCTAACATCATTACTAGATTTGGTGTCCCTCATACCATATTGACGGACAACGGCACCAACTTCTGTTCTTCTGAGGTGAAGAAATTGTATCAAGAATACAACATTAAATCCAACCATTCATCTCGGTATCATGCGTCGGCCAATGGCCAAATAGAAGCCTTTAACAAGAATATTTCAAATATAATGCAAAATATGGTGGATAAAGATAAGAGGTCATGGCCTGATAAACTCTTTCATTCTTTATGGGCTTATCGGACTACCACCCACAATGCAACGCGGTCAACTCCATATTCGTTGGTATATGGAATAGAAGCAGTCTTGCCAATTGAAGTTCAATTTCCCTCAACCAGAGTAGCCATTTGTGATCAGTTATCTATAGATGAGCAATCCCAAAAGCGATTGAATGAATTGGAACGGTTAGATGAGATAAGATTGTTCACTTTGCACCACTTGGAAATCTATTAAAATCGAATAGCACGAGCTTTTAACAAAAAAGTTCATCTTCGTTCATTCAATCAGGGAGAATTGGTATTAGTTCTCAGAACTCCAATGATACCAGGAAAGAAACCTCCCAAGCATGAGCCAAAATGGGAAGGACCTTATTCAATACATAAGGTCTACTCCAATGGAGCTTATTCATTAATCTCAATGGATGGAGAACTCATCATGACTCCAACCAATGCCAGATTTCTGAAGAAATATTTTGTATAAACACAATATATGGTCCCCAGAACCAAGATTCTTACAATTGGTTCATAGCGCAATGGTCCAGTATGACCTTAAACTGCAACTTCGTCCAACATGACATTAAAATGTAGGAAAGTCCCTTACATCCGGAAAGACGTTAAAATACATAAGCGCAATGGTCCAGTATGACCTTAAACTGCAACTTCGTCTAACATGACGTTAAACTGTAGGAAAGTCTCTTACATCCGGAATGACATTAAACTACATAAGAACTTAAAAGTCCAGTATGACTTTAAACTGCATCATCCATGGTCTATGCATATGACCTTAAACTATTTTCACTTTCATCCAACATGACGTTAAACTATAGAAAAGATGTCCCTGCAACATGACACTAAACTGTGCAGCACCAGTTCGTCCTTGCTATATAACATTAAACTATACAGCAATGGTCCAGTATGACCTTAAACTGCAACTTCGTCCCACACGACGTTAAACTGTGAAAAAGTTCCCTAAACCGTCCAGTATGACCTTAAACTGCATCATCCCTGGTCCATGCATATGACCATAAACTATTTGCAAATCCTTTATGTCCAGCAAGATGTTAAACTGTGACTTCCTAACTACATGACGCTAAACTGTATAAAAGTCCCTTACGTCTGGGAAGACGTTAAACTGTGACGTCCTAAACTACATGACGCTAAACTGTATAAAAATCCCTTACATCCATAAAGACGTTAAACTATATAATCATCAAAGGCCCAGCATAACATTAAACTTCACCATCCACGGTCCATGCATATGACCTTAAACTATTCGCACTTTCGTCCAACATGACATTAAACTGTGAAAAAAATTCCCAATGCATCGAACATGACGTAAATGGTGTGTTATTTTGTCCTTACTGCATGACATTAAACTGCGCAGTCCCCCTTTCGTCCAACATGACGTTAAACACTATTGTCCCCATCGTCCTAACTACATGACGGTAAACTGTACAGAAAATTCATGATATGTACTACATGACATTAAACTGTATTTTGTCTCTGCTACATGACACTAAACTGTGCAGCACCAGTAGTCCTAACTGCAAGACTTTAAACTGCATAGTCCCTTTATATGTCCTACATGACATTAAACTATGCATCGTTAAAGTTGTTATTACCTCTTGTTTCTCACACCGAGTATGACTCACGTGAGCTTAGAGAAAACTTCAACCGTAACACTCTCTTTAGGACGCTAACCATGTATAAGTCCCAACAACATTTTTTTATTAGATCGTTGTCCCCATGAACAACTTGATCATTAATTCATTCTTTAATTGAACTACACGGACTTTGATCCTTTCCCTCCAGGCTGGGTATGTAGGCAACCTCCCAGGGTTCAAGCCCAAAAACAATCTCCTCACATCGGTTAATCACCATCTCATATGATGTTGATTCGTGAAACCGCCCCTAGAATCAATATCTTTACATTGATTCACTTTCGTCCTTTTTATATGACGTTAAACTATGAATCACTTTTGTCCGGTACGACAATAAACTAAAATACTCTTTGATTTCCTCATTTGAGAGAGAACTATTATTGACATTGATTTTTCAATCATGGTTTTCATTTCAAAAGACTATGTGCATACATGGTAATACCTAAACTTTTTGTCTCAAGTTAAACCATCATTGCACTAATGTCCCCTTTCACCCTTCACATGTACGAATCAAATTTGTACAAAGGGTAGTTCTAGAACTACGTGGACTTGATTTCCATCCTTATGGGATATGTTGGAACATTCGAGTGTCCCTCGAATCCAGTCCCATGTCTTTTGGGCCTAACCCCAAATTTCACTTTCAGTCCCTTGGCTGAAAAGTCCTCATGAAAACACACATTGTGTATTCATTATTATGGTCCGAATCCTATGACCCTAAACTAAGATCTCTCATACTTTCGTCATGCATGACGTTAAACTGCATTTCAAGAACTACGTATGGCTTGATTCTCATTCTTATGAGATACGTAGTGAAGTCAAAAATTTCAATTCAGGACCCAGCCACAACATGATTATGGTTATAATTGACCTATGTATCTCTATATACATTGGACAATACCCATATTTATGTGTTATAATCCTAACCTTAAATATTTTCAGATCTTCATAACCCTTTTCATGACTTCTAGTCACAAAAATGTCAAACATCTGAGAATTCTTTTTCCTGACTATGCAACACGTGCCCATAGGTGGCCTTGCATAAACAGTCCACATAACAGACTTGACAGCTAAAAGATCCTATTTATTTGACCATGCAGCCAATGCCCTTAAGTGGCCCTGCATATTTCTACCCCATAACGGGTTTGTTAAATAATGGTAACTTCATTCTTGGGAATAATGCCTCTTTTGTCCTTATTTGTCTTAAACGACAGTATGTAGGGATCCGCAAAAAAATATCCATCCGTAACATATTTGTCCCATATCCATTTTCATGATCTGAAAGTATTCATGTCTATGGTTTATTCTTCTTCCCTACGTTTGGGTCAGACCTTCGTAGGAGTGATATTCATCCAGTTTTTCGATAATCTTGTCTGGAAATATCTTCTCCATATTCATGTACCTCTTTCCATACAACAAAATCTATACCTTAGAAAATTTGAATCTCCATAAAATTTCACTGGCTTTTAGCACTAGGAAAGTAAATTTTTGAGAGTTCTTTTGCCTGACTATGCAGCACGTGCCCATAGGTGGCCTTGCATAAACGGTCCACATAACAAGACTTGTCAGCCGAACGATGCTATTTATTTGACCATGCAGCCAATGCCCTTTGGTGGCCCTGCATATTTCAACCCCCTAACGGGTTTTGTTAAATAATAGTAACTTCATTCTTGGAAACTAATTCTTCTAATGCCTTTTAGCTCTTTTTCATATCATTCCTCAGATTCAAATATTCTTAAGCCATATTTTACATATTTTCTCTCATACTTGAGTATGGTAATATGTTTTCAGATAAATTGTCAAGGAATTGAATCCATTTTAATCCATTTTGGTCAAAGATATTTCGAACTTAAACATTAACCCCATTATGTCCGGCATGCATGATTGTAAACTGCCCACAAAAGACAAAGGAACTCTGAATAAAATTCAAGTTCTAGCTCTCTAAATATACATTTTTTGTATGATTTTTCGCCCCCTTTTCCTTTGGATGGATTCAATTTCCTCAGAGTCAAATCCTCATTTCTCTCTGGATCCAACTCTGAGGGGGGACTTTTATTGACGCTCCTTTCGTCACAGAATATAATGATCAGAAAAGGGGAATATATGAGCTCAAAGTGATTCAACCTTTGAAGAAAACATCAAAAATCGACAATGGCATTAACAAAGGATCAAAAGAAACTGCACTGTGTAAGTTATATCACTGTCGCGCAAGTCCACTTGCGCGACACCCTTACGGTCGCGCAGGTGACTTGTGCGACCTAAGTGATAACTGCCCGGTAACTGCCCGGGGTCTTCTCCTACCTATAAATAGACCCTGTGGGCCCTCCATTTGAGAGGATCTTTTTCTAGAAACTCGGATTGAAGCTCCTGAAGCCCAAGTCTCTTTTCAAAGCTTCCGGAAAACTTCTAAGGTAATTTCTTACCTAGAACGGAAGATCTAAAGAGAGGGAGGAAGGCCTAAGTGTTGAAACTCATCAACACTTGTGCGCCGACTTACTCCTTCGATAGAACTTGCGCGTCCCTTTTCTGGAAGAACCTCAATAGGATTCTAAAGGCTTTAATAAAGAGTCTCTCAAGTGTTTCAAATACTGGTTGAATATCGCCCAAGTACACCATGTGTCGCGCAGGCATACCTGCGCGACCAATACTTGCGCGCCGCCGCAGAACCTGCGCACCTTCCAAGACTTGCGTGCCCCTTCCTTTTTGGGTGCCTTTCTTGCCCACTTCGCCTCTCTTAAACCATTTCACCTTTCCTATTCATGATTCAGTCATCTAGATACTCTTCAAATCCATTTATGGCAAGATTTCTTGATTTGACTTCCTTATCTGAAAGCAATTCGGTGAAATATCTCTCAAAACCTAGTGATTTACACATCTTTATATCACCAAAGATTGAGAGTTCATTCATTCAACCTCATCCTTTAAGATGAGAAAATCCTTAACCTAGGTCTCCTTTTCAGGAATAATCCCCAGTTATAAGTCCTTTAATCTGGGCATCTTCCTCAGGAGTAAGCCCCAATCTCAAATATGGGCATCCTCATCAAGAGTAAGCCCCAAACCATAATTCCTTAACTTGGGGATCCTCTTCAAGAGTAAGCCCCAATCATAATCCTTTAATATGGGCATACTTCATGGGAGTAAGCCCCAAGTCCTCTAATTTTGGGCATCCTTCTTAGGAGTAAGCCCCAATTTCAAATATGGGCATCCTCCTCAGGAGTAAGCCCCAAACCAAGTCCCCAAACATGGGCTTCCTTTTCAGAAATAAGTCCCAGTCATTATTTTGGGCATCCTTCTTAGGTGTAAGCCCCAAGACCTCTAATTTTGGGCATCCTTCTTAAGAGTAAGCCCCAATCTCAAATATGGGCATCCTTCTTAGGAGTAAGCCCCAAGTCCTCTAATTTTGGGCATCCTTCTTAGGAGTAATCCCCAATCTCAAATATGGGCTTCCTTTTCAGGAATAAGTCCCAGTCATAATTTTGGGCATCCTTCTTAGGAGTAAGCCCCAATCTCAAATAAGGGAATCCTCCTTAGGAGTAAGCCCGAAACCTTAATCCTTAACCTGGGATACCTTTTCAGGAATAAAACCTTAATCCCTAACCTGGGTCTCCTTTTCAGGAATAAGTCCTAGTCCCTTAATTTCTCTTTAACCAGTCCTAATTTTCATTTGATCTGGGATTCCTTCTCAGGAGTAAAACCCAGTTATCAATCCTCTCCTAATTTGGGTTTCCTTTTCAGGAATAAGTCCCAAGTTAGAGTATTAAAATCTCCATAAAGCACATATACCTTTATGGACCCTGTTCCTGGATTTTCTCCCTAAAAGTAAATCCTAAACCTTCATCTATCTGGGTAGTCATATATACATAAGTCCCAAACAATTTCTTATGATTGCATATTTCATGGCACAATTGTCTAATTTTTAATAATACCTCTTGTTTCTCACACTGATCATGACTCACGTGAGCTTAGAGTGTAAAAGTAATTATGAAATCCTTCTTTGAGCCATCAATCATAAACGTCATACTCTATTACTCAAACTACGTGGGTTCTGATTCCTTTTCCAAAACAAAGGATACGTAGGTAGCCCATTTATGGGTTCGATCCCAACTCTGAAATAATCTATGTCCTTCTGAATGATGATAAACATCAAGTGCCCCACTAAGTGGCTTTAAAACCATCCTGGTCATCATAATGACCAAGAGATTTTTATATAAATGTTTTGAAGGATACCATTGACCAAGAATCTCTAAATAGATACAGATGATTCTCTATTGATGAAGAACCTCGAATATATATAAAATATTCTCTAACATTCTTACATATTTAATCATTGATTGTTAAAACTAAAGGAAAGCTCATTTTATACTTGGTAATGTAATAAGGATTCACAAACATAACTTAAATCTATAAAGAGAGTCCCGGAGTAGACAATAATTCCCCTCAAAAAGGTGTGATGAGTCCGACCTCCCATCCTCTCAACCAATACAAATTCCTAAGCCTCATCAGTCCACAAGCTAATGAGTGCCTACCTTTGGAAGGTAGGTCCAAATGGATGTGGAATCATTGGATGATTACAGTTCTATGAACAAAACCTCTAGTAACCGATCGGAACGTTTGAGTCTCCCGTCCAGGAGGTCATCCCCGAATTCCGTGCGAAACAATATTCTTCACACATTTCATAATCAAAGGAGATTTTATAATGAATACATTTGAGATCTAAACATAAGGCATGGATTTCCCCATATAGGTAATAGATAATAATTTTTGTATATATTTATGAGAAATATATAAATAATTTAAAATAAATACATAACAAAAAATATTCTATCCAAATATAAAAATGTTTTCTTGAGTATACATTGAATATATATTGATGAAACTTCCATTTTCATTTTAAACAGTTCATAAAATTTTAAAAAATTCCAAATAAGATAAAATAAATTTAGTTCATGAAAAATAATATGTAAAAATATATATAATGTATAATTAATTGAGTACCCATGTCGAAAGCTAATTAAATATATGATTTATAATATAAAATTCATTCCTTCAACCCTATATTAAAACTCCAAAAATGTAACTAGTTTTAATAATTTTAAACTAATTCCATTCAAAACATTTTTAAAAATTCAACCGCGGTTGAAAACATTTTTTAAAAAAATATTTTAAATATTTTATATAATAAATGAAAATATTTTTATAAAATATATATAGGGAAGAATATGAATTTATTAACATAAAAAAATTTAATTAAGATTCTACTGAAAATAAATTTTCAAATATTTTATGTTCCAAATTCAATAAAATGTTACTATTTGATTAAAATATCATGTATATCTACAATAGTGGAAATCCAATTTGTATTATGAAAGAAGTATCGAACAATTGCACCAAATGAGACATAAACATAATGAATCATGATAAACATTGATATTGTAATCTAAACTATTTCCACCTTGGTAACTATTGAGTCATATCCCCATGAATAAAGTAATGTTGTGTAAGAACTCAGATCTTCTTTTAACGTATTTTTTTCCTTGTCTGGTCATTTTTGGAAAATGGGGAAGAATCTGGAAATTTTCTACATACATGCCGTGTAATTTATAAGTACACGATGTGTACATTGATGCCTATTGAGGTCGGGTGATGGTCGTGTCATGGCCACACACGGACATGTAGGGGTGGAGTGGAGGCCGCTTAATGTGGAGTAAGGAAAATCCTAGTGCACATCGTCTACTCCAAAAGTACACTCCGGGTACTTTATTTTTTTCATTAAATGGAACAGGGTCGCGTCTTTACCCAAAAAACAGCTTCGTCTGGAGCTTCTTCGACAAAGTGCGAGGGTACGACCACATATCAACTCGAAGCCACCGATCTGTCACCGGTTATCCGAATCGAACACTGTCATTTGAAATAGAATCGCAGCGGTGAGTTCTTGGTTCTTCTATGGCAGCATTTCCTTATGCATTCACTTATGAGAGTTATTTTAGGTTGAATGTTTTAGATGTTTTTTCAAATATACTCTATTCTAGGCTGATTCACGGGCCGAGGTTCAAGTATATCGATCTCCTAGGATATAGATATGTGTTTTGTTGCCTTATGTTTAATGACTTTGAGTTATTGTGAAAAAATGTCGGATACCCATGTATCAAGTATCTCAGGTTTGGGTTTTGATCCTTCATTATAATATGCCTAAGATTGTTTGTGTGGTTGAGGCTAATAGATAATAGTGATTTCTTTTTTTCATGTTTCAGGATTGCCCCATGGGTGTTTCCCTTATTTTGGGTTTTTATCACCGTTTGTCTTAGGTTTCCTACGAGGAAGACCTTTTCGCATGTATTGCATAATGTTTATATGCTTTTGATGATTTTTAGCTATTAAAAAAGTAGTTTTTTGAACATACATAGGGCAGATGAGAGTTGATTACGCATGACTTGACTGCTCAGGGCTGTGTGAATGTGGTGTGGTAGACTAAAGAGGGAATTGACGATTATGGGCTCCCCTGGAGAGTATGTTATAAATTAGTATCATTCTCAAGACTTATGGGAATGTGAATTTGTTCATCCTCAGAGTGTCCCTAGTTATGTATCGAGACTACAGGGGGAATTAGACGTAAGTGCTTCCTCAGAGAGCCTATAGATATTGTTGCAAGACCGCAGGGGAATTGACGGTGACAGATTCCTAGAGTGTCTGTTCCATTGTATGATTACTTGACTAGAGGGGTCTTGCAGTGTGATCCACCCAGAGAGACAGTCTGAATATTGTTTGGTTGGTTGTGATGAGTCTACCATGCCAAAGAACAAGCTTTGGTTTTATACTGCTTGTGTTTAGGTAGTCTTCTGAGATACCAATTGTGTTACCTACTATGCCTTGGGAATATAGAGTTGTTTCTAGATTCCTTGGTTGATAATTTAAATTTTTGAATAAAATTAATAAATAAATATAAATGGATATTTGTAGGATTGTTTACTTTAGTATACACTTGTTTCTCTGCTGCATTTATTTCCTTTTCATTTACTATATTGCTCACTGACAGTAGGGCACATATCTTGTGGTGGTTGCCTACTAGGATTAGCCTCACACCATGTTTGGGTTCTACATTTTGGACCAAAGAGGTTATATGGTTGTAGGTGTGGATAGGGATTGTGACCCTTCTACTTCAGGTACAAGATTGATGGTTGGAGCTGGAGAGAATAGGATTGAGCATAGGCTTGCGATGTTACTGGAGTTGTTTACTTTTAGTACATTGTTTCCCAGTTGTATTTTAGAATATTGTTGTGTTTTAGGATTTCCTTAGATACCTCTACCTGCTGCATCATTATCATCATTACTATATATTCTTTTCAACCGCTGTTTAGTTTCAGTTATTATATTTTGTTTACTTATTTTTCTATAGACGGTTATTTCCTTTCTATTTTATACCTTACCAAATGAGGGCATAGTTACTCAAATGTCTCACCAAGGCCCTTGTTGCTTGTCGGCAGCCTTTGGAGTTTGTTGCAATGCTCTTGAGGTCATGTAGCTAATGGGGTACGGGGCACCAATTGAGTGGCTCAGGATTTGAGTCGTTACAAAGTGGTATCAAAGGAGGTTTCTTTTATTTTCTATCGACTTATAGTTTAGCGACATTAGACAGGGATAATACGAAATAGGTAAATGGTAAATAGTTGTGTCTGGGAGTTCTAGAACCCGTGTACAGGGAAAAATCCAGGTTACATCGAATATTGCAATTTTTGAGTTTTGCAAATGTTACAGTTCAATTGACTTCACCGTTGGGTGGTGCACTTGTTTTGTGTTGATACTGTTTATATGATTATGGTTATATTTTGTTGCAGCCTGATGTGATAAGGGTATTCCATATCATGCAACATATAGGCACTTGTTAGAAAATCATATGTCATGAATTTTTCCATGCCATCTAAATTTCATTAGAATCTGCATGCTGTTGTGATAAAATTGGTGATAGACTATGCAAGCAGTTGTGATAGCTACTGTGGAAGAATAACTGCTAGGTTGATAGGGTATCATTTGTTTAGAGATTATTTATCATGGACGCCGAACATTGGTCTGAGAGGTGTTATGGACCCTCATTGTCTGGAATTTGGTGGATCATTGACCTATTTAATTGTTATATGTATCATTATGATTCCAAGATTATATTGGTGGGATGTATGGGCCCTCATGAATCGGAATTTAGCACCATAACGCTGGTTTTATGTGTTTTCTGTGCTATGGAGAAGTTTCTGAGCCTACTGTCCGGAAAAACCCAAAATACACGGCGTGTACATTATAGTCACAGGCCGTGTAGTCAAAAACCGTGTCACTGACCATGCGAGAAATGACATAGGGTTGTGAAAAATCATGTTGGAACATGCCGTGTACTAATTTAGCATGTCATGTAGTATGAAATATGTACCATATCTGTGTCACGAACAAAACGGGTCGTGTTATCATTTCACATACATGTCATGTTTGAATCTTACATGATGTGTTGTTTGATCTAGGTACCCGGTCATGTCACTAACAACATGGGTCGGTGTCATCCGTTATCTTACACGTCGCGTCCTCTTGAAACATACCATGTAGTGTTAGCCATGTAGTCATCAATGTATCTTACCACAGGTTATCTTAGGACTTCTTAGTACACGTTGTGTCCTTCTGGAACACACTGCTTAGTGTGACCTGGGTACACAGGTTGTGCCACTAACAACACGGGCCAGGTAAAGCTTGTCTAGTACACGATGTGTCTTCCTTGAACATGCTGTGTAGGCTTGTATTAGAGGAGTTGTGTGGCTTAATCATGTAGAAGGACTCGGCTCGGGAAGAGGATTCATGTACATGTTGTGTGTTGGGACAACACACCGTGTATTTGGGGTGTTACATGACCATTTTAGGTAGATTTACACGCCCATGTGAATGACCGATGGGAACACGCCATGTAGGTAAAGAACATGTCGTGTAGTAATTTTTTTCTTAACCTAAATGCCTTCCTTTCCTTATTTCTTCTCATGCCTTCATTTCTTCCATCCTTGTTAATACATAATCTGAGGTGTGATTTTGACCTTTTAGAACTATGGCACCAAGACATCCTCCCGTTGTACTTCAAGAACCAGGCAGCGACCGTACGCCTGATAAGGCAGATCAAGGACTACCTATAGTTCCAGCTATTGTTACGGTCATGGAAACTGCAGTGATTCCGGACACTGGTGTCGATGCTCATTTTAGAGAGGGTTTCATGAGATTAATGCACACATTCTAGGGAGCTCGGCATCTTGCCTTGACTATGGAAGAACTGATATGAGTTTTTCAGCAGTCGTATCCTCCCACATTCATAGGGGATGGAGGATCGCAGGCTGCAGATTCATGGTAGAAGCCATTCTATCCATATTTTATCATCTAGAGATGCCTCTAGAGAGGAGAATGAGTCCCGAAACTTATATGCTATGTGACTCCACCAAGATATGGTGGGATGTGGTTTTGCAGGTAGGGCACCAACATGTTAGGGCTTGAGATGAGTTTCAGCGTACGTTCTACGACTACATCTACCCAGCAACGCTGAGGCCTAACAGAGCCAGAGAGTTCATGAACCTGCATGATGGTACTCTCACAGTGATGGAGTATTCCTCTCACTTCACAGAGTTACGAAATTTCAGTCCTGTTATGGGGAATGACAAGCTGTTTTTAGCGAGGAAGTTGGAGGAAGGCCTCAGACCAGACATCAGATCATAGGTGAACGTCTTTCATTTGACATCTATTACTCTGATAGTCAATTAGGCACATAACAAGGATAGAAATCTAAGAAAAACTGGAGTTGTAGAATAGGGGGGTTCATCTTCTAGGGCTGATTCATTTCATATAGACAGAAAGAAATTCCACCGGGAGTCTATACGAGGTGACCCAGGGAAGCGAGTTATTCCTTCTGGTAGAGGGGATCTTCCTTCTGGTCACCAAGTGGTGTTCTATTAGTGTGGAAAAAGTGGTAATAAGAAGCCTCAGAGCTTGAGAGACCCAGTGGAATGCTGATCTTGTGGCAAGATGGGTCATCTGCAACATTTCTCCAGGGTTCCCCTGCAAGCGGCTAGTGAAGGAGGATCAGTTTCGACTCCACGTACAATAGTAGGATTATGAGTTCCGTAGAAAACTAGGGGTTGGAGTTCTACAGGTCATTTTGGTGATGGAAGTGGCAACAGACGTAGTGGTCAGGCTTAGGGAGGGTTATCTAAGGGATCTCAAGCTGCTACACAGGGCCACGGTACATGCCAGACATTTGTGGTATAACAGATTCATGAGGAGCAGGATCCTGGACCTTCTACAGAATGAGGTACGATTTTAGTATCATCAATTTTACCCTCTTCACTTTTTGATACGAGAGATCCTCATAGCTTTATTTCTGTGCATACTGTGTAAAGCCTTATACTTATTGTTTATACTTCTGAGGACATGTGGACACTAGACACACCGTTGGGGACTAGAACGGCTAGTGTACGTCAGTTTAAGGAGTTCCCTCTAGTGGTGGTTGGGTATCACATTCTAGGGGACCTCTATGTCCTAGAGATGATAGGCTATGATTTCATTCTCTGAATGGACTGGCTTGTTCCCTTCCGGGCAGTCGTCGACTATTATCATCGTAGGGTTACATTCACATCACCAGGGGTAGATCTTTTCATCATAAGGGAGAGTGGTATGTCTAAGAAAGTAGAGCAGGACCAGAGCATCATGGGCTAGGAGGAGTTACACCTCAAATTACCAGTCTATATCTGGACGACTATGGGACTACACAGAAAGACTTTCATCCAATGGTGGATTGTTTCAGGGATGTATTTCCAGAGGTCCTTTCAGGTTTGCCTCCGGTGCGTGAGGTGTACTTCCTTATTGAGCTTGTTCCAGGAGAAGCACTAGTGTTCATTCCTCATTATAGGATGACTACCCCTGAGTTTCAGGAGCTCAAGAAGAAGTTTGAGGAGTTTCTGGCAAAGGGTTTCATCCGACCCAGTACTTCTACTTGGGGTTCACCAGTCATGTTTTCAAATAAAGAAGATGACACCCTTAGGCATTATGTGGATTATCGGAAGCTGAACCAGTTGACGGTCAAGAACCGATATCCATTTCCACAGATAGATGATCTTTTTATCAGCTTCAAGGAGACATAGTTTTCTCAAAGATCGACCTTAGATCTGGCTATCATCAGTTGCGTGTCAGGCCATCTAATATACCTCTTACAGCCTTCTGGAGTAGGTATGATATGTATGAGTATTTGGTTATGCCATTTGGTCTCACGAACATGCCATCAGTTTTCATGGTGCTGATGAACATAGTTTTCCATCCTTATTTGGATTCTTTCATGGTGGTTTTCATGGGCGATATCTTGGTTTACTCTCACACTCGACACAACCATGCTACCCATCTTGATATTTTTGTTGATTACACTGAGGGAGAATCAGTTATATGCTAAGATATCAAAGTTCCACTTTGGGATGGATGAGATTCACTTCATGGGTCATGTCATCTCAGAGAAATGAGTATCAGTATACCCAGAGAAGGTGAGAGCTGTAGTTACCTGGGAGAAATCGAAGAATGTCTTCAAGATACGAAGATTCATAGGGATTAATGGTTACAAAATGCGATTTATAAAGGACTTCTAAAGCTTAGTAGCACCATTGACGGGATTGACTAAGAAGGGGGTGAAGTGTGTTTGGTCAACAGCCTATGATTCAGCCTTCCAGAGCTGAAGGGGAGATTGAATTCAGCACTGATTCTAGTATTTCCGGATCCAGTAAATATTATACAGTTTTCTGTGATGCATCTAGCATCAGTCTTAGAGCAGTGCTTATGAAATAGGATCGTGTCATTTTATATGGATCTTAGTAGTAGAGGCCACATGAGAGGAACTATCCTACACCCGACCTGGTGTTGGCTATACTTGTTCATGCTTTGCTGGTTTGGAGACATTATCTTCTGGGAGAGCATTTTGTGGTATATAATTACCACAAGAGCCTCAAGTACATCTTAACGCAGCGTGACTTGAATCTGAGACAGAAGAGGTGGGTTGAGTAATTACAGTCATTCAATTTTGAGCATTATTATATAACTGGGAAAGGCAATCCTATGGAAGACGCACTGAGCAGGAGGACATAGGTATAGGAATTTCTGGAGGCTAGTAGTGAGTGGAATATTTTGGCTCTATTATCTAAAATGATTTTGGAGGTTCATGACAGACATGGCCATAATTTTCATTCTTCTATAACTGTTACCTATACCCTTCTTGACTGAGTTCGAATGAGTCAGCTATCAGATATCTAAAAGCCTAGACCTACAGGAAATCATGTCAAGATAAGACCCTCTTCCCAGATGGACCGTAGGTGAGGGTGAGATCTTTCTTTTCTAGGGATGCGTGATCTACACTGCCAGTATTGGTGGCCAGGTATGAAGAGAGATGTTGCTGGTTTTTTCATGAGGTGTTCCACCTATCAGTTGGTGAAGGCGTAGCACCAGTGAGCATCATGGATTTTATAGAAGCTACCCATTCTTGAGTGGAAGTGGAATTATTTTGCGATGGATTCTGTGATAGGGTTACCGAGATCTCCTTGAGGTAATGATGCGGTATGGGTGGTCATTGACAGCCTCACGAAGGTTGCTCAGTTACTGCCGATTAAGGAGACATTAGGTGTTGATGAGCATGGATGGATCTACATCCATGAGATTGTACGCATGCATGGGGTTCCGACTACTATCATTTTATATAGGGACGCCCACTTCACATTGCATTTCTAGCAAGGGATATAGGGGGATTTAGGTATACAGGTACTTCTCAGTACAGCTTCCCATACCCAGACAGACAGCGAGTCAGAGTGCACGATTCAGGTGCTAAAGGCCATGCTACGAGCATGTGTCATTGATTTTGGAGGCTCTTGGGAGAGAAATGTTTCTCTAGTGGAGTTTTCTTACAATAATAGTTTTCAAGCAACAATTCAGATGGAACCTTACGCGACTTTGTACGGTAGGTCATGCTAATCACCCTTGTGTTGGCTAGAGGCAGGAGAAGAATCTATGATGGGACCTCATCTTGTTCAGGAGACCACCGAATAGGTGGAGTTGATTCAGAGAAGGGTGGATACTGCACAGTCTCGGCAGAAATATTATGTTATTCAGTAGAGACGACCTTTGGAGTTCAAGTTCGGAGATTAGGTTTTCCTATGTGTTACCTCATGGTTGGGACACAGGAGGATCGTGAGACAGGTTATGCATTCATTGAGATACTTTTGGCCGTTTGAGATTCTGGAGAGAGTTGGGCTTGTGTTTTATAGGTTGCAGTTACCATAGAGGTACCTCGCTATGAATGAAATCATCCATGTTTCTCAGCTTCGATGCTATTTCTCTGACCCGTCAAATGTTTTTCAAACAGAGGAGGTTGAGCTAGAGTAGGTTGCATCATTCGAGGAGCCTCCTATCTGGATTGTTGATCATAGTGAAAAGGTAATCAGTGTCCAGTATGTTCCTCTGGTATGGGTGAAATGGCAGTACAGCTGTGTACAGTATGAGACTTGGTAGTGGGAGGTCGATATGCGATCATTGTGGCCAGAGTTGTTCGAGGATTCTTCTTCGCCAACTTTTTAGGGAAATTCGGGGATGAATTTCCTTAAGGGGGATGTTTGTAAGAACTCAGATCTTTTTTTTCAGGTATGTTTTTCCTTTTTTGGTCATTTTTGCGAAAAAGAGGAGAATATGCAAATTTTCTAAGTACACGTCGTGTAATTTATAAGTACACGCCATGTACTTTGATGTCGCTCGAGGCCATGTGCTAGCTGTGTCAGGGCCACACACACGGCCATGTAGTGGTGAGGTGGAGGCCACTTAATGAAGAGTACGGAAAATCGTAGTATACGCTATATACTCCAAAAGTACATGTCATGTGCTTTCTTTTTTTAGTTAAAAGGACTGAGGTCGTTTCTTAACCCCAAAACAGCTTCTTCTCCAACTTCTTCGACCGAGAGTGAGGGTACCACCGTGGATCTTCTCCGAGCCACCGATCCATCACTAGTTATCTGAATAGAACACCGTCGGTTGGAATAAAATCGCAGCGGTGAGTTATTGGTTCTTCTTTGGCCATGTTTCTTGATTCCTTCTCTTATGAGAGTTAGCATATGATGAACTTTTTAGATGTTTTTGTAGATCATATCTGTTCTAGGCTAATTCATGGGCTGAGGTTCAAGTATTTTGATCTCTTAGGAACGAGTTAGGTGGTTTATTTCCTTGTATTGAATTTCTTTGAGTTTTTGTGCAAAAATGTTAGATACCCATGTATCGAGTATCTTGGGATAGGGTTTTGATCCTGCGTTTTTATCTACATAAGATTGTATGCGTTCGTGAGGATATTTTATGAATAGTTATTTCATGTTAGTATGTTTGAGGATCGCCCCATGGGTGTTTCCCTTGTTTTGGATGTTTATCACCTTTTGTCTTAGGATTCCTATAAGGCATACCTTGTTGCATGTATTGCCTACTATTTATATGCTTTTAATGATTTGTAGCTATTAGCCAAGTAGTTTGTTGAACTTATTTAGGGCTTCTGACAGTCGATTATGCACGAATTCACTACTCAGGGCTCTGTGAACCTGGTGTGGTAGACTAAAGATGGAATTGAAGATTATGGTCTTCCCTAGAGAGTCTGTTATAAATTAGTATCATTATAAGGACCGACGAGAATTGGACTTTGGGATTCCTTAGAGTGTCCCTAGTTACGTATCGAGACTACAGGGGGAATTAGATTTAATTGATTCCTAAGAGAGAATATAGGTATCATTGCAAGACCCCAGGGGAATTGATGGTGAGAGCTTCCCAGAGTGCCTGTGCCTTTGTATGATTACATGACTATAGGGGTCTGCCAGTGTGATCCACCCAAAGAGTCAGTGTGAATATTTTTTGGTTGGTTGTGATGAGTCGACCAATCCAATGAACAAGCTTGGGTTTTGTACAACTTATGTTTAGGTAGTATGCTGAGATACCTGATGTGTTACATGCTATGCCTTGGGAATATATAGTTGTTCCTAGATTAATTTGTTGATAATTTAAATGTTTGAATACAAATTTATAAATAAATTTAAAGGTTGATTTATATGATTATTTACTTTACTGTACTCATGTTTCTCTGCTGCATTTATTTCTTTGCTTTTGATATATTTCTCACTGACAGTAGGGCTCAGATCTTGTGGTGGTTGCCTACTCAGATTAGTCTCACAGCCGGTTTGGTTCCTGCTTTTCATACCAAATAGGTGTGGATAGGTATTGTGGCACTTCTACTTCAAGTACATTATTGCTGGTTGGAGCCGGAGAGCATATGACCGAGATTAGGCTTGCGATACTACTGGAGTTGTTGTTTACTTTTAGTACTCTTTTTCTCATTTGTATTTCAGAATGTTGTTGTGTTTTCTTCATTCCTCAGATACTTGTACCTACTGCATCATTATAATCATTACTGTATATTCATTACATCCTCTATTTAGTTTCAGTTATTGTATGTTGTTTACTACTTCTGCTATTGACTGTCATTTACTTTCCCTTGTATACCTTACCAAATGATGTAATAGTTTCTTCAATGACTCACCAAGAACTCGCTGCTAGTTAGTACCCTCTGCCAATTGGGGAAATGCGCTTTAGGTCGGGTGGAAAACTGGGTACGGGGCACCGGTTGAGTGGCACCAGATTCGGGTCGTTACATGTTGACTTAAAAAATAATTACAATAATGATAAATTGGTTCATGATATAATATTTAAAGGGTTAGTATCTACATTGCAAGAAAAATAATTTCATAATATTCCATATGTATCATGGCGCTAAATGTTAGATGATAAATCCTTCACAAGCATTATTTATTCGATGTAATAATTTATCAATGATGTTGTTAATTGTGTAAAATTATAGTAAAAAAATGGATTATATATAAAAAATATTGTTAGGATATTTCAAAAATATTTTTATATAATAATAAAAAATAAGAATTTAATGTAACTCAATGAATGATATTGAGTAAAAATATAGTATACCTCAACTCCAAAAGATTCATGTATATCCATTATATCATTTTGATAAAATTAATAATATTTATTTTTTCCATATGATAACTTTCAATTTTATATCCCTATTAATTAAACCATTTGATTCATTTATGTTAATTTCGTTTTTAATTACATACTCATTTATAAATACGGTGAGTGTTTTGGGGACGTTTAGTTCATATAATCAAAATGGCTTCAGTGTGTTGGTCGTGGTCAAAGAGGCATTAATACATCATATACAGTATATTAATAATTATATTGTTATCACTCAGATATATCAATTTCATTTTTAAAACCAACCATGAAATATGGAAATGAAAAATTAATTATGATACCGTCATAGAGATGACATGTCATATGTATGAATGACTAATGTATTCATTTCGTTCAATGATCATGAAGGATTGATGTTAAGACCAATTTTATTTTTATAGAAGAGTAATTATTTTTAAATATAATATTACTTAATCCTAAAAAATTCTATATACAGACCATTTGACATAGTGAAAATTGAATAAAATCACTTTACAAGGTGGTAGTCTGGTAGATACAAAAACGATGTTATCATTATTCAATAAATATTATGTTAGGAAGATATATGATATGTTAAATTTTTAGACATATTAAAATTGCACATATATCATATATAAACATTCACTTATTCATCATGAATAACTATGGTAGATGATTATGGAAAATTCAGTACATCATTTCGCAAGGCAAACGTCCGTTATACAAGGGAATGATGGTTTCATTTCGCATTTTATGAAAGTGGATATAGTGTTTGGTTATGAAATTAAACTAATAAAATAATAGTATGTAGGTGATATGATATATTTATATAATAATTATTTACTACCATTTAGAGGATTTAGAACAACAAATGTAACAAATATTTGGTGAACAATGGTACCTCTTATTCATGCATTCTCTTTAAGATTATACATAATGCCTCCCTAGATTTGTATTATAATGAAAAATACATCTATAAAATTAGTCATGAAATATAAAATGTAATTGATAAGGTCATGGTCTATCAAAAAACCAAAGAATGTTTGAAATTGAGAGGATAAGAGGATTCCTTTAATATGATAGAGGTAGTGGTATTTTTTTAAATACAAATAAATATTCAATAATGGAATCTGAAAATCAATCTATGTTCTAATAAAAATAATTGATAGTGGGGTGTATGGGTGATATAGTTTAGAAAAAAACTAATGTTAACAATTTAACATTTTAATAAGATGTTATTAAATTCACCTATATGGTTACTAGATGTTACCCTTTTTTCCACTACAGTGACTAGTTTTTTTATAAATTATGAATAAAATTGTGTAATCCATATTACATTCAAATAATTATTATAATTAAAAATATTGAATCTATTCTATAATATTAATTTCACTGAAGTGGAAGTGTTAAACATATAATTAAACCCAAAAAAATGTTCGTAAACTGATATATTGTGGAGGAATGTTTCAACCAACAAATGTTATTTAATTAACTCTAAAACTAGAAGTCATAATTATATGAATTATAATTCATATAAAATTTTTTGTTATATTATTTTCTTGTTAATACTTCTTTCATAGGTGTTAATACTAATCTTTATACATTATAATTCTCTTTATACTATTCTCAATGATCATATGGGATTATAGTTATAGATAGTTGGGTGATAACTGGTTTATAAAAAATAGATTTATTACAAAATGGAATCATCTATTCAGTATTCATTTTTCCATAATAAAACATTGAAAAATAATTTTTTTCCTTTTCATGGCAATTCTTCACTATTCACATATTGACCTTATCCTTTTTCCCATCTCATCATTTGGAAGGAAATTTGTCACATTGGTTGATCTGATAGATGCTCAGCAAGGGATGTAAAATATATATATATTCATTTTTACACTAAATACCACGAAATGGCTCAATATTCTTTAATTTATCTCAATATTAAATTATCAATGGAATGATATAATTTCCATATGAATACCAGAAAAACATTTTATCTGAAATTATTTCATTAAAACCAAATATCATTCTTAGATAATAGATTCATGAAATATGGAGAATCAATTTTTATATCACTATTAAATATATAGTAAACCACAAAGATAAACATAAAATGGAGATCTTGGTTATAAATATAGTAACAATCAAAAATAAAATAAAAAATTTAGATTTCCAATCCCATATACACTAGAAATAACCATCATGGTTTTACATGGAATAATAACTATTGTATATTCACATAATCTTATATAAAAATAAAACTAGGTTAACACTACCCCATTACCCAATGAACTGCAGGTAAATAATGGGCCTCACCCTTCATATAGACTCTATATGGCTCTCATGTTATTTATTAACTATAATGGACCTCAATAATTCATATAATCTATATTGGGATCACCCATTTATCATATATAATCCTCATGCACCATATCATGAATAAAACATCTATTCATTCAGTTTTCAACATTAAACAATTGAAAAATCATTAAAACCAATTTGAAAACACACATTCACATATACAAATAGTGTTTTATTTGAAAACACTTTTTTCAGTATAATTACCTGAAAAATATAAATGGGGTTTTAATTGAATTCTGGAATCCTATATCTTTACTTGATAACATTTCATTTACATGTTACAAAATATGATCTTTTAATGATTATTTACAATGATATATGGTGCATAATATAAGAACATATAAAACATTCATCCAATAAATATTAAAGACTTATTTAGGGTTTATCCTATGTAATTTTACTACATCTCATTACCTAGGGATGTATATTAAAGGAAAGGGTGAACATAATATCAGAAGGGAAAAACAATAGATACAATTTACATGTGATATTGAGAAATATTTATTTGAACATGAGGAATTTCATAAATACATGACATGAAAAAAATGAGGTATATCATAATAAAAAAATAAATTTAATCAGAATTTGGATATTCAACTAAAAAATTTAATATATAAATTCAGCAGGGTATCACCATGTTTTTTCACCAATGTGTTATAAAAATAACCAAGGATATTTACTAAAGCTTCATAATACATGTCATCTCTAATGATTAAATTATATACCTAGCCAATTTGTATACTACCATTACGAACCCTTCATATGTTTCTATTAATTTCAGAAAACATTAATATAATAAAAAAATTTATAAATATTTCTTTGATAATAGATGAATCACATTCAAATAAAAAATAAGGAATTTTAAAGGTTCTTAAAGACAAGATCATTATATAAATCATAAATAAGAAAAAGGGAATGATGGTTTTCTATTTTCCAATTCCAGAACTATCTATATATTATATATATATTTTTCAACCAATGTTAAATAATGAGGTTTGGGTATTAAAATAATGAAAATAAATGGGAATTTCATGAGGATGATAATGTAATTTAGAGATATAAAATCTGTAGAATAACCAGTATAAAATATGTATTTATAAAATTGCTAATGGAAAGGAAAATACGACTCCCATTAATAAATATAATTTATTATATTAATGGTATAATATAAAGTTTAATTTTTTTTAAAATTTCAATGGCTCACCATATAAAAAACGAAACATGAAAAGAAAAGAGAAGTTGAAATATACATTACATTGAAGAGTAGATTCAAAAACATGGTGATTAGAACCATGAAGGATTGAAGACAGACTAGGAGGACTAATTGGCTGGTTAAAAAAGAATAGATTCTTATAGGATGAAATGGGTGTGATATTAAATGGATAAATGGGTTAGTATTTGTAGAAAAAGTGGGGGATTTCTTTGTTAATTTCTATATAAAGGCCTTGAACACCTTGGTATTAATAAATGAATAACCATGGTCTTTCCCATGGTATTTTAACATGGTATTATACAACTAGGAAACATATTATATTATTTTAATCCACATGTATCTTCCATGATTTTATATTACTTATTTTGGAAATTACTAATAATGCTTTCACAAAATATCATTTTTAGAGATAATGTTTCCATTTCAGAATTTGGAAACTATATTATATATATGGAAATTGAAAAAAAAATATAAAAATATTTGATATTATTAATGTAAAATTTTGGCATATATTTTTTAAATATTTATTACATAATTATTACAAAATTATAATATTATTAACATACTGAAATACTGAAACTGTATTTTTACTATTCATGAAATAATACAGTATTTTTTTAAATTCGCAAAAATCCACCCTTATATAATTTTTATGTTTTAATTTAAAAAATTATTTTCATATTATCATAACAATTATCATAATGTTTTAAATCTATTTTATAAATAGAATAAAAACTACTTATTCAAAATAACAGTGGATTAAAATTGCATTGTAAAATTTCTGATACTTGAAAAATAATTATAATTTTTATTTAAATATGACTTTTTAGATAAAAATATTTTAATAAAATAATTTTTATTCATAATACCTTAGTATATTATAATTATAAATATATTTACTAGAAAGTACACTTTCTCTCTGAGAAATAAATTTATCAAATCCTACAATAATTTTTTTAAGAGAAACGATTCCTAAAATAGATGTGATGGAATAATAATTATCATAAAGCATATAAATTACACACTAATTTTGGTGAATATAAAACCATAATGAACATGTTTACACCCAAGGAATATGGTGTTCGCTATTTGAATTTTCATATGGTACATTATATAACAACTAAGTGGTAATCTCCACTGACTTGAACATCATCCCTCTGTGATTTTGTTCAAGATTCACTTGTTATGTTTGTCTTGGACGTAGAAATGGGTGTACCGTATTGTTGAAATATACATCCAAATATATTAAGAAATATATTATAATATCATGACTATATAGGTTGAGACAATTAACTATTCTTTCAGTATCAATTATACTTAATCAATATTTTACATAATAAAATTTAATATCAATTTAAAATTATAGTCCAATGTATAAATTCTAATGGTCATATGGTCTAATGGTCATAATTGGAAAGTCATCATATAATGTCTTAATCCATATGGTCAAATTTCTCATTATATATCATTCCTCAAAGCCATGGTTTTATTTTGAATAATATAACACATAATTTCTTGAAGAAATTATCATTAAAAATTACATGTTGTTATATTAATCTCCTCTTAATAAATTTCATCCTTAAATTTCCACATTTTCTCTCAGTTGAGAAGAGAGGGGGGGTACTTTTATATAACCGTGTTATCTAGTTCCCATGTGGATTATTTATATATATGGTTTCTTCAAACCACTATGATAAAGTGGTTAATATTGTTGTGTGAAACCTTTTCTCTAAGGTCCATGGTCTCCAAAAAAAGTTCCTCATTATAAGGGCTATGATTCAGTTATGAAAACTCTATATTTGGTACATATTAATGGTTTGTTATGAACATCCATAATAGAGAAATGTGGAAATCATCATGAACCAGGACTAGGTTTTGTAGAAGTGAATGTTTTAGGCAACTTATCTGATGTGTCTAGTATTACAGATGGTCCAATGTACCAAAGGTTAATAATACCTTTCAATCAATCCCACATGAATATCATTCAATTTAAAATTCTATATATGATGTAATCTCTATCATTAGACACATTTTCCCATCAATTGTTTTTTATATATCTTTTCTTCTAACTTTGGGCGGCCTTTTGGGGTTGTTAGATAGTATTATACTTTTGTATCATATCATAAAAAAATTAGGTTTAAGAAACTGTCTCTTACAAGCTTCACCCCATCATGTAGAAGTCACATTTCTTCCCTTTGCAATCTCTCTATAGTGACATTTGAGTACTCAAATGGAAGACTTTTTATGGTATGTGAAATCAAATATTGGATGATATTGACCACATTCAACATTAAATTTCATTCATAATGATCTTAGAGTTTCCTTGAGTGATAGAGTTTATTTTATAGAATATCTATTTGTGTGGTGGTGATATTCCATACAATTATTTAATTTTGTATATAGTGCAATTGAATACTTTTCTATAATTTTGATTTAAACTGTATATCATTATCAATTATGATAAAATGTATAATTCCTAGCATTTTGACTACTTATTTAATATACTCATTAATGTTTTATCATAATATAATTTTCCCATATAAAGATAAAATCGTATGTCTTGGTGACACAGTCCACTATAACCTATATAACATTATTTTCAATGGATGTTTTTGAGAGACCCTTGAAAATTTTCAAAGAGATATTTCTGCACATCCATTTTTGTATGGGTAGAGTTTTTAATACCCCATGAGTATTTTGTTGCATTTCCTTCACTTGTGAGAAAACATGAACCTTGTTGTATAGTCAAAAATCTATGTTTTTATGTTATACAACCAATAATAATAAAAAAGGTGCATATGCATTTTAGTGCATCAATGAATTATATGGAATGTAGATCTATTTTATTCATCCTTCTTTCCCGTCTGTATTTATGGAATAGAACAAACACATAGTTTATTATTATATTTTAGTGGACCTTTTTTATCTATAATTAACTCATGAAACATTACATATGTTTCATCCTCTGTCTACTTCTATAACAAATTTTATTTTCATTGATATTTTATGGTATTCACTAGTAACTATTTGTCATATATCTTTTCATATAGGGTTTATCATATACTCGTCCTTACGATTCCCATGTACATATTTACTTGGTCTTTGAATAAGGGTTCTTCATGAATCATCATCATTTCTTGATCATCTGGTCCATTAATACTTTAAGCATATACAACATTATTTTCACATCTACGGTGGTAATGAAATGAATAATCCTAGTTTTTATAATGTTCCAACCATATCCAATGTCTCATGTTCAATTATTTTTGTTTCAAAATGTACTTTATAGATTGGTGGTCTGTGAATAGATCACCTTTATCCCCATAATGATAATGCCTATATATATTCATAGAAAAAACAACGGACACCATCTTTAGGTCGTGCCTTGGATAATTATACTCATGTGTCTACATATATTGTGATTTATATGAAATCAACATGTATGATTTTAGAATAAATCACGAATTTTATTTTAGAGATGCATCAAAAAAATAAAAAATCATTCACTGATAGAGGGTAGAGTTAATCAAGGAGTAGTAAACAATATATTCTTCAGATTTGGGAGACATTCAAAAAACTCTTTTGTGGAGTTGAACTGTTTCCCTTTTCATTTTATCATTCATAGTAGTTTATAACATTGTAAAAAAAATTCAAAAACCTCCGATATTATCCTGCTAATCCAAGGAAACTAGATTTCTCTTTTATTTTTGTATGATGGGACACTTATCCATAACTATTTTCATTATAGGGTCAATAGAGATTATACTATTTTTTAAAATGTTCCCCAAGAATGAAACTTATTTGTAACCAAGATTCACATTTTACGATATTTCCAAATGGCATATCCTTCTATAGAGTCTATAATATTTCCCTTTGATACTCCTCATGATCCTCATGACTTTTATAATATATTGTAATATCATATATAAATACTGACACAATGATATCAATATAATCCCTAACGAATATATTCATCAAATATATATTTATATTACATTTCTATCAGTCAATCTGATGGGGATAACAATAAACTCATAATGAGAATTTCATGAAATGGGGGATGTCATTGAAATATCATCTTTATTCACTATCAATTGATGAATACCGGATTGAAGATCAATCTTGAACAAAAATTAAGCCTAAAAAAATATAAAAATAAATCATCAATACCTAAAAGATGGTACATTTTTTTATACAATTCCACTACGCACTCCTTAATAAATTCCTAACAGCTTTGATTAATCATTCTTCATTAAATAGAGAAAAGTTCTTCTTGATGATTCATTCTTGGTCAAAAGAACAGATTATAAATAATATCTAATAGTTGTTTCCTTAATTGATCCAGATCAATATTTTACATTCTATATGGGGTCTTCGATATCAGGTTGGATCTAGGAATGAGATAAATGTGTAAATCTACCTCTCTTTCTGTGGGTGGTATATGTAAATATTTAGGAAATATGTCAATGTATTCCAAAATTATGCCTACATTCTTAATATGTATAATTTCATTTTCTTTTTCATTCTCATAGAGAATTTTCATAATTATGGCTACAAGAGGGTGTTATAGACAATTCTCAGGTTGATATATCTCTTATTTATAGACAATTATTGGTTATCAATTCATGAGTAATATGATTTCCTTACTTCTATTGTTGATATATGCATTATACATTAAGAGTTAGTCCATCCCTAGTATAGTTCTGAATTACAGCGTGGGAATGAATTTAATATTTCAGATGAGATTTTGATCCCGAATGTGAATACTATAGTTTATACACACTATTGATTATTGACTAATCACTCCATGTTTTTTATTGATTAATATACTTATACCTTTTCAGTGAATGATTCTGAATTCATTGAAAAAATATTGGAAATAATGTATTACATAAAACAGGAATAAAAAATGTGCTTGGTAGATTTGAGAGAAAACCTAGAGTACATTCCACCATATATTGTGGATCATCAACATCATCTGTCATGATAGAAAATGCCATATGTTTCTCCCAGATCCTATTCTGTGGTTGATGGTGATTCATATCCATTAACATCAACTTTTTACAATAATTATTAATGTTTCCAATTTTCCCAAACATTAAATATTAGACTTCAGGAAAGGCCTTCATGATCATCCCCTTTCCAATAGGGTTGTGAGGCTTATCCATAACCTCCCTATGACAGTTATGATAAACTTGGCCTTATCTTCCACACTTGAATAGTTCCAAATACTGGGAATGATGTTACTCAGATGCTTCTTCCCACATTTGTTGCTTGTGTAATGTTGCAGATGCTTTCCTCTTATTCCATGATCAGTGTTAATCTATAGGAATTACTTTATTGATATCTTATTTTCATTCAACTGATGTGATTGTTTCTTCTCTCTTATCTTTAGTTAATCCTTAATATCACTTATCACTATCTCCTCATAGATGTAATCAGATCAATTGACAAGATTCTTCACTAGATGGTGTCTTAGACCACCAATTAATCTCTAATCTTTTCCATTAGGATCCGTGAAAGTTATTGAGGTGTAATGAGATAGTATTGTGAAGTATATATTATATATTCCCATATATTTATTTTTATTATGGATCATCTCATTGAATTCCTACTCACTTTTCATTCAAATTGAATTTGGAGAATATTTTTTAACTATGGTTCCTCTCAACATTCCCACTCTATGTCATCGATATCCTCCCTAGGATTCATGTTTTTAACTAGTTTCCACCACTGATATGATTCACCCAATAAGCATTACATAGCCATAGTGAATTTCTCTTGATCTAAAAAACAGAGTACATAAATGTTTTTTTCAATAGAATTAATCCATTGTTGAACAATCAATGGTTTGGTTGATCCACTAAAAGAAGGTGGTCATTGACACTTGAAAGAATCAATAGATAATTTTTTTCCTTTAAAGTGATTTTAGCCTCCAAACTTGATTGAAGTTATGGATCATAACTCATGACTTTTTATTAATAATTCTAATAGATTTTTCTATTATGACAACCATTAAAGGGCTGTTAGTTCTTGGACTATTACTCTAACCATTTATTATGTTTCACCTAGTTTCCCAGTATATCCAAAAAGACCTGAACCATAGTGAGATATGTGTTTCTTTTAAGAATACTATAACTCTAAATGAATTTTATATCTTCGTACATCAATCTTAAATTTTTAATTCATTTAAAAAAAGTTACATAAATATATATATATATATCATAATTATTCAAAAAATATATCAATTATCCAATCCTATATCATAGTTGTATAAAATCAAATACACAATAATGTTATTTGGCATGTATAAGGTTATTTTGAGTCCATACTAAAGCACCTTTTAAATGATGATAACAATATTTATATCTATTTCAGAACCATTCCCACTTGATAATTTGAAAAGAGGTATTTTATTTATCGAAAACCACTTAGAAAATACTTATAAAAAATACCACGACGTTTTCATATTTTTAAAATATTCTCAAAATTTCTTACTAAAATTTTTGTGCATGTGCAATTAAACATTTCAAATTATTATTTGTGCGATGGAATGTGTCTAAGGGTCCATTATTCCAAAATATATAGAATATAAATCATGGAATTATTATCTAAATTTATAAATCAATTAAAATTTTATAATAATCCATGTAATATGGGTAGGAAAAATGATAAATATTACAATCATGATGACGTTTAGACATATGAAATAATTAGTAATGGTTCCTAAATTAAAAGAATATGATAGAATGAAGGTAAGTGTTATTTTAACTATCCAAATTTATCATTATATATAAACCATCATATTAATTATTATTATGATGTTATATATAACCTCAATATGACGTGATATGAAAATGAATCACATCACAATGTGAAGAGGTATTTCCCCATACACATGAATGATATTATAATTTCTCAACGGATGGTAAGGTATGATCGTATATGATATTTTTAATTTATATAATTTTTAACAAATAATTAATATATTATATAATCATTAAATCAATTACCATTATTAGCCATGAGAGGTGGTGGTTGAGAATCAATTACATTGGTTCAGAAGGTAGAATTCTACCTTACAAATGAATAATGGTTTCATTTCCCATTATATAGAATAGAAGATGAATAAATTTTATTTCATTATGATAATAAATTATATGTATTTGGGATATAATTATCTTATTATAACATCTATAATGTGTATGAATTGAATGATTTGTTAGAAAAAATAAAATAAAATTCCATGTTGAGAATGAAAACTCTTTTTTAAACAACCTCTACCTAATTATAAGTAAAGCTTCTCAAAAATGGATTTCCATGCAAAAATGTTCCATGAGATTTTGTAATGGAATTATGTAATGTATTTATGTTGGGTTTGGTTGAACCTAATGTATTTTTTAATGTGGGAATTAGAGTGAAATATTTTCCTTTTATAATTGAGAGGGAGTGGCATTTGGTTTAATAATCAGAACTATTCAACAATAAGAATTCAATCTCTTTCTATGTGCCTGAAAATTTTATATATAATGTATTATAGGGGTAATATTGTAAATAAAAACATCTAAGATTAAAAAATCTTTTCTTGATAATGTAATTAAATATACCTCTAAGGTTACTCATATATTCAATTTTAGTTTTTCACCACTGTAACTAGTTTTTTAAAAGTAATAACATAGCATTGTAACACTATTTATGTTCGAAAAATCATAATATTAGTTTACATTATTATAAATATTAATTAACTAATTTTTAGAAAATAATTTCATATTATTGGCATAATTAAATTAAAAATAAACTAGTTGAATATTTTGAGAAACAATATTTTACAAAATGCATTTTTCTACAAATAACAGATAGTATATTAGTCATATTAATCTAAAACAACCATATATGTATTACAATTAATATGATTATAAGTCTAATATATGATCATTTATAATAAATTTCACTATGAGGGGTTATTTTTATATTATTATGGAACGCATTACACATATAAAAAGTGTTTTAAAAAACCATGTTTTAAGCATAACAATAATCTAAAACAAATATTATGAAAAATTATAATTGAAAATAAATTAATTATTATAATATAATTAAAATGATTCGTATTTTTAATTTAGTGCACAGAAAAATAATATTTAATTATTAAATAACATAATTTAATGAAAATAAATGAATACATTTGAAATTTATGATATTTTCACTATTTTCATAAAAGGGAAACATTTCTAAAAAAACTAAAAATTCTACTTTTAGATAATATTGATCAATTTAATTAAATTTTAATTATTTAATAAATTAAAATTTCTAAATTACCTATAAATTTATTATAATATTTTTCTAAGAATAATCAAAATCATTTCCAATGAAAAGCATTTTAAAGAATAAAATATATTTAGTAAAAATTGGCTTTTTATTTATTATGAATTTATAAGAATTTTTTTAAATGTGAGACCGATATATTTTATAATGAAGTAAATAAAATTCATAACACCAAATTGAATAATATTTAATAATGGTAATGCATTTCGTTTTTCATTTATGCATGGTGTTGAATGTCATACATGATATTGAACATAATTTTCTTTTTTAAAAATATAACTGTGTTATATTTACAAAATATAAATCCATGAATTTAGTGACCTTTTCATAGTGGTATATATTAAACAATTTGAGATGATACAAGAATTTACATTAAATATTTTCTAATATATTAATTGTATTATGATAATATATATATATCTGATCTATAATATAAATTTGATAACTAAATATATATGTTATAAATTAAAAAATTTATTTATTATTCATTAAATAGATTATATGATTCATTCACATTACACATAATGGTTCCCCCATGAAATAGGAAACAAATAGAGTGTTCTGAGAGGATCAACAAGGGGAAAAATATAAGGGATAAATCATGGAAGAAAATGTATAATATATATATTGGTGGGAATAAATAATAATTGAATGATACCACATATATATAATAACATAACCAAGTATTATATTCATTAGAATCAAAATAGTGGAAATATATATTCACATGTATAAAAATAAATGATTTCATGGAGATTCAATTTAAAAATTGGAAATAAATATCCAATTTTAAGGACTAATTCAACGATATTAGACATTAATGGGTAATTCATGCACTAATTTCTATGTACAACATATCATGTGACACAAACAAATACTATAATTGGAAATATAGTTCATGGTCTAACCCATTACATAATAATCCTACTACATCTGTCATATGTTTTTTTTATAATAATACATATAATAATGTTCCCAAAGAATCAACTAACAAACACACTCCATAAGAATAAATGTATGTCAATATTGATGTAATGCATATTTGAATTATCAAAGTTTCCACATTATTTTTTTAAATAATCAGTTCAATAGAAGAAATAAAATATTCATATTATAATGAGATGTATCCACAAATATGGTGTTGTAATGGAAGTCACATTCATAATATAAATGTTTTATTAGTAATTATTTAGTGAGTTTTATAAATAGAACCAAATAAAAATGCATGTAAATAATTTTCACTTAAAAAACATTATTTTCAATAATTAGGTTGGTATAATAGTTGGTAATTATTATTTATTTACTTTAAAAGAAATTAAATAGTGAAATAAACAAATATTGAATTAATAACCTTAATGGTCACCATATATAGATATATGAGAATAAAATCCATATAAATAATGATTTTGGGAACTCTAATGATAATTGTTGATAGGGATTTTGTAATGTTATCCAAAGTAAGTCTCTTGACACAAAATCATCAAAATATATTCATGAAACATATATGGATAGTCTTTGGAATATTTATTTATATAATCATATTATAAATATTTATAATGAGGGGAACTGTTATAGGAACAACATAAGTGTTTTTAATTGGAGATGAATGGGAGGATGGGAGGGTATTTATCCATAAATATTGGGAATCAATTGTTATTTGTTTTTAATAGGCCATGGACATTATTTTTTTTATAATTAAAAAACCATTGTCATGCCAATGGATATATATCATTGTATTTTAATTGTAAGACCTATTTTTGGACATTTAAAAGAATAAGAACCAGAATCCACTAAATTATAAAATGTTTTACATAGAATTGTTTATCATAAATACACATTTTGTAAATATTAAAACCTATATTATTCTTTAAAAATACATTATAAGTTCAGAAAATAAATTTTTATATTTTAAATATTTATTTTATGGACAATAATAATATTTTTAAGAAAAAAATTATATTATTTATAAAATCATTTTTATATACTTGTTTTTTCATAATTCATAAGATATTTTAAAACTAAATTTTACTTTTTAACACAAAAATCCCTAGTCTCATGAATTTATGAAAAAATCGCTATTCGATAATACATTTTCTGGATTCTCAATTTAAATTATGTTTTCTAAAAAACTATTATAAATTTATGATAAATTAATTACATAAATAAAACCATTTTTTTTAATTGCAACACATTTTTCTCAAAAAAAAATTAATACATATTTCTAATACATATAACTTTAATTACAAGTATATTAAATAATAAATAACCATTTAAATAATAATAAAAATATTAATACCATATAAATTTGTGTATCAAAATAGATACATGTATCTATAAGAGATACATTATAATTAAAAAATTCATAGTTACTATTAATGTGGTGAAATACTATTTGTTCAAATTCCAATTCTTAATCATTCATTCTTATAAATCCAATTTATTCACACCACTCTAATAATTCATTTTATTATCTATTTTTTTATATTATAAATTTATCTACATATTTTTTTACTTTATAATGGTAATGTATTTAGTTTAATTTTAATTATTATTATATTTTGACCCTCTAGTGTTAATGATGATAGTGTCTGCCAAATTTTTTTTCATTTTTTTACTATTTATTATCGGTATAGTGAAAGAAATATTAATTTTTTTATTCTTATTATAATGAAGTAAGTGATTATTCATCATAAAATTGTTTTTAATGATGTTTTAATTTACTACATTGAAATCATAGATCTTTCATTATTACATCTATAAAATTTTAAATGTCATAAATTAATTGTATAGGTTAATCCATTAAACTAATATGTTTACTATATCATCAATGATTCCTCCTACTCTTACATTACATCAAATAACTTGTGATCTCTCTAATGTTCATTTTCCATCGATGGTAACAAATTATAAAACACATACACTATTGTATCAATAATTTGGACTGGATGTTCATTTGAAGACAAATCATGTCCAAACTTTATTTCCTCAATTTTGAGTATCTTTTTTTCAATATTTCAAACCATTCCCCAATAAATGTACATCGAATATTTGTATAATGTTCAAGTGGATTTATGGCATAGTTTTTTGTAATTTGTAACCCTAGTTGTATCTAGAAATTCCTAAGACCCAATATAACGTTTTCATAACATTACCTTTGTACAAAAAAAATATAACTCACATCATTGTGATAAATTCAACAAGACAAGATCCCATTCATGAAATTAATATTTTTTTATTAATTATATTAATAGTTATTTTTTTCTTTTAACCATATTTATATTATTATATGTAGATCTACCATTTTTTAATAGTTTATTCAAATAGGCATCAACTATCTAGATACACATCTCAAATTTATTTCCAATTTTCTAAAGTATTCCATATTTTACAAAAAATGGGTTCACATAATTTCATTTGGAAAATTGAATAAATTATATAATAGTATCAAAATTAATACAATGTTCTTTACTAGTCCCATGACCCTTAAATGTTAGGAGATAATGACCTCCTCGTTTCAGCATGTTTTTTATTGTCTATTTACACTAGCCATTAGCTTGTGTGTGATTGGTGTTTGAAATATGTATCTCATTTTTTTGTTTGTTACATTTTATCCTATAAAAAATTAATGTGAAATGATTGGAATAAATGTTATAATTTATATAGGTTCACCATCAATAATAAAAAGAATCATTAATATAGTTCCACCTAAGATAGTCAATGGAGTATATCCTCCAAAATTTCAATGAAATAGATGAATGTTATAAAGTGATCTATAATAACTCATATATTACTATTCATATTAGTTTTTATTAAAATTACTAATAAAATATTTTTTGATATTATCCCACATCACAATGGTATATTGTGAGGCTTCAGGACATGAATAATATTTCTCTTATCAACAATTACTTTTTGGTACACTAATTAACTTAACAGTGATTTTTAAATTTGATTCTTCATTTTATACACAAATATGTTTTCTTAAATATATATATATCTTGGTGTTAACAACCTATGTTAAAAAAATTATCTTTGAGAATAAAATAAAAATTTTTCTCTCAATTTAGAAACAGATGGATCACATTTTCTGCCACGAAATATTATTAAATCATCTTAATAGATGATTTACATGAAATCTACCTAATTCGTACATTTAATTAGAATTTTAAAAATTGAATTATATTTTGTGAACTTATTTATCTTATCTATTAGTGATTCATATGTAATTAATGTGGAAAGTAATAAATTTAATCATTCTCTTATTGGTTTGTGGATGATAATTTATAATCCAATAGATAAAATCCATATACACTCTCATCATTGATGAAACTCCATGATCTTCCATAATCAATACACTGGCCACATTGGTTTCTATCCAAATTTGATATGTGTAGATTATTCATAGAAAATGATTAGATACATCCATTTATGTTAGTAAATTTTGAGAATAATTAATATAAATATGTAGTTTAATATATTTTCATTCATAATTATATATATAACATCATTCACTATAGTGGTATTGTATATATATCTAGACAAATATTTCTAAATATTGTAAATAAATATCATTAGTTAGAATGTTTTTTTTAATTTTTCATTATTTTTCACGATTAATAACTAACAGAAAAATGAATTTGGTCATTAAATTGTATAATACACAAATATATATATATATATATATATAACAACTAATCATAAATACTCACCTCAAAAAAAGTAAATCTCCATCCTTTTTATTGGAAAAATTATTCATTACATCATTAAAACAATATTCACATTATATTTACAATTTGATTTTGACCTTGTTACATGTTAACATTGATAATGTATTGTCCATTCAAAAAATAATTAGAAACAATAACCAATAAGATCCTAATAAACCTAAAAAACTATTTATCACTTTAATATTCAATGGTTAGGAATGTCCTTTGACCTATTATGTTTTTATGTGTAAATAAATAATCAACTATTAATTATAATATATAAATGGATTAAAACACATAGAGGAATATAATTCATCATTAATATCACATATGCATTTATTTCCCTATACTTTTTATCTATTGTAAGTCAATTAACATGCTATTTAAAAGATTTATAAGGTATTAATAAATTAGTAATCAATAAAACTAAAAATTTTATAACATAATCATTAAAAACTAAATTCAAAAAATAATCATTAAGGGACTATTATATATATTAAATTTAATTATTGTAGAAAAATAATGGCTATATCCTATATAAAATTATGATGATGATATATTATCCTTCTTCACTCTTATTTAACGATAGCTGAAATGAAAATTCATCATTTATAATAATTGTGTTTCTTCATGTTTGTCAAAAAATTATCTATATTTTTTAAATGTTACATACTATGTGTAGTAATGGAAATTATTTATATATAATTGACGAAAAACCCATCCTTTTCAAAATTAGAAAACATGGTCATTAAGGTTAGGAACTGTGGTGTATGAATTACTTATCAAACCCCCCCCATATTTTTTTCATTATCTCTATAAATTATACTAGGTCCATTCTATTGAGAGTATTGGGTATGAGTAGGACATCAGGAACGTGTTCAATTAAAATAGAGTATAATATTTAAATGGATTCCAATAAAATTCCCTAAGAAATGAAATAATGTTTTCCTATAAAGATATGTACATCCTCCACTGATAAGGTATCATCCTAATGGATATATTTAACCTTCCCTTTTTTATACACAATTTCATTATGGTGATTCATGATAGTTTGATTAAAAAATATCATATAATGTTTACTCTCCTCTAAAAATACGATAATTTTATACCCATTCAAAAAATTTGACCCCCATATTTCAATACTAAAAAAATTTAATTATACTTTTATAAACCATCCATACCAAGGATTATATCAAATTCCATTGTATGTATAAAAATTATGTTTTGATCTCATAAATAATTAAAATTGTCTTTAAAAATAGAAATTAATATCTTTTTATCAACAAAATTATCAATGGTAGATTCATTTAATTACTTATTTCACCATGTTTCAAGGAATGATTCTTTGTTTATAGAAAATAACTGGAAAATACATAATGTTACAACCAAATTTTAATTAATGAAATCAATTTCTTATAATAGTGTATTATAATATAATCATATAAGATTACATATTGAAAATAATACAATCCTTATAATGGAGTAATTAGTGAAATAAATGGTATCTTTATAAGTTAAATAACGTATACCGATGAAATAGTAACATGACTGTTGGAATAGTAACGTGACCCTTATGAAATGTAAACCAACCAATTGAATATTTACCATAATATTGAAAGAATAAAAAAATTTATATATCTTATAAGTGACAACAATATATCAATATATCATATTACAAGTAAGTAAATATTTTAAAAATTATTAGTTAACTGTTGGTAATTTCGTATATCTTGTATATTTAATTATAGCTTTAATATAAATTAAATAATTGAAAACAAAAAATATTTTCATAAATTTATTCATTAAAAATTATTTTCATGAATTATTATTATATGATAATTTTAACATACCATAAATAATTTTTCAAATTGCTAGACAATAATTATTAATTTTAAAACATGTATTTTTCATGTTAATTATGTATTTAGTAAAAAAACAACAAATTTACATATTTAAAAAATTATTTTCATAAAAGGAAGCTCATTTTTGAAATCTATAAGTCATGAAATTGTTGGGGTGAATTTTTGGAATATTTTCAAAATACATGATTATTTGTTAAATAGTACAATACAATAATATATGATAAATGACAAATAAATGAATTTTTGCATCACGCTTGAGTCATGGATGATGTAAATGGTCATTATTTAGAACATATCTTATCTCTTTATAGTATTTTATTCATAATAAAGACTATTCATAGTCTTGATAGAAAATATTATATTAATGATTAAAATAAAGGGTAATCCCTCCACACCTCCAATATAAATACCACACATCTTTAAATATTCTCATCACTTATCTCAATCATTGTAACTTTTCCACTTTTTGTTAAAATATTCTCCCCAGATCCTCCACATTTCCTTCATCCCTTGGTCTCTTCAAATTTCTAATCCCCATTTCCAATCGAGATTCCAAAGGATGATATATTCAAGAGGAAAATTCCTCTTTTCATTTCCTTTTTTTCTGGTTCCTTTCATTATTATTCACTCCTCACCTACTTTCATTCAAATTTTATGATAACTTGAGTAACATAAATTTATAAGAATTTTTTTTATGATAAAGGAAAAATTCAAAATCCTTTATTTTCCCCCTCCTTTTATATTAAAATAAAAACACCATCTGAGATATGTTAATTTATCACATTCAAGGATTACATGATTTCAATTTCTTTTGCGGTCAATAATTATAGTCATGAATCCATATCTATGGTTGATCTAGAATATAATATATGTATTATGTCGAATTTATGGTTTTGGAATCTTCTTTAAACTAGATATTACTTTATAAATAAAATTGTGTTCGATGTAATAAAAAACCTAAAATTAACCAATATCTATATGAAATTTACAACCACGTAATCTTCTGGACGTTCAGTAATAATATAATATGTCAATTCTAGAAAACCATGCACAATTTACATGTTTACCCATACATGAATATAAGTAAATCAATAATGAAAACCAAGGAAAGAAACTCATCCAAAAATGGAAATTGATCCTCTTAACCCATAAAAACCCCATGATTTATAAAAATAAGTATATGTTAAATAAATTACATATTGAAGAAGTAATGTACAAATTAAATAATCAATTTCATTTGGATATCCAGAACATGAAGATCATGTGAAAGAAACCATCATATTTAAGATAAGGGATTCTACATGATCCTCTATTATTCCTTAGTGTTTCTCTTGGATTCTTTTTGACCAAATGATGTTATATTTTATTTTTATGTATATATTATAAATTCTGTGAATATTCTAAAAATAATTTATCATTATCCATTCATCATTATCTTTTATGTATATACATGAATTTAATTGTTTCCTTCATTAATACATCCCAATAAGCAAACTCGCTATAATTGGAACCTCCTGAATTCATAATATATTTCTAGTGAACTCTATAATCTATTTTATGACAACATTATTTTTATAAAACCACAAATTTTTTCTGAACACAGTCATGGTTCATTTCTGGTTTTATATGATATAATATTTCTATTTTCTCTTATATTTTGTTTAGTATTTTCATTGAAACCAATATAAAATTTTTTAATGGTAAAATTTATTAAATAACCTTATTATAAGTTGTCACTTATATTAGAAATCACATTATTTTATATATTATTTTTTCCATTTGAATTTCCATGTATATTTTAATTTCATTCTATCATGGACACTTGATTTATACACCCATTCATTATTATTTATGAAATTATTATTATACGCTTTTCATTCCATGGGTACCCTTATATTTATATATGATTGATTATGTTTGATTATTTATATGGAAATAGTATTCATAAACATGTTATGATGGGTGAATATAGTTAGTGTCCAATGCATTGGGTAATATTGTGTCTCATGAGACGTTATGTGCAATGATCTTGATAGGTAGCATTGACTCGTGGTACCTTGTTCAACAGTCTTGGTGGATAACCACGAAATCTGTTCCTCTTTGTGTAAAAAGTCATAAATCCTTCTAAATTCATATTTTATGTTTCTTCTACATTACTATGACTCCATTTTTATATGTTCATATTTTATATTTTTATTATTCCTTTTGATCCATCCCTTTTTTATCATTATGAAATTTCTTCTAACCCAAGTGCTATATCTTTGTTATTATGATTATTCCCATACTAGGCTTTTAGCTTATCACTATGTTTATGATATCCAATTGAAATCATATGATGTTGGGTGAGCACAATTCTATATAGAATCACCTTTTGAAGATTAAATTATGAAATTTTTTATTTCAACCCATATATTCTATTTTATGTGCCTAGTCATGCATGACACTAGACATTATGGTCTATGGATTGTAAAATGATGATTTATAATGATTAATATTTAATAATAATATGGGTAAAAGGATATGGTCTCCATAGTTGGTATTATATGATGATCTAGTTATTTTTGTATATTATGAATAAAGCACTACTGTAATAACTATATGGATGAGACTAAGGATAAGAAAACATACCTAAATTTTTGTGAGTATAGAGTATGTGGTTTAACAAAAAAAATACATCCCTATATGGATATGAATAAGTGGATCAGGCTCTTGAATAGATGATTCATGGGGTAAAACCTGAAAAACACCACTTTGAGATTGACTCAAAGGGAATTGGTGCACAAAAAAATGTCCTTTCTAGACTCCTGGTTGGACTCTCAAATGAGAAATGGTTTGGTAAATTCATAAGATTAGTACGAACCATTAATAATTTACCATAAAACTAAAAATCATATTATAATATATGGTATGTAAAAAATCATGGATAAACATTATTGAAACTTAAATAATCACATTTTTTGGATATAATTTTCCTTTATGAGTCATTCCATTAATGTTTAATGATTTATTTTTTAATAGATAACTATTAAATACATCTAATTGTACATTATTTTCTTTGTTAATGGCCAGAAATAGAATAACAAAATCTAGAAATAAATGTGATTGGCATTGAGATAATTTCCCTAATGATATTCCTGATATGAAGAGAACAGGTTCCAAAAACATTATGAATCTACTTTATCATCAAGCTCATGTTATGAATAATAAATTGAATCATGGGAAACACCCTACACTTTCATGGAAAGAGCATGTTGGAATTGAATCCATCATGTGAAAAAGGACTCCCATGATTAGTAGATATTCTAACCCCCTCGTAGAATAGTGGATTAACTCCGTTGAAATGATATTTTATTCCCTATAGTACTTTGAAGAAGAGAAATTCATAACTTCTATATATTGTTCTGATGGTGATGTTAATCTGTGGTGGAAAATAATTTCGAATGTGATTTCCCTGAAGAAAAATGATTTCATGGATTGAGAAGAATTCATGAATATTTTTTTCAATAATTATTTTCCATGAACCCTCTCTCTCAAGATAGAAAGAGAGTTCCTCAGAAATAAGAATACGGAAAATGATTCCATTGAGGCATATGAAGAAAACAACACAAGAAATTGAAGATAAATATTCGGCTATGTCATGAACACTAATAGTAAGGTGGATCAATTATTTAATGTACTAAATATTAGTCCCATGCATTGGATATATGACTTGATTGGTTGGGTATGTGGGATTGTTTTTTTCTAATATGGAACATTGATCCAGATTTCACTAATTAAAGGTGAGGAAGGAAGATATTACCAAGACAACATTTTGAATGTGGTATGGAAACAATGGCTTCATTGTGATTCCCATCAGACTTAATAATTTTGTAGAAATATTCATGTATTTAATGATTAGAGTATTTAGATATCACCTCAATAAATTTTAGATAGTAATTATCGGTACACTCCAAGAGAATGCAGGAACCTGGGGAGCATTTTATAACATTTATTATGACTATGAAATGGGGTAAAATTATGAAAAGTATAGTAAATGTGAGTTTTTGATGGAGGGAATATCATTGTTGGGTCATGTTATCACCAGTAAAGGGATATGTGTAGACCCATCCAAGAAAAATGGAAAATGAAGAGTGGACCATGAAAACTTCTCTAATGAATATCCATAAATTTATGAGTCTGGATGGGTATTATTGATGATTTTTGATTCACATCACATGATTTCAAACCCAATTACTTTGTACACACGGAAAGTGTGAAGTTCATCTAGAATCATGAATACAAGGAATGATTTAAGGAACTAGAAAGAGGCATATCACATCACTAGTAATAAAACTAATAATAAGTGGAGAACTCCATGTGGTGTATAGTGATTATATAAATAAGGGATATAAAATGTACTAACTCAAAATGATAATAAAATATCTTATGCCTCCTGAAAGCTAAAAATCATTGAGAAAAACAATCTGACACATGATCTGGAGTTAGAAGTTGTGATCATTGCATTGAAAATATGGTGGCATTATATACAGAGGTAGAAGTGTGAGATATATAAAGATCACTAGATTCTCAAATATATATTCAAAAAAATTAGATTGATATGCACATGAAAATATGGTTAGAACTCTTCATGGATTATGACTGCTCAATCAACTACAATCTTAGTAAGGAAAATTAGGTGGTAGATTCTCTATGTAGAAACGATATTTCATCTTTATCAATGATGGGAATTGAAAACAATATAATCATATTATATTTTTAGATGATGGAAATAGTAATCATTAAGGTAGGAACATCATCAATAATTTATTAAATGATTTCTCAACAATCCATCATGTATAAAATAACAAATGCTCAATGAAATGATATGGATATTCATAAAAGTGTTGAGGATATACGAAATTGAAAATCCTCTGCGTCAAGATTGCCAAGGAAGGATTTGTAATATTTAGGTCATGATTACTTGTACCATATGATCTGTGGATAAAATAGGGTTTCTGAATGATGAACATATCTCACCCTTCAATATTAACAGAGGGAGCACAATGATGTATCGATATCTCCAAGAGAACTATTGGGGAGAAAATATAAAGATAAATATTGTTGAATATACATCAAAATTCCTGGTAAGTTAACAAGTGAATTCCAAAGGAAAAATTACAAGTGGGATGATGAAACTACTATCCAAAATAGCATGGATGAGGTAAAACATTACCATTGAATTTTTCATATGACATCAAAGGACAAATAGAGGAAACAACGCTATATGGGTTATTATGGATTATTATACAAAGACACATCACTTTTTCACAATTCGCGAGGACATCTCATTGGATAAAATTGCACGGATATATTTAAATATGGAGGAAATGATTCATGGATTACCACAATTTTTTTACCTGATAGAGATATGAGATTTACCTTGATGTTCTCAAAAAGTGTACAACACTCTAGAAGAACTGAGTTGAACATACGTACGACCTATCACCCCCCAAAAATGGCAATTTTACATTATCTATTAGGACACTTGAAGGTAGATTGATAGAGTGTTCTTTGGGCATTAGAGAAAGATGGTAAAAATATCTTTCAATGGTATAATTACCTTAAAACAATAGTTTTCACTCCATATTTTGAATGACAACCTATGAAGACAATTATGGGAAAAAGTGAAGAACACCAGCATGTTGGGATGGAGTCAGTGAGAGTCAGCATCAAGGACACGAAATTGACAATGAAATAGTGGATAAGGATAAAACAATTCAGTATAATATCATAGAATCCCAAATTTGAAAAATATATATGCATACAATCATCGATAAGAAATTTATTTCAAAATTTGATACATGTTATTCCTCTGCAAATCTCCATAGGTGATGTTCATAATGAATTAGAATAAAGGGAAGATAAGTACTTGGTATATCATCCCCTTCTAGGTTCTTAATCATGTTTGTGATGTGCCCTATCAACTAGAACTTCCACTAACTATGTCTAATGTACATGATGTAATCCACGTAACCCAATTAAGGGCATAATTTCATATCCATGACATGTATATTTAGAGTTGGTATAGTTGGAGAATGATCATTCTAATAAAAGAGTAGCCATTGATGCTCCTGGATAATAGAGACAACATTATACACAACTGGACTACTCACCTCATCAAAGGACTATGGAAGAACCATAAGTACAAAGAAGAAACATTGAAAGTAGAAGTGGAAATGAAGGAAATGCACCCACAGATGTTTATTGGTTATAATGGAAAAAAAATTTCAATGCACAAATTTAATTGGGGGGATGTATTGACCTAATGTTTTATCAATGAAATTTCATTCTTATAATATTTTATTATATTATAATAATATAATTTTATATATATAAAAAAAATCTTTATTAATATTGAATGAGTAAAATAAATGGCATCTCTAGAAGTTATGGAATGTATATTAATGAAATAGTAACTTATCCATTGGAATAGTAATGAGAAAATTATGAATAGTAATCCTACCAATTGAATAGTAACATCACTAATGAAAGTATAAATAAAATTTATCAATCCTTTAAGTGATTATACTATATTGATATATCAAAGTATATGTATGTTAATATTTTAAATATTATTAATTAAGTGTCATTAGTTGCACAAGTCATGTGAATTTAATTACAATTTTATGAGAAAATAAATAATTAAATTAAATTAAATTTTCATAAAATGTATTAATAAATATTTTTTTGACGTAAGGTTATATGTTAATTTTATGAGTCCTTAATTAATTTATCAATGTGTTAGAAAAGAATATTTAATTTATAATTTCTATTTTTTATGAAAACTATAATTTTTCTGATAAATTAATTTTCACATATTGAGAAAATTATTTTCATAAAATTGAGTTCATTTTTGAATTATGCACATTAAAAATGGTTGCAGTGACATTTTGGTAATTTTTTAAAATATTCTAATTTCTAGGGAATAGATAATATGATAATTTAAGATAAATGATCAATAAATTAATATTTTCATCATTCTGGAGTAATTGATGTTGTTAATTGTCATTGGTTCAAACTCATATTTTTTCATTTGTGTTACTACTCCTAAGTTTCACAACAATTGATAGTCTTCAGAGAAAATATTAATCTAATTATTAAAATAATGGGACACCCCTCCCCTCTACCACTATAAATGCTACCCCTCATTACCACTTCTCATCACTTATATCTAGAATTGTACATTGTATAAATTCATCTAAAATCTCTTCCCATGCTCCTCCCCACATCCCACAGCCATTGGTATCTTCAAAATACCAAATCCCTCCCCCTAAAGTTGAACCCAAGGTAGATATATTCAACTGATTAATTCCACTTTTCATTAATTTTATTTTCTTTCAAGTTACTTTATTTCTATTTATTTTCTCACCTCATATCATCTAAACTTTATGATATATTCAGAAACATACTTGTAATGGAATGTTTGAATGATAATATAATAATTCATCATGATCTATCATTTTCCCTCCTTATAGAATAGAAATGAAAACCCCATCTGAGATGTCTTAATTCATCACATTCAAGGACAACAGGTTTTAAATGTATCTTATCATATTCAATTGTAGTCATGAAACAATATTTATATATGTACCATTATATTATATATGTATTATATCTAATTTATCGTTCTTTAATCTATTGTAAACATGATATTAATTTATTATGAAAAATGTTTTCTAAGTGATCATAAAATGCCAATTAACTAACTTGGTTATCATTAATGTCTTGTATAATAATTCCTCTTCACTAAAAATAAAAAAAAATGAATTTTACAACCATGTAATATTCTGTACATTCAATGATGTCGTTAAATATAACTTTTGGACTACCATTCACCACATAAATACTAATCCATAAAATAATATATGTAAACCAATCATGAAAACCAAGGAAAAAAATGCTCCCAAACAATTAAATTGATCCACAAAACCAATAAAAAAGTCCATAAATGAAAATTATGTTGTTTTACTAAATCAATTAAATATTTAAGAGGTTCAGTACATATTAATTTTGAAACTTAATATTCTTTTCCTTGACATTAATATCATGTGAAGGATGCCATCAAAAATAAGGGAAGGGGTTCTTCCCAAAACTACATTAGGTTACACTATCATTATTTTTACCCAGATTAATTTATCATATATTTTTATGAATATATTATAAATACTATTTATATGTTAAAAAATTATGTATCAATATCTATTTATCGTTATCTCTAGGGGATATACATATTTATGTGCTTACCTCCTTAATACTTCTCGATAATAAATCTTATTTTAAGAGAGATTCCCATATTACCACTCAATTTACAGAGAACACTATAATATGTTTTAAGAAACCATTCGTTTTTGTAAATCCTATATTGTTATTATGAAAATAATCTTGGTTAAATTCTTGTATTATTTTAATGATTATTTTATTTACTATTTTAAAATCTCTAGTATTTTCCATAAAACCGTACTAACATGTTTTAATGATGAAATTTCATAAATACTCTCCTAACTTTTTGTCACCTCTATAAGACATCATGTAACATGATATATGATTATTTTGAATTATTTATGTCCATGTATGTTTTAATTCCATTATTTTATGGACACTTGTCTGATATAACCATTCCTTATACTCTATAATAAGATTAGGATACTCATTTCATCTATCAGTATCCTTATGTTTATGTATGATTGATTATGAATTATTATTTATTTGAAAAAATATTGATGAACATATTAATATGCATGATCCTAGATAGTTCACGAATTCATTAGTTAATATTTACTCTCATTAGACATTACGGGCCATGGTCTTGGTGATTACCCATGGCTCATGCTACCATGTGGGACTGTCATGGTGGTTAACCTTGACATGTGTTCCACTAAGAGAAATTGACATTGAATCATGCTAAAGTAATATTATTAGTTTCTTCCACATTACTATAAATCCATGTTTATATGATCCCAGGTTTATATGTAATGAACCCATATTTTCCATGTCTTTTTATATCATTATGCCATCTCTTCTACCCCATTTTGTAATGCTTTAATATTTTTATTATTACCTTACTGAAATATTATCTCAATCAGTTTTTCATATTATACCAATGTCAACCTATAAATATATATTGAGGAAAATAGATGTAGAAAGATATTTATTTAGATTAAATAATGAAATGTTTTTTAGTCCCATATTTTCATTTTTATTACCTAGTATTCCATGAAACAATACTTTACGATCCATGATAAGAAATATCATGCTTTATTATGATTATAATAATAAATTGATATGTGTAAAAGGTAAATGTCGATATAAAGGATTTTATAGAACTATAATCAATTGGATAACTAAGAAACATAGTGATTTTCATAGGATTACATGTAATTGAATCAATCAGGTAATCTACTTAAGCTATAGTAACTGAAAAATCCTAAACATAATCATATAAATTATTATGTGAAATATTTTACAGTTTGATGGTACACTGATTGGAATAGTTGACACCCTCCATGTTTTTAATTCATTGTAAACTAGAATTTTCTCTTTTCTTTTTTTCATTCATGAGCATGAGGAACTTAATCTACACAATTTTAGAGACTCACATTCACTTCATTCATTTTTCATAGTTTTTCTTTTACATATATGAAATTTTGTTCATCCATTATTCTCAATTTCAATATTTCTTTTTTCATGGTTCTCATCAACCATCTTCTTCTTTTTAATTCCATAAAATATATAATTTTTTTGAATTATCTATCAAACATCATGTATCCTGATAATAACTCATTAAATGTTGAAATATTATATGAAACTAATTTCTATATAATAATTTGATTTATCCCTAAAACATATCACTCAATCATAATTTATAAATTTTGAACATATTACATAACTAGACTTATTAACATATTATTATAAATCAAAAAAATAGAATCATTTTACTGTTACAATAATATTAAATTTAGAAATTTAACATCCATATATGATACTTTCTCATGGTCAAGTCATTCATAAAATAATATAATATTTAAATATATCCATTCTATAATCTATATCTCCTCCACCTTATTTTTGGTTTAATTTTATGATCACTAGTGATCAACATATCTCTATAATAGATATTATACCATGGTTACCTTTTATCTTTCACTAATTAATAGTGTGATGAATATTTAATCAAAGTGAATGAACTATTATTTAGATACTAATTGTTTAATGTTTAAATTAAAAGATTATTTCTTTTTCAACATCATAGGGTCAACAATTATAGCATTTTATTATATTGATATACATTTTGACATATGGAAATGATTATTTTTTATATCCATATAAACAAATATAAATAATTTTACAACATAGTTCGCTCCAACTCTATTATTAATAAATAATATTATTTTCAATGATAAGAGATATCATGTTTTTCATTATAAGACAAAAACATATTATGAAATATATTTCGAAGTAGGAGCTGACACGGTTCAGGATTTTGAGGCCAGGTGAGGCCACAATTAATTATATAAAATTACTAATTATATTTTGAACTAAATAATTGTTTTTTAGAAATAATATAATGTATTCTAAAAAGTGTCTGAAATTGAAAATAGGATATCACTGTTTACTCTAGAGTACATGAGTTAACCATGGGTTTATATAATGTTGGTTAGTATGGGATGTCGGGAAGAGGAAGTTGTTGTAGAGTTATTTTAATTAAAATTAATAATTTATTTTTTATGGAATTAATATAACAAAATAATTTTTTTCTCTATTAAAAAAATGTTATGATGAATCACTATAGTTAGTTGGATAAATATGAAATAATTTAGAAATTTTCTCACAATTCATTGTTAAAGTATTGAGATATGATGATGACAACGAACATGTACAAAGAGAGACGTGGTGCAGAAAATTCAATAGGACATTAACATAACTTAAAACTATGGTCTTCAATGAGGATTGATCAAAAATCATTGTTTGTTTTATCTTAATTTATTATTCCCACGCTATTGAATTATTATATCTTGGATTATATACATAATTTTATTTATGGAATTCACCAACAATCTAATGAACACGAAAATTGTTGAATAAATTTATTTTCTCTCTATTCCATGATTCATATCCTATATTTTATATTCTTGAAATTCTTCCATGATAAATCTTGTATAATGATTTAGATAATATTATTTATGGTTATTTATACCATTTTTATTCTTAGTCTTTATCATTTTTCAATACGCTAATGGATTGACTTTTGCTGGAGGGTTCGAACTAGATCAAACATATGGATTCACAATGCTTTTTCATGTGATCTATGGATTGTAAATTTGATTTTCAATTTGAATGGATTGTGGATTTGGATGATGTATTCGTCAATTTGAGATCCTAAGAGAATATGGAATAGAAATATGATACATTTTGAAATACCACAGGCTTAATACTGGAGAACTAGAATAAATTTTTGTCAAATGGTGGTCGAGAATAGATGGCTATTGGTGATTTAACAAAACTTTATGTGGAAAAATAGTTGTGAAATGTGGTGGATCTTGGATAAAAATTAAATATATGTATTTTTGTGAAAATATAAAAAAAATTATGAGAATATATAATAATTAATATATTTAATACTTAATATTTCTTTAAAAATAATAATTTTTTGAAAACCTAAAATCAAACTTTACTTAGGGTGTAATTTTTAGATTTCGCTGAAATGAATGATTTCTTAATGAATAGTAAAAAATACCATTATTATACTAAAATTATTTTTTTTAGGCATTTAAAATGTTCCATTTTTTTTCAAACTACTTGAAACTGGAATTAGATCAATTATATTTTCAATAATGTAAATATATCCATTAAATAAATTACATTGTTCAATCGTGTATGAATGATGTTTTATACCAAAATAATTCAATTTTATAAAAAAAATATTCTCCATCTCATTTTGAATTTTTATTTAAATTTTATTTTATACCTCATATTTAAAATTATAATGATAAAATAGCTTTCATATTTTTAATCTCTAGTTTAAAATTTGGAATGTATGCCCCTATTATTTGTTGTTAATGTGAATAATAACAGTGGTACACATTATCATCTTGGTAAAAAATAAATCAAGGTAATAATATGTAAAAATATATGATAAGTTCATAATATTACAATTTATTTATTATTAGATGATTATAATTCACCACTTATCAATTTTGGATAAAAAAATTTTCTGTTTAATTAAGAAATTGGTTAAAATGAAAAGTATAATATATAAATAAATTTATGATAAAAATATATCAATTTTTTTAAAAATATATTATATGTCCACATTTGGTTAAAAAATAATATAAACAAATTGATATATCAATTTATTCATAATAAAATATTACTAAATATGATCAATTACATATTAATTAATCTTACTATATATTCACATTAAATGATCTAGAAACCGTATAACAATATTTATTAAATTAATAAATTAATAAATGTAATGACACTAAAAAAAGTTATATAATAAAACTCAAATGTAATTTTATAATTATTTTATGTTGTTTATTAAATATTATAGATCTGTAAATGAACTATATTTTATGTACACATTTTTTATGATGTATTTTAATTCAAAATAAACTAATAGTTTTGAAATTTGAATTAAAAATAAATTATAAAAAAACCTATTATAATATGAATTAAAAATTTTAAAAATAATCAATGAGGATATATTTGACATTATCTAATATATATTTTCACTATTTTTTCCATTCATGAGATAATAATATAGTTATTCCTGATATTATAACCATCTAAGAGTGAATAATATGTTATAGTGGTTAACGTAAAATATGATTAAAAAGGAGCTAAACCCAATGATAAGGCATAAGAAACCAAATTAAATTGTCCAAATGTAATAGGATGATTTTATATGATCCATGTCCAATGATATATTTCAATAATTGTCTGTTTTCATTATACTTCCTTATGATAAGAATTGTTATAATTTAATCATTTATGAAATTGAAAAATCACCCCCACATCATTTATTAATGGGAACATCCACATTAATTTTTTTCACCACATTGAGCTTTCAATTTCAACAAAACCATAAAAAAATTCATTTTCATATTCATTATTAAAATTATTAAGGTTATTTTTTATGTTTCTTAGTAAAGATCCATGTACCAATGAGAAGGGGAGGGGTGATTCAGTGATATCTATTTCTTTAATGTTATCCTATTTTTGTTACATTGTTCACCTCTTGTTAAAGTGTTCATTCCCTAATAAATACAAAACAATCACGTTTCCAAAGATACAATAGAATTTACAAGGTTTACTAGTCAACTAGAGTATCCAATTCCTTGGTTTGGTATAGAAACCATCCAATACTACGCAATCCACTAAGAAATTACCCTTTGATGTGGAATACACTGAGTTGGATATACTCATACACTCGTGTAGCACTTTGAAATCAATACAACATGTGTGATCCATTTTAGAACAAATAGGGTAAAAACATTTCTCTGTGCTTCTTGATGAACTTTCAAAAATAATATATCTCAAACAAATTTGTCACATTCTTACCCAGGAGCTGGTAAGAACCTTATTGTGAAAATATCTTGCGAGTCACTCCCTAAATGTGCACCTCCCTGATTTCCTGCTTCCTTGATTTTTGGAAAAAAAATACTTCTACACCACTATTGTGAACAAACCACAATTTACACCCCATTTCTGGATTATATACAACACACTTCGTGCACACAACTCCCTAATGGTGTGAATCTAACTACTTGCACATCGCTCTTGTGCATAACACAGAACATGCATGTCAATTATGGTTGCAGGACACTTTCTACTACTTGGGCAAGCAGAACTCAATCTTTCTCTTAAGTATTGAGAATTTTAAAAATGAGGATAATTGTTGTCTATTTATAAGCATTTTGGTGACCCTTTGTGTGTGTTATGAAACTCATCGGGCATGCCACTCCATGAATTCGGAACCACATGGGAACCATTATTATTTACACACCACTTATATTTTCTCACCACTTCCTACTAGCGTGCCACTCTTTAACTTGCATGCCAATTTCTTTAAATTTTTATATTCAGATGTGGTGATTTTGAAAAACAACATTGTACAAACATCACTTGAGTGCAATATACACTTGTACACCACATATACTTTCATGTAAATTCATACATCTATGCCACTCTTTATCTTTTTTACCACATTCCATAATTTTTTAAAAATTTCTCATTACTCTCACTATCCATCCAAAGGATTTCTTCAATTGTACCCCAAACTTATGATATTTTTTAAATAAAAATTATAAATTCATTTTCATAGTTTCGAAGACCTTTTACAATGTGAATCGATCTATCTACTTCGACAAAAAAATAAAAGACCATCTCTGGCCAACAATGTCCCAACAATACGACTCATAAGATTTTCTTCTTAAACATGATTAAAAAATTATTGAACATTTAAATCTCAAGAAATGGATTACTTATCCACAATTCAAAAGTACATGAGATATCTATTTATACGAAACAAGAATAATTGATAGAAAAAAATGCTTTTCAACAGTAGTGACTATGAAACAATTTGAGCTTTTCTTTCCAGGATTTTAGCCTTTCCCAAAACATAAAGAAATTTTTCATGTATCCGTCTACCTTAGTATTAATTCTCATCATTCTCCAGTTATCCAAAATTCCTTCAATACAAAAATATTTATTCCTAAAACCAATCAAAAAAACTGTTAAAAAAATTAACAAACATACATGCTGGATTCATAGGTCACCCTTAACTCCCCCATTATGTATACTTCACTAAGGATAGATTTAAGAACAAATTCTCCCCCTTGACATCACTATCCAAAGGTAAGAATAGAGATAAGACATAAAAACATATATCATACATTATGATAATGAGGTTGAATTCCCATGTTAAACCACATTATAGAATATGGTTCATTTGCTAATAATTTCATGAAAATTTCTAAAACCTATTCATATGAAAGAATTTACTCCATCATCTATTCATTCTTAACCACATGATCTTTTATGAAGTGGTAATTTATATCAAAGTGTTTTGATTGAGAATATTGTACTCGATTACTTGAAAAATTGAATGCTGTAAAGACCCGCAAATTTCAAGGAAATTTTTTTCTTAATTTTCTTTGGAATTTTACAAGAGCGCAGCTTCAGACGGCACCTGATTCCGAGGCCCGGTGTACCCGGAATCAATTTCCGAAGTTTGGCTCGGGTACGTTCAGTGAACGGACGAGCGGGTTTTTCTATCTTTTGAACCGGTGCCCGGAATCGAATTCTGAGGGCACCGATGAAATCGCAGCGCCGGTATTTGCTTAGAAACGCCTCTTCCGGAGTTGCGTTTGCTCAGACGTGGTTTTTTAATTTTTGGGGCTTTAAGACAGAAATAAAATAAAATTTGTGCGACAACTTTATTTTATTTCACTTAAGCTGCTTGGAAGTCACTTGGAAGCCACTTGAACTGAGTTAAAGTGGATTGGATGCTATCCGGAAATATCTTACCCCCTTGTTAGGATATTTGTGAGGTGGGGCCCGCACGACCCCGCCGTTTCTTTCGCTGAGTAACGCACCCGCGAAAACCCGTCAAAGTAACTGAAAAGTCAACCGACGCGTTTTCCTTAATTTCTTAACAGACCATTTAATTGGGCGGTTTACTTCGTGAATTAAATGGGCTGTTTCATTCGTTGAATTAATTCAACGAATTTAATGGGTCGTTACTTACGCGTTTTGCGTTTGTTGGCAAAATAATAAAATAGACAACTTGTCTATTTTGGAGGATTGCTATCATTGTGCAATTCCTCTGAACCTCCACCCTCTCCGCGAAGAACGCGAAGAACGCGAAGAACGCGAAGAACGCCGGCGACCGGAATTCGACGACGCACACCGTGATCTGCGACGTCGACGAGCTCTACCCGCGACGTTCTTCGGCGACGCCTCTTCTTCCGCGGCCGATCCTCGTTCGGCAACTAAGGTGAGAATCGGATCGTTTCTTTCTCCTTTTTTTTATTTCAATAACAACGGATTTAATTAATTAAATCCGTTTGTTCTAGATCCGGAGATCGTCGGGGCGACGTTTTTCCCGCGGTGCGACGAACGCCTCTTCCGCGACGACGCGACGATCCCCTCCTTCTGCGACGACCTCACGTCCGACGACGACTTCGAGGTAGGGGTTTATTTTTCTCGATGATTCTTTCCTGTGTTTATTCTTTTAAAGTAAAGAACCTGATCTCAGAACAATTTTAATTTATTTAAAATTGTTGTTGATTATTTTCTTTTCCTCCCGTTGAGTTTATGACTAACGCGGAGGGTGCGGGTCTAACGAACAAGACCCGGCAACCCTCCGCCGATCTTTTTGTTGTGCGGATTTGGCGGTCGACGACGAACCGCGTGGCAGGGGCGATCTGTTGATCCCGTAGTGAAGATCGACCCCCGGGAGGAGCAACGGCGCATGCGGGAGGCAAAACGGGCCACCGGGGCAACTCCGGCGGCCCGCGGAAGGCGGCGGCGGCGCCCGGCACGCCGCCGTGGAGGAAATCCGCCGCGGCTGAAGCCGCGGCGGCGGCGGCCGGTTCCGCGGCCGCGCGGAACCGGGGAGGGACGCGGCGGCCCGGCCGCGTTCCACCTAAGCCGCGGGTCAAACCCGCGGCGGTTGCTTCGGCCGCTCAGCCGAAGCCGAGCCGGCCGGTCCGGTCGGCCGGGCCGCGCCCAGGCCGGGTCGGGCCAACCCGGTTCGGCCGACCCATGGGGGGGGGGGGGGGCTCGGGCCGGGTCGCCCCGGGCCCAGAAACCCCGTCTTCGGGCCTTCGTCGGTCTTTTGCCCATATCTTGGGCCTGGGACCTCCGATTGACGAACCGTCAGCGGCTACGCGATCCTTGGATCGATACGGTCGTTTCGGTATATTACACTCAAGGTTTCGGAAGACTTTGGGTTCGGCCGGGTTGGTTCGTACGCGAAACCAACCGGGCCCTCGGAGCGGAAATGCTCATAACTTGAGCTACGGACGTCTGATCGACGTACCGTCAGCTGTGGTAGTTTCCTCTAAGTGAGACGGAACTTTTGGCATACTCCGCCCGAGGATAGGACACATAAGGAGTACGGTCGGGTTGGTTTTGCCCTAAAAACCAACCGGGCCCCTGGGACGAAAATGCCAATAACTCTCAGACCGGGCGTCCGATTGACGCGCCGTCTATTGCGTTGAGATCCTGTTGTCGATACGGAATTTTTGGATACATCAACTTCGGACTACGTGTCAGTTGATGTATCAGCCTCTCGGTTCGTGGAGCGGACCCTCCTAAACGAGCTCGCTATGTGCGGGAACCCTAGCGCTGGCTGCGACGACGACAGAGCAGAGATCCTCCGTGGACTGCGACGACGGCAGAGCAGAGATCCTTCGTGGACTGCGGCGACGACTGTGCAGAGATCCTCAGTGGACTGCGTCGACTACTGCACTCAGCGATCCTACGTGGATCAGTGCTACAGGTTCTGTGTGAGCCCGATCCTACGTGGGTCCTTACTACCGGTTCTGTGTGATCCACTGCCTACAGGTTCTGTGTGAGCCCGATCCTGAGTGGGTCTTTTGCGGGGGTTAGTACCTATCGATCCTTCGTGGGTCCGACGACTTAGATGGATCAGTGATCATCTTTGACGTCATCTGAAAATGTATACCTGGTTGAGCTGAATCTTATGTTACTCTCCTTTGTGGTTTGTGTTGAACTATCCTTTGTGGATTTACTGTTTACTCTCCTTGTGGATTTGAGTCTTGCTTTCCTGCGTGGATTGAGTTGTTCTTGAGCTCGTGAGCAGAGCTAGAATTGGGGACTTAGGTATATGTATGGGCATATACCTAAGTCGAGTCAGATGTTACTTCGTGATTGCATCTTTCTTTTGTGCTATATCATTCGTGGATTTCGGGAGACCTTCGGGGGTCTCGGGGTCCTTACTGAGTAGCTTATACTCACCCCTGCATGGGCTATGCCCGCACCTTGTTGTGTTGGTTGCAGACGACGGACAGCGCTGATCACGGTTGGGGCGTGGAGCAGGACGGTACCTGGAGGTGGACCACTGGGCGGGACGTGGGACCCGAGGAGCCTGGAGGCTATCTGTACCCACCCTTCAGGTGGGATTGCCAGTGGACGACACGAGGCCGCCGTCTTTTCTTCAGTTCCTGTTCTTTACTCTTCAGTTGTACTTTTCAGTTGGGCTTGTATTCCGGCCCCCTTTACTTTTCTGCACTTGTAGTTACTTTCCGCTTGCTGACTCTGTGGTGGTTGTTACTTATAAAGGCAATGCCTTCCCTGTTTACCGGGATTTTACGCCTTGGTGCTAGTCGCCAGCCCCTGGCCTATGGAAGGCGGGCTTGGGGTAGTCACGGCACGGGCCCCGAGGTCGGGTCGTGACAAATTGGTATCAGAGGTGGTTGGTTCTACCGAAGACTCTGATCGTCCTTTCTTTCTATATGAAGCAATAGTGTTTAGTGTATTGAGTGTGGTTATCAGTTCAGGGAGCCCAGTGTTGGTGCGGCGGCCGACGTATCCGTACACCAGGACCCTGACTCCTGATTTCCGACTTAATGCATGAAAACATTGATTGCGTGTGTGTTTCAAGTTTTCTTCGTGATTACTTGTGTCAGCTCACCGGGTATACTGATCTGCTTTATGAAAGTCTCAAGTTTTCCTTGTGATTACTTGTGCCAGCTCACCAGGTATACTGTTCTGACTGTGGTTCTCATGTTCTCCTTTTCAGGATGGCCCCGCGACGACAGCCAGCTAGGGTTCCGAGTGTAGGGCGCGACGGCAGCCCACTGAGCGATGAGGCCTCGGTACAGGGCCATTTGCCAGCAGTGGCACCGGCGGTAGCTTTACCCGCCGAGCCACCGATGCTACCAGTACCAGACGCTGACGATGCACGTCGCCTCAGGGAACTGCATGAGTTTCAGAGCCAGCGACCGCCCAGGTTTCGCGGTGAGGCGGACCCCCAGGCCTCCGAGGACTGGCTAGAGGCGGTGGTACGGATCTTTAGGCTAGTGAGGACACCAGCGGATCTCATGGTGATTCTCGCGGCGAGCCTCCTGCAGGCGGCGGCAGGACGATGGTGGAGCTTGATGCTCCAGGTTCACGATGAGGCATCCTTGCTCTGGATGGACTTCGAGAGCCTCTTCCGCTCTGAGTTCGTCCCGGCCACCCTCCGAGCGGTGCGCATCCAGGAGCTTCTCCAGCTGCGCCAGGGCAGCATGACGGTCGCTCAGTACGCGGCGAGGTTCACTGACCTATCTCGCTACTCGACCGACATGGTACGGGACCCCTTCTTCCGGGCCCGGACCTTCGAGCAGGGCTTGCGACAGGAGATTCGGGCGTCGCTGATCTCCCTTAGCATTCCGACCCAGGCGGGAGTGCTGGAGCGAGCCCTCTTGATCGAGAGCTTCCTGGCAGAGCCTTCTTCAGCGGCGAGACCTAGCGCAGGGCGGCAGGTAGCTGAGTCTTCGGCAGCAGGTAGCCGACGGATGACTCTCGGGTCCAGGCAGACCAGACCCCCACGCAGACGGCCTCAGGACACCGGCTCAGCAGTGCAGGGCACACAGCGGAGTGCCAGCCTTCCGAGAGGCAGGCTGTGCTACTCCTGCGGCGGGCAGGGTCACATGGCTCGTGACTGCCCGACTCGCCGATCAGAGGAGCAGCAGACGGTGGAGGGGCCACCCAGGCAGAGGCAGAGGGTCGACCGTGGCGCTCCGCAGGGAGGAGGCGGACAAGGCAGAGGAGCTGGCCGAGCAGCGGGTGGTGGGCGACGCTTCCAGGCTCTACCCCCACCACCACCAGGAGGGCCACCTCGACCACAAGGAGCTGGCGGGCAGGGACAGGCCCAGCTCCAGGCAGTGGACGCCTACAACCCCGACGTGCCAGAGATGATTCGAGGTACGATCTGTGTCTATTCCACCCTTGCTGCAGTACTTATAGACACAGGAGCGAGTCACTCTTTCATAGCCTCTACCCTTGTTCGGAGCTCGGAGATTCCGACTGAGCCGTTGGCTCGATCCTTACGGATAGAGACTCCTACGGGAGCAGACTCGACGATTACGCACTGGTGCCGACAGTGTGAGCTTACTCTAGGAGGCGAGAGCTTCGGCTGGGATCTCCTTGTAGCGGCGTCGAGGCCTTACGACGTCATCTTGGGCATGGATTGGCTATCCACGGTTCATGCCCAGATCGACTGTTTTAGGCGCAAGGTGCGATGTGTTCGCACCGACGGGAGCAGGTTTACCTTCACCGGCGAGAAGGGAACCTTTGCAGCACAGGATGGACTTCCGCGGAGGAGAGTGCAGCCCATCTCTCATCAGTTGGCTAGCCTCATCCTAGGAGCAGTGGACGTGCGGAGTCCAGCTTTTCCTGCAGTGGTGGACCAGTACGTGGACGTCTTTCCCGACGACGTTCCACGGCTACCTCCTCGTAGAGAGGTAGACTTTTACATCGACTTGTACCCTGGGACAGCCCCGATATCTACTCCAGCATACCGGATGGCCCCCGCCGAGCTTCGAGAGCTGCAGGTACAGTTGGAGGACTTGCAGAGCAAGGGGTTTATCCGACCCAGTGTTTCACCCTGGGCTTCCCCGATTTTGTTCGCCAAGAAGGCGGACGGGAGCTTGCGACTGTGTGTCGACTATCGTCGCCTGAACCAGGTGACAGTGAGGAACAAGTATCCGCTGCCACGGATTGATGACCTCTTCGATCAGCTCAAGGGAGCGCGGTGGTTCTCGAAGATAGACCTCCGGTCAGGCTATCATCACCTCAGAGTTCGAGACGAGGACGTGCAGAAGACGGCCTTCAGGTGTCGGTATGGCCATTATGAGTTCTTGGTTATGCCGTTCGGCGTAACCAATGCTCCAGCAGTGTTCATGAGCCTCATGAACAGGATCTTCCAGCCATACCTCGACCGATTTGTCGTGGTCTTCATTGAAGACATTTTGGTGTACTCGACGACTGAGGAGGAGCATGCCTACCACCTTCGAGTTGTGCTAGACACCCTCCGAGAGCACCAGCTTTATGGCAAGCTCTCAAAGTGCTAGTTCTGGTTACGTGAGGTCCACTTCTTGGGGCACGTCATCTCTGAGGCGGGAGTTGCAGTGGATCCCGCGAAGATCGAGGCAGTACTAGCTTGGGAGCCACCCAGGAGCGTGACGGAGGTGCGGAGCTTCTTGGGCCTAGCCGAATACTATCGGAGATTCGTGCCAGACTTCTCCAGAGTTGCGGCACCACTCTCAGCGTTGACGAAGAAGGGGAAACCCTTCGTATGGTCAGACAGATGTCAGCAGAGCTTCCAGGAGCTGAGACAGAGATTGACCAGCGCACCTATCTTGAGGTTGCCTGAGGAGGGAGTTGGATACGTAGTTTACTGCGATGCATCAGGGACTGGACTCGGGTGCGTCCTGATGCAGGAGCGGGCCGTGATCGCCTACGGATCACGTCAGTTGAGGCCGCATGAGCAGAACTACGCCACTCATGACCTGGAGTTAGCAGCAGTGGTCTTCGCTCTGAAGACTTGGCGGCACTATCTGATGGGCGAGCGCTTCACAGTCTTTTCTGACCACCAGAGTCTCAGGTATATCTTCTCTCAGAAGGACCTGAACCTGAGACAGCGGAGATGGCTTGAGTTCCTCCAGGACTACGACTTTGAGATAGTCTATACTCCTGGGAAGGGGAACGTGGTAGCCGATGCCCTCAGCAGGAGGACGGGCATTCAACTACTTGAGGAGGCGACGGAGCAGCTAGCCTCCTTACAGATATCCTTCGTGGATAGAGACATAGCAGCCTTTCTTCAGTCTCTCACAGTCTCTCCTCCACTTCTACAGCGGGTCAGAGAGGCTCAGCGTGGGGACGCTGACTGTGAGACCCGGCGTGCACTGATATCCTCAGGTCAGGCGCCTGATGGCTTCTCCCTTGGAGCAGAGCACGACATCCTTTTCAGAGGACGTACCTTCGTACCAGTCGCTTTACGAGAGGAGGTGCTGAGAGAGTTTCACAGTTCTCCCTTGGCGGTGCATCCTAGAGTGGCGAAGATGTACCAGGATCTCAGACGACATCACTGGTGGCCGGGCATGAAGAAAGTTGTGGCAGAGTTCGTTTTACGATGCCTCACCTGCCAGCAGGTGAAGGCAGAGCATCAGGTACCAGCAGGCTTGGTACAGCCCTTGGAGGTCCCGGAGTGGAAGTGGGACGGCATATCTATGGACTTCGTGACTGGACTTCCATGCACTTCCAGAGGTCACGACTCCATTTGGGTGATTGTCGACCGACTCACCAAGTCGGCACACTTCTTACCCATTAGAGAGCAGGGCTCAGTGGAGAGCTTGGGACGTCTTTACGTCCAGGAGATCGTACGACTTCACTGTGTTACATCGTGTATCGTCTCTGATCGAGATGCTCGTTTCACTTCCCGGCTTTGGAAGGGGTTGCAGGAGGCGTTCGGGACGCGGCTCCATCTGAGCACAGCCTTCCACCCTCAGACGGATGGTCAGACGGAGAGGACCATACAGACACTCGAGGACATGCTCCGTGCATGTGTTCTCGACTTTGGTCGCAGCTGGGAGGACCACCTACCCTTGGTGGAGTTCGCGTACAACAACAGCTACCACTCCACCATCGGGATGGAACCATACGAGGCGTTGTACGACAGACCCTGCAGATCACCGTTGTGCTGGACAGACCCTGGGGAGTCAGCACTCGTGGGACCAGAGATGGTCTGAGCCACGACAGAGAAGGTCCAGATCATCCAGGAGAGGATGAGGACAGCTCAGAGCCGGCAGAAGTCATATGCTGACAGGAGGCGGAGGCCACTGGAGTTCAAGGATGGCGACCACGTCTTTTTGCGTGTCTCACCTCGACGTGGTTTACAGAGATTTGGCCGAGGCGGCAAGTTGTCTCCACGCTTCATCGGGCCTTTTCAGGTCCTCAGCAGGATAGGAGAGGTGGCTTATCGCCTGGCTCTACCACCTTAGTTGCACCGGGTGCACGGCATCTTCCACGTGTCTCAGCTGAGGAGATACGTGCACGACCCGACACACATCATCGACTTTGGGGAGCTGGACGTGGACGATGGGGCGACTTTTGCGGAGGTCCCAGTGGAGAACGAGGATCGACAGGAGCGGGTCCTACGTGGGCGGTCGATTACTCTTGTGCGCGTCAGATGGCTGCACGGGAACCTCCAGGAGAGCACTTGGGAGCGGGAGGCTCAGATGCGTGCTCAGTACCCCCATTTGTTCCCCTAGTTTTTGATGTATCTTTACGGGGACGTAAAGCCCTGAGGTGGGAGTAATGTAAAGACCCGAAAATTTCAAGGAAATTTTTTTCTTAATTTTCTTTGGAATTTTACAAGAGCGCAGCTTCAGACGGCACCTGATTCCGAGGCCCGGTGTGCCCGAAATCAATTTCCGAAGTTTGGCTCGGGTACGTTCAGTGCACGGACGAGCGGGTTTTTCTATCTTTTGAACCGGTGCCCGGAATCAAATTCTGAGGGCACCGATGAAATTGCAACGCCGGTATTTGCTTAGAAACGCCTCTTCCGGAGTTGCGTTTGCTCAGACGTGGTTTTTTAATTTTTGGGGCTTTAAGACAGAAATAAAATAAAATTTGTGCGACAACTTTATTTTATTTCACTTAAGCTGCTTGGAAGTCACTTGGAAGCCACTTGAACTGAGTTAAAGTGGATTGGATGCTATCCAGAAATATCCTACCCCCTTGTTAGGATATTTGTGAGGTGGGGCCCGCACGAGCCCCGCCGTTTCTTTCGCTAAGTAACGCACCCGCGAAAACCCGTCAAAGTAACTGAAAAGTCAACCGACGTGTTTTCCTTAATTTCTTAACAGACCATTTAATTGGGAGGTTTACTACGTGAATTAAATGGGCTATTTCATTCGTTGAATTAATTCAACGAATTTAATGGGTCGTTACTTACGCGTTTTGCGTTTGTTGGAAAAATAATAAAATAGACAACTTGTCTATTTTGGAGGATTGCTATCGTTGTGCAATTCCTCTGAACCTCCACCCTCTCCGCGAAGAACGCGAAGAACGCGAAGAACGCGAAGAACGCGAAAAACGCTGGCGACCGGAATTCGACGACGCACACCGTGATCTGCGACGTCGACGAGCTCTACCCGCGACGTTCTTCGGCGACGCCTCTTCTTCCGCGACCGATCCTCGTTCGGCAACTAAGGTGAGAATCAGATCGTTTCTTTCTCCTTTTTTTTATTTCAATAACAACGGATTTAATTAATTAAATCCGTTTGTTCTAGATCCGGAGATCGTCGGCGCGACGTTTTTCCCGCGGTGCGACGAACGTCTCTTCCGCGACGACGCGACGATCCCCTCCTTCCGCGACGACCTCACGTCCGACGATGACTTCGAGGTAGGGGTTTATTTTTCTCGATGATTCTTTCCCGTGTTTATTCTTTTAAAGTAAAGAACCTGATCTCCGAACAATTTTAATTTATTTAAAATTGTTGTTGATTATTTTCTTTTTCTCCCGTTGAGTTTATGACTAACGCGGAGGGTGCGGGTCTAACGAACAAGACCCGGCAACCCTCCGCCGATCTTTTTGTTGTGCGGATTTGGCGGTCGATGACGAACCGCGCGGCAGGGGAGATCTGTTGATCCCGCAGTGAAGATCGGCCCCCGGGAGGAGCAACGGCGCAGGCGGGAGGCAAAACGGGCCACCGGGGCAACTCCGGCGGCCCGCGGAAGGCGGCGGCGGCGCCCGGCGCGCCGCCGTGGAGGAAATCCGCCGCGGCTGAAGCTGCGGCGGGCGGCGGCCGGGTTCTGCGGCCGCGCGGAACCGGGGAGGGACGCGGCGGCCCGGCCGCGTCCGCATGACAGGCGGCCCCCCGTGGGGCCGCGTTCCACCTAAGCCGCGGGTCAAACCCGCGGCGGTTGCTTCGGCCGCTCGGCCGAAGCCGAGCCGGCCGGTCCGGCCGGCCGGGCCGCGCCCAGGCCGGACCGGACCCGGCCTAGCCGGGTCGGGCCGGGTCGGCCGACCCATGGAGGGGGCTCGGGCCGGGTCGCCCCGGGCCCAGAACCCCCGTCTTCGGGCCTTCTTTCGGTCTTTTGCCCATATCTTGGGCCTGGGACCTCCGATTGACGAACCGTCAGCGGCTACGCGATCCTTGGATCGATACGGTCGTTTCAGTATATTACACTCAAGGTTTCGGAAGACTTTGGGTTCGGCCGGGTTGGTTCGTACGCGAAACCAACCGGGCCCTCGGAGCGGAAACGCTCATAACTTGAGCTACGGACGTCCGATCGACGTACCGTCAGCTGTGGTAGTTTCCTCTAAGTGAGACGGAACTTTTGGCATTCTCCCGCCCGAGGATCAGACACATAAGGAGTACGGTCGGGTTGGTTTTTCCCTAAAAACCAACCGGGCCCCTGGGACGAAAATGCCAATAACTCTCAGACCGGGCGTCCGATTGACGCGCCGTCTGTTGCGTTGAGATCCTGTTGTCGATACGGAACTTTTGGATACATCAACGTCGGACTACGTGTCAGTTGATGTATCAGCCTCTCGGCTCGTGGAGCGGACCCTCCTAAACGAGCTCGCTATGTGCGGGAACCCTAGCGCTGGCTGCGACGACGACAGAGCAGAGATCCTTCGTGTGACTGCGACGACGCAGAGCAGAGATCCTTCGTGGACTGCGGCGACGACTGTGCAGAGATCCTCAGTGGACTGCGTCGACTACTGCACTCAGCGATCCTACGTGGATCAGTGCTACAGGTTCTGTGTGAGCCCGATCCTACGTGGGTCCTTACTACCGGTTCTGTGTGAGCCACTGCCTACAGGTTCTGTGTGAGCCCGATCCTGAGTGGGTCTTTTGCGGGGGTTTGTACCTATCGATCCTTCGTGGGTCCGACGACTTAGATGGATCAGTGATCATCTTTGACGTCATCTGAAAAAGTATACCTGGTTGAGCTGAATCTTATGTTACTCTCCTTTGTGGTTTGTGTTGAACTATCCTTTGTGGATTTACTGTTTACTCTCCTTGTGGATTTGAGTCTTGCTTTCCTGCGTGGATTGAGTTGTTCTTGAGCTCGTGAGCAGAGCTAGAATTGGGGACTTAGGTATATGTATGGGCATATACCTAAGTCGAGTCAGATGTTACTTCGTGATTGCATCTTTCTTTTGTGCTATATCCTTTGTGGATTTCGGGAGACCTTCGGGGGTCTCGGGGTCCTTACTGAGTAGCTTATACTCACCCCTACACGGGCTATGCCCGCACCTTGTAGTGTTGGTTGCAGACGACGGACAGCGCTGATCACGGTTGGGGCGTGGAGCAGGACGGTACCTGGAGGTGGACCACTGGGCGGGACGTGCTCGGAGCGGACGTGGGACCCGAGGATCCTGGAGGCTATCTGTACCCACCCTTCATGTGGGATTGCCAGTGGACGACACGAGGCCGCCGTCTTTTATTCAGTTGCTGTTCTTTACTCTTCAGTTGTACTTTTCAGTTGGGCTTGTATTCCGGCCCCCTTTACTTTTCTGCACTTTTATTTACTTTCCGCTTGCTGACTCTGTGGTGGTTGTTACTTATAAAGGCAATGCCTTCCCTGTTTACCGGGATTTTACGCCTTGGTGCTAGTCGCCAGCCCCTGGCCTATGGAAGGCGGGCTTGGGGTAGTCACGGCACGGGCCCCGAGGTCGGGTCGTGACAAATGCACTCTGATTATCACATCCTAAGAGAAATGTTAGCTTCACATTAATGAGTTTTTCATCCAAATAAGTATTATTCCGCATATTTTGAGTAGCATCTTGAGTGGAATCAACATAACTAACTTCAACTGTTTGATGAGTTACTGAATTTTGTTTCTTTTTATTTCCACCAATACAGCTTTTCCCCATATGTAATACTCTACCATTTTTGGATCTGCTATCATTAATATTTCCTTCCAAGTCAAGCTTCTACATACCCTATAAGGTATCAGTATAAAAATGTTCCACTTTTGTGGTAGAAAAATATAATAAACATGCAATCAGCTTTAAAAACTCTCTATAATCAAATTCCATTCTCTCCCCATCGTTAGAAAACATGGTTCCTAATACGTTCGTTTTGGAAACTGGTTACAAAATTTATATGAAAAATATTTTTTATAAGTTCCTTGACATACTTTTGTTGAGAAAGAAAAATGTGGTTGTTCATTTTTATGATTTGAATCCCGCGAATTTATTTCATTTCTACTAGATGGGACATCTCAAATAACCTCATATACTCTTCAAAAAATCTATCAATGATATTTCATCATTTCGATCCATGATAATGTCATCAACATAAACTATTAGTATTGGATAAGACTACTGACATTCCTTGATGAAGTGATTGATGTAAACTATTCTATTCATAGAAATCCTCTTCCATAAGCAAGTATATTGTTTGGAATATCGTTCCATTAATGTTCATTTTAGCCCCTAAAAGGGTTTCTTCAGTTTAGACAGATAACATTTGTCTTTCCCAGTAACAAATCTACATGGTTAGTCATTATAATACTATTCATCAATATTTGATTAAAAAATGAGGACTTCATATCAATTTGAAAACTTTTTTAACATAATTATACAGAAAGAGTATGAAATATTATTATTTTTTCCAATTTAGATGCTGGAAAAAATTCTTCTCAGAATAAACACTTTCGAACTATGAGTTACATTTTCACAAAAAACATGCTTTGTTCTTTATCACTTCTCCTTCTTTATTCAGCATATTCGGGAAAACCAATTTTGTACCGATAACATTTTTTCATCTGGCTTGGGTAGGAGTTCCCGAGTATCCTTCATATATATTTCATCATTCTCTTCATTCATATATTGACCACTTTCCATATTCTAAAAAGAAATATTCAAAACATTTGGGTCCTCTTCTTAATACCAAGAATTATGTGTAACATCCTTTGTTTTTCTTATTATTTGAACCCTCTGATGTTGATCGTCAATAATGTTCGGAGCATTGAAATGCTTAATCAACCTTAAGTGATATACTCAAATTAAAACCCCATCAATTTTTATGGATAAGTATATTTTTCTATTAGAGTAGGATTACCAATTTATTTAGTATTATTAGAATCATTAACAGAACAATCATTATCCTTCTCAACTTCTATAATTGAAAAAGTATGCTTTACATTCTCAACATTTTAATCAACATTCACATTAATGGAATTGAAGATGATTCATGTTTCATTGTTGGAACATATGTATCATCTTCATTCTAGAGCATTACCAAAAAAAATTCCATCATCTCCTCTTTGGTATGACCTTCCATGATTTCCACCCATTTCATTGTGAGGCATTGACTCCAAAATATTCATCAATGTTTCAAACATAGATTTTTTTCAGTTAATAAATTCATATGTAGTCATATCTAATATTTTTTTGTATAATCAGTGGGTTTTAATTTATATAGTAGTACTCAGATCATGCCTCCAATATTAATGAAAGAGGTCATGTTCATGAAACATAGTACAACCAATTTCCACCAGAATTCTATTATTTTTTTTAGCAACCCCATTTTTATGAGGTGTGTGTGGTGAACTGAAATTATTACAAATTCCATGAATCTCAAGATAATTTTTTAATTATTTATTAATCTATTCAGCACCATTATTTATTCTCAAAAACGTCACTAATTACATAAATTCCATCTCTGATTTCCTCCTATATCTCTTCTACATTTTCTGAGCATCTGACTTATGTCACACATACCTAACCAATGTAATGTGAGTAAAGAAATTAATGAATGTTATAAATTACCAATCACTATTTGTTTATTTTTTATTGGCCCATATATATCAAAATTAATATGTTATATAGGTCATTATGATATATTCTCAATATTATTTATGCACTAAATTGATAATATTCACTTTTTGAAAAATAGTGAAACACCAATCTATTATTTCTGACATATTAGGAATGTCTCAAATAGTGGCGTACTTTGATAGCAGGAAAATGTTTCTATGGCACATGTGTCCCATCCATTTATGTCACTAATGATTTTCATCCACTATACGCATGTAAAAAGAGTTTTTAATTTCAAAATCATGGAACAAGATTAATTTTTTATCATTGGACGCATGTAACTATCCATCCATCTTCTTAATTTATCACAACAATCCTATATTTCAGGAAGATAATTTTTTTACCCTTATCACATAGTTGAGAAAAATCATAAGATTGAGATTCATCCCATCGACATATAATGTTATCATAGATTAAAAATTTTCTAACCCAATGACGGTTGATAAAACACATGTGATACATAAAAAATAAACATTGTAAAATTCCACTATTTCTTCATTGATTTATTTTATAATTTTCATCAACATTATGTCTCGTATAAAATTTTAAGAACACCCACTCTGAGAGTACATGGACTTTCTCCTTTTGTATCATTCAAAGTGGTTTTTGACAATAATAACTTCATGTTCTTTCATTACATTCATGTGTTTTAGATTATTGTATTATTTAATGACCTTTTGTCTTGTTGGAAACTATCGAGAAATCCCTACGAAACATTTCCAGTACGTTTACATCTTTCTAATATTGTTTCCATTATTTGGAACCTATTTTCAAATCTCACACCAGCCTTTATATTCTTTGAACTTCTTTATCGTACAAGTTTTCATACTGTATTGGAACCACCTAAGACCTTGTCCTCCATTATATGTGGTATATTAGTAATGTTTATTATTGATCCAACACTTATTTTTTATGTGTCCAAATCCACCACAATACTAAAAGTATCATTGAACAGACATTTCACTATAAATCATCCATATAGATTGTAGTTCTGAACATTCTTCTCCGTATTCATTTTAAAAGAACTATACAGACAATCATCATTCATATTTTCAAACATATCATTATTATTCTTCTCAAGTTTATGTTTAGGATTATTAGAACCAGAATTAGCAAAAAAATTGGACTTTATATTTTTTGGTACATCAGATTTTACAACATTGCTATCTTTGGCCACATATAAATCCTTTACAATTATATTCTTATCAGAACTAGTTCCATATTCTATCTCAACAATTGAATTTAACTTTTTTTTGTACTTATTTTGATCATTCTTACTTGAAAATTCACAAGTCTCATAGATAGGGTTTTTTGAAACATATATTCCTTTTTCATCTTCAAAATGATTCTATTAGACATGTTCTAACTCTTCTTCTATTGTCTTCACCTTTACTTCATAATGTTCATTACAATTATTCTCACTCTGAGGATTTTTATTCATATCATAAATCGTCTTTTAACAAATGAATTTTTCATTAGGAAAACATTATTCGTTTCTCAATAAGGAATAATTATTTGTTATCTTATTTTTTTCATTCTCATTCATTCTTGTCTTCCTGAAACATTCATTCAAATATTCTTTGAGATGATTTTCAAGTTGTGTTTCTTATTCTTATGAACAAATTCTCTTGTAATTTCCATTATTCATAATTTCCAAAATGGTATTATCTCTTTATTTCTCAGAAAAATTTATTTCAGATTGAGATTCACTATCATTTTCATTATAATCATTGGAAAAAAGGATTCTTCATTTGGATTCGACGTACTTTTTATATTTCCCTCTATAATAATATTTATCTTTATTTCCCTATTTATTCTACGACCATCTTGGACTTTTATCCTCTTCATCATTATCATTATATTTCCCTCAGTGAGGGAAATTAACTTCAATGTATCCAATAAATCCACATTAAAAATATTTTAAGAGATGTTCCCCTTGTATTTTCTAGAACTGATATCACTTTCATAGAAAATAAGTATATTATTTCGATAAAAAATTATAGATAACTCATATTTTTATTTGGATTCACCATATTCATCTTCAATGAGAATCTTCTTTGTTGACTAATTCTTTTCAGACATGAAATACATTTCAATATCAACTTTTATTTTTCCCTTCATAGTCTTTAGCCAACTAATTTCATTAGTGATGAGAGCTCTATGAAAATCATCCAGATTTAATGTTTCAGGGTCACTTTTTTCCAATGATGAAAAATTAGTATCAATGTTGTCCGGGTGAATTCTCATGGTTTTTAAAAAAACGATGGAATCATCCAAATTACAACCAATGCATCATGTTTGGCTAAAAATGTCAATTAACCTACTAAAAAAATCCCCAAACAGATTCATGCTCTTCAAATTTCATGTTTCACTAATTCAGAAAACCAATTTCAGGTTATTGCTTCTTCTATTTTTCATTTCCTTCATTAATGTTCTTTAGCTTATCCATGATTCCTTTAGCTATTGTGACACCTTTCACTCTTAAAAACTCACTGTCAGAAAGAGATGAGAGTAATGCATTTTTATCCCTTCCATCATTCTCATGATTCATTTTTTCATCATGTTTAAGTGGATCCTTGTCATTAATAGTTGTAAATCCATATGTTTTAGTGTCATGAACATCATACCCAAGAGACACAAGAAAAGACATCATTCGTTCTTTCCTGATATGTTAATTCTCTAAATAAAATATCATAATATTGTAATTATTTACAGAACTCTGATTTTTCAACACAACATCACATAAAAATTTCAGAAATGAAAAAACAAAGGGGAATTTTCCCTATAATAACAATTGATGTTAACCAATTAGGATCCATGTTTTACTAAGAGAGGTATGGGTTGAAACATTGATATCTTTTTAATTTATGTTTTTTATTTTTTTAAAAACCATCAACTCTTTTTAAAATGTTCTTTCCCTAATGAATGGAAACCAATAACACATCCATAGGAACACACGAATTTAAAAGGTTTACTACTTTACAACAGTAGCTATGTCCTTTTTATGGTATGGACACAGTTCAATTACAAACAATCAACTAGAAAAAAATCATTTCATGTGGAATACACTGAGTATGATATACCCTTAAACTTGTGTAGAACATTAAAAATAATAAAATAGTATGTGTTCTATCTCATAGTGCGAATAGGGTAAAAATGTTTTTTGATTCTTGATGAACATTAATAACTGAAATCCCTCAAAATAATTCATTAATTCTCTACCAATAATATGGAAAGAACCTGCTAGTCCAAATGGATTGTGCCTCACTCTAAGAAAGTATGCCTCCGTGCTTTCATGCCTCTCTACATGCATGATACAAACTAATTGTGGACCACTGTTGTTCACATGGATCCTTTTTTTACAAGTTCTAGAATATACACAACATACATATATCATAAAACTCTATGCATGGGAAAAACATACAAATTGCGTGCCAATTTTCATTCCACCTCACTCTTGTGTGTAACACACTACTTGTGCGACACTTAAAATTGTGATCCACGTGCTACTAACTGCATGAGAAGATCTCCAATTTTATTTTAGGTATTGATCATATTTAAAATGAATTGGTTAGATATCTATTTATATTCATTTTGATGACCCTATATGTGAGGCAATAAAATGAACTTGCACACCACTCCACGACCTTCGCGCCACTTTTTCAACTCATATATGTGTGCATCATTCCTTTAAGAAGGCCACTTATACTTGTGTTCCACTTCCTGCATGCATTACACTCTTTATCATGCGCACCATTTTCTTTCTTGTTCATATTTTTATGTTATGATTTTGAAATATTACTTGCTCACAACATGACTTTAACTAAACAAAAACATGCATTCCACTAATATTTGTGTGACACATCCTTCTTTCACACTACACATTAACATGAATGAAAATTTCATTTCATGGTCAAAAACACTTCTTTACTACTACTATCCGTCATAATGATTTCATCAAATGTTCTAAAAAATTCTGATATTCCTGAAATAAATATCAACAAAGAATAATCATTGTTTCCAAGACCTTTTACAATGTGAATTGATTTATCTACTTTGACAACAAAATACAACACCTTCTCCAGCCAACTTGGTCCAAGATATTTTCATCCCAAAATACAAACCATGGGGGCCTTAATAGAATATTTTCTAGAGTTAATTAAAAGGAGAGGAAATAGAATTTAATGATCACTATATTTTAAGCATATCATGTCCTCATGTAAATATATGTAATTTACCATTAAATAATAAATTCTTTATCTAGTATATTAAAAAATTATTATGGTTATTTAAATACCATTAACCACCATCATTCCCATCACAAGATTATTGAAGGTATCAATCAAGGGTACATGGTAATTACCATCTCCACATAGTGATACAATTTATTTTTCAAAAAACTATTTAATGGATTTTTATTATGATCAGTTTAATGTATATATATGTTAATTATGAAATAATTATACCCATAAAATCATAATTTCAAATCTACCTTTTTAACTTCAAAACCATTAAAATAAAATAATTTCACATTCTTACATGTGGACTACCATGTTAATGAAGAAAATCGATTAGTTTTCATTTATATTTACATGGATTGAAATAAGGATTATGTTGAAGAATATATGTGATTTATATGAATGAATAATACTTAAAAATGATAATAATTTTATACCATTCTTTAATTTCATTTGTAGTTGATTGAAAATGACATTTATTCGTGCAAATGTACTACCATGTCCATGAATGGTGTAATTTAAATTTCAATCAATAAATTTTATGTATAAAGATGAATTTTTTGATAATGAATATAAATTCAAATTATTTTATGAATTATAATATTGATTTTAACTAATAATGATAAATGGGTAATGACCAAAACATCTGAACTAAAACATACATGAAAAACAATGAAATTATCCACTCTATGGTAGGGATTTTAATAAATAATTCTAATCATATATGAGATAAAAGGATAAAAGTGAATCATACATGGAATTATATATATATATATATATGAATATTTGATAATATTTTTATTAAGAAGAAATAATTATTATAAACGTGGTTTAAACACAGATAATGAAATTCAGACTTGAGGAATTGTTTTCAAATATCAGTTTAAATTCCCTTAAATTTATTCCATATTCAACACTTATTTATTTTATAATGTGTTTATTATAATCCATTGACATGGTATATAATTATGATATTTATATTAATTTTATTTAATGCTTAAATTGTTTTTATATTTTTTTATAGTTCTGAAAATAAAAAATTAACCAAAGTGGTGATGGAATATTTAACAATCTCATCAATATTTGGGATTGTCTCTATGAGGGGAGTCTTTCATCATATCCTAAAATTCCCAAAATAGTTGAAAAAAATTATTATAATCCAAAATATAATGAGAAATGGATGTTTTTATTTTTAATTTAAATTTTTTGTAAATGATTTATTAAGGAACCTTCTTTTCACATTCCTAAATATGTAGCATTTGACATTTACTAAAAGTGTAAAATGAATTTTTCTATTAACTTATATTTAATGAATGGAATTTAACTCTAGATTGAAAAATATATTAATTTATGATTAAAATAAATGTTTAAAGGTTATTTTCAAATAATAATTATTCTTTAGTATATCTTTTATTTATTAAATATTGATATTAAATGAAAAAATTGTATTTTCCTCACTAATTAGTCTAGTAATATCTTTAAAGTATTTATTCTATATCAACTTCCATTTTTTTATTATATGTTGAGGATATTCTATATCAAAACCACTAAAAATATTTTAGGTTCATGGTAATGAAAAAGTTGATAGGCGAATGTATGGATACTCTGTATGGCTAGTTCTTCTGAAACAGCAGTTTTTTATTTTTAAAGAAAATTTATTAATTATTACTATTTTTTTATTTAAAGAATTCATTGGAAATTATATGTGATGGGAGGGGTTCAATATTGATCCTTTATAGAGGGTTTCACATAATGTGAAAAAAAATCCTTTTTGGAAATGGATAGACATGTTTATTTTTAGATTAATTTGCACACGACATTAATAAAATTTTATAATGTCTTTGATAAGGCCACGATTGTATTTTTATATATATATTTTTTGAATTCTATCATTTCTAAATTAGTTATTGTATTGCATGAGATTATAATTTTTATTATATCCTTGCATGTGTTTCAAGTTCATTTTGTAAAAATACTGAACTATTTTCCTACCATCATTTATTCATTCAAAATAATTCACCATTTATTAGATTCTAAAGTACCAATGCCCTTAATAAGATTATGAGATCAATAATTTTTTATCATTTTATGTAAGATATTAAAATAGTCATTATTAATAACATCTATTCTTAAATAATAAATATATTCAACATATTTTATATTCTCAATGCAACATGGTAATCTTGTTTTTATATTATTAATCAATGTTACTAAAATATTTGGTCTTTCAGGATGTGATTAGATGTATCTTAGGGAAATTTAACAAGGCATCCAATTGATCAAGTATGTTGATATAGAGTATTTACATGACTAATTAGATAATAATAAACATCTTATAGTATATAATGTAATAACCATGTCTTTAGGATCTGATATTACAATTGATAATTATGGGGAGATGGGTGGAGATTTCATTTCTTATATTAACCGATATTGCATCAATGTGTCCTTTTAATCGTTGTTGTTTTAAGAATCAAAATTTAATCAAAATTATCACTAATTTTTTACAATGGTTTATTCTATGTGTGTTTATATTTGGAATATAATGGAACTAAAAAACAATCTACATGGATTTTTTTGTTAATTGATCGGTGACATATATCCCAGGGAAATTGTTTTTTTAATATCTCATTCGACATTTGATGGGAAAAATTAGATCAGTAATAATGTTTCAATCCATTAAAATTCATGTATCCTTTTAGAATATGAGTAAAAGCATGGATACCTCCCAAATAAATATAAATACAACAATACATCTCAATAGATTCAATTTTATTATACTAAAGGGGTAAACTAGAACTCTGTATTCCTTGATAATATATTTTCTATAATTAATTTTTTATTATTATTATATTTGTAGTACTATTTTTATTTATTGATAGTATTGGTTGTTGGTTATATCTATAATAATATTTAAAATAAGAAATTTCAGGACCAAAATCTATCTATATTATTTATATCAGTAATTATTTAAAATGTTCCATTCTACCATTTCTTTAAAATAGTCAAATAAAAAATTATTCCACAAAATTTCATGGTGAGGAATTATATTAAAAAAACATAGTTTGGAAAAGTTGTATAAACGATAATTTTGAGGACATAATAATCTATAATGAGTTGATTAACCTATTTATTTAGAATAAAAATAATATCTTCAAAATTACATATTGATGATTTAATTGTTTTTAATCCTCTAGATGTGGAAAACATGAGAATTATGAACATAATTATTTATACTCAAGGACCCACAATGTTTTTCCTAGTATCTCCAGTTATTGTTGAAGATTTAAAATGACTTCTTGTGTTACTAAAGTTCATGAATATCTAAAATCAATTATTACAAAACATAGGTAGTGGTTTCATAAATTTTTAGAGAAAACTACTATTCGAAATTTTTTTAAAGAGGTAATTCATGAAAATAAGGTTGAAGTATATAATCTAAATATTGTCATGAACCAAATAATTTTGTCCATTATCACCCCACTAGATCATTTTAAGTATGATTTATTTCATATTTGTTTCCATAAAAGTGTATTATATTCATTAATGTTTCTCTATGATCTAGTCATAATTTACTATATTTTTAAAACATTTACTCAACCCATATTGCTTTTATTAACTAAAATTATATAATAAAATAGTAATAATTATTATTAATAATTAAATTATATTAATTTAAAACACTAAATAAAAATATATTATTATAATTCAAATATCATATTTTAAAACATACAAATTATTATTTACTAATGAACCAATATTTATTATAATTTACTATTTAGTTTTATGTAATTATTAATTAAAATTAATTATTTTAGTTTTATTTGTTAAAAATTTTAAATTATTAAATAATTATAAATAATATTTTCTTTCTTATTGTCAAATATAAGTTTAGAATAAATTATGAATAATTAAAATATGAATAAATAATATATAGAAATTAGTTTATAAGTTAATATAATGAATATTTAATTAGTAAAATATTGTTTAAAATATTAATTATTGGATTTTTCATGACCATCCCCCCATAGGTTTCCTATCTAGGATGGTAGTAATGATAATTAGAAAGTTGTTTTGGACTACAACTAATTGACTATTGGTTGGAATGGTTCATTAATAGTGTCACGCCCCGTCCCCTGGAGCCCGTGACGTGACTACCCCAAACCCATCTTCCATAGGACTGGGGCTGGTGACTAGCACCAAAGGCCTAAATCCCTAATCTGAGAAGGAATTGCCTTTAAAAATTGTAAACACACACAATCAAAATACAAACTGGAACCAAACACTAAGTAAAAACTATATACAAAAAGCGTGATGAAAGGTAAATGGGGCCGAAAATACAACCCCAACTGTAAAGTACAAGGAAAATGATAACAAGTACTACTGAATAAATATAAATAACTATATGATCATCCACCAAGAAGTCCTACTTGGAGGGTAGGTACAGAAATCCTCCACCAAACTCCACGTCCGTCCGTCTCCTCCACGTACCGACTCGTTGTAAGGTCAACAGAGGAGACTGATGGACGTGGAGTGATGTGGAGGCTTTCTGTACCTACCCCTCAGGTAGGACTTCCCGCTGGATGATCCGATAGTTATTTACCTTTCTTCGATTTTACTGGATTTTAGTTTCCTTATACTTTACAATTTGGCTAGTATTTCTGACCCCTTTACTTTTCCGCACTATTTTTGTATACAGTTTTTACATAGTATTTGCTTCCAGTTTTTACTCTGATTGTGTGTGTTATCAATTTATAAAAGAAATTCCTTTCCACCTTAGGGATTTATGTATTTGGTTCTAGTCACTAGACCCTGGCCTATGGAATGTAGGCTTGGGGTCGTCATGGAACGGGCCCTGGGGGATGGGTCGTGACTAGTTGGTATCAATGGAGTCAGTTCTATAGTAGAACATATGACTCTGATCGTTCTTTTCTGCGAAGAAATAGTGTTAAGGGTACTGAGAGTGGTTCTCAATTTAGGGAGTCTAGTGTTGTTGTAGAGACCGAAGTATCCATACACCAGGACCCTGACTACTGATCTCCAACTCAGTGCACAAAAACACTGATTGCGTGTGTGTTTTCAAAAGTTTTCTTTATGTCAGCTCAACCAGGTCAGCTTAGTAGGTATTACATTTGATAGTGTCACATATGTCCAGGATGCCTCCACGCAGATATCCAGTTAGAGTTTCAAAAGAGTACCCGATGACGGCCCACCGAGCGACAAGGCTCTGGTGCAGGGACCACATACTATGTTGGAACCGTCGGGTGGTATACTAGCAGCACCACCACTTATTGGGCAGCAGATTCCACCAGCCGCACTGGCCGATGATACATGTCGAATGAGCGCATTTCACGAGTTTGCGCAGTAGAGGCCTCTGAGGATACATGGTGAGAAAGATTCCTAGGCAGCAAAGGACTAGCTGGAGTTGATTAGTAGAGTTATCTGCCTAGTTGAGACACTCGTAGAGATAATAGTGATTGTAGTTACTAGTGTTTTCTAGTGAGTGACCATGAGGTTGGTCGCATAGTGATGAGGCTTCGGTACATGGACCATTTCCCAAGATTGTGCCTTTATGTAGTGTTTCAGCTATGTCACTTCCTGTTGGACAACAGTTACAACCGGCAGTACCGGTAGATGAAACATATAGGCTCAATGCCTTACACCTAATTCAGCATGAGATACCCATCAGGTTAAGAGGTCCGGCCAACTTATAGGTGGCTTAGGACTGGCCTAAGGAGGTGGCTGAGAGTTCTCTAGAGCTTGTACAACTTCGTCAGGATAACATGTCAGTAGCTCAAAATTCATCGAGGCGTATTGATCAGTACCGGTACTAGATGAATACGTTATAATCAATGCTTTAGGGATCTGTCAACCATGCGTGGTGTGTTTTAGGACATCAAAGCCACCACCTTTTCTCTAGATTCTAGAGAGAACGTTTTCAGTTGAATGTTCTTCGGCTGAGCGGATACAACCAGTGAATGTTAGCAGTGGGAAAGCATGAAACTGGCGCCCATCTCAGAGACATGAGCATGTAAAATGTTTTGAGAAGACATAGTGTTATGGAAAGATGATTCTGTATGGCAGTAGACATGGAAGCAGATCTTGGAGAACATAATGAGGTGGTGTAAAATTCGACATGTTACAACCACACGCCTTTGTAGTCCCCTCCAGGATCCGGGAGTTTGAGGGTAGGGGAAGAAAGAAGATTCATGCGGTCAGGGAGTGTGACCAAAGGGCTCTAGAATGATTCTAGGTACGGTCTATGTCTACCATTAGCTATTGTATCAATAGACATATGTTCCAATCATTCCTTCCTTCTTTGAATCTTGTCCCAGAACTACAGTTTCCTGTTAAACCGATGACATGAACCTCACTTCTAGAGATACCATTGGGAGGAGACTCGATAATCACACTTACACTAATGGTGTGATCTAACCCTTGAGTTGATATTTTTGGGTGGAACCTCATAGTGGAAGCGTCGAGGCCTTAAAACATTAGTTTGGGTATGGAATGGACAACTACAATTCATACACATATTTACTATATAAGGAAAAAAGGTTGTGGTTTATCTACATAATTGGGATGAGGTTTTCCTTAGTCATAAAAAAAAAAGGAATCCCAGACAGCACAGGTTAAACTCATGCATTGGATGGTGAAAACAATCACTCTTGAGTCTGCCAGCTATACCCTCGTAGCAGTAGGATTTTCCAGTTTTATGATTCAAACAGGAGTGACAGAACATGGGGACACCTTTTCAAAAGATGTTTCCAGGATTACCCCCTCAAAGAAGGAGGCACGTCTGCTTTGGATGGATACTACCGGAGGTTTGTTCCAGAATTAACCAGAGTTTCAACACCACTATCATCCTTTAAAAAGAAGGGGAAACCCTTCATGTGGTCGGAGGGATGACAACAAATCTTCCAGGAGATGAGGCAGAGGCTGACTAGTACCACCATCATGAGGCTTCCAGAGGAAGGCGTGAGGTATGTAGTCTACTGCGATGCATCAGGGAACAGACTTTGGTGTGTCGTAATGAAGGAGTAGGCAGTGATCACATATGGTTCTTGACAGCTGAGATAGCACGACCAGAACTATGATACCCCTGACCTAGAGTTACCAGTAGTGGTCTTCACATTGAATATGTGGCGACACTATCTTATGGGAAAACTTTTTACCATGTACTCGGATCACAAGAGTCTCAGGTATATCTTCTCTCAGAAGGACCTAAACCTAAGACATCGATGTTTTCTTGAGTTCCTATAGGACTATGACATTGATATTGTCTATAATCCTAGGAAGGGGAGCATTGTTGCAGATGCACTCAGCAGGAAAATAGTTATACAGCTGCTTGGCGAAGCGACGGAGCAGATGGCCTCTATGCAAATATCCTCTTTGGATAGAGATGGAGCATCATTCCTTCAGTCCCTTACAGTCATTCCCCCACTTCATCAGCGAGTCATAGAGACACAACATGGGGAATTTTATTGCCAGACACGACGTGCTATGATATCCATAGGGCAGTTACCTGATAGATTTTCTGAATGTTGGGAGAACACCATTCTCTTAAGAGGACATACTATGGTACTAGTGGCACTTCAGGAGGAAGTGTTGAGGTATTTCCAAACGTCCCCTCTATAAGAACATCCAGGTGTGGCGACGATTTACCATGACCATTGGCGACATCATTGGTGGCCAGGTATGAAGAAGGCAGTAGTGGAGTTTGTCTCTTGGTGTATCACTAGTTAGCGTGTGGAGGCGGAGCACCAGGTACCTACGGGCTTGGTTCAGCCTTTAAATTTCCAAGAGTGGATGTGGGATGGGATATCCATGTACTTTGTGATGGGTCTTCCATGTACATCCAAGGTACATGACTCGATTTGGGTGATTGTTAACTAACTCACCATGTCGGCCCACTTCCTACCGATCAGAGAACAAGGTTCAGTAGAGAGCATGTGACGCCTCTACATGTAGGAGATTGTACTGCTACATGAATTACCTTCTTCAATTGTCTCTAATTGTGTTGCACAAATTACATCCTGGATATGGAAGGGGTTGCAGAAGTCTTTCGGGACGCAGTTTCATCTGAGCACCACCTTCCTTCCTCAGACAGATGGTCAGACTGAGCAGACCATTCATAATCTCAAGGATATGATTCGTGCATGTGTCCTTTACTTCGGTCTCAGCTGGGAGGATCACTTATCTTTGGTGGATTTTTCCTACAACAAAATATATCACTCCACAAAAATTATGGCACCTTTCGAGGTGTTGTAAGGGTGACCTTGCATATCACCCTTGTGATGGACTGACCTAGGGGAGTCAGCACTAGTGGGACTAGAGATGGTACGAGCTACCACAGAGAAGGTGAAAATCATCCAGGTTTTGGATGAAGACTACACAGCGTAGGTAGAAGTCATATACTGACAAGATATGGAGACCTATGGAGTTCGAGGATGGTGACCATGTCATTCTAAGGGTCTCATCTTGACGAGGTCTATGAAGATTTGGCCAAGGCGGAAAGTTATCTCTGAGATTCATTGGACATTTCCAGGTCCTCTGTAGAGTTAGAGAGGTGGCTTACCACATAGCTCTTCCACCTCAGTTACACCGGGTGCATGACATCTTCCACGTATCTCAGTTTAGGAGATACGTGCACGACCCTTCCCAAATCATCGACCACAGAGAGATGTACATCGATGATGGGGCCACTATTACGGAGGTTCCAGTGGATATTGAGGATCAACATGAGCGGGTCCTATGTAGATGGTCGATACCTCTAGTGTGCATTCATTGGCAGCACATGAACCGCTAAGAGAGCACAAGGGAACATGAGGCTCAGATATGTGCTCAATACCCCCATTTGTTCCCATAGTTTGTGTTGTAGCTTACATTGACGTAATGCCCTGAGGTGGGGAGAATTTTAAGACCCTGAATTTCATTGGAAATTTATTTCATAAATACATGGTAATTTTAAGAGTCCGTGAAAACTAACGGTGCGTGATTCCGAGGCCTGGTGTGCCCGAAATCAATATCTGAAGGTTTGTTCAGGTACGTTCAATAAACGTACGAGAGAATTTTAATAACTTTTGAACCAGTGTCCAGAATTTAAATATGAGGGCACCGTTGAACACAAAATTCCAGTATTCGCTTAAGAATACATTCACTTTAATGATAGTGAGTGGAGAATAGAAGTAAATTTTTGGTATTTCTGAATAAAAATAATGTGTGCAACACATTATTTTATTTCAGCATCTAAGTAACTATTAGGTGGTTAAAACCTCCTATTGGAAGTTGGAGGTAGGTCCACCACACCTTCACCTCCCATGAGAGGTTATAGTGGTGGGGACCACCCGAACTCAACCTCCCATGTGAGGATAAATGATATGGGGACCACATGAGGCTTAACCCCTATTAATGTGAGGAAATGAAAGACCTCTCAACTCCCCTCATTAATGAGGGGGGGATCCACTTGACCGCCCCATTAATTAATGGAGCTAACACATAGATTATTATGAAAACTTCACCCAATTGATTAAATGTGTCATCTCATTTAATTAATCTCCACAGTTTGAATTTTAAAATCAATAATCTAAAATATAAGACTATATTTTATTTACAGGGGATAGATTTTCATTTGTTCGAAAAGGTGGATAAGTGGATCATTGGGAGAAATCTCCTAACAAAAAACCATTCTCCCAAAGAAGAACACCGACAACTATCTTCCGCGGGCTTCTTCCTCGGACTTCATTCCCAGAAATCTACCAACGTGAAGCATCTTCCACAACCATCATGCATATTCAGAAGTGGAAGAGTGCAGCAGACGCGATGAGTGACAACTTTGTCTTCTTTCTGTGACTTCACCATCAATGACTGATAATAAAAATGTTGGGGGTTTACTTTGAGTAATATACCATTATTTTTTCTTCATCTCCGTTTGAAATAATTCGAAGCAAAGGTTTGTAAGAATTTGTTGTTCATCGTTCTCCTTTGATGAATCAATCGCTATCACCTCTAAAAGTAGAAGGTGTGGGACAATCTAACATGGTCAGACTCCCTCTGCCGATCTTTTGTGATGTTTCTTCGGCATGGAGATGTGGCGACGACGATGAAGGAAGAAACAACAAAAGCTATGCTAGATGTGGCCTCCACGAATCGCACTGCCCCCACGGTGCACCGATGATTCTGGCCGAACACCGTCGGCCTGCGCTGGCCCGATCTGCATCGAACCGGCCATCTCGGCTTACCTGTGGCCTCCTGCGCACCCCGCTGGCCTACCTGCGCATTTCCCACACCCCGCCTTCTGCCTCGCTCAGCCTACCTTGTACCCCACCGGCCTAACAGAACCATGCCTACGCCCCACGCTCCCTCCCTGGGCCCTCCCTGCACCCTCCCAATGGACCATGCAGCCTCCCAATGCCCTGCCCGCGCCCTGCGCACCCCGCTCGGCACCCAGCCCACTTGCCAGCTGCCCATGCAGCCTCCCGGAACCCCACCGACCAGCCCGCACCTCGAGCGGCCTCCCGGTAACCTGCTGGCACCCTGATGACCTCCTGGGCCATGCCACTGAGCTGCGCCCCTCGTAGCGTTGGCCGAACATGCCCTGACTTCCAGTCCAAGCTACCTACGCTGCGACCTCCGGGCTGAACCGCCGCTACTGTCCGCTGGGCCGGGCCCAGTGGACCAGGAATAATCTAGCGGGCTCACCTAGAAGACCCATAATAGAATGAGTCAGTCTGGGTTGGCCAGAGTAGGTCCGACCGTGGGGGACCGGGTCCTGGCCCATTACTGACCGTTTATTTTCGTTGGCCTTATCTTTGGCACCAGACGTCCGTTTGATGAACCGTCAGTGGTGCTGGTATTCATAGAATGTGATATCATCTTTGTGAATAACCCACTAGAGTTTGGTGTATATTTGATTTATGTCATGTTGGATCATAAACTAATCCAACCGGGCCCATGGAACAAAAAATCTTACAACTCACAGATTGGGTGTCCGATTGATGTGTCGTCTGTTGCATTGAGACCCCTATGATAAGGTGGACCTTTAAGATACATCTACGTGGGACTTCGTGAAATTTTGAGTATCGGCCTATAGCTCGTGGTGCGGACCATCCTAGAGACGAGTCTGTGGAGTACGAAGACCTAGTAGTTGGCTGAGACCTGATGACTGCTTGACCGATTCGGCTCGGAGTGATTCGAGTAGCCTAGTGGGAAGCGCCTGGTAGTTGCTGGTAGACCCACAATACTCTATAGGAGAAGTAACTCTGCGTGCTATTAGGGGGACCTCTTAGTAGTCGGTGGCAGACCTATAGTGGGGAGCGCCTCTGTATGAGTGCGGCTGACCAACAATACTGGACAGGATGAGTACCTCAACAGTCCAAGGATAGTGGGAAGTGCCTGGTAGTTGGCGTCAGGCCCACTATACTCGATAGAGGAGGATTTCTCTAGAATTCGTGGTTTTGACAATGTGAATAAAAATCATGGTTGAGCTGATTTAGTAACTTTTTAGTTTACCTCATTATTGAGATAGATTACTTGATAACTTAGGTATATGTATTGGTATATACCAAAGTGTGGTTATCTGTTGTTTTCTTATTTGTGGTTTCACCTTGTTGGATCTTGTGATACCTTCAGGGTCTCGGGGTCCATACTGAGTATCGTTATACTCACCCCTGCATGGGCTATGTGAGAACATCATTTTGTTGGATGCAGACGATAGATATTGCTGACTAAGACAGTGAGTAGCAGGATTGGATGGTACACGGAGGCGGACCACACGGCGTGATGGTACATGGAAGAGACGGATGGACTTGGAGTGCTGGGGAGGCTATATGTACTTACCCTTTAGGTAGGATGTGTGGTGGATAATCCATGATGTTCTTTACACCTTTCAACTATTTTTGGACTCTTTTAGTTGGACTTGTACTTTACATTTGGCCTTTTATTTCCACCCCCTTTACATTTCAGCACTTCTTTTGTATATAGTATTACATATTGATTTGCTTTCAGCTTATACTATATTGTGTGTGTTAATAATTTATAATTCCAATGCCTTACCAGTTTTAGAGATTTACTCCTTTTTACTAGGCGCCTAACCCTAGCCTATAGATGATGGACTTGGAGTAGTCAAGGCACATGTCCTGAGGATTGGTCATGACAAGTTATATTTACAAAATCCATTATTTTTTCATGGGTTACGATGATATATTTCTTAAGAAACCAATTTTATTTCAGGGGATATTTTATAGTGACTGATTTATGTTTTTATGTAACACATATATATAGATTTCGTTATGTGATGGGTAGGACCTATATATCCCTCCAATGAATTGGGTAAGGATTTATTTCACATGATATAGACATGAATGCAATGCCATGTAAATCAAGTTGTGAAATATTGGACATGAATGACTTGTAAATATGATTCAGTAATACAACATTGGAATAAAGATTTGACTCAGTTCAGTAGTGGACTTTGTCACCTATGACGGTGCTGGAAGCTATCCTTGGCTAATATAGAATTTATTTTCAATGATTATGTGTTTTACAAGATTCAATGATTTATGACAATTCCATCTTATCTTGGTTCTTGTACCTTTATTATTGATTCCTTTCAAACATCCAAGAACTATATCATGACTCAGGATTTGGATTTCCAAAATTTATGATCTTGTTTTTACATTCTGATGTTTACAATTTCTTATATCATCGCTTTGATTTCCCATACAGAGAATTTGAGCTCACCCTTCTTATGTTTTCTTTCCCATATGTTATAAAAAAAATTTAGGGAGAAAAACTAATGTGGATGTTAAGTATTGGAGATATTATAGATCATTCACCAATTTAGAAGAATTTGTGACATGTTTCCAAATGCACTAAATTAATATGGTCATTAGGTGTAATTTTTTGTAATTTTTTATTTATACCCCAAATGAAATATAATTTAATTGTACATCAATATCGGGAAATTAGAGATTGTATTAGAGATAATAATTATTTATACAATGGAAACGTGGATATAAAACAATTACTGAGATCCCTATTGATATTTACATGGATAGGTCTAGGGATGTACCTAAGGGTAATTCTAACTACAAGTTGCAGTCCTCTAATAATGATAAAAAGCATGAATAACCTTGGATTAAACCTAATATGTTATATATTAAGATCAATCCCTTTGGATAATTTTGTTTTCCTAGTATTATTTTTCCCCCTCAAAATCATATTTTTGGTTTATAGACAATGGTTTGAATATGATGGAACCATGTTAATGATAAATCAAATGGGAAACGAACTTATTTTCCTCCGGAATAACAATATGTTACTGGAGCTGGATTTTAAAATCATATCACTATACACACAAAATATATGAACCATTATTGACTTCCAAATGGGCATTTAAGGGAACAAAATTATGTTGAGTCCCTTATGAGGAAACATCCACATTCTTTCAATGGGTCTTTTGATCCACCTGGTGCTGAAAATGGATCAGTAAAATTTAAACCATATTTGTCATTCTTCATAATAAAAAACATGAAATTGTAATTTTGGTTTATTATAGACTATATGGTGAGATATAATAGTAGTGGACTATAATCAAGATTATATGGTAGCATGATAAAATTGAATCCATGGAATGGGATGAGTTCAGAACCTTGTTTTTCCAATATGTACTTTCTTCGTATTCATTGAATGGTGATATAAAATGAGTTCTTTGATTTTAATCACAAGGATGATTAATCTATTGGTACATACGATGAAACTTTTATAAGACTTGGAAGGTAAGATTATATCATTATCATCCAACCTGAATGAAATTTAGATCTATTCATTATTGGATTAAAACCAATTCCTAGAAGGTAGTTAGATAGAATAAACTTTATTATCAGTGAATAGACTGTTCATTGTTCTATCAAGGTATAAATAGAATTTGGTGTTACATATAAATTTACAATTTTTTAAAATAAATTAAAGATGGAGTTCAAGGAAAAATCTCAATATAATAGTGAAAAGAATATTATTGCTTTCTTATTCTCAACGTGTGTAAATAAGCATCATAGTGATTTCCTTAATGGGACTAGAAAGTGTTTGAACTGTGGAAAAGATGTTCATTGGGAAATTGAGTATTAAATTAATGATAAGAAGGTATCTAATGATATGAATATAGAATAGTCAATAAGGAATGAACTACCATCGATTCAATAGGACAATTAAAAGTAAACAAGGATTTAAGATAACCAATTCCCTATTCTAGGTGTTGTTAATGATGATCGATGTCAAAAAAACACTTAAGTACATACCAAAAGTAAAATCTCATTTGATCACTCATGGCGATGTTGGGAATGAAAATGAATTTGTGGAATGATTGAGTGTTTAGAGAATGGGGTTATAGAATAATTTTTTAGAATCTATTTTACTATATAATGGAGTATTGAAATTCTTATTTAGTTGTCCATTTTGGTTTTCCATATATATATATGGTAACATTAATCATTAAATGTTATTGAAATATTTTTTGAAAACACATTATATGGGAATAATTACTGGATAAGGAGATAATGACATATTTGACAATATTAATGAAATCATGACTTATATAATGTAAATGGGATATCATTTTTTAGGTATATATAATTATTGTGATTTATGGTATGTAGAAAGTGTTAAATTTTTATAGAATTCATGTCTCATAGTAAGGTTCTAATGTAATTAATGTAGTTAAAATTTTTAATAGAATACTTGATTAAGGTATTCACATGTTTGGAATGTGACAACCATGATCAACCTTATGAGAAATGGGAGATAAATGTAAATCCGATTTCATTCAACTCTATCAAATGTTATGGATTTTCACCTTTTATAATGATTGGATGGTTATAAATTTAGGTGATGTTTATGTTAAAAATCAGATGATGTTTGTCAAAATAATTAATTATCTCACTATAGGGGTATATTTAAAAATTTGAGAACATTATATGACCTTTTTCGATAATGGTATGTGGAATTACCAATATTTATATTTTATGGATCAAATGATCTGCAAATTCTATAGTAATGGAAAATTCATCATTATTTCACTGAATAGGATATGAAGTGGAAATTTCTCAAGCCATGAACAATGGTGAGATTGATAAAAAATCATGTAAATTGTTTTCTCATGTTTTTCATCTTTAGGGAAAGGATCATAAAAACAAAGCAAATGTTTTCCTAGTACCATCATATCCAATAAATCATATGGTCCCTTAAATCGTCACATATTTTTATATTTCCAGTTGTTAACATTATTCAAATCCTGTTCTATAACACTATCCATCAAAACATGATTGTTAGATATTTTATTCATATCCATGTTTTCACATCCCACCTATACTCTCTTTTGTGGAAACCAAGTGATGGGTAATATTGGGTAACTATTCTATTTCTAACATTCCCTTTTAGAATAATGTTTTATTGTACCTTTTAATGTTTTTTGATTCTATGAAATAAAATCATTGGTATTAATCCCCATATAACCTGAATGAATTTTGAGGGTGAAATTAATTTTAAAGAGGGTAGAATACAACAACCCATTAGTTTTTACGAGTTATTTTTAATTAATTAATTAATTTATTCTTTCAATGTATTATGTTGTATGCTATATCAAAATAAGGTTCTGTTATATGCAACATTGACTAATCTTATGGTATACAATACTATATTCTTGGCTTGTGTTACATAAAATTTCATGTTCTATTGATAGACCTAATATCATGCAAGACTGATTATATTTGAAAAACAAAATATTATAACCAAGCCATTATAATGGATTGTATGACTAATTTTAAAATTCTTTTGAAAAACTATTTAAATGAAAATAAGTGATACTCCAAAATAATAAATTCAGTTTTGATGGATTTTATTAATGAAAAATATATTTAATATCATCATTAGATTGTTTATAATTCTACTTTATATGATTTCTATACTAGATATAGAAACATATACAATTAAAAGTTTAAAATAAGTATGTATAAAAAATAAGCAATACTTCCACCTTTGGATTGAGCACCAATTTTAAATCATGTATTTTTAGATATTTATATATTATTTTGTTTAATAAATAATCTTCATCTTTGGAATAAGGATATTAAAATTTACTCGGGTTTATTTTTTTATATCTTTCTTATATGCTTTAAATTTTTATGTATAATGAAATTATACTAATTTGTATTTGGAAAATATCTATTAAAACGAAATAAGTTATGTACTAAAAATATTTTATTGAACGATATAAATCAATAAATAATATATATACTTATCATTAAATATAATTTATGCCATTAACATTAATTTTATATTGAATTAATATGTAATAACATATCAATCATTTTCAATGTTTTAACATTTAAAAACTAGTTATCTTATTCTAAAAATACAATTGATTTTTAATGAGTTACAGAAACACATGTGTTTTTAATTTATTAAAATTAATTCAAAAATTGGAATCAGTATTTCCAAATTAACTAAATAAATTTTATTATTTATGAGTACTATGAATAGTAATTTTGTTAATTTATATTGATACGGTAAAAGGGAAAATCTAGTAATTAATGGAATGAATAGTATTATAAAATTACCATAACAATTTCATTAGTTTCACTGGATGTGTTTTTATTACCTAAATCATTCTATGGATGAAAAGGTATCAATTTTAATCTTATTGGTTGAGATTACGACACTATATTTATTTTATATAATGAATTGTTAAAAATGTATCACTCAAATTTTAATAACAAAATAATTTTTATATAAAGTTATACATAATACACACTGGACTATAAATTCTTATTTGAAAACCAAATTTTTTTCGTTATCATGCTGATTTATTTGTTATTTTGAAGAAATCAATAATTACTAGAATAGCTTATACATTAATTATTCATAAATTATTTAATTGATAAAAAATAAATAATATAGGTTTTTGTAAAATATTAATACTAAATAAAAGACCAAATAACATGACCAAATCTCATAGTCCGAGTATATATTGACTGTAATTAATATTGGTCATGTTATTGACCATTTAGAGCCTTATAGATTGGATTATGAAAGGTATATTATTTTATTTCAAGTGATGTTAAAGTTGTCACCTTAAAAATTTAATAAGTATAATAATTACAACATTATATTTTCCAAAAGGTAAATTGAACTAATTTTTTTATTAAAATATAACTAATATATATTTATCATAATATTTTTGAATATTTATTCAAATTTATAATTATATTAAATAATTACACAAAATTAATGTAGTAATTATTGTATTAATAGAGATTACAAATAAATGTTATAAAAATTATTGAAATTAAAATAATTTTGGGATATTTATTTTTATAATAATTTTTTTAAATTAAATTAACCTCATATAAATATATGAAAATATTTTTTTCGGTGATAAAATTTTATCATTATATTTATGAAAATAAATGATTTTAATAATCTCAAAATTTAAACTATAGATTATTTATCAAAATAATGTTTTATTATATTATTTAAAAATAATGAAACATTTTATAAAAACATTTAATTATAATTATATTTTAGAATATTCTCTCATTTATATATTTATGGTCTATTTTAAAAACAATAAATATTTCACGATTTCAATATTGATTTTTTTGTTACCCTATTTAAATATTCAATAGAATAACTAAGTGTTAATTAAAATGATAGAATTTAAAATGATTGAAATACTTTTCAAAAACGTATTTTTTTATGAGATTCAATCATTATCTAATATCATTTTCTTATTTGGGTCATTTTAGTTGTATTTAGATGGGGTTTTCTGTAATTATAAATTAATATTTCTGTGGTTTCCAAAAGTTCCCCTATCCTCAATTATAAAAGGGCACATCCTCCTACACATATTCGCTTCACATGGAGCTTTATACATAATATTCATGATTTGTTTCATTATAAAGTAACATTTATAGTGTCAATTATATACTGAGATTATTTTATATTTATTTTATAATAGTATTCCACGTTCACCCCATATTATGGAATACAAAAAAACCATGCAGGCGTACGTACAACATACCATCTCGACATCGTAGTGTAATATGTCTTTCAACACCACCATACATGGATGAGTATAATAATGTAAATAATATCTATATTTTTTTTATAACATGATACTAATTCTAATGATATTGTCACTCGAGCATACATATGGACTATATTATCTATTATTGGATACGATTAATTCTATATTATTTTTATTTAATCATGATAAATTATATATATTTAATGAATAAATATGATATTTTTATGTAAATTTAATTTTTTTAATTATATAACTATGTTCTGTGAAATATAAACAAAACAAATTCGAAAACAAATATATTAAAAATGAAGAAGTTAATAAATGAATAACAAGTAATAATGAAATATTATTAACAAATGGATGATAAAAAAATAATATATTATATCATGAACATGATTCTAAAAAAAATCAATGACATTAATTAAATAATTATATAAGTGGCTCAGATACATATAAAGGATAGTGGACCTACGATAAGGGATAATTTTTCAATATCATTATTATTCGATATTATTTATATAGTAAGTATTTACTATGGATTATTCATCATCCATGATAATGTTTTATAAAAATAAAATATTTCACTATTCTCATATTTTTGGTAAAATTCATTATTACCAATCAATGAATTTTTACTACAGGTTTTGGAAGAAATATTTCTTTTAATTTGTATATGGGGTACTTTCTAAATTTTTTAGAAAATGTACAAGATTTTTTTTAAATTTATATAAAATGTAAAAGTTTTTATGTTTTCATAAAACATTATATACTTGAATTTTCTTTAAAAAATATTTCATGTTAGTTTTTAATTAATCTATTTACTTTTCATATTTCATGAAATTTTATGAAAATATGTCATTTTTAAGATGAAAGGATAATTTTGTCAAAAATTAATTCCAAATGTATTTTCAAAATTATTTGCATCTAATAAGACATTATATAAATGGGGTAATGACTCTATCTACATTATTATTGTGGAATGATATTTATAAAATCTATTTGTATTTCATGGGTTATGATGGAATGATTCATAAGACACCCATTTTATTTATTGTGTTATTCTATGGTGAATGAATTTTGTTTTTGTGGAACACATATGTATGGTTTAAATTATGTGATCGATAAGACCAATATCTCCACCCAACTCATTAGAGAATGATTAATATCTCTTTATATTGACATTAATTGAATGGCATGTAAATCTAGTTTTGTAATACAATGAATGGATGACAAGTAAATATAGTTAAGTAATATGGGGCTAGAATGATGGTCGAATTGGGTTTAGTAATTGAATATTTCCTCTATGAAATTCTTGGAAATGATACTTGGATAATATGGAATTGATTGTATATACATATGTTTTTTCCAAAATTCCTTATTTTTTGACTATTCTATTTTATTATGGTTCAAATTCCATTATAATTTATTCCTCATGACCCTCAAATTTTTTTTTCATGACTGATGGTTTAGATTTTCAAAATTTATGTACATTTATTTACATTATATTGTTTATTTTTTTATGATCTCTATATATACCCTTACTAGTCATGTTATCTCACCCTTTTTATTTTTTTTCCCTGTGATATAAAGACTTGTTTTACATAGGAAAACTAAAGGGGAATTATTTTATGTGAAATTTTTAAGATCTTTCGCCAATTTATATGAATGTGCTATGAGTTTCCAAAGAATGTAAAATAATATGGTCTTTGGGAATCTATTTTTGTAACATATAATGTATTCATAAATTAAATTTAATTTCAATGTACATTGTGAGTGGTTTTTTAGACTATTAATGCATCTTACCAAAATACAAATATGTGGACACAAAATGAAAACCACTTGGATCATTGCCCCAGTGCCCCTAAAGTGTAGTTCATATTTCTATGAGTGTATAATTTTTTAACCTGAAAATAATCTCATCATGTATGATCTATGGATCACCAGAATGACCAAGAAGCATGAATAATAATATTTTATGATCACTCGTTGAACACAAGAAAGACTTAAGGTGGGTTAAATGAATAAAATACCACATATTTTCTAAAATACAAGACTTAAAATAGTTCAAAATAGAACAGAACATATGAATAAGGAATGAGAGGTTGAAACATGGACTTATGATGAGAGACTTATGAATAGAATATATATGAAGATCTTCGTGATCCTTGTTTGAACCACCCTAGTTATGTGAAATTGAATAGAGATGTCACCCTGATCAAGGGAAGCTCTATTATTATACTATTTGGTACATGTGAAGTCCTCAATACATTTCAATGAAAGTCAAATAACCCCATCCAGGCATGCCACACATTTTATGGGAACCCCTCTGGGCTAGCCATGCAAGTTTCACAATGTTGCCTTGCCATTCCATTCAAATCAGATGATTGCACCAGTTCATGACAGCTAAGTCTTGTAGTAGCACTGAGGAATGTCAGCTGGCTCCATTAACGTCCCTCTAGCATGTCTTCCCGCTATCACAATGACAACTAGTCATGTCAGCCTAGTCATGAATCACTAATTAGATGTTTCACATTTACTCTTGAAACTCCCCCCATATAGTTTCCCTTATCCTTCACAATGAAACCATGGAATTCCTTGTGGATATCGGAACACCATCTAGACAAAACAACTGAGATATTGAGAAGTATTAAATGAAATGTTGGTCAGAAATTGTTATGTAACATAAATATGTCATTCATGAGCATGAGAAAACATATGGAAAATCCCCACTAATCAGTTAAAAACCCCTTGATGTGTCTGAATTTTTGAAATATAGGCTCTAGATAAATTATATCAGTTTCATTATATCTTATTGTCTTGTGGAAATGATCATTATATTTCCCATAGTCATTCAATCTGTGTCATGTAGAATACCCAAGACATTTCTTCAAAGATTATGAGAAGAATCATGGGAATTTGTTCAATAATAAAGTGAACATACCAAGGATGAATTAGTTATTCATGATTAGGGAAATCAAAATGTTTTTTTTTTCTGCATAGACATTTGGGACAAGTCAATTGATTGCACCAACTCCCTTGGACATGTATTGTGTGACACGATGGATCCCTAGACATGTCAACTAGACAATCAAGACTTGTCTAGTAGGAATCCATGAAATGTTATGAAATACTCCTACTACTTATCTACTTCTTCCAAATGACATTGTTAGACTCGTGCAATGTGGACCCCAATCAAGAACCTTCGGCCACAATCCCCATTTATATGGTATGATTATATGATGAACTAGTGTTGAACTATCATTCAAAAATTTTGGTTTTTGGATATTAGATATCGAATTTATTCTTTTCATTTTTTGTACCCATAATAAGAGATAGAATAAGTACACAAAAGGGAATCCATATTTTCAATAACCTAACCAATAGGCTATTCATGCTGATATAAGACCAAAACATTTATAAAATAACATGTAAAACATTAACATCTTTGAGTGTTATCATATAACTTAAACCATCAATGGGTTAAGGGAAAACAAAACTATGAGAAATATGATTCTAATAATAATATGGATATGTAGGATACCTTTCTCTGGTATGTGCTCAAATGCATCACCACTTCGCAGTATGTCCCCTCATGTCTCGGACATTTCAACCATATAGAATCGATCATTATAAGTGGAAAATCATTTTACTAATCATTACGAAATGAGAAGTGGGATAATATATGGGAATTGTCATAAAAATACGTCTAGGATGATCCTTCGAGTATCCGCAACCCATTAGAGGGATTGGGATTAAATGAACTATAATGATTTTGAATCTTGTTATAAAACTAAATATGTAGGATACCTTACTAAGTCCTGATGTTCATACCATATTCTCCAGGAGATGGGTAATCTTGCATCTCAAAAGGAAAATAAATGTGAATGAATTTTATGGATATCTATTCATGTATTGTGTCATATATTCTAATATCTCATGTTTTTTACATAGAGTATGACACACATGGTCCTAGAAAATTAATAGTTCTGTACCAATAGCATGATGAGAATTCCCCATGTATATGGTCACCATTGGAATTTTTATTGGATTGTATCTTATAACCAATTAAAGGTCTGTACAAGTTATAATGAAATCCGAGTTATTATTATGCACATAAGTCCTTCATATGGACTCTATTATCAAATATATTATGACATAGACTCCCATTATAAGAGTTGTGTAGGATGCCTCCCCAATTTATGAGCCCATAATTTACATCCATAAAATATGATGTTAAACTGAATGGATGGATCCAATCAATAGACCTTACACAGAGACATATAAAATATGTTGTCTATTACATGTTTTTATAGGATACATAGGACACATCGTTTATGTCCAATCCTACAACATAGACACCTACCACCTTGATATACAGAAAAAAACTCCATTTTAAATGAATATTTCCATAACCTATAGCATGGTAAATAAACAATAGAGTAATAGTGAAACCATGGGGTAAACCCAATTATTCCTATAAATACATGTTCATAATCTTATCATTAAAACATAGTTATCCAATATGGAATTAGTTTTTGAGTTAATAAGGTTTCCTTATTATTTTTATATTCCTCTATGTCTTAAAAATCACAAACACTATATCTCAAGGAAAATTACATTTCCACTCAGATGTTCCTTAATAAGGAAAATGTTCCTTCCCCAAGGGAATTTGTCCTTACCTATTTTCATTATTCATGTTTTAGTTTCTCTATTATCGACACTTTTTATTCCTAATTTTAAAATTTGTTTTCACATCTAAATCCATGGAATTATATAAATACATAGATATAGTGTATTCTATTTTCAGGATCCGAATTCAGATTCCAAATTCTCTAAAATTCATACTATGAATTCTCTAAAATTTAGAATCTAAATTCTATGAATTTCAAAATCCGAATTCTCTAAAATTAAGGTCGTAAATTATATGAAATTCAATCTCTGAAATCCTTAGAATTTAAACACTAGATTCCTTAGAATTTGGACTCCATATTCCTTAGAATTTGGTTTTCGAATTCCTTATAATTCCGAATCTGAATTCCTTAGAATTAAGACTCTGAATTCCATTGAATTCAGACTCCGAATTCGTTAGAATTAAGACTCTAGATTCCTTAGAATTCCGACTCCAAATTCTATAGAGTTTATACACTGAATTCCTTTGAATTCAGACTCTGAATTCTTAAGAATTGAGACTCCGAAATCCTCAGAATTCAGACTCCGATATCTATAGAATTCAGATTCCGAATTCCTTGAAAAACATAATCTGAATATCCTTGTAATATAGACTCTGAATGTCTACATTATTAGGCATCTAATTTTCGTTTTTCCTTTTACTCCGAAAAATAGAGTTGGTTGATCAATCATATTTTACGTACTCTTATTATAGTTATAAAATGATGTCTGGAATTCTGTTTCTAACTAACTGTTGTTTGAGTGACACGTGTATAGGTCCCTTAGAAATTCAAGGAAAAATATGAAGTTGGAGGAGAGAGCTAACCACTGGAGATGTGCCTATAAATATGAGGTCAAATAAATGATCCCAACATTGTTCTATAACTCTAGTGATTAAATACAGAAGTGATTTCTATAGAGTGAGACTCTCATGCTTTGTGTGTACCGAATAGTTTGTTCATACTGCTTCGTGGGACTACAATTAATATTGTGTACAATTGAGGGCATGTAGGGTTGGAAGATAGATGTGCATACCACTGTAAAGTTCATGGACTTCCTTGATAAAGAAGAAAGACTTTTCGACTACCTTGAAGCTTGAGGTCTTGCGGGGATATCAAGACAAACTCTGATATTCTTATAAAGGGCTTACCCTAGTGTGGGTAAGACATAATTTCTTGAAAATATATATCAAGGGACCTTTATTCAAGGTTGATGGATACTCTACTGTTTCGGTTAAAAGGTTTGTTTCCTATTACTTTTATTATTTCAAGTTTGTTTTCCACTGCATTTTGATTAATAAGGAACGTATAACTATCATATACATTTTTGTACTTGAATACACAGATTAGTAAGATTCTATATACTTTAAGGTAGAAACTTTTTCCTTGTAAACATTTCTTATGATTCATTTCTGGAACCATATTTCTGATATATAGCAAGTTTGTAGAAATAAGAGGTCTTCTGAAGTTAACTTTTGTAACTTTGTTAAAAAATAGAATGTTTTAACCAACATTAAAGGTTACAATGGAATTTTTAAAGTATATAATTCACCCCCTCTTGTATATTGAGCATCTACATCATTATTTTGATCCTAAAATTGGTATCCGAGTAGGTCTCTGAAATAATTATATTCACATTTATTTTTTCATGATCAAGATTACTTTGTTCTATATTTTCCTTGATTAGGATATTTTATATCCTATATTACAATCTTTTATTACTAATATGTTTCTATTGAATGATATTATATTTTAGATTGCATGAATGAATGTTGGTTGGACTGGCAATCTTTATCCTACTAGACCACCTATATTTGATGGAAATGATTATGAATATTGGACAGATCAAATGAATAATTTTATCACTAACATTGTAGTGGAAAATTTTTAATGCATACTAAAGATTACAAGAATCATGATAAGGATTTCATAACTTTTACTGATCAAGAAAAGTCAGAATATCAACATAACTACAATGTACGGAATACTTTTCTATATTCCATGTCCAGGAATATATATAGCTTGATTTCATCCTATGAAGCTTTAAATGTTATTTGGAAGAAGCTTAAAGTAACTCACGTTGGAACATCCAATGTTATAGAAAATATAATAGCTATGCTCAGAGATGAATATCATGGTTTTCTATTTCCTTATCATGAACCTATTTTCAAGGTACAACTAAGGAGTATAACTATTGTTAATTGTTTAGAATCTATGGGTGAGAATGGTTTAGATGATGAAGCTCTTGTGTACAAGATTATAGATATCATGACTAAAGAGGTGGAATCCAAGAGAATAGTTATTGATGAGAATAGGAAAGTCTCATAGGTTACTCTTGATGATCTTTTTGGAACTCTACATCAACACGAGACAAGAATGAAAATTGATGCAGATCTAAATAAGAAGAAGATTGGAAATGGAAGTGTTGATATTACAACTACCTCAAATCATATAAAATCCTGGACTCCTGAGAGAGTTAGAAGATTTAAATCTAAGAAGGTCACTTTTTAATTTGAATTAAGTGAAAGTGAAAATTCTGAGAACGAACTAGCTAATCTTGCTCAAAGGATGAACAAGATTGTTGGACAGAAGAGATACTTTCAACATCGTTATAAGAAGAATGAAAGAAAGGACAAGAAAAAATCGGAAGTTATTTGTTATGAATGCAAAAGAGCAAGGCATATAAGTCTAGATTCTAAAATACTTAAGAGAAAAGATACAATGGGAAATCATTTTGAGAGGAATAGAAAGAAATAATATAAGGATAAATCTATGAATGTTTTGAAAGCTAATGACACCTGGGGTTCCAGTGGTGGTGAATCTTCTGAGAAATCCTCAAATTACACATCTTATGGATAGAATAATCATGGTGTACAAGCTAGATTACCTATTGACAATCATTTTTTAATGGATAAGGTACTAAATGCTGAATCCATTACCAATGCATCCTTGAATGCTAATTACAGTGATAGAAAATATTTTGAATTTTCGGATAAAGAATCTTATTATGATAAAACCTACTTATGAAGATGTTTCTTTGTTTACTAAGCTCATTGAGAATGAAAAATCTAAAGTCAAGAAAATTCTTGATAAGGATAATTATATGATTTCAATTCTTACTAAATAAGTATTAGATCTTTCTAAATATCTTGATAACAAAATTTATGATTTTTAATGTATTTCAAAAACCCTTTAGGACATTTATTTTGAGAAGGATAAACTTCTTAAGGATCTATAAAAATTAATTTCTAATAAAAATGTTTTACAGACTAACTCTAGTGCTAAAACAAACGTTTTTAAGACAAAAACATATTTATTAATCTAAAGATATAAATATTTTCCTTAAGTATGTGTTTTTCAAACATTACATTAGGTAAAGAAAATATTCATAAGATATATTCCCAAATTTGACCTCTACGAAATAATTATATATTTTGTTATACTCATTTATAATTGATTTTTTGTAACAATTATTGTTTTCTACAAAGTGCTCCAATCTGCATTAAGTGTTAGTATAGTGGGAATTGGGAAAAAAATTTGTTCCTTACACAAAACTCAGTCTTTAGGTTATCTTAAAGCACATTTTTCAAAGAAAATGTAAAATCCTAAAATATTTCTTTCTGATGTTTCCAGATCTAAGAATGTTTGTGTTCCGAAAGTCTAACACTCTTATTTTCAAGATAGTATCAATAGTACTAACATCAATACATGGTACATGAATAATGGATGTTTCTGGCATATGACTAGTAACAAAAACTTCTTTGAAAATATTATCAAGATAAAGGGTGGAAATGTAACATTTGGAGAAAATGATCAGTGAGTAATTATTTGTATAGGTAACATTGTTCTTCTTGAAAAAACATGGATTTCAAATGTTTTATTTGTTATGGACCTTAAGCACAACCTTATGAGAATATGTCAATTATGTGATGATGGTTACCTAGTGAATCTTAGAAATAATAAGTGTTTAATACTCAATTCTAAGGAAGTGTTTATTCTTCCTTCACACAGGCAAGTGAATGTTTTCACAGTAAACCTAGATGCCCTTAAAAGGCATTATATACCTTGTCTAAGTCCAAGCAATGATCATTAAATGTTATGGAATATAAGGTCAGGACACTGTATCCTTAGTAACCAATGAAAACATTTTATGAAAAGACTAGTTAAGGATCAATTGTAGATTACATTTGATTATAAAAATTGTTGTGATCCTTGTCAATATGGAATGAAATAAAAATCAACGTTTAAATCAATTGGTGAAGTCTCAACCACTGATGCATTTTAGTGGGTACATATGGATCTTTTTGGTCCAACACAAACTTGAAGAATTGGAGGAAAATATTATGTATTTGTCTTAGTTGAAGATTACACTACATTTACATGGGTCTATTTTTTAGAAATGAAATTTGAAGTTTTTTTTGTTTCAATAGATTTAGAACCCATTCTAAAAATGAGAAAAACCTTCCATTGAAAATTATTTATGGTGATCATAGAGGAGAATTTCAAAATTATGATATTGATACTTTTTTTAGTAGAAAATGAATTAATCATAACTTCTCAACACCAAGAACACCTCAACAAAATAGTGTTATTGAATGAAGAAATAGAATTCTTCAAGTGATAACGAGAACCATGTTGGTTGAATATTTTATTTCTAAATGTTTTTGGGCTGAAGATTTAAGTACTACATGCTATATAGTATATTCTGTTTTGATAAGACCCTTTTTTAATAATATTCATTATGAATGATAGAATGGTAGAAAACCAAATCTTTCAAACTTCAAGGTTTTTGGTTGACAGTATTCATTCTGAATACTAATTTTAATTTACACAAATTCACACAAAATCTGATGAAGGAATTTTTTTAGGCTACTCTATAACTTCTAATGATTATAGAGTTTTCAATAAAAATAATTGTACATTGTTAGAAACTGTACATGTAAAATTCAGTGAAACAAATCATTTTGTATTTAAAGATCCTCAACCTACATCTTCAGATGTGTTTTTGAAAACTGATTAACAACCCTTGATAAAAGATCTTTCTGATAAATAATGTCCAATAAAACATTTCTAAATAATTTACCATATATGATTTCCTATCTTATGTTGATGAATAGTTTTTAAAAAACCCAAATGAGTTGTTTCTAAAGAGTCATACCAGTGATAATATCATTATTGATTTAAATCAACCTATAAGGACTAGAAGTTCTTTATGAAATAAAGTAGATCATCTAGAATTCCATTCCAAATTAGAACAAAAAATCAGAGATATACATTTAAGTGAAGATGATTGGATAAAAGATTTACAAGATGAGCTAAATGAATTCGAAAGGAATAATGTTTGGACCATGGTTGAAAGGCCTAATGAAACTTCTGTTATTGGAGTAAAATGGGTATTCAGAAATAAGTGTGATGAAAATGGAATCATAGCATGAAATAATTCTATATTGGTTGATAAATTCTATAATCAACAAGAAATAATAGACTATGAAGAAACATATGCTCTTGTAGCTATACATGAATCTATTCGTATTCTACTTGCCTTTTCAGCATTCTTAAATTTAAAACATTTTCAAATGGATGTTAAAATCTCTTTCCTTAATGATTATGTTCAAGATGATTTTTTTGTTGAAAAAACTTCTAGTTTTGAAGATATAAAACATCTTGAACATGTTTTTAAACATTCCAAATCATTATATGGACTTAAACAATCTCCATGATCTTGGTATGATAGGCTTACAAGTTTTTTACTTCAAAACAATTTTGTTAAGGGAAATGATGATCCAATCCTTTTTATAAAGAATGATAAGAAAAATGTTTTGACTGTACAAATATATGTTGATGATATTATATTTGGTTCAACTCAGAAATTTTTAGCAGATTCCTTTGTGGATCTAATGAAATCTGATTTCGAAATGAGTATGATGGGTGAGTTAACAATTTTCCATGGTTTTAAAATTTTTCAAAAACCAGAAGGAATCTATATATACCAACATATGTATATTAAATATCGTCTTAACAAGTATGGATATGACCACACTAAGATTATAAGTACTCCCATTGGTACCTCAAATTCACATGATCTTGATGAAGCTAGGAATCCATTAGATCAAACATCTTTTAGAGGTATGATAGGAAGTCTACATTACTTGACAGCTAGCCATCTGGACATAATGTTTTCGGTATGCTTATGTGCAAGATATCAATCCAATCATATGGAATCTCATTTAAAGGCAGAGAAAATGATTTTTCACTTCTAAAAGGGAACCATGGATCTGGGACTCTTTTACACTTCAAGAAATGATTTTCTTTTAAAAGTTTTTTCGTATGCTGACTTTAGTGGATGTAGAATGGATAAAAAATTACATTTTGAACTTGTTATTTAAATGGAGATTCATTAGATTCTTGGCCAGGCAGAATGAAACACTCAGTTTCACTTTCCACTGCTGAAGCTGAATAGGTAGTTGTCGGAAGTTGTTGTGCTCATGTGTTGTGGACGGAACACTCACTAACAGACTATGGTATGAGTTTTACCAAAACACAAATATTTTTTGATAATAATAGTTTCATTTCCTTAAGAAAAAACCATGAAAATCACTCTCATGAAAAACACGTAGATATTAGGCATCACATTCTTAGGGATCACACATAAAAAGGAGATATCATTCTTCAATTTATCGGAATAAAAGATCAACTTGTTTATATTATCATAAAATCATCACCATGTGATAGATTTGAATACATAAAATAGATGTTTGGAATGATAACCATAATGTGATCCTCCACATTAAATTCTTCATAAAACCTATATCCTTATTTTAAGTAACTCCTTTTCCTAGGAGGAGTACATTGGAATATTAGTCAAAAAAAATTAGTCATGTTTTTTCGTAGTCTAATTTTTTTTCGTTGTTAAAATTTTTTCATAATAAAAAATTTTCATAATCAAAACTTTTTTAGTCTAAATTTTTTGCAATCAAAATTTTCAGAATCTAATATTAATCAAAAAAAATTCCCTCATTATGAATAATCATTCTAGCAATCCGAATTGTATGTTTCCTTTCATAAATTTTTGTAAACATATTTTACTTGTTGTTATTTTCTTTTTTTCTATTATTTTGGATTCACTTTTACATAAATCTGAATTTTTTTCTTAAATACCTAAAAAGATCAGAATCTATCAAATTCCTTATTTGGCTATCATCTCAACCGTAAAATCTTCTCAATAGGTTTTCAACTATTGGATTAATCGATGAATTTGAAAGGTCAGATAAAGTTCCTATATAATGGACCCCCAATGGTCTTACCACATTGAACCCCAAGCTCTTGCAAACTGAAGCACTACTCTTCCTACTTAAGACCATTCTGAATTTCTCAGGACTTCATTAGTTATGAATGTCTAATAAAGCCTCTCCTTAAAAAGAAATTTCAACCGTACAAGAAATCCTTAAATGGAAGATTTATGAAGAATGGTTGGTAGACATGGACTTCTTTAGAATTTATTCTTCAGTAATCTCAAAGAATATCAAGTAAAATGGTTGGTAGAGTATAGTTGTATCGAAACCCAAGGAAGAGAATCTGGTGATTCTAGAGTTGCAAGTGGAGTTTTATGAGTTTTTATCTTTTTTCAATCATGGAGGAAAAGACAAAATTTCTTTCTAGATTTATGGTAAGACTTTTTCTCTTTCATATTCTAAGGCAGCCAGTTTAATTGGAATACCTTATGAAGGGGAAGCCAAATTGTTTTCTAACAAGTTACCTAATGATATATGATGTTTTGAAAACCAAAAGGCCATAGAGTTCCTTGGATTGGTTATAGATAACACTACGATGATTCTTCATCATTCTACAAATTTGCAGATTCTAGAACTTTGGGATCAAGGATTTATCAATATGAGGAATGGAGATAAAGATACTCTGAGGAAAAGTGATATGTATGTTTTATATTTCTTAGTGAAACTCCAGAAGCTGAATCTAGTTAAGTATATTTTGGTTACGATTGAGAATATCAAGAATGGGAATCTAATGTCCTAGATGATCATGTATTCAAAAATCCTATAAAAGGTCATTATTTATTGTTTATAATTAATGAAAATTTTCTTCAATTTGATGTCAAGAAATTTCAGGGTAATGTCGATATGCGATGACACTGTAAGCTGAATGAAAATTGGATTTTCTGGTGAATTCAAAGAGTATTAGGATTTATCAAATGAAGAAGTTGAAGCTTTATCAATGATGCCTGTTGTAGCTGAAACATACAAGAAAGGTGGAATGAAGAGGAAAGGAAAGGAAATTCGAGAGATAGTGAAAGTTTTTGTTGGTAAGGAATGTCAGTTTTCACCTCAGATTCCAAAGAAGTAAAAATTCTACCCTGATATTTAAGTATAATCATTGATCAAAAATTTTGTTTTGTTTTTTGTTAAAAAAACTATTACTTATGATTTTCAAAGAAAATTGAAGATAAAGGTAAATGTTTTATGTCTTTTCATCTTTTTAATGTACAAATAGTTTCAATTCCTTTTATACCCCTTACTATTATTATTTTTTGCGTATCCAACATTTTTATATTTTTTTAATTCGGTGTATATGTGAGATAATATATCGAAGTTGAAATTCATAAGGATTTTTCATGGCCTCTGTAATATTTTTTAAAATAATTGTAAAATATAGGAAAATGGTTACTATTTCGAAGAGTCCACATTATATTATATGGTTTTTATTGTATGAGTTCTAGGATAGCTCAATAAAACTATAAAAATGAATCTATCATACTAGTGAATGAATGTAATTGCTCGACTAAAAGTAAATAATATTTATATTTTAGATTATATGTCTATATTGTATGATTAAATGGTCTGTATATATACAATTAATGGTTTTTTTAATGTTAATAACATTTCCATTAATTATTTTACCTTATATTTATGTTAAAAATGAATATAAATTAAATATTGTCATGTTAATATTCTTAACCTATTTATATTCTGAATTGTTTTCCACATTGTTAACAAGGATGTTGTTGTGTAAAAGAACACCGAGGGAAATATATTTCCAAATCAGAATCTGGGGATGTTTGGAGTTAAAACAGTAATGTTTATTGTAGTGATGTAATAGTTAAAAAATATATAAATTTTTATGGAAACTATGATAAATTGGAACCTGAAATGACATGTTTGAGCCTTTATTTTGTGGATAAATTTACGAAGAAACTTCATAATCATTCAGTGGATCAAATAAAATTGTGGTTTCCAATAGGTATATCAATAATATGGATGATATATTTGATGTCATTGGATGTTCAAAAAATCATGATGTAGTAATTCTTTTTTATATTTTATATGGTTCTCATCGTATATGGTTGTATTATTTTGATAATAACATAGCTAAAGTTAATCTAGATTCAATGGAATAGAAAAGTCAAGGATATTTTCATTGGTAAATATTTCCCTAAGGTAGACAGACTCTGGTTGGGAAATGAATTTCTGGATTGAGGCATTAGGATTGATATTATGTAGTGGAATAAGTATAAATATATATAATATTTTATATGTATGTATATTATTTCTTTTGGGACATTGATAATAATTTTTTTACATGGGGTTGTAACAAATTCTATGAAGAACAATGTTCTCATAAGAATTTAAAATGTATAAGATTGTGGTTCGTTGTTATGAGATGGTTTAGATATATTTTTTGGACATGTATGTTATTTGAGATGAAAATATAATGAAATGGTAAATGTTGTAGAAGTTTTTTAAAATAAAACAAATTGAGAATAGAGGTAATCCCCCAAAATGTTCTAAGATTGGAATATGAAATTTTAAGGAATGTCTACAAAATCCTGGAAGAATTTCTATCATGGGAAATTTCTTTAGAGGGATCAAGGCATTAAATAAAAGGGTCCTAAAACACATAGTAAGTGGTTATGAAATATTTATACAACAATGATCTATTGTAGATTCCATGAGTTTGGTCATTATGTTAATTCATGCCCAATGATATTTTCACGGGACATAAATAATCATGATTAGAAAGATAATAATATTAAAAATTCATTTTCTAATACTACAATTTATGTGGGGACATTAAATGATATGTTTAGAGTTATGTTACTTGTCTATTAAAATTATTTAATAACCCTGTTTGACTCCAGATCTAAAAAATCATTCAATTCATGAAAATTTATATGTAAATTTGGAGTGTCACCTAATGAATGTATGGTATTACTTTTTTGTGAAAATTCAAGGATTAAATATTTCACAAACCATGATATATAGAAATCATCATATTATTATAAGTGTGATTGTATTTCCTGAATACAATTTTTTATTATCCATATTATTGGTTGGTATCATTCTTTGCACATTTTTTATTTTTATTTATCATACTAAGATATAAAAAAGAGGTAAGAATTTGGTTTTTTATTATTTCATGCCATCTATTTCCTACTAAGAAGGTGATAAATTTGTTATAGAGGTTATTGATTGTTACATTACCCCTCTATTTTGAAATTAATCAATGTTTTTAATTTAGTGATGTGCCAGAAGTAAATGAAATCATGAATATTTTATTGATCATTTTCAGGGTGACATTCTGGAGCAGGATGATGTGATTACATTGGATAAAGTATTTTATGCTAAGACTTATTCCAAATAAAAATAATTAATGTCATAGTATAAAATTTTATATTTGAAAAAAAATATTCTTATGTTATTAGATAATGGATTCACCAAACCCAGTTCTTCACCTAGTGGTTCTTCTTATTATGTTTGATAAAAAATAATGAAGATTATTTTAGTCTATTCATTTATTATAGAGAATTTAATGACATAATGGAAAATAAAATATTACATTTCCATCAAATAAATCATTTTTTGATGATTTATAGGGGCATTGTATGTTTCCAATGTTAACCAGAGGTCTACTACCATCAATTAAGGTCAAGGAAGAATACATTATGAAGACTATTTTTGAGCATATATGTGAATACTATGAATCTGTAGTTATGTATTTTTTGTTATCTAATAATACTTATATATTTTTTGATATTTTAATAATAATTTTCCATTAGTTATTGTAATATATTTATGTTTCATATATTGATTAAAATATGTTATATTCTAAAAGATTTTAGGAATAATAAGGGTACATATGGCTTTTTTGAATGCATTAAAATCAAATAAATTGTTTTTAAAATATATCATGGGTGTATTTTTGTTTTATCAAATTATATCCTATGATCATATTATTCAAAAAGTTAAAATAACTATTGAATATAGTAAAAAATTTGTTATAAAATGCATAAGCCCCATAAATGTCACAATGTTTTGTTGTTTTTCTATATAAGAGAGTTACTATCAATGTTTTGATGTCAACATTGTTCAATTTCCTACCCCACTAAATATGTGATCTCAAAAAGGAGATGAATATGTATGGGTAAAAATTGATGATTCTTGTTAGGAACTAAAAACCAGAATACAGAATGCTTAGGTTTTAGGCTATCCTTATAGAAATGCTTAATTTTTTACCCACAATGATTTGTCTTTAAAATTACATGTTTTTTCCTAATGGATAATGATATCTTATTTTCCTGTTCTTCACATAATGTCACGCCTCCCAAGTTATTTTATTGTACATAAGAGTTTGAATTAAAATATAAGTTTTTACTGTAACAATTATGATGTAACATTTTTATAGAGTATTGTCAAAAAAAATATACTGAAGCTGGATATATGATATATATTTTCACTCAGAATGAATTTAATTTGAGTTAAAGAATATGGATAGAACTGATCAAGGATTATTATTAATGGATTTAATAAGACTCATGAAAAAACATCTTTTTTCAGACATTTTTTCAAAAATATAAATCTACATTAACCATGTTACATATAGAATGTGACCACTGAGTTAATAATTTGATATTTTTTCCAATAATTTATAGATGTTTCGACGTACCATTTTTTATTTCATGTATTTCTGTAGTCAATACTGTCATGAGGAATTAATGAACGTGTGGTGGAGGATCAATCATTGTAGTGAAATGATAAATACTTTTAGAAGGGAATTTGGCCTATAATAAGAATTCCAGAAGATGATATTTTACAATATTAGAAATTATTCGTCTCACTCTAGATTCCCATTTGAAGAATGGGTTGTTGAGTGAAACTCAAAATTCTATATTTTCAATGAATATTAGAAGAAAAAAATTGTATAGTGAACCTTAGGAGTATTACTTGTGGGATGTAATGAATGGTTACATTGATAAAATAACCTTGAATTTTTAGACAAGAGAAACTTTCAATGTAGGAAAATAACTATCAAAGTGAATTCTTCAACCATTACCAGTGCTTGAGAGGAAATAAGAAAATATACATATGGATTTTGTGGTGGTAATCCCATGGACATCTCATGTTGAGAATTTGATTTCAGTTACTATTGGTCAGATAACTAAATCTAAACATTTCACTTTTATTAGAGAAACAATGTATTTAAATGAGATTTAGAGGGGTTTACAAATTGATATTTTTCACGACCCGTCCTCAGGGCCCGTGTCGTGACTACCCCAAACCCGCCTTCCACAGGGCAGGGGCGGGCGACTAGCAGCAAGGCGTAATTCCAGGTAGAAAGGGAAGGAATTGCCTTCGTAAAGTAAACAAACACCACAGAGCAAGCAATCAGAAGTAAATACTAAGTAAAAAATGGGTACAATAGTAAGTGCAGAAAAGTAAGTGGGCCAGAATAAAAACCCAAATTGAAAGTAAAGTACAAATAGAAAGGAAAGACAGCAACTAAAAGTAATCTGCAACGTCGAGCCGTCCACTGGAAGCCCCACCTGAAGGGTCGGTATAGATAGCCTCCAGAGCTCCTCGGGTCTAGTCGTCCGCTCCGAGTACGTCCCGCCCAGTGGTCCACCTCCAGGTACCGACCTGCTCCGCAAGCCCCAACCACGATCAATGATGTCCGTCATCTGCAACCAACACAATGTAGTGCGGTCATAGCCCGTGCAGGGGTGAGTATAAGCTACTCAGTATGGACTCCGAGACCCCTGAAGGTCTCCCAAAATCCACAAAGGATAATCCACAAAGAAAAGATACAATCACGAAGTAACATCTGACACTACTTAGGTATATGCCCATACATATACCTATGTCTTCAATTCCAGTTCTGCTCCAACATCCGAGCCTAAATTCGATAACGTCCCCACAGGATAGCACAACACAGTCCAAATAGGAAAGCAAGTCAAGATTTAGCTCACACAGGTATAATTCATCGGATGACGATAGAGATGATCAGTTGTAGCCATTGATTCATCTAAGAAATCGGACCCACACAGGATCGTTATGTACTAACCCCCGCAATGACCCACAAAGGATTGATAGGTAACTAACCCCCACAATTACCCACACAAGATCGGACCCACACAGGATCTGTAGGCGCTGGCCCACACAGGACCGCTGAGCGCTGACTTACACAGGATCTGACCCACACAGGATTCGTAGCACTGCTCCACGTAGGATCGCTGAGTGCTATAGTTGTCACCATCGAATCCATGGAGGATTTCTATACAGTCGTCATTGTCGTCACAGTCACATCCAGCTCTAGGGTTCTCGCACACAGCAAGCTCGTTCGGGAGGGTCTGCTCCACGATCCGAAGGGGTGATACATCAACCGACACATAGTTCGGAGTTGATATATCCAAAAGTTCTGTATCGTCAACAAGAACTCAACGCGACAGATGGAGCGTCGATCGGACGCCCGGTCTGAGAGTTATTGGATTTTTTGTTCCAGGGGCCCGGTTGGTTTTTAAGTCAAAACCAACCTGACCGTACTCCAACTGCATCCAAACGTCGAGCCGAGTAAGCCAAATGGTCCGTCTCATTTAAGGGAATCCATCAAAGTTGACGGCATGCCAATCGGACATCTGGAGCTCTTGTTATAAGTGTTTCCGCTCCGAGGGCCCGGTTGGTTTCGTGTACGAACCCACTCGGCCGAAGCCAAAGTAATCTGAAACCTTGAGTGTAATATATCGAAATGACCATCTCGTTCCAAGGATCGCACAGCCGATGACAGTGCATCGATCGGAGGTCCTTGGCCCATGTTATGGGCACAAGACCGTGAGAGGTCTCGATGTGTGGGTTTCGGGCCCGGACTGACCCATCCCGAGACCCCCTGGGTCGGCCCGAACCGGGATGACCCGAACCGGGTCATGGTCCAGCCCGGCTGGTGCGGCCCGGCCCAGCCTAGGTGGCCCGACATGTTGGCGTGCTGGCCAGACGGCTCGGCCGTTTCGGCCGAGCGGATGGGGGTGGGGGGGGCCTGCCCCCCCTGTTTTGTAACCGCGACCCCCATGATAGGGGGTCGCTCCTGCTGGCCAGCCGGGGGTCGTATTCCCCGGCTCCTCCCTTGACCGCCCGGCCTGTTCCGGCCGGCTGGCTTTTGCCACCAAGGGACTGGTGCTGGCCAGTCCCCCTGCTCTGACGTCGGTGGCCGAGAACCGGTCAGCGGTCCTTGCTTCGCCATGGCCTTGTTTCGTCCGGCGCGACGTGACGGAGTCGCGCCCCTCCGCCGAGGCCCTGTTATGGCCGCGATGTCTTTGGGTTTTTTTCCGGCATGGTGCGATGGCGCCGCGCATCCGTGCCATTAGTTCCCGCGCAGTGTGATGACACCGCGTCACATTCCGTTGAATCGTAATCGACACAAAAGTTAAGGGAGGAGGGTATGCCGTGTTTGTGCGGTTCATTCCCCTCCCATTAATCGATAGCAAGCGATCCAACTAAACGAGTAACGTCGATGGAAGAAAATCATGAATATCATAAACAATAAAAATTCCCCTACCTCTAGCGTTGTTGAACGAAGGCTCGTCGCGGGAAGGAACGTCGCGGAATTGATCGTCACGGAAGAGGTTGTCGTGGAAGGAACATCGTTGGCGTCGCGGTATACGGCATCGCGTAGTCGATCTACGTGTATTCGGCATTCTTCATCGGAGATCGGTGCGTTCTTCGCGTTCTCGACGACGAAAATGCAGATCTTCAACCCCTTAGCTTTTCTCCAAATCCCCTCAATGCAACAAGTTCCAACCAAAATAAAATAAGTACTTCACTTATTTTATTAACATGACTTATGTATTTAAATTTCAATCTTTCAAATTAAAGTCACCTATTTAATTAACATAAGTTATCAAATTAATGGTAAGTTGAAGGATTTAGGTAATATGAAGGGGTGGGGTTCGTGTGGGCCCCACATCCCTCATAACCTTTCATGGGAAGTTGGGTGGTTACCCAAACTACCACCCAAAGGTTTTAACAACTTAGTAAAAATAAAAATTGTAGCTCAATTTTTATTTTAACTTCCACAATTTTTATCAACTTCTTCCATGTAAAAAGAAATCCGAAAAAGGTGTTTCTAACCAATTATCGGCGCTGTGAATCCATTGGGGCCCTCAGAATTCCATTCTGAGCACCGGTTCAAAAGTTATAAAATCCCACTTATTTGTTCACTGAACGTACCCGAGCTAAACTTAGGATAGAAATTCTGGGCACACCGGGCCTCGGAATCAGGTGCTGTCAGAAACTGTGTTCATGTATAATCCCAAAGAAAATTAAGAAAAACAATTCTCTTGAATTTTATGAGTCTATACATTACTCCCACCTCAAGCCTTTACATCCCCGTAAAGATACATCATAAACTAGGGAAACAAATGTGGGTAATGAGCACGTATCTGAGCCTCCCGCTCCCAAGTGATCTCTTGGAGGTTCCCATGTTGCTATCTGATGTGCCTTATAGGAATTGACCATCCACGTAGGAAACGTTCTTTTCGATCCTCAATCTCCTTTGCGACCTACGCAAAAGTCACCCCATCATCAAAGTACAGCTCCCCATGTTCAATGATATGTGTCGGGTTGTGCACATATCTCCTCAGCTGAGATATGTGGAAGACTTCGTGCACTCGGTGAAACTGAGGTGGTAGAGCCAGGCGATAAGCCACCTCTCTAATCCTGCTAAGGACATGGAAGGGTCCGATGATGCACGGAGATAACTTGCCGCCTCAGCCAAATCTCTGTAATCCACGTTGATGTGAGACCCGCAAGAAGATGTGGTCGCCATCCTCGAACTCCAGTGCCCTCCGCCTCCTGACATCATAAGACTTCTGCCGGCTCTGAGTTGTCCTCATCTGCTCTTGGATGACCTAGACCTTCTCAGTCGTGCCTTAGACCATCTCTGGTCCCATAAGTGTTGACTCCCCAGGTTCTATCCAGCACAGCGGTAATCTGCGAGGTCATTCATACAATGCCTCGTATGATGCCATCCTGATGGTGGAGTGGTAGAAGTTATTGTACGCGAACTCCACCAAGGGTAGGTGGTCCTCCCAGCTATGACCAATGTTGAGGACACAAGCGCAGAGCATGTCCTCGAGAGTCTGAATGGTCCTCTCCATCTGATCATCTTTGTGAGGGTGAAAGGTGGTTCTTAGACGTAGCTGCATCCCTAACGTCTCTTGCAACCCCTTCCAAAGCCTGGAAGTAAGACGAGCATCTTGATAAGAGACGATAGATGATTGCACACCATGAAACCGTACAATCACCTAAACGTAGAGACTTCCCAAGATCTCCATTGAGCCCTGCTCTCTGATGGGTAAGAAGTGGGCCGACATGGTGAGTCAGTCGACAATCCCCCAAATGGAGTCATGACCTCTGGATGTTCGTGGAAGTCCTGTCACGATGTCCATAGATATGCTATCCCACTTTCACTACGGGACCTCCAAGGGCTGCACCAAGCCTGCTGGTACCTACTGCTCTGCCTTCACCTTCTAGCAGGTGAGGCATCGAGAAACGAACTCTGCCACAACCTTCATCATCCCCGGCCACCAGTGCTGACGTCTGAGTTCCTGGTACATCTTCGCCACTCCAGGATATACCGCCAAAGGGGAAGTGTGAAACTCTCTCAGCACATCCTCCCGTAAAGCAACTGGTACCAATGTATATCCTCTGAAAATAACATCGTGATCTCCCCCTAATGATAAACAATCTGGTTCCTGTCCTGAGGATATCTACGCACGTCGCGTCTCACAGTTGGCGTCCCCACACTGTGCCTCTCCGACCCGCTGCAGTAGTGGAGGAGTGACTGTGAGTGACTGAAGAAAGGCTGCTCCATCGCTATCCATGAAGGATATCTGCAAACCGGCTAGCTGTTGTGTCGCCTCCCCAAGTAGTTGAATGCCTGTCCTCCTGCTGAGGGCATCATCCACTACATTCCCCTTTCTAGGAGTATAGACTATCTCAAAGTCATAATCCTGGAGGAACTCGATCCATCTCCGCTGTCTCAGGTTCCGGTCTATTTATGAGAAGATGTACCTAAGACTCTGGTGGTCAGAATAGACTGTAAAGCGCTCTCCCATCAGATAGTGTCGCCACATCATCAGACCGAAGACCACAACTGCTAACTCCAGGTCATGGGTAGTGTAGTTATGCTCATGATTCCTCAACTGACGTGATCCATAGGCGATCGCAGCCCGCTCATGCATTAGGACATATCTGAGTTCGGTCCCGGATGCATCGCAGTACACTTCGTACCCTACTCCCTCCTCCGACAACATCAAGATAGGCGCCCTGGTCAATCTCTGTCTCATCTCTTGGAAGCTCTGCTGACATCTTTCTGACCACACAAAGGGTTTCCCCTTCTTTGTCAAAGCTGATAGTGGTTCCGCAACTCTGGAGAATTCTGGCACAAATCTCCGGTAGTATCCAGCTAGACCCAAAAAACTCCACACCTCCATCACGCTCCTGGGTGGCTCCCAAGTTAGCACTGACTCAATCATTGTTGGCTCCACCGCAACTCCCACCTCAGAGATGAAGTGTCCCAAGAAGTGGACCTCACGTATCCAGAACCAACACATCGAGAGCTTTCTATAAGATGGTGCTCTCGGAGTGTGTCTAGTATAACCCGTAAGTGGTAGGCGTGCTCCTCCTCAGTCGTCGAGTATATCAAAATGTCGTCGATGAAGACCATGAAAAATCAATCGAGGTATGGCTGAAAAATCCTGTTCATGAGGCCCATGAACATTTCTAGAGCATTGGTCACACCGAAGGGAATAACCAAGAACTCATTGTGGACATACCGACATCTGAAGGCCATCTTCTGCACGTCCTCGTCCCGAACTTTGAGCTGATGATAGCATGACCTGAGGTATATCATCAAGAACCACCGTGCTCCTTTGAGCTGATCGAAGAGGTCATCTATCCTCAGTAGCGGATACATGTTCCACACTGCCACCTAGTTCAGGAGATAATAGTCGACAAAAAGTCGCAAGCTCTCGTCCTCCTTCATGGAGAACAATATCGAGGAAGCCCAGGGTGAAACACTGGCTCAGATTAATCTTTTTCCCTGAAAGTCCTCCAACTGTACCCGTAGCTCTTAATGCTTAGCGAGGGCCATCCGATATGCTGGAGTGGATATTGGGGCTGTCCCGGGGTACATTTCAATATAAAATTCTACCTCTCTATGAGGAGGTAGTCCTGGAACGTCGTCAGGAAAAACGTCCGCATACTGATCCACCACTGTAGTTAAGCTCAGACTCCGCACGTCAACTTCTCCTAGGATGAATCTAGCCAACTGATGAGTGACGGGATGTCCTCTCCTCTGCATGACTACATCCTATGCTGCAAAGGCAGCCTTCTCACCGGTGAAGGTGAACCTGCTCCCGTCGGTGCGTACACATCGCACCATGCGCCAAATACAGTCGATCTGAGCATGGACTGTAGATAACCAATCCATGCCCAAGATGACGTCGTAAGGCCTCGACGCCACTACAAGAAGATCCCAGCCGAAGATCTCGCCTCCTAGAGTAATCTCACACTACCGGAACCAGTGCGTAATCGTCGAGTACGCTTCTGTAGGAGTCTCTAGCAGTAAGGATCGAGCCAACGGCTCTGTCAGAATCTCTGAGCTCCGAACAAGGGAATCGGCTATGAAAGAATGACTCACTCCTGTGTCTATAAGAACTACAAAAAAGTTGGAATAGACACTGATAGTACCTCGAATCATCATGGGCGCAATGCGGTCGTAGGGCTCCGCTGCATGAAGCTGTGCCTGTCTCTTCCCGCCAGCTCCCTGTGGTCGGGGTGGAACTCCTGGTGGTGGTGGTGGTAGAGCCTCAAAGCATCGCTCACCACCTGATGCTCGGCCATCTCCTCTGCCTCGTCCACCTGCTCCCTGCGGATCACCACATTCGACCATCTGCCTCAGCCTGGGTGGTCCCTCAACCGTCCGTTGCTCCTCGGCACATCGGGTCGGGCAGTCCCGAGCCATGTGGCCCTGCCCGCCGCATGCGTAGAACTGCCTGCCTCTCGAAAGACTGGCTCCGCGCTGAGTGCCCCGTACCTCTGAGCCAAGGTCCTGAGGTCATCTGCCTGAGGGTCTGGTCTTCCTGGACCCATGTGTCATCTGTCGACTGGCTGCTGCAGAAGACTCTGCTATGTGCCACCCTACGGTAGGTCTCGCTGCTGATGTAGGCTCAGCAAGGAAGCTCTCTATGAGAAGGGATCGCTCCAGTACCCCTGCATGTGTCAGAAATCTGAGGGAGATCCGCGATGCCCTGATCTCATGTATTAGTCCCTACTCGAATGTCCGGTCCAGGAAGAATGGGTCTCATACCCTGTCCGTTGAATAGCACGAGAGATCGGTAAATCTCACCGAGTACTGGGTGACAGTCAAGCTGCTCTGCCGCAGCTGTAAGCTCCTAGATGTGCACCGCATGGAGGGTGGCTGGGACGAACTCTGAGCAGAAGAGGCTCTCAAAGTCCGTCCAGAGCAAAGATGCCTCATCGTGCACCTGGGGCATCAAGCTCTACCATCTGCCTGCTGCCGCGTGCAGGAGGCTCGCTGCGAGGATCACCATGAGGTCAGCTGGTGTCCTCACTGACCTGAAAACTCATAAAACTACCTCTAGCCAATCCTCAGCTTCATGTGGGTCCATCTCCCTGTAGAACCTGGGCGGTCACTGACACTGAAACTCGTGCAGTGCTCTAAGGAGACGTGCATTGTCAGCGGCTAGGGCTGGTAGCATCGGTGGCTCGGCAGGTATAGGTACCACTGGTGCCCCTGCTGTCAAAAGGCCATGTACCGAGGCCTCGTCGCTCAGTGGGCTGTCGTCATGCACAATGCTCGGAACCCTAGCTGGCTGTCGTCGTGGGGCCATCCTAAAAAGAAACAGGTGCGCCATGGTCAGAACAGTATACCTGGTGAGCTGACACAAAGTAATCACAAAGAAAACATGAAACACATAAGCAATCAATGTTTTCGTGCATTAAGTCGGAAATCAGAAGTCAGGGTCTTGGTGTACGGATACGTCGGCCGCCGCACCAACACTGGACTCCCTGGACTGATAACCACACTCAATACTCTTAACACTATTACATCCCATAGAAAAAGATCAGAGTCCTGAGTTCTGCAGTAGAACCGGACTCCTCTGATACCAATTTGTCACGACCCGTCATTGGGGCCCGTGCCGTGACTACCCCAAGCCTGCCTTCCATAGGCCAGGGGCTGGCAACTAGCACCAAGGTGTAATTCCAGGTAGAAATGGAAGCCATTGCCTTTTTAAAGTAAACAAACACCACAGATCAAGCAAAGAGAAGTAAACACTAAGTAAAAACTGGGTACAACAGTAAGTGCGGAAAAGTAAGTGGGCCAGAATACAAACCCAAACTTAAAGTAAATTACAACTAGAAAGGAAAAACAACAACTGAAAGTAAGCCACAACGTTGAGCCGTCCACTAAAATTCCCACCTGAAGGGTGGGTACAGATAGCCTCCACAGCGACTCGGGTCCAACCGTCCGCTACGAGTACGTCCCGCCCAGTGGTCCACCTTGAGGTACCGGCCTTCTCCGCAAGCGCCAACCACGATCAACGTTGTCCGTTTTCTGGAACCAACACAATTTGTGCGGGCCTAGCCCGTGCAGGGGTGAGTATAAGATACTCAGTAGGGACCCCGAGACCCCCGAAGGTCTCCCATAATCCACAAAAGATAATCCACAAAGGAAAGATACAATCACGAAGTAACATTTGACACTACTTAGGTATATTCCCATACATATACCTAAGTCATCAATTCCAGTTCGGCTCCAACATCCTAGCCAAAATTCGATCATGTCCACACAGGATAGCACAACACAATCCACATAGGAATGAAAGTCAAGATTCAGCTCACACAGGTATACATCCTCGTATGAAGATAGAGATGATCAGTTGTAGCCACTGATTCATCTAGGCCGTCGGACCCACACAGGATCGTTAGGTACTAACCCCTGCAATGACCTATAAAGGATTGATAGGTAACTAACCCCTGCAATGACCCACACAAGATCGGACCCACACAAGATCTATAGGCACTGGCCCACATAGAACCGCTGAGCGCTGACCCACATAGGATCTGACCCACACAGGATCGGTAGCACTGATCCACGTAGGATCGTTGACTTCTGTAGTCGTCACCGTCGAATCCACGAAGGATTTCTGTACAGTCGTCATTGTCGTCGCAGTCGCAGCCAGCTCTAGGGTTCCCGCACACAGCAAGCTCGTTCGGGAGGGTCCGCTCCTTGAGCCGAAGGGCTGATACATCAACTAACATATAGTCCAGAGTTGATGTATCCAAATGTTCCATATCGTCAACAGGAACTCAACGTGACCGACAACGCGTCGATCGGACGCCCGGTCTGAGAGTTATTGGTTTTTTCGTTCCAGGGGCCGGGTTGGTTTTTAAGTCAAAACCAACCTGAACATACTCCAACTATGTACAAACCTCTAGAGGAGTGGGCCAAAAGGTCCATCTCACTTATAGAAATCCATCAAAGTCGACGGCACGTCAATCAGACGTCTGGAGCTCAAGTTATAAGTGTTTCCGCTCCGAGGGCCCGGTTGGGTTCGTGTACGAACCAACCTGGCTGAACCCAAAGTACTTTGAAACCTTGAGTGTAATATATTGAAAGGACTGTCTCATTACAAGGATCGCACAGCTATATACGGTGCGTCAATCGGAGGTCCGTAGCCCATGTTATGGGAAAAAGACTGTGAGAGGTCTGGAAGAGGGGGTTTCGTGACCGAACCGACCCGGCCCGAGACCCCCTGGGTCGGCCAGAACCGGGTCGACCTGAAACGGCTCCATTTCTGGCCCTCTTGGGCGCAGTCCAGCACGACTAGTGCGACCCGGCCCAGAGAGCTAGCGTTCTGGCCAGGCGGCTCGGCCGTTTCGGCCGAGCGAATGGTGGGGGGGACACCTGCCCCCCTGTTTCGTAACCGCAGCCCCTATGATGGGGGGATACTCCTGCTGGCCAGCTGGGGGTCATAACCCCCTGGCTCCTCCCTTGACCTGCCGGCCCATTCCGGCTGGCAGGCTATTGCCGCCATGGGACCGGCGCTGGTCGGTCCCCCTGCTCCGACGCCGACGACCTGGAACTGGCTGTCGGTCCTTTCTTCGCCGCGGCCTAAGCCGCATCCTTGGTTCGTCCGGCGTGGCGCGACTGTGCCGCGGCTTGGTTCGATTTTCAATTACGCGGCGCTACGGCGCCGCGCATCCTGGCCGCTCATTCCCGCATGGTGCGACGACACCACGTCACTTCCCGTTGAACCCTAATCAACACAAAAGTTATGGGAGGAGGGTCGGCTGTGTTTGTGCGGTCCGGCCCCCTCCCGTTAATCGATAGAAAGTGGTCCAATTGAACGAGTAGCGTCGACGGAAGAAAATCAAGAATATCATAAATAATAAAAATTCCCCTACCTCGAGCGTTGTTGAACGAAGGCTCGTCGCGGAAAGGAACTTCGCGGAATTGATCGTCGCGGAAGAAGGCGTCACGGAAGGAACGTCATTGGCGTTGCGGTATTCGGTGTTGCCTAGCCGATCTCCGAGGATTCGGCGTTCTTCGTCGAAGATCGGTGTGTTCCCCGCGTTCATCGAGTTCTTCAATGATGAAGATGAAGATCTTCAAGCCCCTTAGCTTTTCACCAAATCCTCTCAAAGAAACAAGTTCCAACCAATATAAAATAATTATTTCACTTATTTTATTAACATGAGTTCAGTATTTGAATTTCAATCTTTCAAATTAAACTCACCTATTTAATTAACATAAGTTATCAAATTAATGGTGTGTTGAAGGAGTTAGGGAATATGAAGGGGTGGGGTTCGTGTGGGCCCCACTGCCCTCATAACCTCTCATGGCATGTTGGGTGGTTACCCAACTTCCACCCTGAGGTTTTAACAACATAGTAAAAATAAAAATTGTAGCTCAATTTTTATTTTAACTTCCACAATTTTTATCAACATCTCTCGTGTAAACGAAACTCCGGAAAATGTGTTCCTACGAAAATACCAGCGCTGCGAATCCATCGGTGACCTCAGAATTCGACTCCAAGCACCGATTTAAAAGTTAGAAAATCCCGCTCATTCGTTCACTGAATGTACCCGAGCTAATCATCAGATAGAAATTCTGGGCACACTGGGCCTCAGAATAAGGTGCTGTCAGAAACTGCTTTCTTGTAAAATCCAAAAGAAAATTAAGAATAACATTTCCCTTGAGTTTTAAGGGTATTTACAATATTTTATGGTTATATGGAGTACCTCTCTCAATTATATTCTATTTTCATCTTTAGAACACATGTAATGTTTTGTTAGTAGTTTAGTTATCATTTGGTACTAAATTATATTAACACAAATATTTTGATCCTCAACTTCTTGAAAAGTATGAGATGAATATTTAGACCACGAATGAAAGGATTAATTTTTGTTCCATGGATTAAAAGGATGTTTGGGATCTATATTTTTCATTAATTCTTTTTTAGAAATATATTTTTCATTCCTCTATACAAATCTAGCAATTAACAGAATTATACAAAATACTGTGGCAGACACCATGATTTTGGAATGATGTAGGAAAATAGAAGTTTATACCTCCTAAGATGGTAGATAAAATTCCTATGAATGGGAATAATATTTGTAAACAAATGAGGATATAATGGAGTTGGTCGAATAATTATGCGCATAACTGGACGAAAGATATTTCTTTCGAATAAGTTGGTCATGTATTTCTTATTATTACTTCACAGATACTTTATTTCCATTCTGGGAAAAAGGGAAATTTTTTCCTATAGTTCTTTGGATTGTACGAAATCCTAGATATTGTTGTATATTCTTCCTATTGATCGACATTTTATGAATTCTTTAACTCTTGTACATAACATATTTCTTATTTTAATGTTAATAAAATATGTGTGCAATTGATCTGATGTTATCATTAGAGAAGTAGTTAAGTTGTGAGACAATAATTATAATAAATAATATTATATTACGATTATTTACTATATATATAAAGGGTAATAGAATATAGTTATTCACTAGGATATGTATTTATGGAAAATTTATATGGTTAAAGAGGCAACATGGGAATATAATAATGTAATGAGGGAAAGATGTCCCAAATTATATAATAAATGAATAAAGATTAAAGGAGGTAATTTCTAAATGGGGGACGAACTCTATAAAATAGTTAATGATATGTTAATTTTATTAATATTTATTAATATTTATTAATATGAATTATATACTATATTAGTTATAGAAATATTAAATATTTTTAACTGAAAAAATGAAATTAATTTAATTAAAAACAATTCATATAATTATTTATTCAAAAGATATATTTATAAATTTTTTAAATTTCATTTCAAAAAATGAAAATAATTTACAAATAATCATCTAAAATATTTACAATTACTGAAATATTTTTATTTTTTAGAAAATAAAAAAATTTCCATCAATATTTAAAAAAATTGATTTTTTAAAAAAGGCATACAATTATAAGAAATTAAATTATATACGTGTTCTAATAAGTTTTGATTAATATATAAATACAATATTTATAATTTATTAATAATATATAAAAATTATTATATTCTTTTCAACATTATAAAGGATTTTAGTATAAGATTTATAATTTAAAAACATGTTGTATTAAAACCTAGTTTAAAATTCATAACGTCTTTACTCATAAAAAAATAAAACAAATTACCAAATACATAATTAATTAAATTCAATTAAAAAATTTTATATCATAAATTGTTATTTAGTATTCATTTGATTTTATTATTAGTTATATATTTATTATTGAATCTTTATTTTTGAAAATTTATTCTAAAACACCCAAAGTATCATAACATCTATGAGATTAATATCAAATTATATTTTCCTAATTATTTTTAATAAATTACTAAAAATACATTAAATAAATTAAATAATAATAAATCTTATCTTTAAATAAAAAAATCATTTATCTACAAATGTGAATTGTGAAAACTATGACAATAAATTATAGTGAATAAGGTAAAAAAATTTAAACGTAGAATATGTGCTGTCAATATGACCCAAAACTCATCCAAAAACAATTTAATGCCCATATTTGGATCTTATCCACTATAATATCTAAATTATACCATTATTGGGGACTTTTTACTAGAAAATGGGTGTAATTAACTCTTCAAAAAATTATAACTATTGCACTAACACCACTTAACAAATGTTATTCATTCTCCTCCACTCTTACTGCATTTCAAACCATTTTGGTTTAGATTATTAATTACAAAATAAATTTAAAACATCTTAATCTAATATGGGAAGTCTTTATTTTGGATTGAATACAACTATTTCCTTTGATTTAAACGGAATCAAGATACCCGAAGAACATGCAGTGTTAATATATAATTGTTTTTTTAATTTTATTATCCACCAATCAATTTATTTTTATAAAAAGATGATATAATAAAATATGTATATTAAATAATATGATACTTTTCTAACATTCATTTTATAATCTAAAACCACACACACTTCCATCAAATGGGGTTGAAAATCATCATTCCTCTGTACGGCAGACTACCACTATAAAAACAATGATATTTATTATTCCATTATCAACTCTCATGGTTGGGTATAATCATTGGGATATAATGTTTATATATAATAATTAAAACATATGTATCCATATAAAGTATTTATATCATATATAATCTTTTTATATTACATACCATAAGAGATATCACAATGTCATATATGTGTAAGACGAATTACCTCCCCATGAAGCAATGTGATTCATTTTGACAAACACATTATATGGTATGTTATAATTGAAATGATAATAATTATATATTATATAAATGGAATGATTATTATATTAAATAAATATGTATCATTCTGGATTGAAATTATATAATTTTTTATTTAACATTTTATGTACACAAAAATAACATTATTTATGTATGCATGGACTGCCACCTCCTCAAAGAGACGTGAATCCCATTTTCATTACCAAATCAAATGAAAAATATATATAATTATATATAATTAATTAATAATGTGTTTATAATAATATTATAATTATATAATGATAAAAAATACATATATTCGTTCTATAATAATCATTGAATAATCGAAACATTATTCATATGTATGTAAGGCCTATCATCCCTATGATTATAACAGTCGTAATTTTTTATTAAACATCATATATGATTGGAATTATTTGAATTATTTTTGAATAAATATTATATTTATTTAAAGATTATTATTCGGGATTTGTTTAAATAATGTCCTCCCCAAACAGACTGACGAAAATCATTATTTACACAGAAGCCAAATATGGTGAGAGCATATGACCTAACCATTATTGATTTATTTCTTTCATATTACATGATACTAAGTGAAATAAAATTATTAATAATCATGAAAAATATTCTGAATCAATTAAATAATGATCTTATGTTTATTGTTCGGAATGATAAAGGCAGACATGACAAGTCATACTCAAGGTAAGAGACTTCGTCTCAATTTCCCATCGTTGTAAAATTTGTTTGATGTTATGCACCTATAAGATTATATAAAGAGTATATATATCCCCATTCACATGATATATCAATTATTTTTATATTTCATTTATATTTATTGTTTTATTTAATCGTATTCTTTAATTTGGGAAACATTTCATGTACATAAACTATGATAATGGGAATTTCATTTAAAAAGTCATCTTTTATTATTTTCCTTCCAGATCCTAATTTTCCTTGTACATGACACCTAAATTATTTTATCAATGTTTTTATTAGGATTTTGAAGATTTATATAATAATTTTTTTCCCTGTTAATTTCTTTATTTTTTTTAAAAAATGGATCTTTTTTTATGTTTTCTATTGAATGTTTTGACAAACCTCAAAAAGAAATTTCTATTATTAATGAACATAAAATTTTTGTTTCAACCTACATGTTTGTTATTTTATTTCTTCATTCATTTGAAATATTTAATTTTTAGTTGAAATAAATCTCATTTCATATTTTATGTATATTTTTTTATTGAAAATGGATTTTCAAAACAAAAAGTGTATTTTTATACTAAAAATTGGGGTTGAAAAGGAAATGAAATTTTTTAAACCTAAAAAAAATTTCATGTAAATTTAAATAGATTTTAAAAATTGAATGAATTAAAATATTTTATACATTTTATGTATCTTGATAATTGTACATAAAATATCAGTGCATCCAAATAGTGATTGGTGAGCTCGTTATAGATTGTTCGATTTTGTAGCCAAAATATTACTATGCCATCCCATTCTATCTTATATGATGGGGAATCCAAGATTGTGTCTGGTTAAAATGAAATAAAATAAAATATTATGGAGCACAAGTAGCATTCCAATGTATTTGGTATTTATTATATTTTTTATCGATCGTATTTTCCTTCAAATCAAAAACGTATTGGAATGGGTATTAAGAATAGGATTATTTATGTCACCAAACAATAAAGTTAATTTATTTCTCTGGGATTTATTTATTTTATTTAATAAAATGATGTTTTATCTTTTCAATTGAAAATGGTTAATTTCATATGGTCAATTACTAGTGATGATGAAGTTAATTTTTATATAATTTTTCATTTTTTCACTTTATGAAAAGATCCCTTTATTTTTATATACCATGCTAATTTTTACCCATCCAATGTTTTTAAATATTTTCCAAATGGTAGGTAGGGGAAAGGTTGATATATATTTAAATATTGATATGATTTTCCATTAATAAAATTATTATTTTTTCTAATATTTAAATTATGGATGAAATGGATAATAATTGGAATTCTATAATTTCAATTATGTGGGTTTGTAATGAATGTATTGTATCATAATTCTAAAAAACACTAGGTATGAAAAGACCCTCAAATTGAATAAAAAAGTAATTCCCTTATCCTAAATATTATCTATTTCTTAATTTTTAGGCCTAATAGTATGAATCTGTAACACCCGAGACTTTTATGTTATATAAATCATCAAAGGAATCGTTTTCTACACAACACTTGCTTGGCTTGCTTTACACGAAATCGTTTCCTTCCTCAATTGTTTGCGTCGTACGCAATACCGAGTTTCTCTAAACAACGATATGCTATTAAAATATTATTAAAACTAGCCGTTATGAATAGTAATAACCACTTTTTGAAATTTTATAAATTTTATTTTTCAAAATGGACTTCATTTTTGGATTCAGAATTTTGAAATTAGCCTAGGGTGAAATTTTGGTATTTTTCTGAAAACTTTCAATTTTTGATGAATAGTGAAACCACTAAGTGGTAGTTAAAAAAAACTGAATTTTTCATAAAACTTATTTTTACCGCTTCTGTGAGTGGAATTTCGAAAATCCGAGAGACACGGTTAATATCAAGGACTAAAATGTGGTTCAAAGAGATGAAAATAATTTTTGGTGAATAGTAACTTTTTACTTTTTTTTACAACGGTTAAAAGTGAATAGGGTAATTAAGGGAAAAGATGATATTATTATTACCCTAACACATTTCCTAATTCTATTGGATAAGTGTAATTCGACCAAAAACAAACTTAGGAATAAAATATGACCATTTAGGCCCACTTGGATTAGATTAGGACATTTATTATTAATTTATTTAAAGAAGGGTTAAAATAGTTAAAATCAAGGTTTAATAAGTAAATAATTTTTAATATAAGGTTATACATAAGATAAATTCATCTATAAATATTCATAAGAAATCTAAAAAGATTTCCTACATAATAATATTTTATTTGTAATTTTTAGACATTAAATAATTTAATTTATTTATGACACAATGATGATGCAGTAATTATCATATTAATGAAAAATTGACATAATTGATGTTATAAACACCAAAATAAATGTAATTTGAGACTTTTGATGAATTACACTAATTTTCTAGGTTAATATGACATGTTAGTATTGATTTAATTAACTTGTTTCGAACTAATAATTCTGTTATAATTTTCAAAAAAATCAATTACTAAATAGTGTCAAAATTGACATAAAATATTTTTTAAAACAAATATTATATTAGTAATTGTTATTTTTTTCCTAAAAATCTACGGTTCAGCAAAATGACTTATATAAAGTTATATATATTAATAATAAAAAACTTTGGGTTCGTTTGGCTGCTTATAGTATGTTTATTAACCTTATAGTATAAGAACACAAGAAGACATGGTAAAAGTAATCTTATTTAACTTAATGTTAAATCTAAATGATAAGGTTTAATAGGAACCTAAATTTGTCTAAATTCTATTTGATGAAAGGATTTCGACCCATCCCCACCTTGTCATCTAAATATATCAATTTGGAGCTATTTAAAACCAAACATGACATTATAATAAAATAATATTTTTAGTTTTCCCAAGGGTGCCCCTCTCCTCCCTTATAAAAGAGCACCTCCTACACCTCTTCCTCACACCACTTTGAGCCTTCAAGCTCGGCCAACCCCTGACAATTCCTCCTCTCCACTTCCCTAGAGACATCCTATAGGTCCTGGTATTCTTAAAAGACAAATTTTAGTGCCCTAAAAGAAGGTCTCAAAGAAGCACTTAAAAGAAGAGGTAATGTCCGTTACCGATTCTTTCATCTTTCTTTCTTCTTCCACTTCTTCTTCATTAGTTGTTTCATTATGAATTAATAATATCAGTATCACTCATATACTAATATTTTATTATAAGTATTAAACAACACGATTTCACCATCTACCAAATGGCATCACTATAAATTCATAGTGTCCATTCCTTGTACGAAAAGCCATCTATGGTATATCCTCCCTTTTGACCCTTAATTGATGATACCCTGAACGAAGATCAATTTTGGAAAAGTATTGAGCTCCGCGTAGTTGGTCAAATAAGTCATCATTGCGTGGGAGAGGATATTTGTTCATGATAGTGTTCTTGTTAAGTTCTAGATAATCAATGTAGAGTCTCATTGATCCATCTTTCTTCTTAACAAATAGAACAGGTGCTCCCCAAGGTGACGCACTAGAGCGTATGAATCCCTTATCAATATTCTCTTGGAGTTGATTCTTCAATTCCTGCAACTCAGGGTATCATCAATTAAGGCAATAATGCTATCTGGGTCATAGTTGATCGTCTTACCAAGTCTGGACATTTCATTGCTATTAGGGAGGATTTCCCTCTGGATCAGCTTGCCATGATATATGTAAAGGAAGTGGTAAGATTTCATGGAGTAACACTTTCTATTATATCTGATCGGAATCCGAGATTTACCTTGAAGTTCTGGCGAAGTCTTCAGCATACTCTGCATACAGAGTTGAGTTTCAGCACTGCTTATCATCCTCAGACAGACGGTCAGTCTGAGAGAACAATTCAAACTCTAGAAGATATGTTGAGAGCATGCTCTATGGATTTCAAAGGTGGTTGGGATCAACACCTACCTTTAGTGGAATTTTCTTATAATAATAGCTTTCACTCCAGTATTCAGATGTCTCCTTATGAAGCTCTCTATGGAAAGAAATGCAGGACTCCAACTTGCTGGGATGAAGTTGGGGAAAGAAAGCTATTAGGACCGGATCTCGTTAATGAAATGGAAAAAAAAGTCAGATCTATTCAACAACACATAAGAGCATCTCAGAGTCGACAGAAAAGTTATGCTGACAACCGAAGAAAATACCTAGAGTTTTAAGTGGGTGATAAAGTGTTCTTACGAATATCTCCCTGGAAGAGTGTCATGAGATTTGGAAAGAAGGGGAAGTTGAGCCCTTGATATATTGGTCCTTTCGAAATACTGGATCGTGTTGGGAAGGTAGCTTACCGATTGGAGCTTCCACCGAATCTCTCTCATGTTCACGATGTGTTCCATGTATCTCTCATGAGAAAGTACATACCTGATCCTTCACATGTACTTAGCTCAGAAGTTGTACCACTGGAGCAAGATCTTTCTTATGAAGAACAACCGATAGAGATTCTGGATCGTAGAGAAAAAGTCCTACGAAACAAGACCACTCCATTGGTGAAAGTTTTATGGAGGAACCACCAATTATAAGAAGCTACATGGGAGCTTGAGGATATGATGAGGGAGAGGTATCCCAATCTGTTTGTTACAAAGTGACGAATTTCGAGGGTGAAATTCATTTTAAGGGGGGTAGAATGTAACAGCCGAGACTTTTATGTTATATAAATCATCAAAGGAATTTTTTTCTACGCAACACTTGCTTGGCTTGCTTTACACGAAATCGCGGCCTTCCTCGATTTCTTGTATCATACGCAATACCGAGTTTCACTAAACAACGATATGATATTAAAATATTATTAAAACTAGCCGTTATGAATAGTAATAACCACTTTTTGAAATTTTATAAATTTTATTTTTCAAAATGGGCTTCATTTTTGGATTCGGAATATCGAAATTAGCCTAGGGTGAAATTTTGGTATTTTTCTGAAAACTTTCAAGTTTTGATGAATAGTGAAACCACTAAGTGGTAGTTAAAAAGACTGAATTTCTCATAAAACTTAATTTTACCGCTTCTTTGAGTGGAATGTCGATTTTCTGAGAGACACGGTTAATATCAAGAACTAAAATTTGGTTCAATGAGATGAAAATAATTTTTGGTGAATAGTAACTTTTAACTTTTTTTTACCACGGTTAAAAGTAAATAGGGTAGTTAAGTGTAAAGATGATATTATTATTACCCTAACACATGTCCTAATTCAATTGGATAAGTTTAATTCGACCAAAAACAAACTTAGGAAGAAAATATGACCATTTAGGCCAACTTGGATTAAATTAGGACATTTATTATTAATTTATTTAAAGAAGGGTTAAAATAGTTAAAATCAAAGTTTAATAATTAAATAATTTTTAATATAATGTTATACAAAATATAAATTTGACTATAAATATTCATTAGAAAGCTAAAACGACTTCCTACATAATTATATTTTATTTGTAATTTTTAGACATTAAATAATTTAATTTATTTATGACACAATGATGATGCAGTAATTATCTTATTAATGAAATATTGACATAATTGATGTTATAAACACCAAAATAAATGTAATTTGAGACTTTTGATGAATTACGCTAATTTTCTAGGTTAATATGACATGTTATTATTGATTTAATTAACTTGGTTCGAACTAATAATTCTGTAATGATTTTCACAAAAATCAATTACTAAATAGTGTCAAAATTGACATAAAATAGTTTTTAAAACAAATATTATATTAGTAATTGTTATTTTTTTCCTAAAAATATACGGTTCAGCCAAATGACTTATATAAGGTTATATATATTAATAATAAACAACTTGGGGTTCGTTTGTCTGTTTATAGTATGTTTATTAACTTTATAGTATAAGAACACAAGAAGACACGGTAAAAGTAATCTTATTTAACTTAATATTAAATCTAAATCATAAGGTTAAAATAGGAACCTAAATTTGACTAAATTCTATTGGATGAAATGATTCCGACCCATCCCCACCTTATCTTCTAAATATATCAATTTTGAGCTATTTAAAACCAAACATGACATTATAATAAAATAATATTTTTAGTTTTCCCAAAGGTGCCCCTCTCCTCCCTTATAAAAGGGCACCTCCTACCCCTCTTCCTCACACCACTTTGAGCCTTCAAGCTCGAACAACCCCTGACAATTCCTCCTCTCCACTTCCCTAGAGACATTTTATAGGTCCTGGTATTCTTAAAAAACCAATTTTAGTGCCCTAAAAGAAGGTCTCAAAGAAGCACTTCAAAGAAGAGGTAATGTCCGTTACCGATTCTTTCATCTTTCTTTCTTCTTCCACTTATTCTTCTTTAGTTGTTTCATTATGAAGTAATAACATCAGTATCACTCATATACTGATATTTTATTATAAGTATTAAACAAAACTATTTCACCATCTATCCATCCTACGGAAAAATAAATCACCGCGCGTGCGTACGTACGGAATACCGTCTCCACGCCGTGGTGTAATCTATTTTCCACCACCACCTTACTTGGATGGGTATAACGGTGTAAATAATGACTATATATGACTATTATAAAGTGATACTGATTCTAAAATAGTATACATACACTCCAATACAATTCCACGATCATAGGAACGATATCATCACTCATGCGTACGTACGGAATACCGTCTCCACGATGTGATGCGACTCGTTCTACATGATCTTCATTTCATAATGATTATATAAATGAATTGAATGAATTAATATGATATATATTACACTAATACCATTCTGGAAATGAGGTATCTATAACCTAAAGATAATAATAAGAATTTATTCGACAAAACGCGCATAAGAACAAATAGTTATAAACACCGAAATAACAAGTAGCAATGAAATATTACTACTAAGAAGCTAAGAATATGAAAATATATGATATCATAAAAATAATTATGATTCCGGAATAAGTCAATAACATTATTTAAATCATTATACAGGATGTTCGGACACTTACGAAGCAAAACAGACCTAAGGTAAGGGAAATATCACAATCTCATTTTTATCCGAGATTGTTTATACTTTAGTATTTACTGGGGTGTATTTTATCATCCAAATCCATGTTTCCTCAATATGTAATATTATTTCCATTCAAATACAATTTTTTAAATCCTATTTTACCCTTCGGTGAGTTTTTAGTAAAAGATATGAAAGGAATCTTTTGTCGTTTTTCGTACGAGGTACTTTTTTGACTTTTTCGACAAAAGTACGAGAAGAATGTTTTTTTAACTTATACGGCATGAATGGATTTTTAAAACATTATTTCCAAGAAGCTTCCTTTACAAGTTTTCAAGTATATTTTTAATAAACATCTTTTAGTTTAAAATTGTAAGACATGTTAAGAAAGGAAAATGTTTTTGAAGTAGAAAGGATATTTTTCTCAAGAATGGAGTTCAAGTGTTTTATCAAAATTATTTTCCATATAAGATAATAAATTGTTCTGTTTCTATCCCTATTATTACATGGATTTGATTATGTTGTGATGGAAACATTTTTATGAATTCCTTTATCTTATATGAATTGTTTTATGATGTCTTGTTGTTTAAGAATCCCATTTTTATTACATGGGTCATGCTATGATGTATGGTTTATGATTTTTTGGCACACATAAGAATGGTATCATTATGATATGTGTGGGAACTATATCTCCCTCAAATGCATTGTGTAAAGATTTTATATCTCATGAGATAGACATGGCTGGAATGTTAGGTTATACCGGTTCAGTGAAACATGACTGAAATGAGGAGTGAACTCGGTTCAGAAAGGGACTTTGTCCACTAAGATAGTCTTGGTAATGAGCCTTGACTAATAAGAAATGATTCTCTATGATTATGTGTGTATTCCACAATGTTTCATGTTTTACATTATGATTATTGTGATTACATTTCACTGCCATGATTTATCACATGTTATGAAATTATGATCTCTTTTGCAGGTTAAGATTTCCAAAAGTTATGTGCTTATGTATATGATGTGATTGATATTTCTTTTGCTTACCCTTACTGAGCATTTGAGCTCACCCTTTTGTATGTTTTCTTTCCCCAGGTCAGGATGAAGGTTATTAAGTAAGATATTCCAAAAGGGACTATAGATATGATGAAATAATTGGGAGACATTGTAGACGCTTTATGAACCAGTTTTTTATGTTTCCCAGTTTCTAAAGACACTATACCTATACGGTCCTTTCGTGGTTTTGTTATATGTTGTAATAAGTATGCTTCAATTTTGAAGTACTAACAATGTATGTAAAGTATGGGTCGTTATAGAATCCCTAAGACATCTAATTAATTTAATACCAATTAGGATATATATCATAACTTTTCCATTTCAACACATTTCATTGTTATAATTTACAGTTTCTTTTAGGAAAATCATTCCATTACATATATTTTAGAAGGGGATAAATTACATGGGGTACCACACTTAATTGTATCTGATGGATATCTAGTGCTTAACTTTAAATTCATTACAACCATAATGAAATTATCCATTATAATGGTGAACATTAGAACTATATATCAATAAATGATAGATTATTAGAAAGGGTGGACCATTAAGACCCAAAATGATATTCAAAGTGACCACAATTTATATTTGAATGGTTAGTGTGATTAATAACATATCCTCAATGAATTTTTATAGAATAATTTCTTCAAATTGATAATTCAGATTGATAGTTGTGATTCCATATGTAATGTGAAGTTTATAACTCCCATATTACAGTATAGAGAATAATATTTTAAGATATTGGGATATATTATTTTCAGCTAAACATAGAGAATGTTTTTTAAACTGAATAACACATTATGGAAACTCAAATTTTAGAAATTATTTTTGAATAAATTTAATGGGGTGGATAATAATTTGATATTAGTGATGAGTTACTCTTATGAACTTTTCAATAGAATAATGTATTGAGATTTTGAATTAATATTATGTTTATTCCTTGAACATCTATCTTCATGATAATATAGAATATATTAAGGAAGAATCTTATCATAAGGATCATCTAATAAAAAATTCCGATGTTTTTGATGTCTTCATAATATCATTTATTAGGATATACGTACATAATCCTTCACATTTATTAAACATAGAGGCTATAAGACTTCCGAATAATATTTACTATGTAGAAAATATATATCATTTTTTCTATCAAATAGATAAAATACATTGAATCCTGACCACTAAAATTGTAAATCATTAGGAAAAACCAATAAAAATTAAATAAATTTGGTAAGTAAACATGCAATGAAAAATAATAATACAAAAGTTTTTATTTTACAGGAAAATAATTTCTATTTATAATTATTTCAAAGGGGTAAAATGGGACACTTTTAGTTTTCAAAATATATTTATCTTTAATATATTCTATGTATTCCATGACACATGAAAAAAATATCACTAAACATAGTAGAAAATACATTAATAAAATAAAAATGATATATATTATAGTAATACTAAATAATAATTATTAGAGAATTAAATTAATATACTATTATATATACAAAAGGGGAAAATAAAATTTCAAACAATGTAAAAAGGATTTGGGAAGTATCTCTGGTGCAATTAGTTTGCTTATCGGGATCGAGGATGTCAATAAAATATTCCTAAACAACCAATGAATGGGGTATATAATAGATATACAACATTGATTTGTTTTTGGTTACATGAGTTTTTTCATTTTGTAAATTCATACCCAATGATATTTTCATGGGAAAAAAATGCTCTTGATTATAAATAAAATAGTGTTAAAATGTCATTTTCTAATACAATAGTTTAATTTGGTCAATCAAATGATACGGTGAGAGTTATGTTACTTATGTATTCAAATTATTCCAATAACCTGTTTGACTCCTAATCCACAAAATCTATCAATTCATGAAAATATCCATGTATATTAAGAGTTTATCCTCATGAATGTAAGATATAACATTTTTTGAAAATTCAAGGAGTAAATACATAAAAAAACCATGATATATTGAATTATTTATATTGTTGTTAGTGTGATTTTAATTATTGGAAATCATGTTGAATTATTCAAAATAATTATTGGTATCATTCTTGAAACATATTTTATTTCAATTTATCTTACTAAGATATATAAAAGTGGTAGGAATTTGGATTTCATTTTTATACCATCGATTACGGACTAACAAGATGAGAAATTTTATATATATGTTAGTTAATGTTATATATCCTATTTTTTTAAAATAAAGAATGTTTTAAAATTGTGATGTATTAAATTAAATTAATACGATGTTGTTATATTGATTATATTCCTAGTGATATTCCTGATTCGGAAGTTGAGGATATGGTTGACATAGTATTCGATGTTAATACTCTTTCTAAACAACCACATTTAATGTCACAAGAGTAACTTTTAGATTTTAAAAATAACATTCTTGAGTTAGTTAATAATTTTTTCACCCAACCTAGTACTTCTCCATGTGGTGATCCTATATTGATTGATAAAAATAAATATGTTTTAATTAGTTTTTTCATTAATTATAAAGCAATAAATAATATAATTATAAATAAGATGTATCATTATCATCAAATAAATCATTTGTTTGATGATAGATAGAGGCATAGAATTATTCAAATGTTTACTAGAGGTCTAGGTACCATCAGAAGAAGGTTTTGGGTGAATACATTATGAAGACTATGTTTGATCCTAGTTCTAAGCACAATTTTCCTCAAGTTTTTCCTTTCATGGTTATCTAATACACCTTCTATATTTTTTGACCTTATGACTAGAATTTTAGATGATTTGATGAACATGATTGTTGTTGTGTTTATTGATTATGTTATGTTATATTCTAAATTACTCTAGGAATAATAAGGGCATGTATGGATTGTTTTTAATGCATTTTATAGAAATGAACTATGTGTAAAATATATCACGCATGAATTTTGTCGTCAAAAAATTATATTCCTTGAACATATTGTTTCCAAAAATGGAATAACTGTTGACCCTAATAAATAATTTGATATATAATGGAAAAAACCCATAAATTTTAAAATGATTTGTTGGTTTCTTGGATAAGAAACTAATTATTAATGGTTTGATGAAATCCTTTCTTAGTTTCTAACCCCACTAATTTTGTTTACTAAAAAATGTAGAAGTCATATGGATAAAATGTGATGATTGTTGTTTAGAACTAAGAACAATAATTTTGAATGCTCGGGTTTTTGGAATTCCAGATAGAAATGGTTAATTTCATACTTATTATGATTCATTATTGAATGTAAATTATTGTTTCTAAATGAATAATGAGCAGTTCATTTCTTATTCTTTGCATATCTTAACCATCCAAAGATAAATTAACATAAAAATGATATTGAAGTGGAATCTATGTATTTTACCCTAAATGCTTGATGGAATCATTTTTATGGAGTATGTTGTAAAATACATAATAATTATAAATATCCTATATATATATATTCATTAAGAATGAATTTAAAATGAGACAAAGAATATGGATGGAACTAAGCAGGGATTATTATTAAATTATTCAATACCATTGATGAAAATAATACAATTTTTATCTAATATTATGTAAAAAACATTAATCTAGATTATGAATGTTACATTTATGATGTCTCCATTTGGAAAATTATTTCATAATTTTTATCCAAGAAGATATAGATGAGTAGAAATACACATTATTATTTCATGTATTTGTGTAGTCTATAACATCATAATTAATTATTCACGATCATATAGATTATCAATCTTTTCAGTAAAAGTATGAATTATTTTCTAAGGAAATTTGGCCTATTTTTACTATTCATTATGATGGTATTTGATAATTTGGGAAATTATTTGTTTGACTCTTAAATCCCATTTGAGGAAAGGGTTGTTAAGTGAAGTTCACAATTCTCTATTTTCCTTGAATTCATGGATCAATATGTTCTATAGTTACCATATAGTGTTGTTTTGGTGGGATGGTATGAATTATAATAATGATAACATTACCTAGAATTTTTGAATAAGAAATAATGTTAATATAGGAAAATAACTAATGATGGGAATTATTCAACTATTACCAATGCTTGAGTGGAAATAAAACAATATACCTATGGATTTTTTGGTGGGTTTCCATGGATATCAGGTGGTGAAACTGTGATTTGATTTACTATTGATCGGAGAACTAAATTGTTCTTAAATATAAATTATATATAAAATAGGAAATTCATGAAAAACGTTACTTTTTTACATTTTACACTATATTATAAAATATGGTTCATTATGGAATTTTCCAGTCATATTTTATACATGATATGAATGGGTAAATTTAAATGAAAATTTAATATAAAATCATATATTAAGAAATATGTAATGAAATATGGGAAGGATATCATATCTTATGATTGAAAATACCATAATATTCTAGTATAATTTCATGATATGACATAGATCATTGATACAACCTAATTCCCTACAATTAAAAAAATATAGAGTTCACCCGTGAATTATGATACCATATATAATAACATACAACATAGTTGTTTTGGATTTATATAAATTATAACCTATGATATATTGTATTCTATACAATGACTAAGCTTGAAAAAATAGGTAGTTCATATCAGCTATTTTTATATAGCCCCAAAACATGTTATGATAATTCTTTTAATTTAACTATAGAATGATACTATTTTTAACTATTGAATATCAATGATATTATTCTAACTATGGTATTTATAATGTTCATCAACTGAAATTTTTATAAAATACCAATAATATTTATGATATTTGTTTAACTAATTAACAGGAATAAAATGAAGAATATAAAAAATAAATATCATCACTATCAAAACATTCATATTTGTTTTTTGTTATATATGATTTATAGGGATCAATTTAGAATTGTCAAAATCAATCATAACATACAGGGATTGTACCATACATGAATTACTTAATCACAATAAGACTATCACACTATGTCCTACAGTGCGATAAAACATTCCATATGGGGAAAAAGGAAGAGTAATGAAATATATGAGAGTATTGACATCATCATTCATTAAATAATGTACAAGTAAACTATAGGAATCACATACATTTAAAAAAATACATCATTTATTTAAGAAAGATGAATGATTAGTTAATTGACTTTCGTCTCAAGGAAGATACTTGTTGTTTTTCATTTGAGAAATTAAATAGTAAATAATGAAAGGATAGATATATTCTATCTACAACACATTAAAACAAAACTCATTTATTTATAACTAATGAAAACTTATTGGAATACATGGTAGTGATAATTCACTCGCAATCCATATAATTTTCTAATCACTGATACAGGAAAATAGTGGAATCATTGTTCCATTATTATATGACTATATCATATGATGTGATATGGATAACATGAATATTATATCATATAACTCATGTTATATCCAAACCACTTCTATCACATATATTATTTTACAAAAATCTTATGGTATGATGAATTTATAATTATCTATATTCTGAAGGCTTTCTATAGTGGAATACAAAAATAGATCATCAATGAATTATGTTTGTCTGATATAATTATCACAGATATACCATTTATCGGAATAATATCCTATATTTATTCAATTCTTATCTCATAAATATATTGGAGTCTTATTAATAATAAAAAATAAAAATACATTATCATCCATTATATAATCAACCATATTTAATTATTGTATTTTGGTGAAATCGATGTATCATCATGAAATATAGTCACCTCAATCAATTCATATAGTGGAATTCATTGAAGATGAAATAGATAAATATGTTTCCATTTCTCAATAATCACATTTTGAGAGCTAACATATCTAGTAAGAAACCAATATATTTACTTCTTCATATAGGGGCACCTATATTTCATATACTTTTCATGATACATCTTAGCTATCCTCGAATGGACAACACATCTATATGTTTTTTAGTCTTATATCATGTATATGAAAATGATAATGGTTAAAATACCAATTCCTCATGTGTAATGGATCCTTTTTTAATCCTGTGTAAAATCAGGTTGAAGATCACCCTCAAATATATAGTCCTGTAAAACCAATAATTATTATTCATATAGTTATATCTTATCCACATTACAAGAATATTAAATAGGTAACCTTCATAAATATGATGGTAGTTATTCCCAATAATTATTTTATAGTAAAGAGCATTTTAGGGAAGAGAATTACCATCCACAATATGAAACAAGCCTCACATAACACATAATAATGAGTCTTCTTAGTTAGTTCATCTTCTAAAATTATTGGATTTTTGCAGGTTTATATCACAAAAATAAAAAAAAACACTCTAGGTTGTTTCCCTACAACCAATTCCAAGGATTGAAGTCATAACATTAAAATATCTGTTTTGTGTAAATACCTTGACCCAAGAACCAATATCTAGTAGATAATTTATTAAATTTGTAGGAGATAATTGTTAACACATTAAAATTGGTCAAATAGTTTTTTATATTTGTTAAAAATATATTTATTATATATTAACATTTAATCCAAAAGTTGAAAATACAACATATTATTTACTTTGAAAAAACCATTATATATTCTCGAATATCCCTACATATCAATAATATTACATTTCTTGTAATCATAGGGAAAATAATCATGTGAATGTAGTAATATCATATGTTTTATAAGGGTATGTAATATGTATATTTCATTATTGTATAATTGGGTATTTAAATGTTGGGATTTGTTTAATTTAATTTATTTCATATTCTAATATTGGGATATTTTAATTTTTTTATGTTTCATGGTGAAAACTATGAATTTGTAAAAGGGAAAAAATATGATAAAAATTTATATATAAACAATTGTTCCTGTTATGGTAATATCTTGTGGAATGACTTATATATTTGAATATAGATAGGGTAGGAAAACATGAAAAATTCAATTTATATGTCATGTAAATGCATTACAAAATGTGAGTTTTCAAGGAAATAATTTTGATAGAGATACTAAAAAATTCATGACACATTCTACAACATAAAAAAATTAGAATATTGTATGTCATATACCACATAACTATAATTTATGTTTCATAGAAATTAAATTTAACCATATAGTAACCTGGTATTTTTATTTGATATCCTATTTAGACACTTTGTGGGAACACTATTTGTGGAATTTTGGATCTGGATGGGAATCATGATGAATGATTAATCCATACAAAGTTGAACCTATGTGGATCTATAATACCACTTATATATATATATATATTCATTCTATACACCCTCCAATGGATAATATTATGTAGTGATTTATGTGTGTTGGGGAATGATTTATTAATGGGGATTGAATGAATGAGATTTATTCTTTACAATTTAAATTTATGTTTCGGATTCACATTTCATATAACAAAACTTCTCTTTATTTCACAATTAAACATAATTTAATAAATCAAATATTAACATAATACAACATAGGTGGTCAATAGGTCCTATGTATTTCAAATTTATGAACATTACCTAACAACTTAAAACATGAAATGCATATCTTTATTGAAATATTCTTTTACATGACAACACACATTCCTTCGTAATCACCAATGCATGGAATTACATGAGGAGATGTATAAGAAAAGGGTGATCTATAAAGCCCACTAAGGGAGTATGCAAGTAATATCTTGATGAATATATTGAATTTTATGAAATAGGCATATCAAGGGATCAGAAGACAAATAAGAAAATAAATGCATTATTTAGCATTATTAACATAACTTTAAAATGTTGTAGCTACATTTAACATGTATTAGCATGAGCCAAGGATCATTGAACATGGATCATGTGTAAAGCCTCATTTCACATGATGTATCATGATTAATCCCTCTTTTCACTTGACGTATCAATATAAAATTCATTACCCAATGAATTGGTGTGCCATTAGGGTGCACCCTTCATAATCATTTCATTTCAATCATAATTGTGCCACATGATTCATATAACATGAAATCATTCAACATAATATGTTATCACATGATTAAGGAATGTGTAATTCCTAATTGATACTCTACAATCAATAAATAATTTTTCATATTGGTGAATACACTTGATAGATAAATGGGCATCGTATTAACTACACAATGACTTGGCTTGGAAATTACCGATGAACATTCAGTAGCATAATGACGTAACATAATAATTCATAAAAAGTGGATGATGAGAGAGTAGGGGGTATTTCATCATATATACATGAAACTGACTATAAGGGGAACTATAAATACATGTCCATTAATAAGTAAGGGAATTTTGATTCGCAATATAATATAATTTCATTAATGTAAATGAGGAGAGAAAAATCCCTTATAGAATTACAGCATGGTAACTGTTGTACATTGGTGTCATTAAGGATAGATAAAGTGGAATCCCATCATTCAAAAATAAGTAGGTAAGTATGGCGGATGATATAAACCATACCCGAACATTTTTAATTTAAAATAAAATTGAATAACAATAATAGTAAATTTTGACAAAAATGGGTATTAAAGAAATACTTTACTTGGATGTGTGACCCAAAATGTTTGGGAGAGGCTTCAGATGTAAGAACCCGGTTTTTGAAATAAAAGACATTGGAAAATTCTTGTTGTTATTCCAAAGCAGGGCGATCAGACGACGTGAAATTATGAGGCCCGGTGTGCACAAAATTAGTTATATAAATATGTTAACTGTTTTTATATTACACACACATGGTTAACTAAAGAAAATGTGATATCTCTTAGATGGTTGATCGGATCATAAATCAGAGGCCACGGTTAGGTCTGGAAATCAGTGTTTACCCTAGGCGCGGCAGAAAATGGGAGGGCGCGGTGATTTCAGATTCCGCGCTTGGAGTTGGGGGTTCTCTCTTCTCTCCCCTTTTCCCCCCATCTCTCTCTCCCTCTCCCTCTCTCATCCAATCATCGATGTTATTTATCGTTCTTCTTCAGATTGAGGAGGGATCTTCACCAAGACCTCTACAGATCGATGGTGGAGTGTAATGAAGGCATCGCCAAATAAGAATGGATCCAATGAGGTAGGATTCGTGATTAAATTTTCGCAGCATTGTGAATTCTGTCATTTAATTTCTAAAATTGTGAAATTGGGATGACAGACGAACGAACCCGGCCATTTTCCGATCCCCATTTAATTTCTCGTTCTTGGGAGTTCTTCACCAAAAGATTTCTGATGTGCACGAAATTCTATAGATCGATGAGAAAGGGGCGGAGTTGTGAAGATCTAGTCTCGGGGATCCCAAAACCAGTGATAGAAAAAAAAATCGATCACCAGAGTGGTCGGGGGAACCGACTGAAGGTTCGGCTCCGGCGAGGGGCAGCGGCTGGAGGGTGAAGCCATGATGGAGAAGTAGTGGGCAAAGTCGGATGCGGTCACGCCGCGTCGGAGAACCGGAGACGGTCGGCGGGATACAGGGCTTCAGCAGAGCTGGTGGGGGGGGGGGGGGCACAGCATGGGCGGCTATCGCGCTTAGCAGGAGGAACTCGAGGCGGTCAGCGCCTTGGGTGTGTGGCAGAGACCATGACCCACGATTTGTGGGTCCTGTAGGCACGACGTGGAGACCGGCTTCGGCCTGTCTACTTGGGAGAACCGGACCTGAGGGGTCTGGCTTGTTTCGAGCAGGACGCGGCCGGCGGGCCACGGCGGTTCGCACCGGGTCGGCCAGGGTGAACCGGCCAAGTTGGTCACCCTTTCATTCGGGGGGGGGGGGGGGGTTATTGTTTAAACGGAACATCCATTTAATGAGCCGTCCATGGCTCCTGGTCCTTATCGACGAGACATACCTTTTTAAGTGGGTTCCGAGATTTTTGGGTTCTGCACCCGAAGGCGGGTAGCCTGGAATGCTCGAACTTACTAATATTATGTTATTATTAAAGTTGTGATGAACGTGGCTCGCGAGCCGGACGTCCATTTGATGTGACGTCAGAGGCAAGATGGATCTGGAGATGAGATGGTCCTTTGACAGTTGTAATGGAACCTTTGTGAGTTGGTTTCATTGCTCAGTGGCATGGAACACTTAATTGAATAATTAATTAATTATTTAGTTAATTAATTAATTTTTGTGTCGGACCTAACTCCTGCTTGGGATGTCCGATTGACGCGCTTTTAGCGGCAGGGTGACCCCAGTCCTCGTGTGGAATTTTTTAGATACTTTTTCAAGAGTTCGGGTTGGAGACAATGTGTGATCCCCATAGGTCCTGGTTCGCACGTTTTACCGAGAAACACCACTTTTTTCCCCGGCATTAGTTTGGGGTGTTTGAGAACTCATTTCTGAGTTTTTTCCTTGAAGGGATTGTAATGATGCAATCCTACCTCCTAAATTCGGACACGCACATTGGGCCCCACAGGGCCCTGTTGGCTTATAATGTGGGTTGGTGCAGCTTTTGCATCCGAAGTCTGTTTTAGGTGATGCTAGTGGCGTTGTGATCCTAGTGTCAAGAAGAAGTTGACCAGGGGGGTTTAAGACGTTGAAGCCGGACTTGAGGCGTGGTCCCCACGAGCAGTCTATTGTGTTGTGTGCAGTGTACAACGAATTTTTCATCAGATGTCTTTTTGGGGCATATAAATAGTCGTTTCGGTGTGTTTTTCCAAGAGCATCACAAAGCCGTAGTTTGTCCAACCACATTCATGACCGAGGTGCGGGCCTGATGAGACACCATATGGGAATAAAGTGATGTTGAATAACCTTTCCACTGGGAGCCCTTTTCCAGTGAATAAGTTGTCTATCACGCATGATTTTCTATGAGGATTTCTGCGGTGTAATCTATTTGTGTGTTAGGAGCCTCGTTCGAGATCTTATTAAATGTGGAAATATGAAAAGGGTAATGGTTGTAGAGTTATTTGACGTACTTCGAACCTATGCATGTTATAGGTGTCAGTGACACCTCGGGATGACATAGGTAGTGCAGAGATATCAGAGCAGTTCTGGGTTTACCCTCCAGCAGGGCTGGGCAGTGGGTTGCTCATCGACATCTTTGGGTTTACCCTCTAGCGGGGTTGGACAGTGGGTTTCTCGTTGACATATTAGGGTTTACCCTCTAGAAGAGACTGGGTAGTGGGTTACCCGATGACTTCTTAGGGTTTACCCACCAGCAGAGAGGGGCCAGTGGGTTACCTGATGACCTCTTAGGGTTTACCCTCCAACAGAGACTGAGCAGTCAGTTACCTGATGACCTCTTAGGGTTTACCCTCTAGTAGAGACTGGGCTGTGGGTTACCTGATTTCCTCTTAGGGTTTACCCTCTAGTAGATACTGGGTAGTGGGTTTCTCGACGACCTCTTAGGGTTTACCCTCTAGTGGGGATGGGTAGTGGGTTTTCTGACGACTTCATTTAAACTTCATCCATTGTACTAGGCTAGCATGTGGGTTTTCCCCAGGACTACTGGAGGAGGACCCTTGGTTGTATGGGTCAGTGATGTGACAACTTTGACTTTGAGGAGACCGCTCGACTGTGGGATATTGAAGAGGTGTTGTTTGACCTTCCCCAGAACTCTCAAGTACGAGGGGTGCTTTCCTCAACAAGACGTGTCCTTATGACGCAACCGAAAACCATTAAGGTGAGTCAGTGACGCCCAAAGCGAATAGTGTTAGGGGGATAAGATTTGAGCCCCTTGGATTGCAGTTCGTGGCAGACGTGCAGGATGATGGACATCGATGGTGGTTACAGTTGGGACTCTTGGCTACTCACATTCTTGGGCTGAGGTATGTGATGGAGATCCCCTTACGATATTGTTCGGGTTTCTTGATTGAGCATACAGATATGTATATACCTTATTAATGTACCCACTCCTTGGGTATGATTACTCTCCTTCCAAAAAAGGCCATGACACGTGGGGTATGCAACGTTCTTTTCATGTGTAGCTTCTCATGGTTGGATGAGTCTACTCTCATACTATATGTAGTTAAGATTCGACAAGAAGTTTCATCTTCTCAATATTTCTAGATCCATGTGTTTGGATGAGTCTACTTCCTTTCTCTTGTTGGGTTGAGATGTTACTCTACTATAATCTTTACTGCACTCTCTTTATTTCTCCATTACTATTCCATGTTTGATCTACTAGTCACATCTTCAGTAACTCCTTTGTTTCTCCCTCGAGCCTTGGAGGTATCCAAATGAGTATTTTTATTCTCACCCCTTATTGGGCTCTGCCCGCACTTGGTGTTCCCTTGCAGAGGATGGATAGGTCAATCATGATGTCAGGGGAGCTCAGGAGTTCGGGAGGTTGGATGGTGTACAGTGGTCGTAGGTGGGTTTCATGTGAGGGATCCTCACAGATGTTGTACGTTTGTTTATCAGTTGTCCGGTTGTGGCACTTTTCAGGTTGGGTGCCTGTTTCTCCCTTTTTCTTTTCAGTTTTCCATCATCATTTACTTTCTTAAGTTTATAGGTCAATGCACTTTGGTGGTTGTTTATAGTAGTTAGTAATTGATTTTCCTTTTACTCTACACTTCTACATTGAGTGGGCTGCATGTGTGTGTACTGTTACTCTGGCAATGGCCTCCCCAGGATGATTTGCCTTCAGCACATGTCACTAGCCCTTGGCCAATGGAGGTGTGCTTGGGGTTGTTGCGGATCGAGTCCGGGTAGGGTCTGATCATGACAAAGTGGTATCAGTGGTGGTTCATTCCTTGGGACGTTGTTCGGACGTCCCTAAAAAGTAATTGGTTGGGATCTAGGGAAATATTTTCAACATGTCTCGATAGTGGATCTCAGGCCAGGGAGTCAAGCGATGGTGTGGCGACCGACGTATCCATTCACTAGGACCCTGATAACTTACTTGTAGACTCAGCATGATGAGATACTTGTTGCAGGGAATCTGGTTTGTGCAGCACATAGTATTGTGTCTTGACTGTCCTTTTTGAGTCAGCTCCACATTTTTTTTACTATTATATGCATATATTCTCATATGACTGCGGAACTCCTTGATAACATTCAACATGTCACCGCGAAGACAGACAACTAGTATACCAGCTTTGGTTCATGATGATGACCCTGTGAGTGATGAGACCTCATTCCAGGACCCATCATTCGAGTCCCTTTCTCTGGGTGGGCCGGTAGCAGCACCCCCACCTGGTGAGCAGCAGATAGCTTCAGTAGAGGAGACAGAGCTTGAGTGCAGGTTGAGCGCGCTTCATGAGTTCCAGCGACAGAGACCGCTAAGTTTTAGTGGTGAGCCAGACCCTCAGGTAGCAGAGGTTTGGCTCAAGAAAATGGGTTTCCTCTTCAAATTTGTGCAGACATCGACATATCATAGGTTGGATTTGGTAGCTTTCCTTTTCCACGTTGTAGTTGGGCGTTGGTGGATTCTCCTGACACAATTACATGATGATTCGTCAATTTCATGGGGTGACTTTCAGCTGCTGTTTCGTGAGGATTTTAACCCCTCCTTCATACACTCTGTTCAGATCCAAGATCCCCTGTAGTTTTAGCAAGGAGGGATGACTATGACTAAGTACTCGACTAGGTTCACGGACCATGCAATATTTTACCCGGATTCGGTCCATGACTGAAACTTCTGAGAGCATAAGTTTGAGCAGGGTCTCTGTAGAGAGATTCATGCTATCGTAGTATCCTTTGGAATTCCCACTTATGCCAAGGTTCTACATCAGGTTCCGGTGACAAAGAGCTTCCTGTCAAGATTTACGGTTGGTGGTGGCCGTAGGCGCGACAGGGATAAGATGTTTGCGATTGTTAGCAGGCATCGATAGACAGAACCTCAACGCAGACGACCTTCCCACCACCAGGTTCTGAGATTTGGTCATGCACCACTATGGAAGAAAAGCGCAAGGCCTCAACCAAGGAGACCCTTATGTATGTGGACTTTGGGCCCTGGTCGTACAACACAGTGGCACCGGAGGGCACCAGGGCAGCCCAGAGAGCGCTGGTGTTATGCTTGTGATGGGTGAAGTCACCTAGCATGGGACTGCCCAAACAGGTGTGCTGAGAACTTCAGGCAGCCAGCATGCACACCACCACGGTAGAGGCAGCACCGTGACCAGTGTATTTCCTAGAGAATTGGTTCTAGCAGTGAATTCAGAGAAGCTAGAAGTGGGGGACAACATTACGAGTTCGTCCCATCATCACCAGGAGGTCCACGTCAGGTTTCAGTAGTTGACAGTTGGGACCACAGACAACCGTGAGATTTGGATATCTACGATATTGCAGAGCATGAGGTGACAAGAGCTATGCTTTATGACTCTTCTACTTTTTCAGTATAATTTTTAGACTCTATGAGTGAAATTCTTTTTCTCCCTACTCTTTTCTAGAGTTGTTACCAGGGTGATGCATGGCATCAGGTGTAACCTCGTGTTGGTAGAGTAAGAGGTGTAGAAAATTTTCCATTAGTCGATGGTGTCATGTCCATCACTTTCCGAGCATGTAAAAGATTCTTGGTTGCGATACACCGACTGTGAAATATTGTGTGACCAGATATCCTTGGGTGTTTGACCATATGGATATTCTGAAGGAGGGAATCATCGGGTTTTGTCCTAGGTCCAAACGGTGATTCCGGTTACAGCGTGCAACGTAGAGGTGCGACTGGGGAGGTTAGCTACCCCCGAGGTCCTTCGGGCCGGTTGAGATTGTGCGAAGGGATGGCGAGGTCCCCATCGCCTTTCCCTAAACACAATGATTGCAATGGGTGGACGATGCCTCTAGTGTGATATACCAAAGGAGATGTGTGCATACTCCTATGAACGTCATCGGTGAGTGCAGACATCGTGTGAACGGATCAAATCCTTAGTGTGTGGTGATGCAAAACTCTGGAAGAGTTTTCCTAGGTACGAGAGAGCCAGGTGTGGGCTTAGTACCCTGTGTTGTTCCCTGGTTTTTCTTTTTGGGGATGAAAATCTTGAAAGAGGGATTGATGTATGATTCCAGTTTTTTCTATAAAAGACTTTGGGAAATTCTTGATGTTATTTCAAAGCAGGGAGTTCAGAAGGTTTGCAATTTCGAGTCCTGGTGTGCCCGGAATTAATTATATAAAAATGTTAACTATTTTTATATTACGCACATTTGGTTAACTAAAGAAAATGTGATATCTCATAGACAGTTGATCGGATCAGAAATCAGAGACCACAGTTGGGTCTGGAATGCGATGTTTACTCTAGGCGCGACATAAAATGAGAGGGCGCTGTGATTTTGAATTCTCCGCTAAGCGGGTTTTCCTATAAATAGGAAAATAGGAGTTCGGGGTTCTCCCTTCTCTCTCCTTTCTCTCTCTCTCTCTTCCTCTCTATCTCTCATCCCTTTATCAGTATTCTTCATCGTTCTTCATCGGACCGAGGAGTGATTTTCACCGAGACCTCGGCGGATCGAATGTGGAGTGCAACGAAGGCATCGCCAATGAGGAACAGATCCAAAGATGTTAGATTATTGATTAAATTTCTGCATCATTTTCAATTTTGTAATTTAATTTCTAAAATTTTGAAATTGGGATGATGGCTGAACGAACATGGCCATCGTTCGATCCCCGTTTAATTTCTCGTTCTTGGGCGTTCTTCGTCCGAATTTTTCGGATACACACGAACTTGACCAGATCGATGAGAAAGGGGTGGCGTTGTGAAGATTTATCCCAGGGGATCAAAAACCTAGTGTCAGATAATTTTTTTTCAATCAGGTGACTGGTCGGGGGAACCGGTCGAAGGTTCGGCTCCAGCGAGGGGTAGCGGCTGGAGGGTGAAGCTAGGACGACGGAGCAGAGGGTAGAGCCGGTTGTGGATGCAGCATGGAGGAGAACCAAAGGCAGCTTGGGGGATGCAGGGCTTCAGCGGATCTGGCGGTGAATAGTGGGCACGATGCGGGCAGCTGCCGCACTCGGAAGGTGGATCCTAATGCGATCAGCACCTCGGGTGTGAGGCAGAGACCAAGACCTACACTTCACAGGTCCTCTGGGCGCGATGCGGAGACCAGCATCAGCCGGTCTGTTGGGGAGAACCGGACCTGAGGGGTCCGGTTTGGTTGGAGTGGGCCACAGCCTATGGGCCACAGAGGTTCGGACCGGGGCGGCTGGGGTGAACCCGCCTGGTTTGGCCCCCTAGCATTCAGGTGGGGGGGGGCTTATCTTTTAAACGGCACGTCCGTTTGACAGGCTGTCTGTGGTTGTAGGTCTGTATCGGCGAGACAGACCATTTCAAGTGGGTTATGGGATTTTTGGGTTCTGCGCCCAAAAGTGGGTAGCCCGGAATGCTCTAACTTAATAATATAAAATTATTATTAAAGTTTCGACAGACGTGGCTCGTGAGCTGGATGTCCGTTTGACATGCTGTCAGAGGCACGGTGGCTCTAGAGATAAGACGACCATTATAAAGTTGGTTCGAAAGCTTTGAGGGTTGGTATCATAACTCGGTTTAATGAAACAATAAATGTGAATAATTAATTAATTATATAATTTATTAATAAATTGTTGCGTAGGACCTAACTCCTGCATGGGAGGTCCAATTGACGCGTCGTCAGAGGCACCATGACCATAGTCCTCGTGTGGAATTTTTGAGATGATTTACAATGCATTTAGTTTGGAGATAATATCCAAGTCCCACAGGGCATGGATCGAACGTTTTACATTGAAACACAACTTTTTCACCTGATATCCATTTGAGGGTGTTTGAGTACTCGTTTCGAAGTGTTTTTTTTATGGGATTTCAATGGAACAATCTGCCAACCTAAATTAGGACCTGAGGTGTGGGGCCTATAGGGCCCCGTTGGCTTATAATGCGGGGTGGTGCATCTTCTGCATCCGAATTCTATTTTAGTTGTTGTTAGTGGCCTTGTGAACCTGGGGTCATGAAGAAGTTGACCAGGGGGTTTTAGATGTTGATGCTGGACTTGAGGTGTGGGCCTCATGGTCCTTCTTTCACGCTGTGTGCAGTGTACTGCGAATTTTTCATCTGGCCTCCGTTTGGGGCGTATGAATAGTCATTTCAGCGTGTTTTTCTTAGAGCATCATGAGGGCACAGTTCGTCCGACCACTATAGGGACATAGGTGTGGGCCCCATGAGACGTCGTAAGGGAATAAAGCAGTGTTGAATAACTTTTCCACCATGAGGTCGTTTCCAGCGAGTATGTATTCTATATTGTGTTATTATCCACGAGGATTAAATCACTGTAATACGTTTGGGCATGCAAAGCCTCATTCGAGATCTTAATATATGAGAAAATATGAAATGGGAAATGGTTGGAGGATTCATTGAAATACTCCGATCCTAATCATGTTAGCGGTGTTAGTGACACCCAGTGATAGCATGAGTAGTGCGGAGATATCGGAGAAGTTCCGGGATTACCTTCCAGTGGGGCTGGGCAGTGGGTTTCTCATGGACTTCATTGGGTTTACCTGCCAGAGGGGCTGGGGAATGGGTTGCTCATTAACTTCTTAGGGATTAACCTCTAGTAGAGACTAGGAAGTGGGTTCCCCGATGACCTCTTAGGGTTTACCCTTCAGCAGATACTGGGAAGTGGGTTACCCGACGAACTCTTAGTGTTTAAACTCCACCAGAGACTAAGTTGGGGGTTACCCAATGACCTATTAGGGATTGCCCTCCTCCAGAGACTGGGTCACAGGTTACCCAATGACCTCTTAGGGTTTACCATCCAGCAGTGACTGGGTAGTGGGTTACCCGATGACCTCTTACGGTGTACACTCCAGTAGAGACTGGGCAGTGGGTTATTAGATGACCTCTATTAAACTCAGTCCTTTCTACTAGGATTGTCTGTGGATTTTCTCCGTGACTACTGGAGAAGGACCCTTGGTTGTACGGGTCAGTGATGTGACAACTTTGACTTTGAGGAGACCTCTCAACTGTTTGACAGTGAAGAGGTGTTTTTTGAATTTCCCCTGAACTCTCAAGTATGAGGGGCTCTTTCCTCTCCAAGATTCGTCCTTGTGACACGATCTAAAACTGTGTGGGCGAGTCTATGCCGCCCAAAGAGGATAGTGTCAGCATGCGGTGATTTGAGACCCTTCTCTTGCAGTTCGGGGAAGTCGTGCAGGATGATGTGCATTGATGGTGGTTACTTCAAGGATTGTTGGCTACTCACTTTCTTGGGAAGAACTACAGGATAGAGATCCCCTTACGATCTTGTTAGGGTTTCTTGATTGATCATATAGATATGTATATACCTTGTTCAAGTACCCACTCCTTGGGTATGGTTACTCTCCTTCTAGGAGAGGTGAAGATGTGCGGGCTATGCCACATGCTTTCTGTTTCTAGCTTCTCGTTTTTGGATGAGTCTACTCTCTTAATATAGGTAGCGAGGACTCGACGAGAAGTTTCATCTTCTCAGAATTTATATATCCTCATGTTTGGAAGAGTCTACTTCCTTTCTCTTGTTGGGTTTAGGTGTTACTGTAATGTAATCATTGCTGTACTCTCTGTTAATCTCCATTACTATTCCATGTTTGATCTACTTCTGACCTTTTCAGTACCTCCTTTGTTTCTCCCTCAAGACTTCAGGGTATCCTACTAAGTATTTTTAAACTCACCCCTAATTGGGATTTTCCCACACTTGGTGTGCCCGTGCAGACAATAGACATGTCGATCGTGACATCAGAGGAGCTTAGGAGTTTGGGATCTTGGACCACATATGGTGGTCATAGTCGGGTTCTAGACGAGGGACCCTCACAACAGTTATACTTTTGTATACCTGTTGCCCGGTTTTGGCTCTTTTCAGGTGGGGCGCGTGTTTCGCCCTTTTTCAATTTAGTTTACCTTCTACATTTACTATCTATTTTTTAGAGGTTGATTCACCTTTTTGGTTGTTTATAGCAGTTAGTACTTTACTTTTCCTTTTACTCTACACTTCTACATTGAGATAGTTGCATGTGTGTGTACAGGAACTCAGGCAAAGTCCTCCCCGAGTTGTTTAGTCTTCGGTGCTTTTCGCCATCCCCTGGCCTATGGAGGCATGCTTGGGGTAGTTGCGGATCATGCCTGGGTAGGGTCAGATCGTGAAAACGTGGTATCATAGGTGGTTCATTCCTTGGTACATTTTTTGGATGTCCCTAAAAAGGAACTGGTTGGGATCTAGGGCAACAATGTCAGTGTGCATCGAGAGCATCTCTCAGGACAAGGAGTCCAGTGATGATGCAGCAACTGACATATCCATTCACTAGGAGCCTAATAATCTGCTTGTTGACTCAGCATGCTAGCATACTCGTTGTACAGAAATTGTTTTCTGAATCACATAGGATTGAGTCTTGACTGTCCATCTTTAGTCACCTCTCCATTTTTGTTACTGTTATATGCATATATTCTCATCGTACAATGGTACAACTTGATAACATTCAAGATGTCTCTGCGAAGACAGCCAGCTAGGATACCGGCATTGGTTCGTGACAACGACCCTGTGAGCAAGAAGACCTCATTCCAAGATACATCATGCGAGTCCCTTTCTCTGGGTTGGCCGGTAGCAGAACCCCCACATGTTGAGCAGTAGAAAGCTCCAGCTGAGTAGACGGAGCTTGAGCACAGGTTGATCGCGCTCCGTGAGTTACAGCGACAGAGACCACTGAGGTTCAGTGGTGAGCCAGACCCTCAAGCATCAAAGGTTTGGCTAAAGACATTTTGTAGCCTTTTCAGGCTTGCGCAGACACCGGCAGATCAGAGGGTGGCTTTGGCATCCATCATTTTCCATGGAGCAGCTGAGCATTGATGGAGTCTGGTGACTCAGTTACATGTTGAGTTATCAATTTTATGGGGTGACTTTCAGCTACTGATTCATGATGATTTTTACCCCTCCTGCATACGCTCTGTTCAGATCTAGGATCCCATGCACATTCAGCAGGGAGGGATGACAGTGACTGAGTACATGACTAGGTTCGCAGACCATGCAAAATTTCACCCGGACTTGGTCCATGATAGAAACTTCCGAGTGTGGAAGTTTGAGCAGGGTCTCCATAGAAAGATTCATGTTATCAGAGTAGTCATGGGGATTCCCACTTATGTCGAGGTACAAGAGTAGGCACTGGTGATAGAGAGCTTCCTTTCACACATTATAGTTGGTGGTGGCAGTAGGCACGACGGGGCCAAGATGTCTAACGCAGCTAGCAAGCGTCAGCAGACAGAACCTCAACGCAGGAGGCCTTCCCACCGCCAATTTTGGAGACGTGGTCATGCACCACTATGGCGGAAAAGTGTAGGGCCTCAGCCGAGGAGACCCTTTTGTATGTGGACTCCGGGCCGTGGTCGTACACCACAATGGCACCGGAGGGCACCAGAGCAGCCTAGAGAGTGTCAGTGCTATGTTTATGATGGACGAGGTCACCTGGCATGGGACTGACCGACCAGGTGTGTGGATAACAACATGCACGAATCAGGCGCACCACCAGAGTAGAGTTAGTGTCGTGACCAGATTAGTGCTCAGATAGGTGGTGCTAGCAGAGTAGCGGGAGGAGCTGGATGTGGGGGATGACACTACAAGTTAATCACATCAACACCATGCGGTCCACATCTGGCTCCAAGAGCTGATAGTTGGGACCACAGACAGCCATGAGATTTGGTTGTCTATGATCCTCTAGAGCATGAGGTGATAATAGGTACGCTTTACGGCTCTTCTACTTTTGTAGTAGAATTGTTGGACTCTGTGTCTGAAATGCCTTTTCTCCCTGATCCTTGCTAGAGTTGTTACTAGGGTGACGTAGGGAGTCAGGTGTATCTTTGTGTTGGTCGAGTAGGTGGCGTAGAACCTTTTCTGTTAGTTGATGATGTCGAATCCATCTCTTTCATAGCATGTAAGAGAGTCTTGGTTGCGAGCCATCAACTGTGAATCCTTGCGTGACCAGATATCCTTGGGTGTTAAACTATATGGATATTCTGAAGGAAGGAATCACCGTGCTTTTTCCAAGGTCCAAATGGTTATTCTAGTTGCACCGTATGATGTAGAGGTGCAACTGGGGAGGTAAGCTGCCCCCGAGGTCCTTCAAGCCATTTGAGATTTCGCGAAGGGATGGCGAGGTCCCCACCGCCTTTCCCTAAACCCATAAACATGAGTGGGTGGATGACACCTCCCATGTGTCACACCTAAAGATATGTGTGCATGATCCTATGCATGTCATCAGTGAGTGCAAACCTCATGGGAACAGATCAAATCCTTTGTGTGTGGTGACGCAGAACTGAGCAAGAGTTTCCCTAGGTACGGGAGAGATAGGTGTGGGCATATTACCCTATGTTGTTCCCTGGTTTTTATTTCCAGGGATGAAAATCTTAAAGGAGGTAATGATTTAAGAATCTAGTTTTTTCTATAAATGACATTGAAAATTTCTTGATGCTATTCCAAAGTAGGGCGTTCAGACGGCGTGCAATTCTGAGGCCCGGTGTGCCCATAATTAATTATATAAAAATGTTAATTGTTTTTATATTACCCACACGTGTTTAACTATAGAAAATTTCATATGTCGTAGAAAGTTGATCGGATTAGAAATCTGAGACTATGGTTGGGTCTGAAACGCGGTGGTTACCACAGGCACGACATAAAATGAGAGGGCACATTGATTTCGAATTCTACTCTAAGAGGGTTTTGCTATAAATAAGAATATAGGAGTTGGGGGATATCCTTTCTCTCTCCTTTTTCTCTCTATCTCTCTCTATCTCCATCTCTCTCTCATCCGTTCTTCGGTTTTCTTCATCGTTCTTCATCAGACCGAGGAGAGAACTTCTCTAATTCCTCGGCGAATCGAAGGTGGAGCGTAATGAGGGAATCGCCAACGACGAACAGATCCTAAGAGGTAGGATTCTTGATTAAATTTCTACATCCTTTTCAATTTTGTCATTTAATTTCTAAAATTTTGAAATAGGGATGATGGCCGAACAATCACGGACATCATCTGATCCCCGTTTAATTTCTCGTTCTTGGGTGTTCTTCATCCTAATTTTTCGGACGCATGAGAACCTTGACGGAACGATGAACAAGGGGTGGAATTGTGAAGATCCAGTCCCGGGGATCCCGAATCTAGTTTCAGATAATTTTTTATTGATCACCGGAGTGGTCGCGGGAACCAGCTGAAGGTTCGGCTCCGATGAGGGGCAGCGGCCGGAGGGTGAATCCGGGACGCCAGAGCAGCCGGCGCAGCCATCTGCGGCTGCGGCATGACGGAGAACCGGAGGCAGCTAGTGGGACATGGGGCTTTAGTGGAGCTGGCAGCAAGAAGGGGGCACAATGTGGGTGGCTGTCGTGCTCGGCAGGAGGAACCCAATATGGTCAACGCCTCAGGTGCGGCAGAGACCAGGACCCGTGCTTCGTGGGTCCTCTGGGCACGATGTGGAGACCGGCTTCGGTCGGCCTTCTGGGGAGAACCGAACTCGATTGGTCCGGTTTGGTTGGAGTGGGTCGTGTCCAGTGGGCCGCCGAGTTTTGGACCAGGCTGGCTGGGGTGAACCGTCCTGGTTGGGCCCCCTTGCATTCGGGGTGGGGATTATATTTTAAACGGCGCGTCCGTTTGACGCACTGTCTGCGGCTGCAGGTCTGTATCGGCAACACATACCTTTTGATGTGGGTTTTGGGATTTTTAGGTTCTGCGCCTGAAGGCGAATAGCACAGAACGGTATAAGATAATAATATTAAATTATTCTTAATGTTTCTACAGACGTGGCTCGCGGGCCAGACATCCATTTGATGTCCTCTCAGAGGAACGATAGCTCCAGAGCTGAAACGATCCATCAAAAGTTGGTTCAGAACCTTTGCAGGTTGGTTTATTTGCTCGGTTTCAAAAACCACTTAATGTGAATAATTAATTAATTAATTAATTAATTAATTAATTGTTTCATCGGAACAAACTCCTTCTTGGGATGTCCGATTGACGTTCCGTTAGAGGCAGTGTGACCCCATTCTTAGTGTAGACTTTTTGAGATGCTTTCTTAAGCGTTCGGGATGGAGACGAGGTTTGATCCCCACTGGGCCTGGTTCGCACATTTTATGGTGAATCACTAGTTTTTCCCAAAGCATCCGTTTGGGGTGGTTGAGTACTTGTTTCTGAGTGTTTTTATGAGGGGAATGCAATGATGCAATCATCTTGCCTAAATTCAGACCTGATGTCTGGGCCCCATAGGGCCTCGTTGGCTTATAACGGGCAAGGGAGTGGCTTATACATCTGAAGACTATTTTAGGCACCGTCAGCAGCGTTGTGACCCTGGAGTCATGATGAAGTTGACCAAGGGGTTTCAGACGTTGATGCCAGACATGAGGCATGGGCCCAATGGGCCGTCTTTCAAGATGTGTGCAGTGTACTGTGACTTTTTCTTCGGGCTTCTGTTTGGGGCGTATGAATAGTCATTTAGGTGTGTTTTTATGAGATCATGGTGATGGAACAGTTCGTCCAACCTTATTTGGGATTGAGGTGCAGGCCCCACGAGACATCGTATAGGCATAATGTGGTGTTGAATAACTTTTCCATTGGGAGCATGTTTCCAGCGAGTAAGTAGTCTATCTCAGGTGATTTTCCGTGAGAATTACAGCAGTGTAATATGTTTGGGTGTGCAGATCCTGTTTTGAGAAGTTATTAAATGTGGAAATATGAAAAGGTCAATGGTCTGAGGCTTCTTTTATGTACTCCGATCCTACTCACGTTAGTGGTGTTAGTGACACCCAGTGATGGCACGGGTTGTGTGGAGATATCAGAGCAGTTCCAGGTTTACCCTACAGCGGGGCTGGGTAGTGGGTTGCTCATTGACATCTTCAGGTTTACCCACCAGTGGGGCTGGGAAGTGGGTTGCTCATTGACTTCTTAGAGTTTACCCTCCAGCAGAGACTGGGCAGTGGGTTACCCGATGACCTCTTAGGGTTTACCCTTCAGCAGTGACTGGGATGTGGGTTACCCGATAACCTCTTAGTGTTTAACCACTAGTAGAGACTTGGTAGTGGATTACCCGATGACCCCTTAGGGTTTACCCTCCTACAGAGACTGGGCAGTGGGTTACCTGATGATCTCTTAGGGTCTACCCTCCACCAGAGACTGAGCAGTGGGTAACCTGATGACCTCTTAGGTATTTCCCTCCAGTAGAGACTGGGTAGTGGGTTACCCAATGACATCGTAGGGTTTACCCTCCAGCTTGGTTGGCAGTGGGTTACCCGACAAAATATTTCAAACTCTGTCTTTTCTACTAGGCTAGTCTCTGGCTTTTCTACATTACTACAGGAGAGGGAGTCTTGGTTGTATAGGTTAGTGATGTGACAACTTGGACTTTGAGAAGACCTATCCACTGTGTGATAGTGAAGAGTTGTGGTTTGACTTTTCCTAGAACTCTCAAGTATGAGGGGCACTTTCCTCAGCAAAACTTGTCCTTGTGATTCGACCTAAAACCATGAGGGTGAGTCAGTGCAGCCCAAAGTGTTTAGTTTCAGGGTGCGGTGATCTGAGCCCCTTGGCTTTCAGTTTAGGGCAGACTTGGAGGATGTTGGGCATTGATGGTGGTTACTTTTGGGACTATTGGCTACTCACTTTTTTCAGCTGATCTACCGTATGGATATCCCCTTAAGATCCTTTTCGGTTTTCATGATTGAGCATATGGATATATATATATACCTTGTTCTAGTACACACTCCTTGGGTTTGGTTACCCTCCTTCCAGTTGAGGCAAAGATGCGCGGGGTATGCCACATGCATTTCATTTCTAGTTTCTCATGGTTGGATGAGTCTACTCTCATTCTATTGGGAGCGAAGACTCGACGAAAAGTTTCATCTTATCACGATTTCATGATCCTTGTGTTTGGATGAGTCTACTTCCTTTCTCTTGCTGGGTTGAGATATTAATGTACTGTACTATTTACTCCACTCTCTTCCGTTCTCCTTTACTATCCCTATTCTATATACTGCTCACCTCTTCAGTGCCTCCTTTGTTGCTCCATCGAGCCTTCGGGGTATCATACAGGGTATTTTTATACTCACCCATACTTGGGATTTTCCCACACTTAGTGTACCCTTGAAAACGATGGACAGGTAAATCATGACGTCAGAGGAGTTTAGGAGTAATTTAGCTTGGACCATGTATGGTGGTCGTAGTCGGGTTCTAGGTGACGGACCCTCCCAGCTGTTATACTTTTGATTACATGTAGCCAGGTTGTGGAACTTTTTGGGTTGGGCGTGTGTTTCGCCCTTTTTTTCTGTTTAACTTCAGCATTTAATATGTACTGTTTAGGGGAATGATGCAATTTTTTGGTTTTTTATAGCAGTTAGTACTTTACTCTTCCTTTTACTCTGCACTTATGCATTGATTGGGCTGCGTGTGTTTGTACATGTACTCAGGCAAAGGCCTCCCCATGTTGTTTAGCCTTCGGCGCATGTTGCCAGCCCCTGACCTATTGGGAGCATGGGAAACCTTGGGGGATTTTAGAGAGATGAGGGAAGGGTTTGGTCAACGTACAAATGGTTTGAGTGAAGATAAGTGGGAACTTGGGTGGGTTATATAGGAAAGGAGAAGAATTTTTTTATTATTTAGGTTCTAGACAGTAAACATTAATATAATCAAAACCAAAAACCAGACCATTTTTTTATCCCATTTTTTCCCAAATGTGTGTGTAAAAAATTATTTTATAAGCTAAATGGTCAAAATTATTAAAAGATTAGTCTTTACTAAGCGGTGGTGAGTCACACTCTCAAGGAAATAATTTTAAAAATATAAAATATTTTATAAGTCTTCTAGGTCCACTAAGGAACCATAAAATAAATAAATCAGATCTAAAATCACATAATTTTAAATTTAAACCATATATCAGGTTAAAAACAAATTTATATTATTTTATTACTTCACTATAGGGCCATAATGATGTCATGAAACACATTATATAATTAAACAATATTTTATTTTTACACAAAAATTTAATTGTCTCAGAATATTATGGAAAGTTCACAATTAGATAATTTTGATGCCTAGAATCCAAAATTGAAATTCATTTTATTTAAATAATTTTATAAATATATGAATTTTTTTTAAATTAAAAATACATATTTATTGAAAATTATTGGGTTCTAACAAAATTATTTTTCAAACCATTTAAAAAATTACAATTATATTCATAAAAACAATATGATCATATAAATTTATTAAAAAGTAATTAAAAGTAATATTTTATTAAAATAATATTTAATTAAAAAAATCCATTGATTCATCACAATATATTTGATACCCTAATATTAATTAATAAAATTATTAGGGTGTAAAAAAAATTTATCATGCAACAATAATAAAATGTATGTATATTATCTAAAAAAAATAATGTACATAATAATAGTGATAGTGTCTTGTTACATAACCCCTTATAACTCCAACATAAGACATAAGGGTAATGTCTGTGATGGTGAAAAAAATATTGGGGTAGTTTGGATGACATCAATTAGGTGGTAATCTCTATCAACATCCACTTCTCCCAAAGGTGGTTCCATTCATGCTTAAGGTGTTGGAGATCTACTTGCAATTGGTCATGAGGGAAGCCAAGTGACACCCCCTCCTTTCTGAGCTATGAAAAATGGGCTTCATACGGAGAAATTATAATAGATGAGGTTTTCAATTTATTTGTATTAGTAAATTGTAATTTTAAGGCCCTATATTTATACTAATCATATGATCAATGTTCATCAACTATATGAGCCATGGTAACAATCATTGATGGTATTTTAAAATCAAAAAACATAAAATCAACGAAGTTATATTGTTTTACATAATCATTTTAAATAACAATACATTTAATTAGATTATGATAAATTTTCATGAGTAATAGATTCAGATGATGAAATATTCCCCCCTTAAGAATTTTTTCCCTCGAAATTTCATTTTCCCACAATAATACATATGATGGTAACTACGCTTTATCACTTCCTCCAATTCCAACATTGCATTTTCAAACATGTGGTTTCTCCACAACACCTTGACGAGGGGCATTAACTTATTTTGTATACATTTTTCCTATGGTATAAAATCATCACCATATTCTCTTCATAAGAGAGGTCATTCTTCAATAGTACCACCTCCATATTGAGTACATATGATGAGTCAGGTATGTACTTCTTCAAGAGTGATACATGGAATGCCTCTCGTACTTGAGATATGCTCAGTGAAAGTGCTATTGAATATCATACTTCTATAATGCGACCAAGGATCTCAAAATTTCCAATGTACATTTGAATAAGCATTCCCATCTTCAAAAATCACCTAACTCTCATCCACAATGATATTTAGTGAAATAAAATGACTCTAACATCAAACTCTAGGTCTTATCGATGATTATCAGCAAATCTCTTTTGTTGACTCTAATAAACATCAATGTGATGTTGGATGGTCATAACCTTCTCCACCATTTCTTCTACCTTTTTTTGAGCTAGGAGTTTTCACTCCCCAAATCCATCCTAAAATGTAGGTGTTCTACACGTCTCCTGAAAATGTATTAATAAAGATATATTTGGATGATTTAGTGGAAACTTTTAATGTAAGACGACACAAATAGAGAAAGATATTGATCCCATCCTCTATTTAATTCCATTGAGAATACTCTCAACATATCCTAATGTGTTTATATAGTACACTCAGATTGGAAATCATTTTGAAGATGATAATAATTCCTGATGTTTAGCTCAGTATTCAGATCATGTTGAATAATATTATAGTTCTTATAGGTGTATCATGGATCTCCATCAGATTAATAGATAGTGGTACTCCATTCAGACTTACCACATCTCTGATATATATCCATTCCAGTTGATCCAATCAGAAATATTCTTGAATTGCAACGAAGTGTGTATCCTTTCAAATATGATCAGGAATAACCTAGATAACACTGTTTTATTTGGATTTCTTCAGATGTCCGGAGAAACTGTCCATTGTAATGTTCTCCCATTCCCATATTGGTATGGGTAATTGTTGCATCATTAACATTTATATGTTCCTCTCACCCTTCACTTTAGAAAAAACTAGGCACATTGATCTATACTCGGCGATCTTCTTCTTCATTTTATCCCACCAATAATGCTCCTAGAGATCTCGATACATCATTGTGATTCCTCAGTGGATAGATAAATTCATACGACGTGCATCATAAAAATGTTCATTATTTAACACTGGATTTGATGGAACACATGTTCTTTTCACAAATCTCACAATTCCTTCTTCATTATCATTGAACTCCAAGTATTTCACTCTTCTGATAGTTTCCACATTCATTTGAATTCCCACATCATCATTTTAAGCATCCTTTAACCTTTCCAAAATAGACATTTGAGAAATCATTTGTGCAATGATTTAAGATGTTCTCTTGATTATTATTCTCAATTACATATTAATAAAATCAAAGAAGATTGGACCCTTTTCAATTATCATCAATTATAGAATCATTGGGTATTTTCTACATAGATTGTCTGCAACCTTGAATTCATTCCCATGGTGGTAATAGATTTAGTAGTCACAGACTTTGATCAGCTCTAACCATCTTCATTAGTTCAGGTTGATCTTTTTCTGTGTGAATATATACATGAGGATTTTGTGGTCCATATATATTTCAAACTTATCTCCAAAGTGGAAATGTACCGAAATTTTAAATCCAAATATTATTGGAGCTAACTACATATCATATTTTGGACTGTTTTTCTCATGAGCATTCAATAGAAATAAATCATAGTCAATGAATTAGTCATTCTTCATCCAAAAACCAACCTGGCCATTCTTCGAAGAATAACTAAAAAATAGAACAAGTTATCTGCTAGTCAGTAGTGTGAGCACAAGAGCAATGATAAGCCTCATTTTTAAATCCATGAATCTTTCATCACATTCATCAATCAATGAAAACATTACTCCCTTTTGAGTTATCTTGGTATGAGGGTGTTACAATTTTGGGAAATTTATAACAAATATGGGATAATATACATCTAACCCCATTAAGATATAGAATTTTTTTTACCGATGTTGGCATCAGCCATCCCATAATTGTAGTAGTCTTGGAGGGAAACAAAGATATCCCATTTGTTGTGATGATATGACCCAATAACGAGACATCCTTAAAAATGAACTCACAGTTTTTGGATATTTCATAGATAATATCCTTTCGTATGTCCTCTAGTAAAATTCATAGATGCTCTCCATACTCCTCATTAGTTTTGTTATATATAAGAATATCATCTACAAATAATACCACAAATTTTCGAGGTAATCTTTAATGACTCTCTTTATCATGTCCATGAATATTTCTAGATAATTAGAATGTTCCAAAGTCACTAATATGAATTTATATGTAACACCCCAAGCTTCCACGGTACGTTTCCCATCGAATAATGCAGTAGCGTGTGTTGTACGCAACCTCGAGATCTAACACACACCACAACTAATTAAACTAGCCATTGTGAATAGTAATACCTACTTTTTGAAATTTTATAATGTTTATTTATCAAAATGGACTTCATTTTTGGATTCGGAATATCGAAATTAGCCTATGTTGAATTTTGGGTATTTTTCTGAGAACTTCTAAATTTTTATGAATAGTGAAAAATACTTAAAAACAACTTTTTTTAATCAAAATAATTTATACTGATAAATTATACTATTTTGTGGTTTTAAAGTATAATTAGAATATATTTTTACCATTTTATCCAATGGTGGTCATTAGAATTAATTTAACATTGAAATTGGACATAAACAATTGCCAATCTTTTGATATAAATTGTTTTTTTAAAACACGCTATTTGTTGTAACATCGGGAATTAATTATAAAATTAATTAATGCAACTTAAATGTTTGGAATTTTTTAAAATAGACATAATTTTTGAATTCGGAATATCAATTATAGCTTAGGGTGAAATTTTGGCCTTATTCTGAAAAACTTCAATTTTTGATGAATAGTGAAACCACTAAGTGGTTGTTAAAAACTGATTTTTCGTTAAAATGAAATATTACCACTTCTGTGATTTGATTTTTAAAAAATAAGACATACATGGTTGTCATTAAGAAGTAAAATTTGGTTCAATGAGATTAAAATAATTTTTTGGTGAATAGTAACTTTTAAGTTCTTAATCACGATTAGAGGTAATTAGTGTAGTTTAAGGTAAAAATAATGTTTTAATAATATGAGATGAGCTTTACACTTGTCCTAATTCTATTGTATGAGTCATGGCCGACCAGGAAAACCCATGGGTCAACTTGGGGACCCCATGGAGCCACTTTGGTTGGAAAATGACATTAATATATATTTATTTAATGTTAAAATTAAATTGACACAAACATGAGTTGTTTTACTAAAACAGTTTTTAAGTGGGGTTACACAAGTCCAAATTTTGACTATAAATATTCATTAGAAAGATAATAATATTTCCTACATCATAGTATTTTTTTATAATTTTTATACATTAAATAAATTAAATTATTTATGACATCATTATGATGCAGTGATGACCTCATTATTTAACGATTTTAATAAAATGAAAAGATAATGTAAAATCCAAGGATTAAACTTCTCCAAAGACTATTGGATGGGTATATTTATAACCCTTATCACCTTATCCATGAATTTTATAAGTGTGGGACCTTTAGAATCCGAAAAGCATTGTATAATAATGTAACACTTCAATCTTTCCAAAAGAGCCCCTCCTCTCCTCTTATAAAAGGCCCCCACCTCTACCACCTTATTCACACTTTCAAGCCTTTTGGTTCGGCCAACCTCTGCCCAAATACTCTCCCAACTTCTCTCCCTTAATCCTAGAAGCTTTACTTTAGTCAGAAAGCCATCCTAAGGAGTCCTTTTGATCAAATCAAAAGAAGAACCCGAAGAAGAGGTAACATTTTCATCACCCTCTTTCAAGTTTCTTTCTTCTTCCACTCCCTCTTTGTTTATTATTTCAATTCTAAAATTATAACTCCAGTATCTTCTATATAATTTGATGTTATTATAAATATGGAACAACCATATTCAGTATTCTACCCATCATTTGAATGACATGTCACCATACGTGTGTACGTACGGCTTACCGTCTCCACGTCGTGGTGTAATTGTTATTCAATATATTATTATTTAGATGGGTATAATAATGATATGTAATTCATGTAAATAATAAATATAACATGATAATGATTCTTTATATAAGATATACTATCCAATTATATATTATTTTAATATCAAAATAATGATATTATCGCTCGTGCGTACGTACGGGCTACCGTCTCCACGAACGCGATGAGGTTCATTCTCCGTCGTATCTATTCAAGTATAATTATCATTTCATGATTTAAAAATAATGTTTAAGGACATGATATCATTCTGGATATGAATAAGATACAACCTATCCTTGAAAAACACGACTTACGTAACAAAACATATAAAAGAAAACGAGTAAGTTAACACCCGAAACAACGATAAATCTAAGATATTATTAACGAAGCAATGTTAAAAGATCATATATGATATCATATGAATTTATATGATTCTTGTATAATTTAATAACAATTATTTCACCATTATACAGGAGGTTAACCTACCCCAACCAAGGAAAAGTACAAGGTAAGGGTTTACTTCACAACCTCTTCATTATCCAAGGTTGTTTATACAGAATTATCTACTGGGACCTCGTTATCATCCACATCCATGTTTCTTAAAAATGTCTTTCAAAACATTTTTACTATTAAATGGAAAATGGGTTAAAGACATTTATACCCTTATACGTTTTTGAAAGGAATCTTACCGTCGTTTTCCAAACAATGTACTTTTTGACCTTGTTGACAAATTTAGGGTAAGAATGTTTTTTTAACTTATACGGCGGGTGCGGCTACTTTCCGCCATTATAACTTCGTCGAAGATTTCCTAACAAGCTTATAAGAATATTTTCAAAGTAAATGTATTATTTTATAATTATGGGACTTTTAAATGATTTCAAAAAGGAGAGATATTTCTCTCAAATAGCTTTGATTTCATCCATGTCAACACCCTTTGATGGGTTTTAAGTTTAATTGAAAATGATTTATGATACAAAAATTCCATTGAACATTTTGTGAAATATTTTACTGTGGAGGTGTTATTTTTATACCATACATAGTTTATGGAGAAATTGTTGACATTTCGTATGCTAGTTTTAATACTAATATTTATGTTATGTTTAAACCTATTCATATGAGGAATGTATTGGACTTAATATGTGACGGGTGGAGCCCGCTATAGCTCCTCGATGCATCGGTAGGTATCATGAGACAACTAGACGTGGAATTGGCCGAGGCCCTTTCCCAATTTGATTTATGGTTTTGGTCGAGGCCTTAATCATTTTAGACGTCTTGGCCGAGGCCTTGACAAAATGTATTAGAATGTCTGGCATTATACATTCCCTCATTATGAAAGTGGTTATTGATATTTCATGTGATTATTCGTCTAGTAGAATATCCATGTGAGTATGTAATGGCATTATTTTATTTTACTTTTGTCATATTATGCTGAAGTTCAAGTTCAATAAGGCTTTTTTTAGTTATACATTGCCTTAAATGCTTATGTTTTCTTATGAAAGTTTCCGATATATTGTTATCCTTATGGAGAATTTGAGCTCACCCCTTTCAATGTTTTATTTTTCCCAGGATGTGAAGAAGTGTATTATGACTGACTTGCAAGAATAGTCAGTGAGGATATGAGTGTGGACTAGGGAGACCATGTTATTGTAGTTTTCATTTTTATGATGTAATGTAATGTTTATGAATGTATCTAGTGTTTCCAAGGCTACTAAACTAATCGGTCTTTCGAGACTTGATCTTTTGTGATCATGCCAATGTTACGAAGTAATGCACCGACTCTGGGTAGTTGGGGTCGGGGCGTTACAGATGGTATCAGAGGCAGTTTAGTACTAACCTTGGAAGCTATATTTAGACAAACTCTGATTAGAGCACGTAGACCTAAGATGAACTTTGAGGATTAGTATAGAAGAACTTCCTGAAAATTTTGGTATTGTAGAGATTTTGTGAGTTTTCCAAGCAATACATCCCTGTCTGGATACGAGCAGGTAGAGGCGGCTCTGGAACAGATGTACCTAGGGGTAAAACCCGAAAACACCGCTTTGAGCTAGACTCAAACGGGAACTGGTGCACGACAACGGGCCTTGCGGCACTCTTGGTTACGACACTCCCGGGGGATATGCTTAGGATAATTATCATTTTCTTTACAAACCACTATGAAGGGTTACGAGTATATTCTTCCTCAAAGAAATTTTTTTATAATTATGGATTATATCCATAATTAGTTCAATTTATGTTAAGTGTTTTACAAGTATGGAATTATGTATTTTGATTCATAAACTAATCCAGTTTATGCCATTATTTAGAAATGGCGCCTAGTGGAAGGAATGGAAACCGTATCAATGCACGCACTCCATGTAGGGATTGCCCTCCTGCTCAAGATAATTATGGTGGAGCTAGTGATACAACTGGTGCTGATTAGATTCTCACCTTACTGGGACAACTCACGCAGGTTATGAATAACAACCTTACTCGTATGGAGCACCCTGATCCGCAACGTGGAGGATCAATGCTAGACCGTTTCATGAGGCAACAACCACCAACCTTCAATGGGAGTACAAATCCTATAGTAGCTGAGCAATTGAAAAATTCCTTAGAGAAAATATTCCAAGCCTTGGGGAGTAGTGAAAGGGAGAAAGTTTTCATTGCAGTTTACCGCCTCACTGGAGATGCCGATCAATGGTGGTCACTAATTCAAAACACAAAGGAAGATGATGAATTAACAAACATGGAATGGCAGGAGTTCAAAGAGCTGTTCTTAGAAAAATACTTTCCTCGAGACCATCGAGCGGATATGGAAAGGCAATTTCTGAGTCTGAGGCAGAAGGAGGATGACAATGTCGCAAAGTATGAGGCTAACATTACAAGGTTAGCGAGGTATGCTTCAGATTACATATGTAACCCAAGAAGTAAGACTGATCGTTTCTTTGATGGGTTAAAACCATTTCTCCATCAAGCTTTAGTATCACAAACCTTCTCTTCATACGAAGGTATCGTCTCGTGCGCTATCAAGACAGAAAAGGAATTCTCTAAGTCTTATGACTTTAAATCAAATCAAGATAAGAAGAGATCTGCTGAAAACTCTGGGAAAGGAAATAATGAAACATGGAAGAAGGGTAGAAATGAATTTCCACTCTGTGATAATTGTGGTAGGAAGCACCCTGGTGCCTGTCTAAAAGGAAAAGTAGTATGTTACAAGTGTGGTGGAAAAGGCCACCAAGCTCATGAATGCAAGGGAAAGAAAGCGGCTGTCAACGTGGAATCCTATAATTGTAGAGAGAAGGGACATTATGCAAATGAATGTCCTAAGCGTCAGGGGAACTTACCTTAGAAGAGGCCAAGGGATCAAGGCCAGGAATATGCTATCACTACTGCTATGGTGGAAGCTCTGAAAGACGTGGTGGCAGGTAATTTAATGGTTTCCTCAAGTTTAGCAAATGCATTATTTTATTCTGGATCATCGCATTGTTTCATATCTTCCTAGTTTGCTAAGAAAATTAGATATTTCCAATTTGATTTAACAAGGGTGTTGTCGGTCAAAACCCCTAAGGGATGTATTGTTGTAACAAAGTTTTGTCGATTAGTTCCCATTAGAGGACCTAAATGTTCTTTACCTGCTGATCTCATCGTCATACCCATGATTGAATTTGATATAATCCTCGGCATGGATTGGCTTTCGGACCATGATGAAAAAATTTATTGTAAGAGGAAAGAGGTTACGATTCTTGATGATGATGATAAGGAACACCTTATCTTTAGAGCAGAATCGTCGCCACATAATTCTTATCTAGATCCACCCCCAGTAGCTCAACAAAATTCAATTATTGGGGAGGAAGAGAAGGAAATTAATGAGGGTGAGGAAAGGAATATTAAAATAGAGGATGTACCTATTGTGAGAGAATATGTTGATGTGTTTCCGGAAGATTTACCTGGACATCCTCCAGAACGAGAAGTTGAGTTTTCCATTGATTTAATTCCCGGATCAAGGCCCATATCGAAGACCACTTATAGAATGGCCACTGTGGAATTAGTTGAACTAAAGAAACAACTAGAGGAATTGAGTAATAAGGGATTTATTCGCCCTAGTGTTTCTCCTTGGGGATCCCCTGTTCTTTTTGTTAAGAAGAAATATGGATCTATGAGGTTGTGCATCGACTATAGGGAGATCAATGCTATATCAATAAAGAACAAGTATCCCCTACCTCACATTGATGATTTGTTTGACTAACTGCATGGAGCTCAATACTTTTCAAAGATTGACCTTCGGTCTGGATACCATCGGTTGTGTTTGAATAAGGAAGACGTTCCAAAGACAGCATTTCGAACAAGGTACGGGCATTACGAGTTTACAGTAATGCCTTTTGGATTGACTAATGCACCCTCTGTTTTCATGGATCTAGTGAATAGAGTTTTCAAGGAATATCTTGATGACTTTGTAGTGGTATTTGTTGATGATATCTTGGTATACTCCAAAACCCACGAAGATCATGAAAATCACTTACGCGTTATCCTGAAGACTCTTAGAAGACATGAATTATATGGGAAATTTAGCATGTGTGAATTCTGGCATCAGGAGATTTCTTTTCTTGTCCATATTGTCTATAAGGATGGAATTTCCGTTGATCCTTCTAAAACCAAGGCAATCCAAGAATGTCTAGCACCGACAAGTATAACTGAGGTACGCAGTTTTATTGGTTTAGCAGGTTATTATCGACGTTTCGTCCAGAATTTTGCCAGATTGGCTAACCCATTGACAAAGCTCACACGTAAAGGGATTAAATTTGTCTGGACAAAAGAGTGTGAAGAATGTTTTGAAGAACTGAAGAGAAGATTAGTCAAAGCCCCTGTATTGACTCTACCATCGGGGAATGATGGGTTTGTTATTTATAGTGATGCATCGAAGAAAGGACTTGGTTGTGTCCTTATGCAGAATGATAAAGTTATTGCCTATGCATCACGACAGTTAAAAATTCATGAGAAAAACTATCCTACTCATGACCTTGAGTTAGCAGCTTTGATCATTGCTTTAAAGATATGGAGACATTACCTCTATGGTGAAAAATGTGAGATTTATACTGATCACAAGAGTTTGAAGTATATTTTCTCACAAAAAGAACTCAACATGAGGCAAAGGCGATGGCTTGAACTACTCAAGGATTATTATTGCACGATACATTACCACCCGGGGAAGAAAAACAAGGTGGCATATGCTTTGAGTAGAAAAGACCATGGAGTTTTGAATGTGATGAGAATTGAAAGGGATCCAATTTTCATGGATCTAGTGAAGATGGACATGGGAATAACTAGGGAAGGTGAAACATCAATGCTTTTTCAAATGGTTGCCAAACCATCATTACTAGAAAGGATTAAGAGTTCTCAGACCAATGATGAAGAATTTCAGAAGAAGATTAAAGATGTGAATGATGGAAGATTGAGGGACTTTGTGTATAAGGATGGAATTTTGAAATTCGGGAAGAGACTTTGTGTTCCCGATATACCTGATCTAAAAAGGGAATTGCTGGATGATGCTCATAGTTCCAATTTTTCTATACACCCTGGGAGCACCAATATGTATAGAGATTTGAAGGAACATTTTTTGTGGGACAATATGAAGAGGGAGATTGCTGATTTTGTGTCGAGGTGTATAGTTTGTCCACAAGTGAAAGCTGGAAGACAACATCCTGGTGGAGTATTGCAACCACTTCCCATACCTGAGTGGAAATGGGATAATATTACGATGGACTTTGTCATGGGACTACCAAAGACTCCTAGAAGGAATGATGCAATATGGGTCATTGTTGATCGTCTTACTAAGTCAGCACATTTTCTGGGTATACGGGAGGATCTACCACTTGAACGTCTAGCAAGACTATATATTAATGAAGTTGTAAGACTTCATGGAGTACCCATATCGATTGTTTCTGATCGTGATCCTCGTTTTACTTCATGATTTTGGAAAAGTCTTCAAAAGGCCTTGGATACTGAACTTCGTTTGAGTACTGCCTATCACCCTCAAACAGATGGACAATCAGAACGGACTATTCAAACCTTAGAATACATGTTGAGATCATGCTCTCTTGACTTTTAGGGTATGTGGGATCAATATTTACCACTGGTAGAATTTTCCTATAACAATAGCTTCCATTCAAGCATTCAGATGGCACCTTATGAAGCGTTATACGGAAAGAGATGTCGTACACCAACCTGTTGGGATGACGTTGGTGAAAGAAAACTTGTGGGACCGGAACTGGTGGAAGAAACAATGGAAAAGGTGAAGGTAATCCAAAACCATATCAAATCAGCTCAAAGTAGGCAGAAGAGCTATGCCGATAACAGAAGAAAGGTTTTGGAATTTCAGGTGGGAGATCATGTTTTCCTAAAGGTATCTCCATGGAAGGGAGTTATACGTTTTGGTAAGAAGGGTATGTTGAGTCCCAGGTACATCGGACCTTTCGAAATTCTAGATCGTATTGGGGCTGTAGCTTATCGTTTGGCGATGACGCCAAATCTCTCCAAAGTTCACGATGTTTTCCACATATCGCTATTGAGAAAATACATGCCCGACCCAACACATGTACTTACCTACGAGGAATTAGAAATGGAACCCGATCTATCTTATTGCGAAGAGCCCATCATGATTCTTGATGTGAGGGAGTAGGTGCTGAGAAACCGGACGACTCGTCTGTTAAAGGTTTTGTGGAGAAATCATAAAATGGAAGAGGCAACGTGGGAACCTGAGGATCTTATGATGAAGAACCACCCGAGTCTTTTTATGCAGTAATACCCTAGAAATTGCGAGGACGCAATTATTTGAAGGAGGGTAGAATGTAACACCCCAAGCTTCCACCGTACGTTTCCCTTCGAATAATGCAATTGCGTGTGTTGTACGCAACCTCGAGCTCTAACACACACCACAACTAATTAAACTAGCCGTTGTGAATATTAATACCTACTTTTTGAAATTTTATAAAGTTTATTTATCAAAATGGACTTCATTTTTGGATTCGGAATATCGAAATTAGCCTATGTTGAATTTTTGGTATTTTTCTGAGAAACTCTAAATTTTTATGAATAGTGAAAAATACTTAAAAACAACTTTTTTTAATAAAAATAATTTATAGTGATAAATTACAGTATTTAGTGGTTTTAAAGTATAATTAGAATATATTTTTACCATTTTATCCAATTTTGGTCATTAGAATTAATTTAACATTGAAATTGGACATAAACAATTGTCAATCTTTTGATATAAATTGTTTTTTAAAAACACGCTATTTGTTGTAACAGCGGGAATTAATTATAAAATTAATTAATGCAACTTATATGTTTGGAATTTTGTAAAATAGACATAATTTTTGAATTCAGAATATCAATTATAGCTTAGGGTGAAATTTTGGCCTTATTCTGAAAAACTTCAATTTTTGATGAATAGTGAAACCACTAAGTGGTTGTTAAAAACTGATTTTTCGTTAAAATGAAATATTACCACTTCTGTGATTTGATTTTCAAAAAATCCAACATACATGGTTGTAATTAAGAAGTAAAATGTGGTTCAATGAGATTAAAATAATTTTTTGGTGAATAGTAACTTTTAAGTTCTTAATCCTGATTAGAGGTAATTAGTGTAGTTTAAGGTAAAAATAATGTTTTAATAATATGAGATGAGATTGAAACTTGTCCTACTCCTATTGGATGAGTCATGGCCGACCAAGACAACCCATGGGAAAACTTGGGGACCCCATGGAGCAACTTTGGTTGGAAAATGACATTAATATATATTTATTTAATGTTAAAATTAAATTGACACAAACATGAGTTGTTTTACTAAAACAGTTTTTAAGTGGGGTTAAACAAGTACAAATTTTGACTATAAATATTCATTAGAAAGATAATAAGATTTCATAAATCATAGTATTTTTTTTAATAATTTTTAGACATTAAATAATTTAAATTATTTATGACATCATTATGATGCAGTGATGACCTCATTATTTAACGATTTTAATAAAATGAAAATATAATGTAAACTCCAAGGCTTACACTTGTCCAAAGACTATTGGATGGGTATATTTCGAAAACTTATCACCTTATCCATGAATTATATAAGTGTGGGACCTTTTGAATCCGAAAATCATTGTATAATAATGTAACACTTCAATCTTTCCAAAAGAGCCCCTCCTCTCCTCTTATAAAAGGCCCCCACCTCTACCACCGTATTCACACTTTCAAGCCATTTGGTTCGGCCAACCTCTGCCAAATTACTCTCCCAACTTCTCTCCCTTCATCCTAGAAGCTTTACTTTAGTCAGAAAGCCATCCTAAGGAGTCCTTTTGATCAAATCCAAAGAAGAACCCGAAGAAGAGGTAACATTTTCATCACCCTCTTTCAAGTTTCTTTCTTCTTCCACTCCCTCTTTGTTTATTATTTCAATTCTAAAATTATAACTCCAGTATCTTCTATATACTGTGATGTTATTATAAATATGGAACAACCATATTCAGTATTCTACCCATCATTTGAATGACATGTCACCATACGTGCGTACGTACGGCTTACCGTCTCCACGTCGTGGTGTAATTGTTATTCAATATATTATTATTTAGATGGGTATAATAATGATATGTAATTCATGTAAATAATAAATATAACATGATAATGATTCTGTATATAAGATATACTATCCAATTATATATTATTTTAATATCAAAATAATGATATTATCGCTCGTGCGTACGTACGGACTACCGTCTCCACGAACGTGATGAGGTTCATTCTCCGTCGTATCCATTCAAGTATAATTATCATTTGATGATTTAAAAATAATGTTTAAGGACATGATATCATTCTGGATATGAATAATATACAACCTATCCTTGAAAAACAGGACTTACTAATCAAAAAATATAAAACAAAATGAGTAAGTTAACACCCGAAACAACGATAAATCTAAGATATTGTTAACGAAGCAATGTTAAAAGATCATATATGATATCATATGAATGTATATGATTCTTGTATAATTTAATAACAATTATTTCACCATTATACAGGAGGTTAACCTACCCCAACCAAGGAAAGTTACAAGGTAAGGGTTTACTTCACAACCTCTTCATTATCCAAGGTTGTTTATACATAATTATCTACTGGGACCTCGTTATCATCCACATCCATGTTTCTTAAAAATGTCTTTCAAAACATTTTTACTATTAAATGGAAAATGGGTTAAAGAAATTTATACCCTTATACGTTTTTGAAAGGAATCTTACCGTCGTTTTCCAAACAATGTACTTTTTGACCTTGTTGACAAATTTAAGTTAAGAATGTTTTTTAACTTATACGGCGGGTGCGGCTACTTTCCGCCATTATAACTTCGTCGAAGCTTCCCTAACAAGCTTATAAGAATATTTTCAAAGTAAATGTATTATTTTATAATTATGGGACTTTTAAATTATTTCAAAAAGGAGAGATATTTCTCTCAAATATCTTTGATTTCATCCATGTCAACATCCTTTGATGGGTTTTAAGTTTAATTGAAATTGATTTATGATACAAAAATTCCATTGAACATTTTGTGAAATATTTAACTGTGGAGGTGTTATTTTTATACCATACATAGTTTATGGAGAAATTGTTGACATTTCGTATGCTAGTTTTTATACGAATATTTATGTTATGTTTAAACCTATTCATATGAGGAATGTATTGGACTTAATATGTGACTGGTGGAGCCCGCTATAGCTCCTCGATGCATCGGTAGGTCTCATGAGACAACTAGACGTGGAATTGGCCGAGGCCCTTTCCCAATTTGATTTATGGGTTTGGCCGAGGCCTTAATCATTTTAGATGTCCTGGCCGAGGCCTTGACAAAATGTTTCAGAATGTCTGGCATTATACATTTTCTCATTATGAAAGTGGTTATTGATATTTCATGTGATTATTCGTCTAGTAGAATATCCATGTGAGTAATTAATGGCATTATTTTATTTTACTTTTTCCATATTATGCTGAAGTTCAAGTTCAATAAGGCTTTTGTTTTAGTTATACATTTCCTTAAATGCTTATGTTTTCTTATGAAAGTTTCCGCTATATTGTTATCCTTATGGAGCATTTGAGCTCACCCCATTCAATGTTTTATTTTTCCCAGGATGTGAAGAAGTGTATTATGACTGACTTGCAAGAATAGTCAGTGAGGATATGAGTGTGGACTAGGGAGACCATGTTATTGTAGTTTTCATTTTTATGATGTAATGTAATGTTTATGAATGTATCTAGTGTTTCCAAGGCTACGAAACTAATCGGTATTTCAAGACTTGATCTTTTGTGATTATGCCAATGTTACAAAGTAATGCACCGACTCTGGGTAGCTGGGGTCAGGGCGTTACATTATAATTCTTGTATCTTGTACGAAAATAATTCTTGAAGATATCCTCTTTCTTCACAATTACTAAATAATTTCCTAACCGTATATCCACCTTTGATAATTATTGTACTCGACATAGCTGATTAAACAAGTCATGAATTAGTGGAAGAGAAAACTGGTTATTTATTGGGATTTTTTGAGCTCATGATAATCTATGAAATGGTGCATTGACCCATCCATCATCATGATGAGGAGGACTAGTGTACCCCATGGTGAAGCACAAGGGATATAAACCATTAATCCAGATTCTCCTGTAGTTGTTTATTGAGCTCCCACACTCCAACACAACCATTATATAGGGATTCATGGATATTGGAAATTCCACTGGTTTAATATCAATTTATAATTCAAATATCTTCAAAGAGGAAGACCATAAAATTTATCAGGAAACACTTCAGCAAATTGTGTCACTATAATTATGTCATCATGGATGGTTTCTTCCTTAGAATCAATCATCTAAGCATGATATGGATTCTTACAGGGTATTAATATCCATTATTGAGATGATTTTTCAAAATAAGAATAATCCTCATCCTTAAACATGTACATAATCAGTGATCAATTCTACATATAGGGATTGATTTCCCTTTTACTGAAATTTATGTTAGATTTATATAAGGAAATACAATCCATGCAAATAATTGCATGAAGTTACACTTGTGGGTGTATTACAAGTTTTTTCTGGAGGATCCATCCTCAAATAATTATATGGGAGAGTTAATTCATGGGATGCAATGATTGCACCACTTTCTGTTCTCACCGACAACATTACCCCATGATTTTTTATGTTGTTCAGATTGGTTTACTAAACATTAGAGATATAAAATAATGAGTAGAGCCATAATAAAAAATTACATTCACAATTCATCAATGAATAAATAGATTATATATTACCACATTGTTGTTAGGTTTCACATTAGTAATAGTGATGGAAGAATCTCTCACTTTTTTCCTAAGAGGTTATTGGTCTCCCTTAAAAACATTAGGTATTGGGAACATGTTTTCAATGTTACCTAGTTCTTTGTAGTTGATGCAATGGAAAATGCATTGAGGGTTGAACGAGGCATTCCACTTCTCTGTCGCAGCCACATGTATTTCAGGTCATCAGTTGATGGTCAGGTTCCCTTCTCTTCCAAACCTAAAGCATTTCCTCATCCCCTTCATTAAATTTTTGGGGTGATACTTTCCTCGCCTTTAAAAATTAGGGTGATCGATTTTATTAGAACCATTGGATTTTCACTTTGGACCACCAAAATTAAATTCCAACTTCTGATTATTATCCACATTATACCCATATGATTCAACGATCTGCATTTCAACATGGTGGGAATATAAAAATATTTCATTTTATCTATCAAATTAACAAATCACTAGGGAATTCCATAGGCTTGGTTTTATCCCACCAAAGAAGCATCATCCTTGAATTTGTGGGTAACAAAAAATCCCGAAGCATATAATGAAATCCTTGTAATGTTTTCCTCACATGTTTCAAAAGAATCTTTGTAATTTTGATTGCGGGAAAGGATGTCTCTTTCCATATTATGTTGGAGGAGGTGAGGAATATATTTACCGATAAAAATTTTCCAAAAATCCTTACCTTCCAACCCCTTGACCTCCTCCTCGAGATTTTTATTTTTGATCCATGTACAACATTGATCTGCGTCACCCTCCATATGATAAGCATCCATTTGAACCTTCTATTGTTCAAAACATTGAATTTTGTAGAAGATCCTTTAAATGGTGTAGATCAAATATTCATCAATTGAGGGATCATATGATACATTAAAACTAAGAGGCCATTGTCTCAAGAATCTCTTGATTGTGGTTCGTTATTTCTTGGGGGGGGGGCGTGAACATTCCTCTTGAACCATGTTTTTATTCAAAACCAGAGTTAACTTAGAGAGTATCGTGAAAAATTTCATGATTCATTATCCCATCGGATTGGGCATCTCATTTGAGCATTCATCACATTGATCTCCACATTGGTGGTTAGACTGGGTCATCCTATTATAGGCTATTTGAAGGAATAAAAGTAATGTTAGGGGTAACATATAAAGGATCATCCAAATACAAAAACAGATGAATTATAAATTACATTTATTAATATAATTTATGAATTAATAGGTTTCAATATATGTTATCCTTGATCTAATTCTCAATATATATTCTAAGTGTAATTTTATTTATTCCATTGATAATGGTTCATACAAAACATATGAATTTACCAAGGAATATCTACTGGGATTGTCATATTGAGGAGTGCTGCAAGTCGCTTTTTGGTTCACCCGTTGTCTTTCGAGTCTAGCTCAAACTAGTGTTTTTTGGTTTTACCTCTACATACAACTCGGCTAGAGATACCTATACTTGATCATAACCAGACATGGATATATTTTCAATATAAATCAAATTTTATTACTCAGGAAGATTTAGGGATGTTCATTATTATACATAGTCTTATCCCTAAGGCTTTCAATAGGGTTTTCGAATCCTAATCCCCAAAATAACTATACATATCCTCTAATACCAACTATAACAATGCTTCTCTTTACATCACACTTTAACATAATTTATTACACAAAATATTCACTTTATAAAGCATTTAATATCAATATTTATAGTGTTTTAGGGGAATATGATCATTACAAAACAACTTAAAACATGAAATACACATATTTACTAAAAACATCGATTACAAGACCACACACATTCATTTCTACTAAGCACTGCATTTGATTACTTGAGGACATGCATATGAAAATAGTGACCTATAATGAACATTAATGTTGTAAGCAAGGCATATAATGAAGAATATGGTACATGTTAATAAATAGGAATATAAATTTAGTGAAAGTGAATCATGAACATAATGACATGATATAGCTTGATTAGCATAACATAGAAATGTGGGAGAAACATTAAACATGGTATTGGCATGATCCAAGGATCATTTAACTTGGAGCATGAGTAAACCCTCAATGCACTTGAATTGTCATTTTTAAACTCTCACTGCACTTTACGTATCGTGATACTAATATTTACACAATGCATTGGAGTGCTATCAGGGCACACCCTTCTTAATTATTTCATGTCATGCATAAGTGTACCACATCAATAAAATAACCTAGAATCATTCCATAAAACATATTCACCAATTACGGAATGTGGAATCTGATAATGAAAATCTATAATCAATATGATAATTTTCATAATTTTGAATAACCTCGATAAAGAAATAGGAATGGTATTCACTACACAATGAATTTGCCTTGGAAAACTGTGATTCAATTTCGGCAGAATAAGAGCGTGACATTAGAATTCATAACAATGGTCGATGAAATAGAAAGGGGTATCTCACCATATTTACATGAAATGGACATTAATGGGGTTATATAGAAACATTTCCCAACATATAGAATGGAATTTAGATTAATAATATAAAATAATAGCTTTCAGGTAAACGAGGGGAGAGAAACCCCTTATGGAATTTTGGCATGGTAATGGGTGTACATGGGAAGATCAAATGAGAGAAAAAGGTAAATAACATCATTAAAAAATAATGAGGGAATTTTGGGGGAGGTGGGAAATCATACCCAAACATTTGTAATTGAAAATAAAATCTCATAACAACATAACAAAGTTAGGACAAAATGAGAAAGAAAGAAATCCTTTCATTGGAAGTATCATCCCAAAGGATTGGTAATGACTTGATAGAGGCTTCTTTGGAGATTGGGGAACATTTGTAGGATTATAGAGAGAGGATGTAAGGGGTTGGTAAAGATCCAAATGTTTTGAGTGAAGGCAAATGGGAGCATGGGTCGGTTCATATTGGAAAAAAGAGGGAGTTATTTATTATTTATGTTTTGGACACTACACATTTAACTAATCAAATCCAAAAACCATAGCTTTGTTTTTTCCGGTGGGTTTTGCCAAAGGATATTTTAAAATATTATTTTATAGGAAAAATGACATAACTTATAAAAATATTAGGCTTTCTTATGTGGAGGCGAGTCACAGTCACGAGGAAATCATTTTAAAATGATAAAATATTTTACATGTCTGGGGGGGGGTCCACAATGGCACCATAAAATTAATAAAACAAGTCTAAAATCACTTTATTATAAAGGTAAAACATATATTAGCAGAATGAAACACATATATCATTTTATTACATCACTATTGGGTCATTATGATGTTATTAAACACATTATATAATTAAACAATATTTAATTTTTACCAATAAAATTTATTGTATTAATAAATTATGAAAATTTCATCATTAGATAATTTCAATGTCCTAAAAAAATTTATATTCATTTTTTCAAAATAATTATTCAAAATATATGAATTTTAACTTTTAAAACAAAAAAATGACATTTATCAGAAGTTCATGGGTTGGAAAAAATCAAATTTCAAAACATAACAACAATTACAATTATAGTCATAAAAATTATATGATCATTTATATTTAATAAAAATTATTTTAGTAGTAATAACTTATTAAAATATTATTTATTTCAAAAAGGCAATAATTAATCAAAATAGATTTCTTAATTTAATATTATCTAAATATACTATTTCAGTTTTAATAATTATTTACAAAGAAAAAATAATAAAATGAATGAATATTTTATATACATAAATAATGTACATAATCAAAAGTTTAGGGTAATGTTACGTAAACCCTTATGATTGTGATATAACACCTAAGGGTAAGATGTGTGATCGTGGAAGACTCTTGGGGTGGCTTAGATAATAACGCTCAGGTGGTATTCTTTATCAAATTCAACTTCTCACATAGGCGGTTTCGTTCAAGCTTAACGTGTTGAAGCTCGTCTTGGGCATGGCCAACAGTGAAGCCTAGTCTTGCCACCTCATTTATATGGTCTGGAAAATGGGATTCAGATAGATCAATTATACTGGATGAGGTCATCACTTCTTTTTTCAGAGTAAATTGTATTTGTGAAAACCATATAATAATACAAATTATTTGATCAATGATCAAAACCTATATTCGCAAGAGTAACAATTACTAATGGAATTTAAAAATAATAAAACATAAAACCAATGAAGTTCATATGTTTTATATATCCATTTTACACAATAATATATTAAATTTGATCAAGATTAATTTTTATAAGTTAAATTTTGGGTTTTTACATTGGTTTTTCAAAATTATACATTTTCTGATTCATATGACCTGAAAATTTTGTGTGGGGTTAGAAAAGGTGTATTATTTCATTCTTCTTTAGAGTATTACTATTTTATGAGTTGATTGAATTCATTTTCCTGATATGAGATATAGGGTTTAGGCTTCTTCCATGACCATTGGTATTGTCTCTTCTTAATATTTAAATAAGGTTTTGGGATTCCCATTCTTTTTAATATGAAGTACATAACCATGAAAAAATTATATTTTTTAATGGATTGAAATTTCAATGACAATATTACTCACAAAGACCTAATTAGTACAACTGCAAGATTGATAATTAATTATTTAATATTGTCATCAATTTTCATGAGTACCCTATTTACCTGATAACTATGATTAAACTAAAATGGATTGAAGTGAATACTTGATCCCCATTGGTTGGAAACAAAATCCTATTATCATATAATCTGAATGTGAGAACTATTTTTCAACAAACATTACGAATGTAGAGTAAAAAAAGTAGCATGCCTAAGAAACTCAATAGGGATAAGTGTAATAGATGTAAAACATATATAGGAATGCAATGGACAATAAATAATTATACAAAATATAGTAATATTGCATAATACCCCACAAAAACAACTATATAGTTCAATTGTTCAATAGCTAGAACCACAACTAGGTGGTGCATTACCCTGCTCGATCATAGAAGTAGATAATCTAAAATCACATGGAAGAATAGGTACGGTGTGATCTAAATGACCATTATGGAGTCACCAATAAATAAATAATATATTCCAACATTTAATTAACCATATAATGATTTCTCAAAATTAAATAAACAGAATTGGTATTTCAATGGAAGGTTTAATCAAATAATACATTACATTCAAATTGATGGTAGTACAATTATACCAACAGATTAAACAAAAAAATTATTTAAAATATTTTATGCTGACTCAGAATACATGTAAAATAGTTTACAAACCTTCTCATACATTTTCATCTCAAATATAAAGAAGATGGTAACTAGATCAATGTGCAAGTGCTATGATAGTTTCAGGTTGTGGGATCCTAATAAACTCTTGTAATAATAACTACAATGAGGATTCATGTCCATTGACACTAGAAATAGACTACACTTCTAGGTTCTATTGAGGAATTATATGTTCTAAAAAAATTTAGTGGTGTAAAACATAAATCCGGGGCAAGGTAATTCCCATCCTATTGTGTTTTGTCCAAAATAACTCACGATCGTACTAAGTTTGGATGTACCCTAAAAAACAATAATGGGAAATTTATTTTTGGAAAATATAAAAATATAATTAAATCCAATTATCCCATTTGAAAAAACAAATAAAATTTTCTATTTACATACATAAATGGGTTTTTAATAAATATAATTCCTTTTTACATGATTAAATCCAATGGTTTTTATCAAAACAATTTTATTCCATTTTCACGAATTTGAATTAGAAAAAAAAATTAAAAATTTAATTTCACAACTAAATTTCCATTATTATATTCAAAAGATAATTTAATAAATTTACATCAAATTTTATAATATTAAATAAAACATTTCAATTTTACAAAATTCCATCAATTTTACATTAACATTATAATTCATGGGAAATATGAATTTTTCACCAAAATTATACCAATATCCAATTTGAAAAAGCCAATTCAATTTAATTTTTATATTAATCAACCAATTTAATGATATTTCATTAACATAATGAAATTTAATATATGAAAAACAATTATATTTAAATCAAGAAACTAATGGTTAGTTTAAATTGGCCATCATAACAGAACAACCTACAACTAATTCCTTAAATTTCGAAACACCAAACCCTAATATGGATTTTCCAATATATAAAAATGAAAATGGAAATGTAGAATAAAATCAGTGTTTAATATGCCTGAAATATGGTAGTATATAAACCAATCTATAAGGAGTCTACAAGACCCTAGGGAAAGAGAGAGAGAGAGAGAGAGAGAGAGAGAAAGAGAATGATATAGAGAAAGGGTTTCAGAAACTAACCGAGAGGGTATTGACAACTGTTATCCATTCTCTGATCCACATATGGGAGGGTTTTTAGGGGCCTTGATTTTATGTTCATAGGTCTCTTTGATGGATAAATCGTGTTGGGTTCATAAAGGTTCATTACATACTTAAAAATGGGGTTTTAAGATTTTAAATATTATGCTTAGATAAACATAACATATAAGCATAGTTTACTAGGGAGGGCTTCATGAGTAGACCAAACCCTATTCCCAAGCCATTATTTTATTCTAAATGGGTTAATATGGTTATCCAATGTGGATGCCTAGTTCAGAAACATTTTTAGCCATTATAATCCACACTATATGGGTTAGCAATATTTTCACTAGCATTGTTCATGTTTTGGGAAAACCACACACTGACCATGCATACGCCTAGAAACATCAAAAAAATATATAAATTATCTATAAAAAATACAAGACAAAATATAATAAAATAATGATTAAAAAAGGGTTTTAGAAATACCTAAAAATAGTAATATGATGTAATAATCTCCCAACTATATAAAAAATCCATCCCCATAAATCATACAATGATGCCTCGATGCCAAAAAGATGAGTTCATTGATCTCTCAACACTACCTCCCTCTCCCACATATCATGATTATATGAACCACACTCTCATTGAAAACAGTCCAATGTTATCATACTGCCCTGAGATATCATGGCACTAGAATCTAATATACATACTCGCTACTCATTCACAGATAAATATAGCTCGATTTCTGGATCTTCCTTGCTAAGAATGTCAGAATGATCAAACAGATACATATAGACCTCATAAAATGGAACACATCATGTGTCAACATCCAATATGTTGGAAGTTATAAATAATGGTAAAAACCTTCCACATTCTCTACAACCTCAAATGATCCCAAAAAACTAGGATAATTTTCCCTTTAATCCGGAGTATTCAATGACCCCACAAAGATGAAACCTTCATGAACACATGGTCAAAAAATTAGAATTACAAATGCTTGCAATTAAGATCAACATTAGTGTTGTTCCAGATCTATTCCATCATTATCCTATGATGAATCAAATGAATATTTTTCATCATATAGGGGACCAATATTGGTCCACCGAAAGAACATACACTAATCACCGACCAACACAACAGATATTAATATGTCCAACCATACAATACCTCAAAAGGAGCCATTCTGATCAGAAACCGAAAACAATTTTTAGGCGAAAAATCAAGCATCCCCATATTCTGATCTCATTCCCCCAAAAAATTTGAGAACCCAAATGTGAATAATATACTCATTAATATTTATAACACTTTATTTGAAGCCATTTGATTTTTTATGGTATGACATTATCAAACATACATGATTTCCCAATGCATCATAGTAGACTCTTAAAAAATATTAACCGCTGATCTCTTCCATAAAAAATATTAGATTGATCATTAGGAAAAAATGATAAATTTTACATAGAGATTCCCCAACTCCTCAATGATTGTTGTATCAAGAATGTGTATAAAGTCAGAACACATGGTCAACCTTTTATTCAAAACTAATATTGCAGTATTAACTCTCTTTTTATGAGGCATCCCATGGATAATTTCCAAAGATATTTAATCCAATTCCATGTAGGTACAGGATTCATATTGGGAAAACCTAAAGTTTCATGGTTCTGGACCTTAAACGGTTGGCATTTATAGAAACAAGATACAAACTAAAAAATTCTATATATCATACCAGGACAACTGAATTGTGGTCGCATGTAATAAACATCTTTTTTGTTCTTAGGTGTATAGTCCACATGGAAATAAATAAATCTTCCATAAAATATTTTCTTACCACAAGTGGTAAAAACAAAAGGATTCTAATTGAATATAATTTTTGTTTTTAGATTGGACACTCAGGCATTTTTCCGCACATTAAATAGAGTTTCTAATTCTACATAACTCACCATAATGCTACCATTACTAATTAATAAAATCTATAGGATTGGATGTCAATAGAACAATGCCATAAGAAACCTCATCTATTGATTCTAAGAATCTAATATGAAGCAAAAAATATATACCCATAAAGCTACACAACTCTGATAATACTTTATTGGTTGGGTAGGAATATTCCAACTCAAAGAATTTACAATGAAATCCATTTTCCCTATGGTATATGATATGTAAAAAATGAATGACTATAGATATTCCACCAACCAAATCTTGGGGAAATTCAAAATGTTTTGATAGGTTATATAACTCATGATTATTTGTTAGAAAATATGGGAATCATTTCCTCTTATATGTAATACCACCAATTTTTAATCACGTGCATCACAACTGAAAGTTCATGGTTTTGGGTCAGATAATTCATTGGATGTGGCCAATGTTGAAGTGATCCATATGGAATGATGTGATTTTTAAACCAAAGAACACTACCCAAATATAAACATGATGCATCAAAAAATTCTATATAGCCCTACCCAACCACTAGAATATTAAACATCAGATCAGGTGGGAAAAAAAGTTCAATCTACTCAAAATAACACTAACATTTTTCATATGAAGAGACATTTACTCCATTATAATTTAGTTCAGTCATTAGAGAAACCATCTTTGTGATGTTCATAAAAGACCAACTATAATAATTTGTTAGACACAACAAGCTCAGGATCTCAAATATATTCCATTTTTGTTACGAAGTCATAACATCCTTTTCCCCTTCAAGATCACTAAAATAAAATTCCCTGACACTACATGTCCTAATAATTCCACTTACCTAATATTGAAATCACATATAAAATTCCTCGAACAAAGTCAGTTATTTCACAAAAAATATACAATTACCCTCATATAAAGAATATGATCTTCTCCCTACATAGAGTTACCAAAAATTACATTCCCAACGACTATCAAAAGTTTATCAAGATACTAATAGAATATCCAATAAACTAAATCCATTGAAAATCTAAGACATTGGTTAGAAAAAATGTCATGACAAGGTACTCAAAATGGTTTTACCTTAACCCAATGGTTTTTTTCTAAATGAATGAATAATTTTTCTTTATATGGTGTAATCTATACCAAATATCAATCTTTTAGAACAAATTCTCACATTTCTAATGTCAAACTGATCACCATTCCATGGAAAATGTTAATCGTTCATTACCATAAGTCAATAAGTATTTTGATATTTTATGAAAATGAATTTTGAACCAATTGTATTCATTGAAAATAGAATAGGATCCTACCAAGTGTATACAAATAAGCGTATAAAGACTATTTATATAAATCCATCAAAGTGATTCTTCAACTCACCTATTTTAGTTGGTGACTTGCGATAAGAGGGAATAAAAACTAGTTGAGTTGTAAGAACTAATTCAACTGAAAACAATACCATCTTTACCAGTGGAGAACTAGATAATTTAGAAGAAACCATGTTAGGAAACATCATGACAACAAAATGGATATCAATGATTAATGTTTCTCACACTAGATAAAAATAAATTAAAAATATCACATTCCCCAACTCCAAATTAGATGGTTCGTCTCTACAAAACCTTCAGAACCATTCCATTTGGTAGACATGAACCACATCACCGGGTGTAGTGATTGAGATTGGTAGAAGATAAAAAAACCCATGCATTAATTATAATGATCAAATCCTTCATAATGATGAGGCCATGTGGTTCCATGTTGATAACTACAAAACTCAAAGATATCTTGATAACAAACAGAGAGAAAACACCAGTAGTTCTATGACGACCCTACTTTCTCTTCCTTAAACGATTTGTACTAATATCAATTACGTAAGATGGAATCATGGTAAGATGAAATAATTTTATGATGATTTATCATATTAAAAATGCATGTTTAAATAAAAAATGTGATGAAATACTATCAAATAAATAATCCACTAATAATAAATCTATAGTGATGGTAGCATTCACAGTTGTTGGACCCGTATCATCCTCCTCTAGAGACACATACACTGTGTGATGAATTTTCCTTAAATATTCATGTGGATGTAACCTTTTTCCCATGAACCATCTGAATACTATATAGATTTAGAAGGAGATGATGATCCCATCCAATTATAATGACTGGTATTGATATGGTATAACATTTGAAGGTTACCTGATTATCCATAGGAGTAATAAATTGTGGATGCCTCAGTGAAAAAAAACTTTGAATCCCCTAGCTCTCCAAATTATTAATAAATTAAACGACCAATTCATGTAGCTAAATTAGTTCTACATGAAAAAAATTATATACAAACACCATTATAGTCATCATGATTCTTTTTTTATTTGATGTAACTTTCACCACTAATAGAATTGAAAAAAACACTAGAAAAACAATAAATTCCATCCAAGTCCATTTCAGCCTTTAGTTATCTATCAAACAAATAAAAATATGATTGATGAATCAGTTAGAAAACCTATGAATAGATATCATGTTTATGTCTCAACACAAACATTTTGTCATTCATCTTATCATTCATTTAACTCTTAGGTTCAATCTAAACAATATTAGATTTTTTTTTCATATTCTGTCACAGTCCTATTAGCATAATAAATGTTTTTAAACATTATATACTTGGTTAATAGCGTAGACTATAGATTGAACCAGTCACTGAAATTATGGTAATGGCCCATGTATAACAGTAAAGATAGAGCAGAGTAAATGACTCACCAGACTTGAACTAGACCCGTAGAGGAGAATCATATTCAATATCAATAAATAGCGAAAGAAATAAATATAAACAACTATAGTGGAAATAAACATAACAACATGGTGATCACCTGTAACTACTAATAAATAATAAAACATGAATCCAAAGTAGGTCATACATATCTTAGCATAAAATGGAGCCAATGGATAACCAACTGTAGCTACATAAAAAATATGTATCCTAATACAGGGAAGGAAAAAAAAGATAAAATCCAGCTAGGAAAGACCTAAAGGTCCATACCATCTCCATGTAACAGCTAATGCAGCCCAGCACGTGAAGCTGGCCTCTTCCCTACACTTAAATTCATTAAAACTACACTGGTCCCAAAGGGCCCATGTAGGGTGTGAGATGAATCACAATAGGATACAGCCAAATGGTGCGTACCTTATATAAGTGTTTAATAAGGCATGCATTTATAAGGAAATCAGTAAACAGTATGATGCACAAATAAACACCAACTCCACTGGTGCTCAGTGGCCACCATGGAGTGTCACCTACTTCTGCCAATGTCAGAATCTCTATCATTTAACCCAGCACCATGTGCCCTGTGAAACCATGTTTCTCATGTACCGACATCCCGAAGGCACGCCCAAGAATTGTATCCCAACTCCTTCTGTCTCCTGACACCCCGTGCCTCATGTACCGAAGTCCCAAAGGCATTCCCAATAAATAACCTGGAAGAACATCAATGCTTCTCCTAAAAAAAACCAGAGTGACAACAATGTCTGCCATCAAATAAATAGCTGGAGGGATAGTGATACCTGCCCTCAAATCAAGTAACTAGAAGGATGTCGATATCCGCCCTACCTATCCTCAAATCATAGCGAGCCTCATCCCCCAACCCGATAGACTCAAATCTATCCCCTGGAGGATCTTCACCACCCACGTGGCTTCCTACGGCATGTACCCCCATCCAAATTCCCTAAACCGTATCTATGGGGGCCTCTACCAACATGATTTTTAAAAACCATTTCATCGCAGAGTATCATTGTGGGCACACTACTCATTGATCTGAGTGAGTAGTAATCACAAAAATAGCACCTAATCCACCACAAATTTAACTCCTCATGTCCCTACAACCATGCCGCTCATGTTTTATGGCCTCACCATCACAGTAACCTAGGACATTCCCACCCTGATAGTCATCCTGCCTGAAGCCGATGTCCATGATGCCCAATCCCTTGGTCAAAACCACCAAAAGTATCTCGGGCCACATCCATCCTGTGATTAGAATCACTCAATAATATTTGGGCCACACCCATCACAACCATAAGGTTCAAGCACATGAAATTCAAAAAGTACATATAAAACACATTTAAACAGAACACATAACTGGAAAAACCATCTAAACATATGAATTGTACTATGAAAGTGTTGTCACATACCATCACTGATGTTACTATGGTGTCCAAAAATTTATATCAAGGATTAAATAACTAAACCTAATAGTTTAATCCAATACAATTCAGGTATTATCATTTTTACATCCCTAGTCAAAATGCCCCATGTCGCGAACGACCTATCACTTGGACCTTTTCAATAAAGACATGAAAAAGGGCATACCTAAAGGTATCCAACAGGTCTAATAAGAAATTTAAATAAGTATTAGTAGAAAAATTAGGTTCTCTCTCAAAATACCTGGAAACGCGCCAAAGGCCGCACTAAAAAAATTACCATGAAAACACAAAAGGAGGTATGCACCACCTACCTCGTACTAGAAAAATGTTACTCCTCTGATAACAACCTCCAATTAGGTCTAAAACACTGTAGATCTACAAAGGAATAAAAACCGCTCAAACCCCAAAAAATCGTTCTAGAACCGAAATCAAGAAAAACGGCTCAAGTTGAATCTTGGCCTTACTGAGAGGGATCTAACACATCAAACGATGTTTGAAAAGGGGTTTAGACGAAGATCTGAAATGGATTTGATGGTCCGGCTGGCTCTCCCCGCATGAGGCACAAGAGGGTGCAAGAAAGACTGGGAATGGGAAATCCCGAGTGGCCCAAAACATAAAAAACCCTAACTTTATATGGAAGCATGGTTACCCTGCATGGTTTTAAAAACCGTGCGCCAACAATGCAGTTTCCTCCCTCTCAACTAGGGACTTCTCACAACATGCCCATGCAGTTTGACAAAACGTATACCGCCCGTGAGGAGCCCACTATCAAGGGTGCACGGTTTCTTGGGCTGGCCACACGGTTTGTTCAGACATTGTGCTAACCGTGCACCCCTGTACGACCTCCACAACATTAAATTTTTTTCCTAGATTCTCCCAATTTTCCCTAAACAAGCCAAAATTCAATCAGGTTGGGATTTTGACCCATTATAAAAACTCGGGTTCTTACAATCTCCCAACATTAACATAGCTCATCCCCGAGCTATCAAATGAAACCCAAAGATGGCACCAGACATACCACCTCGATCAATGAAACCCCGACATCCCTGATCACCAGGTTCTGGATAAATTATTCAAGGGTCTCCCCTCCTTAGGAATTGACTAACCCGATCTCATCCTAACAAATCTTAGAACAAGAAAAATGTTCTCTTACCTATTTCCAGACTCAAGAACCTCTCGTGACACATCGTCACCCCTGTATTTCATTGGAACCCCCTTGACACTTCCGACATCCAACGTATCCTGCACCACATTGGTGTCCGCCTCCACTAGGTCATGCATCTAATGGATTCTCAAAACAAACCTGGTGCAAAGAACCTCAAGTAACCCACATTCATGATTTCCCGATGCCCATGGAACCTCATGCAACCTTCATCCTTGATGCCCCAATTCCCAAGGTACCTTATGTTACCCACATCATTGATGCCCCTGATGATACACATCTCATACACATATATATATAAATATATCACGCACCTGATGTGGCTCCAGTCTCACTAACTAGCATCTAGTCACTCTACATAGATCATGTGTATCTCGTGCACTAAAAATAGACATGCCTCTACAGGTCATTCCAGAAGAGAACAAATAAATAATAACCACACCTGTGGTGTACCTCTAACCATCATTGTCTCACCATCATGCTCAGCGTCTGGTATGTCCATGATGTGCACCTAGCATTATGCATGACTACCTGATGCCTGACCTATTTTTGGTGTTGCTCCAGTCACCGGCCAATGACCCCTCAGCTGGATCCCACATTCTCTATCACATCCTCCATGTGCATCTGATCCTTGATTACCCTCTCTTTTTACCGAACCTGATCCAACTCCATATGCCACCGCCTTTCCTGGTCTATGCCTGCCGGCTCTCTGAGAAGGATTCTAGTAAAGCCTCTCTAGATGCCCAACCTATCCACATGCCCGTCACTCCTTTGGAGGCCTATCACACTAGGTCTAAACATGTCCTGGATGTCCAAACTAAAAAAATCCACTAAATAACTTCTACTAGGTGGTCTAGTTGAGTCCTTTGCTTGACTGGCCTACTGGAACTCATCCCATCCTCACTTCCTGATCTCTGAACCATCACCTGAGGCTACTGCCCGACCGACCTGGGGCCTATCCCTATGATTTACCTCCGTTATGAAAACCTAATTCACTGCCTCTGAGAAAGAACCTAACGGTATGATATGTACCTGGATCCCAATGGCATGTCGTAATCCATCCTAGAAGAGTCTCACACTAGTCATGTCACGGATTACCATACCCAGTGAAAAGCGAGACAACTCGGTTAAAGTAGCAGCATAGTCCATGAAGGACATGTGTCCCTGCTGAAGACTAAAAAACCACCGAGATCTCTCTGCCCTCAGTGTCTCCAGGTAAAAGTGCTCAAAAAACCAGTTCTCGAAGTCCTTTCATGCCAGTCCCTCGTGCCTGTGAGCCTAAACATGCATATCCCACTAGTGCTTTTCCAGTCCTTGTAGCATGTATGTCGCCAGCTTGACCCTTTGTCTTGGAGGTGCCTTGAGATGCTCGAAGATCATCTGCATGCTCTCTATCCAGTTCTCATCCACCTGCTGACAACCCTCATCCTAAAAAGAAGGCGGGTTCTACGACTGGAACTCCTATGTCAGATAGGCCATAGATGGATATGTACCCTCCAAGCCTCTCTATATCCCCTAAAATACACGTACTACGCTCGCTCAGAGCTAGTTGTCAAGACATTTCCCAAATGCTACCAAACCTAGCTATTGTCCTTCCTATACTGGATCCTAAACCTGATCCTGTCCTTGAGTCTCAACATACGACACCTGCTCTGCCTGCACTAGATCTTGGACCAGATCCTGCACCTACGACACTGTACCATCTCCCGTCTGACGCTCCATCTGAGTCGACCAAAAAAATCCCAATGAATACCATAAATGGAAAGACATCCCATATATATAAAAATATATATTCCAAATAGATAAAAAAGAAGTAAAAAGTCAGAAGAAAACTACCACCCTTACTCTCCCCCATTACAACCACGCCCAATGGCATCCCAACCTCATGGCCTCCTTTCCCACCCCTAACGAAGACAAGTATCAAAAGTAACTCGGGTCACGCCCATACTGTCAAACAACGTTTCCTCACACCGACGACCGAGTCACCCAATCCCGGTGATCAAAATCACCTCAACCATAGAATTTTCCTGCTCTTACAAGAGCCAAACCGAATTACCCAACCACATTCAATTCTATAAATATACAAAGCATGACATAACACATTTAAATCAATAAGAAATTATATCAATAATTTCACCAATTCACTTTTCAAAGCATACATAGCATGGAAGTTGATATTATTCACATGGAATTATAACATCACAAAGAATACATGCAGTTTTGAAATTGAAATACCCTAAAATGTGCCAACCAAAAGCCAAGCAACAAACCATGCCATACCGGGTTAAGGTCCAATTCGCCCTTACCACACCGAGTCAAGGTTTACATATCACAATCCTTAACATCACACACCAAGTGATCCATCGAGGTGGAAATTATATAGACTATAATCTATTAAAAAAGCAAACAAAAATTCACACACACGGAAACATGATCCATACCTCGTACTTGGGGTTGCAGGAACCCAAGCACAAGCTAGAAACCCCATTCCAGTTACCAACCTATCTCCAGTCTACCATATCCCAAATAGTAAAACCAGAAGAAATAAATGAGAAGCATCAATCTAATTAGTAGCCAGCAAAACACTACTTCTAAATCCCTGTCATGAACTCCTCTGATACCACTTTGTAATAACCCAGACCTGATCAACCACCCAAACAGTGCAAAACGGGTAGGGTGATACTACCTTAGGCGCACCCCACTGAACACCAAAGGCTACCGACTAGAAGAGAGGGTCTTATATGTGTAGTGGGGAGGCTATACCCTCTCAAAAGATAATAATAATGGTACTGGTACAAGTATAACAATACATATATAGAGGAATAAATGACTCAGCAGACTCGGACGAAACTCCCAGAGCGAAAGCACATTCAATATCAATAAACAGTGTAAGAAATAAAAATAAATTGCTGGAGTGGAAATAAACAAAACAACATGTTGATCAATAGTAACTACTATTGAACAATATAACATGAATCCAAAGCATGTTGTAGATATCTGAACATAAAAAGGAGAAAATGGCTAACCAACTATAGCTTCATAACAAATAAGCATGCTAATACCGGAAAGGAAACCAAAAAAGATAAACTCTAGCTAGGAAAGACCTCAAGGTTCATACTATCTCCATGAAGTAGCTAATGCAACCCAGCTCCTGATGCTAGACTCATTCCAGCACGTAAATCCATAAAGTATGCACGTGTATCGAAGGGCTCTTACAGGGTGTGAGACGAATCTCAGTAGGATACCACCCAACTGTGCGTACATAATATAAGTGTTTAAGAAGACATTCATTTATAAGGAAAACAGTAAACAATACGATGCAAAAATAAACACCAACTGTACTGGTGCTCAGCAGCCACCATGGAGTGTCACCTGCTTTGGCCAATGCCAGATTCTCTGTCATTTAACATGGCACCATGTGCCCCCTGACACCGCGCGTCTCAAGTACCAACGTCCAGAAGGCATGCCCAAGAATAGTAACACGGCACATTGTGCCTCCTCACACCTCCTGCCTCAAGTATCGTCGTACTGAAGGAAAGCCCAAGAATTAACCTGAAGGAACATCGATGCATGTCCACAAATAAATAACGGAAGGAATAGTAATGTCTTCCCTCAAATAAATAGCTGGAGGGATAACGATAATTTGTCTCAAATCATGTATCCTAAGAGACATCGATATCATCCATCAAATAAGTAACTAAAGGGACAAATATACCTACCCTCAAAACATGAGGAGCCTCAACCCCCAACCCGATAGCCTCAAATCTTTCCCCTAGAGGCTCCTCAACTCCCACATGGCTTCCTACAGAAATCACTCCCAACCAATGTACCTAAACCACTTCTATGGGGGCCTCCACCAACAGAGTGGTCGAATCCACCTCATCAAAAAGTATCTCTGTGTGCACACTAATCAATGTTCCCGGTGCGCGATAATCATCAAAATAGGACCTAATCCACCATAGATATGACACCTTGTGTCACTGTGACTATGTAGCTCAATTTTGATGGCCTCTTCATCCCAGTAACCCAGGAAATTCAAATCTTGACAGTCATTTAGCCTCAAGCTGACGTCCATGATGCCCAACTTCGTGGTCAAAACCACCCAAAGGAACTTGGGCCTTTCACATCCTGTGATCAGCATCACTCCAAAATATCCAGGCCACACCCATCACAACCCAAATGTTCCATCATATGTAATTCAACATGTACATATAAAACACATTAAAAAATAACACATAACAGGAAAAACCATCTAAACAGATGCATTGCACTGAGCAAGATTTTTCCCATACTAGTATTGAAGTTTCTAAGGTCTCCAATAATTTATATCATGGTTTAAATAACTAATCCTAATAGTTTAAAATAATACAATTCAATTATTATAATTTTGGAAACCCCGACCAAAATGCCACATGTTAGAAACGACCTCTCACCCAACCCTGCTCAATCAAGACATGAAAAATGGCATACCCAAAGTAATCCCATAGGTCTAATAAGAAATTTAAATAAGCAGTAGCCTATATATTAGGGTCTCACTCAAAATACTCGAAAAATGCGTCGAAGGCCGCACTACCCAAAAGACCACAAAATAGAAAAAGTGTTATGCAACACCTACCTCATACTAGTACACTGTTACTCCTCTGATAATATCCTCCAATTAGTTCTAAAATGTGGTAGATCTAAAAAATATTCAAAATTAATCAAACCCCAAAAAATCATTCAAGAATAGAAATCAAGAAAAATGGCTCAAGAAGAATCAAGTCCATACAGAGGGGGTTCTAACGCAGTAAATGATGTTCATAACAAGGCTCAGACGATGATCAGGGAAGGATTTGAAGGTCCGGCTGACTCTCTCCATGTGACCCACAAGAGGGAGGAAGAAAGATGGAGAATGGGAAATCCCGAGTGGCTCGGAACGTAAAAACCCTAACTTTATGTGCCTACATGGTTACCCCGCATTGTTTGGAAAATTGTGTGCCAACCGTGCGGTTGCCACTGTCTCACCCAGGGACATCGCACGACTTTCCCGCACTGTTTGACAAACTATGTGCCACCCGTGCAGAGCCCACTGTCATGGGTGCACAATTTCATGGGCTGGCCGTACGGTTTGTTCAGACCGTGTACCAACCATGCACCTCTGTATGACCTCTGCAACTTTAAAAGTTTTCCCTATAGTCTCCCTATTTTTTCATGAACATGACAAAATTCAAATAGGTTCTGGTTTTTGACCTGTTCTAAAAACTTGGCTTCTTACATGTATTGTATCCAAAATAGGGTTTATGGGGATCTAAAACATATGTTTTTATTAAGGAAACCCATACCCACAGTTTTCTTGAAATTCCAATATTGTTAGAAAAAATAGTGTGCATTGGTCATGTGCCTATTTTAAATGGGATACACAATTTATTCTAGGTAGTTACATGGATTAAAAAATGCGATATAGAAATTCCAAACCCCACTCTCTAGGTTTCTATCATTTTCAATATCATGTGACACGATTTTGGTAAAATGTTCACCAACCATGCACTACCCAAGAAAAATCCAAAAAAATTAACAATTTCTTTGGATATTGCCTCAATTAAACCCACCCATAATATAAATAAAATATGGGTTTAAGAATATATTATAATAGAAATAAGATTTAGTTTATCACATGTCATCCAAGGAACATAGATTCATGTTTATCTAGAACAATTTTTCTATTTTAATCTCCCACTTTCATCCCTAATACAATTCATAATAGTTTATGATTTAATTTCTATACTTAAAAATTTGGTTTGGTTCTTTATTTAGTTAAAATTCACTCCAATTCAATAATTTTTTGCGCTATACCTCATTATTTAAATTCATACACTACCATGTACATTTTTTGTTTAATTTTTTTTATATATTGAGATGTTATGTAATGATACAGTAATTAAAGACACACATGAGGCTATCAATATACCAATAAAAGAATATAACTAGAACATATAATTCATGAATAATATGGAAGCATAAACATATAAAATAATATTGAAATATTTTTAATCACATTAGCCTAAATGTTAGTCATCAAATCTTAACGATTTAAATAATAACATGAACATCAATAATTCATTTATTGATGATGAAATTTATAATTTTTGAAATCAAAATCATACCATAGAAACCCCATGATATGTAATATTGATAGATGTGAAATTAATTGGGAAAATTACCAACTAGTATTTTCACTTGAGTCCAAATTACGTGTCTAGGGGATATGCAATTACTATGCCAACCTATCACTTAATATGTCCAATGAATTCATTTTATTAATAGGTAATAAATGATGATAAAAAATCATGAATATATATATATATATATATTTATATTTTACATATATAATTTCTACACATTACCCATATATATATATAAACACAAAGAAATATATTCATTCACATCATTATAGTATACCCTCTGTATAGGATTCTATAATGAACTTTTCCATGGATTATAATCCATTCAAAAAATAACATGAAAGTATTGTAAGGAAAATTATCTTTTCACATTGATATCAAATTAATATCCCAATGATTGGGAAAAAATATTTATAAGTTAGCATAGAATTTTTTTAGTAATAATCAATAAATTGGGTGGTCATGATTTTGTGAAATTTCATTAATGTCCCATATATAATGATAACAATTTCATTCCCCTTTTTATTATAAAGTCAAAAGTACCTTGTTTTTAAAATGAATTGGGATTAATTTTTAAAAAAATTGTACAAAATCAAAAATAAGTAAAATATATTTAAAAAATTTTTACAATTGTAAAAAAATATTTAAATATATTTTACAGGATAAATTGAAATTTATGAAAATCATTAACAAACATGGTAACAAATAATGTATTTTTCTTTAAAAATATATTTTTGTATATTTATTTTATAATGCTATTATGATTTGAATAAAACATTTAATTTATGTAAATATCCAATGAATATTAAAATTTATTTGGTTTATGAAAATAATATTCAATAATTAGCTCAAAGGATAATTAAATAAAAAATTCCAGAATAATAATGAGATTGTGAAATAAACCCCTTTGGCAGGTTCAAATTCCATTATGTATGTTTGATCACTTGTATTATTAATATAGACATATGATACATAAATTTCAAAAATATCATATATACATGAAGACATATTATTTTCGTATACAATATTTTCACTAATTTATTAATAATTGTTTACTAAAATTAAAATTTTGGTTTATAACTACTTTTTTGTTGTATTTTTTTGTTTAAAGGTTTTGGGAATTATACATGGATCATTTTTCTATAATTATAAATTTTTTTAATAATGTTCTAAATAAAATTTATATTCATTATATAAATAAATTTTGAATCATACATAAATACATGAGATATAGATATCGAATACATTTTTCTTCATGATAGTAAGTCATATGAACAGTTGATCAAGGTTTTCACTTTTGAACTGATTGAATGGTAGATAGTTAAATAATAATTAATTATTATTATATAATCATTATGTCAAATAAATAATATTTACACGTAGATCAATCATTATTTACATTTAGGTAATGTGTATATTAAAAATGAATCACATCACTTTGTTGATTTGGTAGTCTACATGTACACATGAGTGACTTTACTATTTTAATCTAATGGAAAAGGGTGGATAATGGTTTATTCATAATCCTAATCGAATATTATTAAATTTAATATATTTATTTTATTATTTGAGGAAGAACTACACTGATTTAATGGGTGTATTATATAAATAATAAATAGAAATAAATTTAGTAAAGAAATAAATTATTTTCTCAGTGAATTAATACTTATATCCTCTAATAAACCATATTAAGGAACAATGGGGAATTAAAAAACATATTTAATTTTTAAATGGGTATTCTAGATGGATGTTTGGAATGTTTCGGTAAATCGATAGTTAATAATGTTGTGTAAATAGTTGATATATGTGGTTCACATTTATAATGAATGGAGAAGTGATTAACATATTATTAATTCATTGTAATTAAAAATTCCCTCATCATTCCATATATTTATGGAAAAATAAAATATTTTCAAATTTACATCTCCAAATTAATGTGACATTGGTTATGGGTTCATTTTTTACATTTTTTAGTTCTAAAACCAAGGATAAAAGATTTAAACATTATCTCTGGTAATAAATCATTAAATATTAATTGGTCATAATTGTTTATTTAAGGTGAAAATAATATTATAAATGGTAAAATTATGAAAGTATTGATTATATCAACTCACAGACATACTGTTTTAACAATTATTAAATTTAAATTAAAAATAGTAAAAAAATATTTACAAAATAATAATTATAACATTTATGACACTATTTATTTAGTTTTAACTTAAAAGGAATCTAAATAATGGAATATGAATAAGAAACATCAACATATTAAAAATAATTCAATAATGTCTAAAAAATATTTGGTATAAAATACATCTTCTGAATTACCTAAAATAAAATATTTTAAAATAAAATATTTTATTTTTCAATTTGTTGAGTAAGTACAATATATGTGTTTTAGAATAATATAAGGTAATTATTTATTCACAAACAATAAGAAAAAAATCTCCATGGAATTTGAATAGTTTTTTAAATTAATATATAGAAATGATATAATAATTTCATGATCATTATGTAAATATTTTATAGAAATTACATTCCATAGTATTAAATATTGTATGTAATCTTTCCTAAAATATATATAATGTTTATAATGAATGAAAAGAAGGTATCATTTGTCCATATTGTTATTAAATGAATTGATTTTCACTAAATGCAATAATAAAATAGAACAATGTGTTCTTTATAATTGAGTTTAAGACATTATCTAATGGTTGTAATCATATTTTACCTATATTACCCTTACCATGGTGACACATGTTTACCAGGTTTACTATTCAAAATGAAAAAAAATTAAAGGGACATATTAATCAAATTTAGACATTCTAATTCTGAATATTGTTCCCATTTTTCAATATATTATTTTTATAATTTTTGGACATTAATTTTATTATAATTTCACAAAAGGCAGTGAGAATACATTTCTATAATAAAAATCATTTTCATCATATGAATTTATATATGATCATGAATCACAAGGGGGACTACATTCCATGTGTCATCTATCCATTCTTTCAAAATAGCATTCACATATTCCATGAATAAATTCAAAATAATTCTATCTGAAAAACATTAAACATAATATATCATCCATGATTATGAGTTTAACATTTCTGTTAACGCAAAGAACATATTATTTGATGGGTGGACATAACCATGTCATCTATTTCTATATCCAAATAAATACCCAATATATTTAATTCTCCCTCATTATTCTATCATGTTTGAGATATAACCTTTTTTCCATTATCAAATTCATAAAACTCTATATGAATACATTAATGAGAGTTATTATTTTAATGAAAAAATGCTCCAAATTAAGGTGTTGATCCTAAAAAGATTCTAAATAAATTGAGAAATATGTAGTGATTTCTTATAAAATTTTAATATTCCACCAAGAGTGACAAAATATCTGAAGATGATAATTATCATTGAAATTAAACTTCATAAACATAGATTATTGAATATAATTCCAAAATAATGACGTAATGCTTGATTCATACTCAGATATAATATAAATGAGAAATACATGAAACCTTACCACTTTATTAATGTATAATTTCGAAATATTATCATGATAGCTACAATATCTAAAATAAATATATTGTGATAATTTTGTATTGTGATCAAATACAACATAAATATAATTAGGTCATATTTATGTTTTTGGTCATCTGGTGAAAAAATCTAGTGTTATTTTTTTCTCTTTTCATACATGTATACTTAGTGTTTGTAACATACCATTATAATTATGTCCATAAATACTATCTTATGTAAATAATAGGAACAATTTTACACACATTGAAACAATCATTTTCATAACATTGCACTAGATACACTCTTTCATATCGTTAACAACTATCATAGATCAATAATTTATAGAGAATGATAAACTATGATCTTCATTCAATGCATCCTTATTCATCATTTGAATTTATGGTAGAGATAGTTAGTTTTTAGAAAATATCCTACTAGCATTATAACGACTGGACATAAGAACATTCATCACATTCTACATAAATTCCACAAATTCTATATATATCTTCTTAGTGATTTATTAATGTATATATGTAAATTCATATAATAAGGATGATATCATTCTCTATTATAAATTATTTCAAGATCTTTATTTTAGAAATACATATATATTTTATCAACATCAATCCACCTCATATATACACATGAATAGTCTTCTTGTCATTGATAATTAACTACCTCGTTTTACTTCTCATATTGATAATGTGTTGAGAAATTATAATCATTAATGGCCTCAAACTATATTATAAATCATATATTCAACTAATTCTATGTTAATATATAAATCATAATTTAGTTATAACTATATAAATATCAAATTTCTCCATGAAGATATTGCCTCAAAATCTTTAATGAAAAAATTAAAAAACACAACTGTGAATTATTGCTTTGTTAATATATAACATGTTTCCTTAATTGGTGATATGCATATGATATCAGACATTTATTTTCCAATAGTTTTAATCTTTTCCCTTCATTTATGAATCAATATTACAAAAACAAAAAAAATCATACAAAGATATCACATATTAAAAGATGAATATGAATTACATCAAATAATGATTTATTCGGAGTTAAAATAGGCTTAGTTCCATTAGAATCATAAACACATAAACAAAATGGATTATAAAAGGATTAAATTATCTCCAAATATAATCATTACAAATAAACCCATTCATATAAATTTCATACATAAGAAAATTAATAAACAATTATGGAAAAGTAAAAACAAGAAAGGCAAAGATTAGATGATTACTAAAGGTAATCAATGGATATATCTTGACTACTTAAGAATAACATGGGAATATGGGTATAACAAAATGAAAATAAAATTTTAAAATCATTCACTATATAAAATAGTAATTAATAAAGACTATTTATATTAATAATTCAATTTTATAGGATATTATTTTGATTGGGATCACATAATAGGATCTATAAGATCATATATTTTGTAGAAGACATTATTGTGTGGAAGAAATATAAACATATAAATATATTTCAATAGTAGTAATGAATAACTAAAAAGGTTGTCACATTGTATTGGTTTTATTCTCTAATCTAATTTACTAGTCATCATTCACTCCCAGTACAATCACAGTTGATAGATTCCACTACTGAAATAAGTAAACACCCTATTCTTGTCATATTTATCTAATGTCATTTCAATAATTACGCAATGCAATAGAGGGATATATACTTATAGGCCTACCTATCAAATAAAAAAATTTACCCATGTGTTCCATAACATTATTAAAAACACATTTTATTATAACCGAAGAAATGGATTGCGTTACATAATCATTTGACAATATGAAGTCCCATGGAAAATAAAGGTGTTTAATAAAAATATTCTCATTTTATCAATGTTAGAACCATGTGAATGGAATGGTTATCATTATCATTACATATCATAGGAAATATAAAATATGATTCCCTTGTATCATAAACCCATTAGAGTATAATTTTAGTAATGGATTTATGAATTTCATGAAATTATTTACCATTACAAGTTTATAAAAACATTCTGGAACATAATACCAATATCATTTTGAAAATAACATTTCAATTACTATAAATTAATATAATTTTGAAAAAAATGCATTTTAATTTTTTATTTAGCTATTAGATATATTATAGATTTGTCCAATCTTGATTGAGTGGAATTTCTTTCATTACATGTAAGTTAAAAGAGAAAATCCTTTCAAATTTTTCTAAAAAATCAAAAGTACATAATTATAAAAATGGAATAAAAAATAAATTTAAAATTTAAATAAAAATTGAATCATTCTTGAATATAACATTAGAAAATATAATTCATTTAGTAAAAATATTATTTAATTTCTTTTGAACACAATGATATGAAATAAAAATAGTTTTTCAACTAACTAGAAAAACACATTATTTTTCATATAATAAAATTGTATGTCTATTGAATACATATGGTGAGGAATATTAAATGAAAATAAGTATTTTCCAAAAATATCCAATTTATTAGATAATTAATTTTTTTATAATATTTAGATCCTAATATATCATCACTAGAAAATTAATCATAAACTATCCTTTTAAAGAATGAGATTGTATCAATAACCCTCATGGATTTTTTGACATTTGAATTGTAATATCAATTAAATAAATAAATGAAATGATGTATTAATTATCATGAATGTAATGAAAAAATGACATAATTTGTGAAATTTAAATACATAAACCTCATAAACAAACATCGGTGCATAACATACCATATATTCCAAAGATGATAATTTGAGATTGTAAACCCTTTCATCAATTTCCACTTGGATATATGTCCCGATAAGATATTTTATAATATTTTATATTTACTACACACACACACACACACACACATATATATATATGAATTTTTAAAATAGTGATAATATCAAATTTTATGCATTAATAATGTTTCTCCACACATTTAGAAATAATTCATTAATGATGTCACAATTTATTATTGTTAAATAATTCATTTCCTATGTGAATTTTGTTCTGGTATTTCAGTCATTGTACATTAATAATGGTTATATTATAGAAGTAATTTTAATCATGATATATTTATATTATATAAATATTTATAATAATTTATAATATATATATAATTATTTAAACCATTCATGGATATTATAGGTCCGCACACGCACATGAACAGAATTTTCACTCTCTCAATGATATATTGAATGAAAGGTACATAAAAATTTAAATCTATAGAATCATTATCATAATATATATATATCATGTGTTTTCATTATATATATCCCTATTACTACCCAAAAAATTGTAAAAGAAAAATTAATCACACTGCTTCATGGAGGTGATAGTTCACATGTACGCATGAGTGACCTTATTGCATTCTAATAATTTTTTAGAGGAGAATTTAAATAATATATTATCAATATTGAATAATTTTATTTTTCATGATTATCATTCATAAATATAATACCAATCATAATAATCATCATTAGAAAATGTTGGTGGATAATTAATTGTATCACTACGCGGAGACAGTAAGCCATAGGTATGCATAATGATATTTTCACATTACATTTTATAAGAAAGAGGGTTTGTAAATTAAGTTTTGAAAGTAGTAATAAAATTATTTTATATTAAATAAAAACAATATACTATTTTATGAATAATAACCCAATATTTAGAGGATTTAAAGAAGACATAAATTAAATAAATTGATCGTTTAAAGAGATTACCTAATCATTGATTTAACTCATTTGGATCTCCTCTTTATGATCATTGTGCTGAAATTTTGAGAATAAAATATCCTATCTAATTTTTATAAGGTTGTTTTAAATTATTTTTTAATTCAATAGTTGAGATAGATGCCTTTATGTGGTGTGATGTTGATAAATGAGAGGGTTCATTTATAATTTAAGGGAGGGGTACACTTATAATTTTATTAAATAATAAAAATATATTAAATTCAATCTCTTAAAAGTTCCACCATATGTAAAGATATTTAAATGTAATATGGGATGGATTATTAACATTATCATCTTTTAATATATATAGATCATTTTGTGATGTTCTAAAAAATATCATTCTATCTAATCATATATTGACAAAATTTATCATTAACAAAGGGCAACTTTTAACAATCATAAAGATATAAAATATAATATATATGGTATAAATTGGCCCATTAATGGGATATAGATAACATTTTATTCTATATAGTTTCCAAAATTTTAACTTTAAATTTTTTTTAAGTTTTAAATATGTTGATATTTTTTTATAAAATATTATTATTTTATATTTTGACACAATTGATTTAATTTGAATTAAATTTAAAAAGATAAACTTGGACATGTAATATAATAGTTATACGCATAAAAATATGTAATATATTTATAAAAAATCACTACAAAACTATTACATAATTAAATCATATTACATTAAACGCAATTAACTAATTGAAATTATTTTTCTACTAATTGATGAAATATTGAGTCATTGTTGCATAATAATTTCAGATTATTATCTGATCACTATTATTTATAAATAAATTAAGATATTAAAAAACATATTATTTTTAATAATATAAACATTTTCATTCTTTCATAAATTTCATTTTTACCGATTTGCACACATTAAATATATTAATATATAAGATAGTTCCACATTGTATCTTTGTATACTCAAAATTTTTATTTTCCCATTTCATAGAGAAATTCCTATTATATAAATAAATTTAGATCATATCATTTTTAGGGTATAATTAAATTCATGAAATATGAGTTATTATGTAATATTATGTCTTCATATCTTAGTTTTAACATATATTAAAATAATTTAGCCTTTATAATGGAGACAAATTTTTCTATTGTTACTAATAATACTGACAAATAAATTTCCCTTTACAAAATTGTATCATAATGATTTCAAATATCTTATCTGTTTTATCATATTCAAGACCTAAAACTGGTAAAAATAATTTGAAATATGTTTGAATAAAATGATAAAAACATTTCATGGAAAACTATAGCTCTTAAACAAAAAAATAAACTTATTAGTATCTAATGAAAAGTAATCATATTATTTTAATTTTTTTTAAAATAATATGTAATTAATATATATTTAATAAAAAAATTCAAATGTATAAATTTATTTATATTTCCAATTTAAATAAAAAATGCATTCATAAAATAGTTTTCGTTAGAAAAAAATCTTTTTTATTCTTATGTGAATTTTATTTTTCATTATAATTTATTGGTATCCAATAAATTAAATTTATACATATAATGTTGGAAATGTACTTTCACAACAATACTATATGTTATATATTGATTTTGATGCTCAATAATACCCTTTTTTCTTATGATAGTACTTTTAGTTAGTTTTAGGATGTTAATATTCCTTTAAATATTATGGAACTATATTCATGTTTTTAATATGGAATTAATTTTAATCAAAAATTTTGGAAGGAGTATTAATGTTCTAGGAATAGATTTTTATACCCTTTGTTTTTATATGTAACATAATGAATTAATCCTATGATTGGTTACGGCGCACAATGTTTATCATCCCAACACTAAAAGATTTTACAAAGGGATCAGAAACACTATGTTTGGATTAAAATATTGAATATCAACCCATCAATGAAGCCATGAATAATAGTTCATACCATATGTTCGGCGAATGAATGAATATCTAATAAATCATATGATAGAATGTAGAACATATTGAATATTATTACTACACCATTCAAAGTAACCCTACATTATGTAAAGGAACCCTATGCTAATAAAAATAACCCTAAGCTACACAAAAGAAGCCAACCATATTAAATGGAACCCTAGACTATGTAATGGAACAATGTGTATTCCAAAGGAACCCTATATTTTCTTATTCATTGTCAAAGATTTAAATCTGACATTTTATCTATGATTTATTCAATGATATTTATATAAATAAAATATTGATGGAAATATATTCTTTCAACTGATTCAGAGGTTATATTTGATTAATTCAAAGATCATTTTTAAATGAAATAATATCACATCTATTTTTAAGGGATGTTACGCCTCATCTGCTGAATTTGAATTAAAAACTCATGATATATCAGGATATTTTAATCAATATTCTAAACCAAACAAGAGTTATATATATGCACAAAATTTTCACAAAAGAGACAACATTATGAGATTTGATAAAAAAACATATTCATATTTGTTTACATCATTGATATATAGATATTCTTATAAGACCAATGATACAATTCAAAAATATTATTTTGCTAATATTCTACTCATTAATTTTGATACTAAATCTAAATATCATTTCCATCTATGATAACATTCATGTTATTATTTTTTTAGGACATCAATGTTCAAATAAGATGATCCATCAACTATTATTATCTACTGAAACTTGAAGATCATCCAAAATCTTTACAAATCAATTTTTTATTTATTAGAGTATCATCTACTTATAATCAGTAGTGGTTTATGGGTTAGATTATTTTATTATTTTACTAGTAATTGGTTTCTTTATGATTAAAAAGAAGGCTATATTTAGCCTTTTTACAATTGTGTCAAAAAATTCCACTCATTTATGGCTTTTATTTCTTGTGATAAGAGAAAAATTATAGTTTTATTAACATTTATTGTAGATAGGGAATTAGTATAGTAGAATAGGGTTTCTTTGTTCCTGGTATAACTATAAAATTTATTAGTTCACTATTTCTATTTACCCCTACTAATATTTTATATAGAAGAAATCATCTCATATTTTTATAAATCAAAAAGGATATCAAAAGCCATTATTGATGATGTTTGTCAAAAAAATATACAATCTACCCCTCGTTTATAGAATTCTATGTATTCCTCCCTAATAATTGTTATGATTTGTGTGCTTTTGTGGAAAATATATATTAATATTAAATAGAATAATGTCTATACAATGGAGATGTAAATTAATGATATGAAAAAAGCGATGTATATTGTACATGATCCATATTATAATGGTGAAAAATATGGATACTAAAAATCATGAATGATTATCCACCTCCAGAATTCATGATTCAATGTTTATTCAATAGACATATCTCCTTATGAAATTAAGTGAAACCAGAGGCCAGGGAATCTATAATATAAGTAGAATACGATATTAATATAAAATTATTTACTATAATAATGTGTGCTCATAGACCGAATGAATTCAATCAATTCTCAAAATGTCCTACAACTTATGAGATGTATAATACTATTACATTTACATATGATGATATAGATAACATATGGAAGATGAGGTATGCAATAGAAAACAAAAATTTTGACCCATTAAAATATTTTTTGATGAAATATTCGCAAAAATTAATGGATGGTTAACAGAGATTTTTTATTATATTATTACCTTAGATGATCCCAACAGTTAATCTGATCATGCTCTAAATGTAATTAATGCACATCACTTATAAGGGAATGAAAAATCTGTATCAATTAGAAAATAATCACAAATCTAGTATATTACTAGGATAAATATTATTAGAACATTGATGAATTAATAACCATAAATGAATGACTAATTAGATGATTCCAAGATTTTTGAAAAATGGAAAATATTTCATTAAAAGTGAAATAATAAATGAATAGATGAAAAAATTAGTTGAAATTGAAAAAAATTAATATTCCTTGTATTTTGAAATGGAACTGGTTGTGCTAGCTGGAATTTTTAAAAATTTATACATGAAAGAAAGTGGATTAATAAAATAATTCAAGAAGGATGAATGATACCCAATGAAGTAAGACATTAGGAATTTAAATATATGTAAAAAATCTCACATGAATAAAGATAATAAAAAAAATAAAAAAATAATGATATATAATAAATATCAGAAAATGAATAATATGGGCATAATAAAAAAATATTTATGAATGAAATGTGGAATGTGTCTAATGAATCTCTAATATCATTAAAATATAACTTATAAAAAGAGTCATAAAATATCATTGTTAATATGTTCATTATAGATAATGAAGTATAATAGTTAAAACCCTATTAATGTTCTTTTAATAACTCAAATAGATTCTCAAACTATAAATTAGTTTCGTAAAATTCAATGTTTTAAGAAAAATATGTTTCCGTATTATAGAATAATGAATCATTGTAAAATAATAACAATGTTTCCTTTGGTTAAAGAGACGTATTTCTAAAAAAAATCATGAGATAATTGAAAATTTTAATTCTTCTACATTAAATTGTGTGAATCATGGAAAAAGGATAAAATAAATGGGGGATGAAGTAGGATGTTATAAAATTTATTCAATTAAAATATTTAATGAAGAAAATGCTACTAAATAAGATTATCATAATGAAATTTATTAAAATAGAATGATTTTGAAAAGGAATCATGGTTGTAAAATAAAAATTATTAAAAAAATATGTTTTCCCCGATTCAAATGTTGATACATGATATTATTTTAAAAAATTATTTATTTTCACTAAATAATTATGCATATGAAATACTCAAATTAGTGGTATAAAAAGTATTTTATTTCAAAAAATATGTCTAACACTAATAATTCAAATTCTGGAAAGATAAGGTATATCTAGATTCCCATATCATTATTTACCGACACTACCGTACTAATGAAATCATGGGTTCCAAAACCTAAAAATGTTTAATTACTTTTTTGTGATAATGGTCATTGGAATAGATAATCAATATGATATAATGACAGTGGATTCTCCCAAAAAATTATTGGATAATCATAAAATTTATATACATTGAGTCAAAAGGATTGACGTATAATCCTTTTTTGTGGTAATGAAAAAATGAAATACTATTCTTGATGGAACTATTTGATACCCAATGTCTAAATCAATATACAAAGTAATATATACACTAGTTTTAAAGAAGAAACTGATAAATATCCCTCTACGTAGTGATATTTGATATTATGTTGATTTTTTTACAACTCATGATCAATTTTCAATGATAAATTGCATTAATTTGGATCACCAAAAACTGATGATGTTTCTAATTTGGATCTTAATTCCTTTTGTAAATAGAATGTGATATGTTTAATAGATACGACATTTGTTTCATGAATCTGGAATAAAATCCTTGTACATTACAATATATATTATTTATATAAATTATCTATGAAACTATTTGTTACCCAATTGTATTATATTAATTTTGAAATCAATAGATTTTCTGATGTGTGCCCACTCAGAAAACATAAAAAATAAAATTTCATACCAATTAACCATATTTATACATCTAAACCATTAGAGCATATCTATATATGTTGGTTTTGACTATCTAGAGTACCATGTTGGGATGGTAAATTATATTTCTAGGTTTTTTATGATATTTATATATTTACGTGGGTTAATGTTTTAAAAATTTATAGTATAATATTCACTATTTATTAATATTTTTATATATATTTTTCAAAATGGAATAGATTTTAAAATAATTTGGTTGATATGTTATCAAGGGGAATTTTTTTAATCATTACTTTAATTATTTTTTCTCAAAATTATGTATTTAACACACATTCTCTACACCAAGAACACCTTCAAAAAATGGAATTGGTCAATGACATAATATAACTAATATTGAAATGGAAAGTATAATGATGAATGAATTTTGTCTTCCTATATAATTTGTGGCCTAAGAATTAAGAACAAATTTATATATCATGAATAGAGTTTCAATTAGTCCAATAATAAAAAAAGACACCCTATAAACATTGGAATAATATAAAACCAAAATTAAATTACTTTAATTTATTTGTAACCAAGGGTTATATCATTAATACAAAGAAAAACCTTTGTAAATTAGATCAAAATGATGATTAAGGAATATTATTAGGATATTTGTTAATTATAAAGTCCCGGGATTATTTATTAAAAGTCATGAATTGTTAAAAAATCAGTTCATGTGATTATGATGATTCAAACCCTTACATTAAATTTAAATATCAAATTGGTAAAATTATTATTTTATTTGAAAACATGAGACTTCATGTCCCTAAATATGATTTTGAAAATGATATTAACTTCTTTTAGTCCAATTCATAACAACATGAAACATACAAACAAGAAGGTGTATTATGTATTCTATGTACAACCAAAAAAAATTATCCTTTAGTAGCTGTTATAAGAGAACCATATACAATAATTAGAACTATAAGACATGTAAATAACATGGTTTATTTTTCTAACATTCTATTTTAGTTAAATTATAAATATATTGAAAAATATTTGGAGGATGGAAGTTGGATGTCAGTCATAGATAAATAAGTAGAAAAATGAATAGGAAATAATGTTTGGGAATTACTAAGAAGATTATCCCAATATACAGTAATAAAAAAATGGTTCTTTAGAGATATACAAGTTCATCAAGGGATCATAACAATAAAATATTTCTAGATTGATATATAATGGATACAATCCAGATGAAGGTATTAATTATGATAAAACCATTTCCCATTTAGCTAGATTAGAATCCAATAGAAATTATTTTTAGCTTTTTCATCTCATATAACAATTAATGAATATAAAATGGATGTTAAATATTCATTTTTAAATGGATATTTAAAGAAAAAATATTTTTTGAACTACCTATGGATTTTTGAAATCCATGTGAATTTTGATTCTAATTTTTAAATAAGTATAACTATTTTTGTGCTTAATCATGAAACTAGATCTTGGTATGAGTGATTAAGATATTTTTTTTGGAGATTGATTTTTATGGGGATTATTAGATCTGGATATTTATAATAAATTTTTTTTTCAAATATTATAATTATAACAAATTAGTATCATGATGTAATTTTAGGTTTAACAAAGAAAAACATTTATAATGATTTCTTAATAATAATGCAAAAAAATAATTTGAAATGAGTATGATGGGTAAACTGATTTTATTTTTAGAATTTAAAATTTATCAAAAAATAATGGAAATGATATAAATAAAATTAATATATTTTTTATTTAATGAAAACTTTTTGTCTTAAAATAGTATGACTTATACAAATCCCATGTGTACTAATATAAATCATCATTTGGATGGTGTGGAAAACCAGTTGACAATGAGTTGAATAGTGTTATGATTTGCTCATTACTATATATTACTAATAGTAGACAAGACATAGTTTTTTATATTCTCCTATGTAGTACATTTTATTCAAACCCAAAATAATCCAGTCTTACTACTGTTATAATAATTTGTAGATATTTAAATGGAACTAATTTTGAATCTTATATTTATTAAAACAACATATTTTAATTTCCATTATTATTCAAATGATTCTTTTGGATGTAGTAGATTATATAAAAAAGAACATTATAAACCTATCACATTTAAGGAAAATATTTATTATCATGGTCAAATAAGAAAAAAACCATGTTTCTCTTTCAATATCTGGCAAAAATATTTGTCTTCAAGCAGTATTTGTTCCCAATTAGTGTTTATGAAATACAATCTACTGAAGTTGAATTGATTTTAACAATATAACTATTTTATGTGAAAAAAATGTATAATAAATACTTCCAATAATCCAATATGTCATTCTAGCACCCATTATTTCAATATCAAACATCATTTTTTGAGAGATCCTATCATTAAAAGGTATATATCTCTAGAATTTGAAAATAACAGGTATCAATAATTAGATTTTTTTTCTAAACCACTTCACAATGCATATTTTTTTATTATTGTTGATTTATGATTATTAAAGATTAAATAAATGATTATCAATTTATTTCAATTATTATGTTTGTAGCTTTAGGTAATTTTATTGTATTTTAAATTTAAACCTCATTGTAAAATTATTATTTAATTTATATATTAAAAAAATAGTTTTTAGTTTTAATTTTATAATGTTTATTTTCAAAATAAAATGTTAATTATTACACGACACCATTGAAGCATGTAACAAAAAAACGAAACCATCAGACATCTCCCAATCTATGACCTAATCCTTCGCAAATCATCGATTTTACATGTATATCGATATTGAGTATACTAAATACTTATATCAACCCCTATAAAATGAAAAATTCATGAAGTGTTGATGAAGTTTGACCAAGGAAAACATCCTTTGAGTTGATATATTGGAATTTTCTCTGTAAATTTTAATTGATTTTGATTGGCTGAATAAAATGTATCAATTTTTAAAGGCTAATACAATGTTATGAGGCACATAATTGATTTTTGGGGATATAAATTAGACTCTTATTTTTGATGTGTATGTAAAAGACTTCTTTAAAAAGTCCTTTTTATTTTTTGGTGTTTATAAAGGAATTTTTATGTCTATGATTCAAAATGATATCTTTAATATCAATTCTTTACAAATTGATATGTTCTAGGCTTGTACCCTTGATGGGTAATTTTATTTTGGTCTTATTAATATAAGAGATGATAAATAAAAAAGGATATAAATTTTTCTCCCTTTTGAACAATAATATTCTTGAAAATGATGAAAAGTGATCTAAATGATCCTCAAAGTGTCTTGATGAAGTTTATATATCCTTGAACTATAATAAGGTATGTAGAGAAAGGTAAACTAAAATATCAATATATGTATATTCTATTTTTATCCTAAAAAATTACAAACTGTCTTTCCTTATATATATATTATTGTATTTGAGTCACTAGTGTAGGAAAAATGAAAATATGGATTTTTACCTTATGAAATGATTATTTTCCATCTTTTGATAATGTTGGGAATAATATGATACAACACTACTCGTCAGAGATTTCATCATTTCAATATTCATAAGTATGGATCATTCAGGAAGCTAGGATTTTTATAGAGTGTATATTGCATCTATCTTATGCTCGTTCGTATAAAATAATGGGAATGAATGGCAATTGGGGCTCATGGGGAGTAATATTTTCCTGTTATTTGTTCTATGAGACGAATTGAAAATCAAGATGTTGAATCAAGAGTTTATGAGGAACGTCTTCAGCAAATAAAAAAATTTCAATAAATATTTTTGAACAAGTGGAAGTTTCCCAATCAATATGAGAAGAAGTTGATGAGCATGTGGAAAATGTAACTGAGAATTTTGATCATGTTGCTCAATGGGCTGATCAATCTAGAGATTTTTTTCATAATGCTAACCAAGATAACCAAGAAAACCATTATTTTTTTTCATGTTGATCTAATTAATGAATAATCGTCTGAATTGATAGTGATAACATATATTTTAGAAGAATATCCATGTTCGTATTCAGTAGAATTTGGTCGAACCAGAGCACAATCTACCATGTCATCTGAATCATTATAAATTAATTGTATTGATATATTTTAAAATTACAATGATTTTAATGAAAAAAAATAATATTTAAGACAATAATTATAGTATAGGATGAAGGTAGTTAATTATCTAAGTGGTTCTACAATTCCATGTGTGGAATTTGGGGAACATCAAACTCAATTAATATATTTTCAGAAAACTATTGTTATTTTGGGTGACCTTGACGATGTTATAAAAATGGGTTCCACTAATTATACATCAGTAATAAAATAATTTGTGATGAAATTTGGTTTTGATGAGATGAAAATTTTGTTTTGATGAGAAGTTCAATTTTTTATAGCAACCCATCAACCATTAACCAATTCTCAATAGACTATTGCAGACCAAATAACAAAATTTGAAGATATAACATCTGTATTATCTGATTTTAATAACCAACTGCACTCTTGGTAGTGCCAAAATACCCAATTGAATATTCTTGTGGATTATTTGAGAGATTTTATGTGTCATCTAACATCTAATGAATCCTGATTGGGACCAGTCATTGATCATTCTAGATAAACGTTGACTTGTTTTATTCAATCCTATGAAATAGTGAATGAATTTGTTATGGTGAATTTAATTGAAATCATTATGGATATAAAATATTCACAAAATATATGTTAGTTATGTAAATACGAGATCAAAAATCATTTCTAGAGCATGTTGGTGAAACACATTTATATTCATGGTATTTTTTAGACCAATCCTCATCCTTATTCAACATCTTCAAATGGAGATTCTGATGAAATGTTATATTCTTATCAAATCCACTTTTTTGAATACTTATATAATTTATTGTGGAATCTACTATATATTTTCAAATCATTTGATATTCATTTAAAATAACATTACATTACTTCGTTATATAATTTTTTATATCTATTTATTCATTATGTTCAAATATACACTACCATATAACATGTCATATTTTTTTATATAGTACAATACACCCCTCATTTTTTCTTTTGTGAAAAATTAATTCTATTTTAATACATTTTTTGTATGTTATCTTTTTTTTATCACAAACTAGAGGGTAAATTATGTAAACCATATATTCTCATTTGTTAAATTATTTATTATGTTTCAAATAAAAATATTATTATGAAATCGAAATACTACTCTAATAATTTTATTTTAAAAACTAAAAGTTTTCTAATTACAAATTATATTAATTTTTATTATTCATAATCTTTTTGTAAATTACGTTAAATTGTTTTGATCATATAAAAGGAGGAGACTGTTGGGAATTTATTGTATCAAAAATATTTTCTATTTTATATTGATTTTGATGCTCACAAATACCCATATTTTTTTATTTATCATATTGAAAAATGTGTGTTTTGGGAAATTAATATTCTTTAAAATATTTTGGAATTATATTCACACTATTAATATCCAATAAATATTTTGAAAAATGATCAGAAATAATTTTAGTGTTCCATGATACACATTTCATACCCACGTTGGTATGTGTAATATAAGGAATGAATCCTATATTTATTTAATGTTTGTATGCTTTATCATCCCTATGGTAAACAATTTTCTGATAGATCAACAACAATACATTGGGATGAATTTATATAGTACCAACACAACATTAATTTAAAGAATCACAATTAAAACCCTAAATTTGGGGAATTAATTTATTTTTAATCAAATATATGTTGGAATGATGAATATATGGACTCTTATTACTATGATATTCAATGGATCCCAACACTATAAAAAGGAACCCAAAACAAGTAAAAGTAGACTTATTCTATAAAAAGTAACCATCCTCTACACAAAATTACTATACTCTACACAATGGAACCCTACACCTTGGAAATAAACTCTTCATTACACAAAATAATCCTACAATATTTAGAGGAACCAATTTTTGTAATTTTACAATTGAGATTTAATTCTATACTTTCATCTGAGAATTTTTCAACAATAATGGTAACAAAATATTTATTGAAATCTAGTCATTGATTACTCTAAATGAAATTTTTTATGAATTCAATGTACCTTTTTAAAAATTAATAATCACACTTATCCTTAAGAGAATTTACCACTTCTCTAATAAATTTGAATTTTAATCAGTGTGAATAATCATGGTATTTTCTTTGATCAATTCATCCAATTGAGATGTATATATCAGAATGATGTTTTCTCAAAATTAAAAATATTACAAGGATTGAAAAAATGGGTTCAATATACATGTGTATATCAATGATATATATATCTTCTAAAAATAACAAGGATATAGATTGGATATAATGTTTTTCTATTGTCGAACTTGTACCTATTTTTATTAATTTTTATGATCAATTGAAAATAGGATCACGTCTGAGTTATTCCTACTTGATGTCTTAAATATATTAAGAATAAGATCCATCTAATCTAAGTTACTAACCCTACTTTGAAGATCAACCAAAATGTTAGAAATATAATATATTTTGATTAATTTGAGTATCAACTTCTCGTATACATTTTTGGTTTAATTATCATCACATTTTTCTAAGATATAGATAATTGGTTCCCTTTAAAAGAACTAAATTGCTATGTTTATCTTTTTTTAATGATTTAAACATCATGTAATTAGTTGTGTATTTGATGTTTTGTGAGAAGATTACCTTTATAGTGTAATACACTAAGATCATAGATATTTCATTGGGGGAGTGGACTATGGGATCTTTGTGACCCTAACAACTATAATATTATATTCTTAATTATTTATAATTATCATATTCACATATTATTTATAGAAGATAACATTGTATATAATAATAAATAACAATGGAAATAAAAATCTATAATTTATGAATTTTATCAAAAAAAATACCCCCTCTTTTTTACCCATTGTATTATTCCAACAGAACATATTTAAAAATTCAATTATCCAAATTTATTTAAGGTTAATAATACCCAACAATTTAATTGATAGCGATAAAAATGTTTTAATAATATACCTCAGTTAGTTGAAACTCAGTGTTGTGTGTAATGAAATATATAGAAAATATATTTTTTAAACAAATTAATAATATTCAGTGGTGTTATGTCTATGGATCAAAAAACCATCTTTAATAATTATATTATTATTAATCTTCAATCATATAAATATTTTTATATCCTCCAAATTTTAAAATATATCATCAATATGGTGTATTTGGTAATTTTTCATTTTAGTTAACATGAAATTTTCTAAAAAAGTAATTAAATGTAACATTGAATCATAATTCATATTAATAAAAAGTGAATGGTCATACCATGGGTAAGCAATAGAATGAACAAATACCTTATTAGGATTCTCATATAGTTTAATATTCAATTCATAAAATGAAATTTGGGAAATTTTTTTTGTGTCTTTAGAATATTTATATCTCAATAAATGAGTTCCATTTAAATAAATAATTCATGATTTACAGGAAGACTATATATTTCTCATAAGATAAATCATATTATTCCATAATATTTTTCATGTTTTTAATGATGATTTTCTCTTTATCCATTTCAGATAATTATCCCAATTGTATTAGGTGAAACCCCATATGATGTATGTAATTTCCATCATGTTATTAGATCTAACATTGAACTAAAGAATTGATAATGAATAATTTAGAATTTTGAATGTAAATTACCATACTCAAAATCAATATTTTCTCTATACTAAGAGAAAAAATCCATACCCAACATTATATCAAATTCCACTAGTTGACTTACTACTAGAGTTGGATGATGAATGTCCCTACAAATGTTAAATAGTGTGGACCTATAGACATTATAAAATTTATTTCTATCATTGCATTATATCAAAAAAAATTCATGGTTTATTCATTAAGGGGATGATGTGATACAATTTGAAAATTTATATGATATAAATTGGTTCATTGAAATTGAATAAAATAATATATTTACAATCTTGGAGAGTGTAACAGGTGTACCTTTCGATAGATATCTAAGAACACCCAATTCAACATGAGTAACTTCATAATATTACCCTTTTCCCCATGAGTTATTTTTTCTGTATATTCCCACTATGATTTGGGAATTAGTTTGAATAGTTCTTGATCTCATTACCATTATAGTAGTGTACATTAATGAATTTTTTCTTACCATTGCAATGATGAGAAAGTTGGAATTTTTTAACATTCAAGAAGAAAAATAATTTCTCATTAAGGATATAACAAGTAGTTTCCTTCCACTAGTATCACATGTTATAATATTACCCTTTATAGTAATCTCCATATAAGTCCAAATTTAATTTTTATTTTAAACCAGAAGACACTTTTAATGTAAAAGTGATAAACCCCAATAGAAAACCATGTTATTAAAGGACAACATAAGCCTATTATCATGCTTATACTTATATAGATTCCAAGAGAGAGATATAACCATTGTTTTGGGATTATCCTGTATAATTTCTTCAAAGAATCATGCCAATCTATCCCACACATGCTTAAAATCCCCTTGGTTGATTTTCCCCGCCTTAAATCCGCAAAACAATATTATATTCTTCTTGGAAATCCAGTTAGTCTGCTCTCTAATGGCGTCCACCTGAATTGTCCTTAGCATCATCTTGTCACCATTTTATTTGGAGGAATTATGAATAAGGAAATCCACCTCCATAACTTCTCTGGAATGTAGATATAGCTCTAATGGTTGAACAACATCCATGCATGTCTTTTGCGGGACATTCTTATCGGGATCTGCCCCGGATACCGCAATATCATCCCTAACAGAATTACTATTACAGTTGGGAGGACCATCCATTATTTGGTCCTTCTACATCCATGAAGATAAAGTCTTCATTGGTGAAGGAAAATAAGATTAGTCCTTTCGTCCTTTCTTTCCTCCTCATCGTCACTTCCTCCTCCTCGTGCTGAAAACGTCACTATCCTGGAACTCCTGAGCACGAACTCCTGAAAAGTGACTTGATAAGTCATCCCCAGACTCCTACCATGGAATCATCTACTCATTAATGAATATTTCCATCTGGTATATGTTCTTAGCAGGCCCTTCGCTCTCCAAACTCTGAAAATGATTACTTAGATTCACAGTTGGCACCTCTCTTCACGGTTATGAAATGTTCATTAGAAATGGTTCAACATTGGAGGCCCCGAACTCAGTGACAACAATTCATGTAAATACATCCTCCACATGGGAAGACAAATGACATGCAAGACTTTGAGAAGAGTTTATTTGGATACTACTAGGGACTTGAAGAGGAGCATCATTGTTTGTCGCGCCAGGTTCATTAAGTCCAAAATATCCTTGCGCTGCAGGAGATCCAATACCAAAATCAACCCTCAGAAATTTGAAAACATCAGGAACCAGAGGATTTATCTTGAAGTACCCCGTTGAATAGCCTCATCCAAGGCTATTCTTGGACGTAAATTCGAACCATCTAGTACAATAAATACAGAAGTAGCAGCATCTGACATCTCTGTAATAACAGAAATGGAGAAGCGAGCTCCCCATACATCACCACTAAATTCACCTGTGGGCTAGGAAGGAATGGTCGTTCCTCCAAATGATGGGTAACACCATTGCTTGGTGGGATTCCAATAGAAACTCTTGACTTATCTGAGCTACGAGGAGAACGAAAATTAGATTGCAAATGCCTGAGATAAAAGCTCAAATAGCAGAAATAGAACCGATTTTCGAATACCACTCATTGTTGAAGATAGTGATCTTCACAAACCTCAATCCAAACAATTTCCACTGGGGAATTTAAAATATCCACATCTACATAGATGCGGGGAGCTATTGGATTTCATAAGGAATGAGAGTGCTCATCAAAAAGAAAGGAACCTCTCGACGAGGTAACCCATATCCATTTTATAATATTCCATCCACTTATACTCAATTTTACATTATATATAATATGTTATAAAGACTTAATTCTTCTAATAGATCTCACATATTACATACTCATATAAAAATAACGGTTGTGAGACTGGTACCATTAATTATTTCTTCATAAGAATATTAATAAAATGGTAAATCGTTGTCCTTATATTATGTATATAAGTCACAATATAATTTTCTAAAATTATAAATTTAACATTATATTAAAATTTTTTATTCATTTTTTGGCCTTTTACTCTGAATTTTTATCCCTATATATTGTCATTTTTCATTAAGAAAAATTTTTCTCTTAAAAGGCACCTAAATATATTTCCACTACATGTATAAATATTCTTCTTTATCTATAGTTATTTATTCAGAACCTCCATTGATATGCATCACACATGAGATAGTAAACATCCAAAAAAAGTTCTCCATTTCATTGCTTCATATATTGAAAAATATCATTTCTGAAGGACTTATCCATTTCTCATTAAAAAATTATTTTTCCTTCCATCGAATGATAAATTTTTTTATCAAATGAATAATTATTATATTATTACCCAATATACTTGATTTATAAGAATATAATTAAGAGAAATGTCAATTACCATAGACTATGTCAAATATCATAATATATTTTCAGTTTTTTCCTCCCCTGCTCGAGATTCATTGAATTTTTCATTAGGAAAATTTCAATACATATTATGTTCATTGATATAGTTTCTATTCCATATGCTTAATTTATTTATTTATTTTCATACACTATATTTTTTAGTATCATTTTGGAACATAATGTATAATAATGAATATTATAAATCATGTATCATAAATTTAATAATTATGCACAAAAAAACACAAAATCATAAAATTTATTTCATTTGAAATATTATCTTATCATAAAAATATTTTAAAATAATTCATAGGGGATTGTAATGAAATAATGTATTAAACCAAAAACAACCCCTGATAGTGTTAAAAAAATAGCATAGTCTGTGTATAGTAATAGTACATCAAAATTATGATTCATATGTATTAAAAAATATAAATATTTTGGTGATTAATCCAAGAAGAATAATTTCACAGAAATTACACACTTCTAGTATAGATAACTTGATGAATTGATTGGAATGGAATATAATATATTGATTTCATAATCATTAGGATTTTTCATTTTACATATACATATCCCCAATGAAAGTAATACTATTACATTCCCTAATATATGTTTTACTATATGTAGTTCCCATAATTTAATATAAAAATTAATCTGATAAAAATTTATAGACCATAGTCCTGGTAGCATAGTTCTAGTGGTTACATTTTTACATTTTAATGAGATAAATGGTATATCATCTAAAATGGCAGATATTTTTTTGTATTCTGGGAATGATGGATACATAATTGAATTTCAAATTACATTAAATAACATAAAATATAACATAGAAATTTATTGTAAAACATTATTATTACAATTATAATATCCTTTCATATCAATCCTAATTAATTTAATACAATAAAATGGTAAGAAAACAATATAATTTTGTGAGATCAGATGCTCAGTAAGGGTATCTATACATTAGAAAGTAACATGGAATAAATATGGCATTAATAATATGGGAGGAATAAATGATGATAAAATATTTCCATATAAATTATAACATCATCTTGATTAAAATAAAATTATTATATAACTATATAAATATTTATATTTACATAAATATCTATATTAATAATTATATAATCCATAATAATAGACATTTGAAACATAATTAAAAGGCCTTGTTTAAAAATATATACATAAATCAGTATAGACATAGCCAAACACCTAATTTTTTATGAAGTCACCTAACGATACATCAATGGGATACATAATTATATTATCACCCTAAAATTAAAATATATAATTGATTTATTAAATAAATAAATAGTTCTTTATTAATCTATATGAATTAAAAGCGAGTAGTTGTCTATATTAAAAGATCAATAAACTAGATTTTCAATAAATTACTTAGTCAAATTGAACATAAAACATTCATATAAACATTTATTATTTTCTTATTTGAGTATAAACTAATAAAAATATGGAAGAAACGATTTTTAAATTTATAAAAATTCATTAATGTGATCAGTAGTGTATTTCATGAGAAAAATTCCTATTTCATATAGAAAAATAATTTTTCCCCAAATATTATGGAAACAATGTATCTTATAAATGGTTTTTTAAAAATTTGAAAGGAATATTAAAATAATTTTATGTCCATGATGGATATAAATTCCATTCTTTCAATATATAAAAAAAATGATTCCATTGTAATTTTCATTAAAAATAAAATAAACTTCTATAGAAAATGAATATATGTTTCTGTTTCATTTTTGTTTAATAAAAATTAAATTAATTTAATAAATTATATAAATAAATATTTTTATAAAAAATAAAATAGTCATTAAAATCATTTATCGAAAATATGGACATGTAATAGAATAATTCTTTTAGAATTTGAAAATAATGATAGTTTTCGTTAATAACAATATTTATAAATTAAGTATGAAAATGCTGACAAAATAAATGAAACATTTAAATTTATAGAATTACCCATATGAGAAAATATATATCTATTTTGATAAATAATTTTCAAATAATTCCCCCATAAGTCTTTTAAAGAGGAAATATCCAAAATACTAACGATATTGTTAAATAAACCCATTCCACAAGTCTTACTTCCATCGTATATATTTGAACATAAATTAATATAAATATTGATTTAATTTAGATATTTTATTGAAACATAATTATATATATAAAAAAATAGACTATTTAATTATGTCCTTTAATCATATTATTTTAATAATTCCTTATTAAAATAACTTCTATGGGTGATATGTTCTTTTTATTTCACGTATGGGTTGGTTTCATAATTTTGGTATTTGACCTTTGATCAGGGATAAATTATATTTAAATTTATTATAATTACATATCATATTTATTCAATATATATATATATATATCAAATAATCCATTTGATAATGATCTATAAAACATATTTCACAATTCATTGAGATTGTAAGTCCTACATACTCAGTAATGATGTTTTCAATAATCATTGATGTTTATGATAGAATTGTAAATAATAAGTCACATTTCAGGAATCATATAATACCATACAGAAAACATATATATTTTAAATATATCATAATTCAAATATACATAATGGAGAAATGGAATAAAAAAACCATTTCATGGATTTTGGTGTCTAGAAATGCATATAAGCGATGATGTTACTTATCATTTGATGGAATATATGTATGAAAATTGTGGATATAATTATAATATAAAAACAATTTTTTTTGAGAATAACGAATATATTATTTTATTATTTATATCATATATTTATAAGTGTTAAATTATGATTTAAAAAAGTAACATGTTAAAGAAATTACATATTTTTTGAACAATTTCGTTTAGATAACCATATATGATTCCTATGGTAAGATATTTTGGAAGAAAATGACCTATGGAATTTTGATAATGGTATTGGGGATGGATTTTTAATTTTTTTCATTGATATATGTTGCTTAAATCGGAGTAATTAAAATAAAAATGGGGTTTTGTTTTATATGTTAAAGAATGGACACACTTGAAATTACTAATTTGTTTAATGAATAACAAACTCATTATCAAAGAAAATGATGCAAAATATAAATATAATCAATGAAAAAGAACCTAAAGTCAATAAAATGCCATCCATCGAAATTTGTATTGTTTATTTGTATATTATTGAACTTTTTCCATAGGTTTTACACTTTGTTTAAAAAAATTAACTTAACCCACAATAACACCAATTTCAATGAAAATTGAAAAAAATTATATGAAAGGTTATAAGTGTCTCATAAATGGAATACATATGAGATTTTAGAACATTAATTAACCCTTTTTGTAGTTATTTATTTTCATTATAATTACATAATTTAATAAAATATAAATTCCGTAATATATAATTAATATAATTTCTGACACTATTAATTTATTTTGTCTATTAAAAAACAAATAAAATATGTATTTAAAAAAATAATTTAATATAATTATATTATGTTTAATTTATCAATAAAATTTCATTGAATATAATAATCCATTAAAATTGTGTTACTTTTATTAAATATGAAATCATTTATTTTATCAATATATTAAATGAATAAATACAAGATTGGTGTTAAGTGGGAATTTAGGTTATACTGTAATCAATAAATATTTGATTTAAAATTCAATGGTATAAAATTAAATTATCCATAAAACTATGATTTATAATTTAATTTATCCTCTTTTTATCCTTAATGAAAAATATTATAAATTATAAATTCAAAAGAGATCAATTATGTTGTTAATCATTCATAAAATCCAAATAAATTCCATAACGATATATTATTGGTAACATGGGTACATATATTAATTTGGTTGATGTTATTGGATGAAATACTCTAGTAAAATAAGATAAATGAATGTTTCAAGATCATTTAAAGAACTAATTTAGGTTTTTAACACTATTTTTGCACACTTACCCTTAATAAGTTAACTAATATTTAACATGGATATAATTCAAAGAGAAAAAAAATAAAATATATGTATTCAGAAAACTATAACTCATTATTCATATTTTTTAAACATTTTCCATGATTCTATTTCTATAAGTAGAAGAAATGTATTTAAAAATAGGTGTAAATAATATAATGAGAATCTTTTCTTATAAAATTATTATTTTTGGAATTAAATTAGATTTATTCTTATCTCATTCATAATAATAACATTAGATGATTGTTATAAAATTTTATAATATATTTGATCTAAACATTTCAATAAAATCAATTTTTAATAGTTATTATTTTTTTCAATAATTTTAAATCCCATTGCAAAAAATAATAGAAACAGTTCTCTTTTACATTGAAATTATATTTTGTTTTCAATTTAAATAAATTTACAAAATACAAATTTAATTTTTTCAATTAAAAATAACAAATTTTTCATTATTTATAATGTTATTTTCATACCAGTAAATACAATAACTAGGTAGAAATGTTCACCCTAATTACTAAAATTTCAATAGTAATATGCATTTTTATTAAACTCAATGTTGTGTTTGAAAAATAATATTAGTGAAAAACAATTACCTATAGAAAAAAATTGATAAGGTCATGGTGTGTTACATGTATAGATACAATGGTTATTATACACTATAATAATCTCACCAAATAGGTATTAATACAAAAAATTATTGCATTCCCAAAACTATTGTAATGGAATTCAAACATTGGATAATTTCTCTCATGTGGCCTCAATTTCTATGATCCATATTCGACCACTCTCACTTCATAATTTTAATTATTTGAAACCTATCATTGTATGCATCACAATACAGATAATTCTCTTTATATATCATATATATCATTTTAATTAAAACAATCAACCATCTTATATACAAATCATATAAGGTTGTCTAAATAGGTTAAAATCATAAATTCCCCACCTTATATTTCAAGGCCATCATTGGTGTTACTAATAAAGATATGTAATATATGAATTTTAAAAATTATTCTTTCAATTTTATGAAGAATGTTGTATCAAAAAATCCATTGGAATAAACTCATGAAATTAAAATTAATGTGTATTTTGAGTAAAAAATATACATCTTATATAATTTTCGCTAAGTAAAAGAACTCTCATTTATATAAATAATATTTTTAGATATTGATATAATGATAATAATATTTTAGTTTTACACATGTGAAATATGAGATTAGACCATGTTTGTAACACCCTGAGATTTTATGAGAAATATTCTGTTTTTATGTATATGAAAAACCAATGAAATCTTTCACTACACACAATAGTATCTTGGCTTGCGTTACACGAAAGAGCTACCTTCCTCGATATCTTGGGTTGTACGCAATACCGAGTTTCATTAAACAACGACATGATATTAAAATATTATATAAACTAGCCATTATGAATAGTAATACCCAATTTTTGAAATTTTATAAATTTTATCTTTTAAAATGGACTTTATTTTTGGATTAGGAATATCGAAATTATCCTAGGGTGAATTTTTGGTATTTTTTTGAAAACATACAATTTTTGATGAGTAGTGAAGAACACTGAGTTATAGTTTAAAACTGAATTTTTATTTAAATAATTTTTATTTTATTTAAATTTGTTTTAGGTCAAAATAGATACATAATACCTATATCTATTCAATTTAATTCATTGGAGTAATTTTATAATAATTTTAGATATATAAAAATGTTATTGAACTTTTTACCGTCTTTTACCCACCTCCTAGAAGAATTTGAAAATTTACATAAGACATAATTTTACTTCTTCTGTGAGTGTAATTTCAAAAATTTGAGAGACACGGTTGATATCAATAACTAAAATGTGGTTCAATAAGATAAAAATAATTTTTGGTGAATAGTAACTTTTAACTTTTATTTACCATGGTTAAAATTATATAGGTTAATTAAGGGTAAAAATGAATTTATTATTTCCCTAAAAAATGTCCAAATTTTATTGGGTAAGTGTAATTCGACCAAAAACAACCTTAGGAATAAAATATGACCCTTTAGGTCCATTTGGATAAGATTAGGACATTTATTTTAATTTAATTTAAAGAAGAGTTAACAGAGTTAAAATCAATGTTTAATAACTAAAAACTTTTTAATATAGGGTTATACATTAGAAAAATTCAACAATAAATATTAATTAGAAAGATAAATATATTTAATACATAATGATATTTTATTTATAATTTTTATACATTAAATGATTTATTTTATTTATGACACAATGATGATGTAGTAATTACCTTATTAATGAATTATTAACATAATTGATGGTATAAATACCCAAATAGATGTCATTTTAGAGTTTTAATGAATTAAACTAATATTATAGGTCAATATAACATAATATGGTTAGATATATGAGTTTTATTCTATGTAATAATGCTGTTATGCATTTAACAAAAACAAAATACCAAATAGTGTCAAAATTGACATAAAAGAGTTTTTTAGAACAAATATTATATAAATAATTGTTATTATATTCCTAAAATTATATGGAAAGGACAAAAGACTTATATAATAATATATATGACATTTATGAACCAATTGGGGTTATATTGGATGTTTATAGTAATTTTATTATCCATATACTATAAGAATACAAGAAGACACAGTAAAAGTTAAATTATTTAACTTAGAGTTAAATCTAAATGGTATGGTTAAAATAGTAATCTAAACTTCTCTAAAACCTATTGGTTGGGTGGGTTTTGACCCATCCCCACCCTAACCTCTAAATAAGTCACTTTGGAGCCATTATAAACTCAATATGACTTTATTATAAACTAATTTTTTATGTTTTTCCTAAGGTTCCTCTCTCCTCCCTTATAAAAGGGCACCTCTTCCCTCTCCACTTTACAACATTTTGAGCCTTCTGGATCTGACAAAACCTATCCATTTCCCATTCTCCACTTCCCTATAAACATACTAGAGGTTCTGGTATTCTTCAAAGTCTAACTTTAGTGTCCTAAGAGGAGGTTTAGAAGAGGCGCATCGAAGAAAAGGTAATATCCTTTACCGATTATTTCACAATTATTTCATCTTCTAATTCCTCTTATTTTTTTTTTCATTATAATGTAATGAAATAAGTATAGATAATATACTGATATGTCATTATAAAAATTAAACAACCCTATTTCACCTTATATCCATCCTACGGAAAATGAAATCACCATGCATGCGTATGTACGTAATTCCATCTCCAAGACGTTGTGTAATCTGTTTTTCCACCACCGCCTTACGTTGATGGGTATAACGGTGTAAAGAATAAATATAAATTGTTATTATGACATGATACTAATTCTGAGATATTCTATCATCCACTTCAATACAATTCCTCAATCATGGGATTGATATCATCACTCGAGCGTGTGTACGACCTACCGTCTCCATGATGTGATGTGACTTGTTCTACATGATCTTCACAAAATAATGACTATATAAATCAATTGAATGAATAAATATGATATATATTACACTAATACAATTCTCTAAATGACTTATCTATATCTTAAAAACAGGAATAAGAATTTATTCGACAAAACATGAATAAGAACATAAAGCAATGAACGCCTGAGTAACAAGTAGCAATGAAATATTACTAATAAGAAGATAAGAATATGACCATATATGTTATCATAAAAACTAATATGATTCTATAATAAGTCAATGACATTATTTAAATCATTATACAGAAGGTTCAGATTCGTACGAAGCATATCAGCCCTAAGGTAAGGGAAAATCTCACAATCTCATTTTTTATCAGATATTGTTTATATTCCAGAATTTACTGGGGAATATTTATCATCCAATTCCATTTATCTTCAATATGTAATATTATTTATACCCTCCTACAACTTTCTAAATCCAATTTTACGGATTGGTGTATTTTTAGTGAAGTATATGAAATGAATCTTTTTTCGTTTTCAATACGAGATAATTTTTGACTTTTCCGGCCAAAGTATGAGAATAATTTTTTTTAAATTATAAGGCATGAATGTATTTTTATGACATCATAGAACATTATTTCCATGAATCTTCTTTTAAATGTTTTTAGGTGTATTTTTAATTAACATATTTTAGTATAAAATTTTATGACATGTTATGAAAGGAAAAATGTTATTAAAGAATAAAGGATATTTTCCATAAGAATGGAGTTCATGTGTTTTATCAAAATTATTTTCCATCTAAGATAATATAGTGTTCTGTTTCTATCCCTATTTTTACATTGATTGGATTATGTTATGCTGTAATTTTTTTTATGAAGTCCTTTTATCTTATATGGATTACATTATGATGGCATGATATTTAAGAATCCCATTTTTATTACATGGGTTATGCTATGATATATGATTTATGATTTTGTGGAACACATAATATTGGTATCATTATGAGATGGGTGGGACCTATATCTCTCTCCAATACATTGGGTAATGTTTTATATCTCCTGAGATAGACATGGAAGGAACGACAACTTAATTCGGTTCCGTGATACAGGACTAGAAGGAGGAGTGAAATCGGTTCAGAAATAGACTTTGTCCTCTATGATAGTCTTGGAAATGAGCCTTAACTAATATGAAATGATTTTATATGATTATGTGTCTATTAGACAAAGTATCATGTCTTATGTTATGATTATTGGGATTACATTTCACTACTATGATTTATACCATGTTATGATATTATGATCTCTTTTGCAGGTTAAGATTTTCAAATGTTATGTTCTCATGAATATGATGTGATTGATATTTCTTTTGTTTTCTCTTACTAAGCATTTGATATCACCCTATTGTATGTTTTCTTTTCACAAGGATCAGAAGAAGGGTATTAAGTAGGATATGTCAAAAGGGACTCTAGATATGATGAAATAAATAGGATACAATATAGATGATTTATGAACAAATTGTTTATGTTTCCCAGTTTCTATTGAAATTATAACTATATGGTCCTATCATGGATTTTTTATATGTTGTAATAAGTATTCTTCAACTCTAAAGTAATAACAATGCATGTAAAGTATGGGTCGTTATAGATGGTATCAGAGGAAAGGTATAGTCAACCTTTGGAAACTATGATGTGAAAGTCTTTGTAAGAACCCTAAGATATATTTAAGCATAGAACACAATATTAGTGTTTTAGAAATGGATATGAATAACCTATGATAATACATAGGGTGTAAAATTTTATTTTTGATTATGTGGTTTTCCAATTATGATTAGTCTTTCTAACACTATGATTATTGGTTTTAGTCAATGGTTGGAACCTGAAGAGACCATGTTAATGTTGAATGCAACGGGCAGTGCAATGATTATCCCCCTGAGCAACCAATTGTTATGGGAGCTGGAATGTAAACTGATGTAGCCATGCTTACACAACTTTCTCATGTAATGAATCATGCATGACTTCCAAATGAGCAATGGAAGGAGCAACATTCTGTTGAATCGTTAATGAGGTATTGTCCACCCTCATTTAATGGGTCTTCTGACCCATTAGTGTTTGAACAATGGATCAGTACCACTGAAAATATATTTTCAGTTCTACAATGTTTTGAACATGATAAAGTCATCTTAGAAATATATCGTTTGGAATATGAAGCAAAAAAATGGTGGAATCTTATCAAGAGTAAGAGGAAAATAGAAGAAATTGAGTCCATGTAATAGGATGAGGTCAAGAAAATATTTTTCAATAAATACATCCCTCATATTCATCGAACAAATATGGAGAAGAGTTTTTAGAACTAATGATAAAGGATGAAGAATCTGTTGGTACCTACAATGAAAATTTTACAAGGATTACAAGGTATGCTTCTGAAATTATTATCCAACCTGAGAGTAAGATCGATCGATTATTTAGTGGCTTAAAACCAAGTCTTCGAAGGGCGTTAGCCATAAGGGACTTCAATAGCTGTGAGGAAATGGTTTGATGTGCTATCAAGGTTGATATGGAGATTAGAGTAACCCATTAGTGATATGGTTTTGATTAGAAGAGGAAAATGGAATTCAAAGGGATATATAAAGACCACAATAAAAAGAAGACGAGTTTTCCCTTATTCTCAAAGTGTGGAAAGAAACATAGAGGGAATTGTATTAAACGGACAAGTAAATGTTTCAAATGTTAAAAATAAGGTCATCAGGAATTTGAATGCCGCAATGATGGGAAAAATATGTCTAATAATGCAAACAAAGAAAAGGCTACATAGAATTCAACTCTTACACTTCAATGTTACAAGTGAAAGGAAATGGGGAATTATACTAATCAATGCCTTAATCAAAGGTTTTTTAATGATGATCAACATCAACAAACTCTTAAGGCTTAATACAAAGGAATGTCACATGCAATTTCTATCGGCGATGTGGAGTAAAATAACGAAGTTTTGAAAGGTACACGTACCATCCACTCTAAAGTAGAAAATATTTTATTTGATTCTAGATCCACCCAATCTTTTATTTTTGAAGAATTTTCTAAGGGTATAATCATACTACCTCATCAATTAGCTATTGAGTTAGCTGTGGAAACTCATAATGGAACAACAGTTTCATCAAAAGTTTATAATTCTTCTCCAATTTACATTTGTGGGAATGTGCTTCTGGAAAATCTTGTGATCCTTCCTATAGTTGAATTTTATGTGATTCTTGGCATGGATTTGAATTCCTTATATGGATCTCATATCGATTTCCAAAGAAGAGAAGTCACATTTCATATTCCTGATCAATCTATGCTTATATATCACTGCAAGGATGAATATAACCTTCCAGTGGAAATTTCTTCCATCTTCTGGTTCATGATTCCAATAAAATAAGGTTATTTATACAAATTATTGGAGAGAATCTCACGATTAAGAATATGCCCATTGTAAGAGAGTTTGATGATGGCTTTTCTAGAGGAATTTCCAGGTCTTCCACCAAATCCTGATGTTTAGTTTTCAATAGAACTCATACCAGGTGCTACACCCATTTCAAAGACACCTTATATAATGGCCCAAATTGAGTTTCAGGAAATGAAGAAGCAACTCCATGATAATCTTGATAAGGGATTCATACGCCCTAGTGCATCACCTTGGGAAGCACCTATTCTATTTGTTAAGAAGAATGATGGATCAATGAGACTCTACATTGATTATGGAGAACTTAACAAAATCACTATCGAGAAAAAATATCCTCTCCCATGCATTGATGATTTATTTTACCAACTACGTTTAGTCAATAATTTTCCAATATTGATCTTAGTTTAGTGTATCATCAATTAAGGGTCAAAAGGGAGGATATACCAAAGACGAATTTCCATACAAGGTATTTAAAATATCAATTTATAGTGATTCCATTTGGTCTTACTAATTCCCATACTATCTTCATTGATCTAATGAATAGATTCTTTAGAGACTACCTTGATCAGTTTTTTGTAGTCATTATAGAAGATATTCTTGTCTATTCAAAGGGAATGGAAGAACATGAAGATCACTTGAGAATTGTATTAAAGACCCTTAGAAAGGATAAGCTTTATGCCGAATTAACCAAGTGTGAATTTTGGCTTAAAAAAGTTTCATTTATGTGTCACATTATCTCAAAAGAGGGGATATCTGTGGATCCAACAATAAAAGAGGTTATCGAAAGATGGTCGTGACCAACAATAGAAACTGAGATCTGATGTTTTTGTGGTTTGTCAGGATATTATCGATGTTTTGTGAATGATTTTTCATGATTTCTAATCCAATGACCAGGTTGACTCAAAAAAGAGTTATGTTCGTTTGGATAGAGGAGTGTGGAGAGAATTTCAAGGAGATAAAAAGTAGGTTATCCAATGCACCTATTCTCACACTTCCTTGTACTGGAGAAAGGTTTGTGATCTACAGTGATGAATCCAAGAATGGATTGGGGTGCGTTCTCATGAAAAATTATGTGGTGATAACATATGCCTCACGACAGTTGAATGTCCATGAGAAAAATTACCCAACCCAAGATTTGGAGTTAGCTGCGGTTATCTTTGCTTAACAATTTGGAGGAATTATCTTTATGGTGAATGGTGTGATATTTATACTGATCATAAAACATTAAAGTATATTTTCAAAAAAAAAGAGATGAATATGCACCAAAGAAGATGGTTGGATCTGATTAAGGATTGCAACTGCCCTATTCATTACCACCATAGGAAAGCAAACATGGTGGCTGACACATTAAGTCGATAAGACCATGCTAGCATATCCATGATGAGGATCACAAAAGAACTAATACTTATGGATTCACAAAGGATGGATCATGGAATTATATTGGATGGTGAAAAAACATATCTTTCTCAAATGAATGTTCAACCCTCTATACATGTAAATATTAAAGAGGCACAGAAAAAAGATGGAGATTTACCAAAGAAGGTGAGAAATGTTCTTGAATTCCACATTGATTGTGTTGAAATAGAAAGGTTCATGAATCGGGTTTGTGTTACTCTCATTGCAGAATTAAAGAATGAAATATTGGACTAAGCTCAAAGTTCTTCATTCTCTATTCACCCTATAAGTGCAAAGATGTATAGGGACCTGAAGGAGTACTTATGGTGGGATGTCATGAAAAGAGATGTTTCTGAATATGTTTCTCGATGCTTGGTTTGTCATCAAGTTAAAACTGAGAAATAGAAGTTTAATGGGATGTTACAACCATAACCCATACCAAAATGGAAATGGAAAAATATCACAATAAACATTGTCACTAGACTTCCTTAAACATCCAAAGGAAATAATGCTATCTATGTTATATTTGATCATCTTATGAAGTTGGCACACTTCATTTCTATTAGAGAATATTTGTCTCTTGATCAGCTTTCTGGGATATATGTGAAGGAAGTGGTATGATTGAATGGAGTACAACTTTCCATTATATCTGATTGGGATCTGAGGTTTACCTCGATGTTTTGGCGAAGCCTTCAGCATACACTAGATACAGTATTCAATTTCAGGATTTCTTATCATCCTCCGATAGATTGTAAGTCTGAGAGGACAATTAAAACTCTAGAAAACATGTTGAGAGCATGCTCTATGGATTTCAATGGTGGTTGGGATCAACACTACCTTTGGGGGATTTTTTTTATAATAATAGCTTTCAATCTAGTATTCAGATTGCTCTTTATGAAGCTCTCTACAGAAAGAAATTCAGAAATCCAACTTGCTGGGATTAAGTTGGAGAAAGAAAGCTATTAAGGCCTTATCCTATTGATGAGGTGGCTGAAAAGGTCAGATCTATTCAACAACACATAATAGCAGCTCATAATTGACAAAAAAGTAATGATGACAACCAAAGAAAGGACCTAGAGTTTGAAGTGGGTGATAAAGTGTTCTTATGAATATCTCATTGGAAAGAGTAAAGAGATTTGGAAATAAGGGAAATATGAGCCCAATGTATATTGGTCATGTTTTAATACTGGATTGTGTTGGGAAGGTAGCTTACCGATTAGAGCTTCCACCTAATATCTCTCAAGTTCATGATGTGTTCCATGTATCTCTCCTGAGAAAGTACGTACCGGATCCTTCAGATGTACTAAGCTCATATGTTGTATCATTGGAGCAAGATCTTTCATATGAAGAACAACCATTAGAGATTCTGGATTGTGCCAAAAAAGTTCTAAGAAACAAAACCACTCACTTGGCTAAATATTTATGGAGAAACCACCAATTAGAAGAAGCTACATGGGATCTTGAGGATATGATGGGGGAGAGGTATCCTCATCTTTTTGTTACGAAGTGACGAATTTCGAGGGAGAAATTATTTTTAAGGGGGGTAGAATGTAACACCTTGAAATTTTATGGGAAATATTTTTTTTATGTATATGCAACACCAGAGGAATTTTTCACTACACACAACACTATCTTGGCTTGCGTTACAAGGAAGAGAAACCTTCCTCGATTGCTTGCGTTGTATGCAATACTGTGTTTCATTAAACAAAGATATGTTATTAAAATATTATATAAACTAGCCGTTATGAATATTAATACCCACTTTTTGAAATTTTATAAATTTTATCTTTCATAATTGACGTCATTTTTGGATTTGGAATATGAAAATTAGCCTAGGGTAAATTTTTTGTATTTTTCTGAACACTTTCAATTTTTGATGAATAATGAAAAACACTGAGATATAGTTTAAAACCGAATTTTTATTTAAATAATTACATAATTTATTTAAAATTATTTTAGGTCATAAAAGATACATAATACCTGTATAGGTTCAATGTTATTCATTGGAGTCATTTTATAATAACTTTATAAATATAGAAATCTTATTGAACTTTTCATCGTCTTTTACCCACCTCCTATGAGAATTTTCAAATTTACATAAAAATCGATTTTACCACTTATGTGAGTGGAATTTCAAAAATCTAAGGGACATGGTTGATATCAGTATGTAAAATGTGGTTCAATAAGATAAAAATAATTTTGGGTGAATAGTACCTTTTTAATTTTATTTAGCACGGTTAAAAGTAGATAGGGTATTTAAGGGTAAAAATGATATTATTATTACCCTAACATATTTCATAAATCTATTGGATAAGTGTAATTTGACCAAAAAACCCTTAGGAAAAAAAATTACCTTTATGTCCACTTGGATTAAATTAGGACATTTATTATCATTTAATTCAATGAAGAGTTAAAAGAGTTAAAATCGATGTTTAATAACTAAAAAAAATTAATATTGGGTTACACCTAAGATAAATTCAACGATAAATATTAATTAGAAAGATAAAACAATTTCATAAATAATTATATTTTATTTATAATTTTTATACATTAAATAATTTATGTTATTAATGACACAATAATGATGTAGTAATTACCTTATTAATGAAATATTAACATAATTGTTGTTATAAATACCTAAATAAAGATAATTCGAGACCTTTTATGAATTATAATAATTTTCTAGGTTAATATAACATATTAGGGTTAGTTATATGAAATTATTGTGAAGTAATAATGATTTTATGAATTTAACCAAAAAAAATACCAAATAGTGTCAAAATTGAGATAAAAGAGTTTTTTAAAACAAATATTATATTATTAATTGTTATTCTATTCCTAAAAATCTATGGATCGACAAAAATAATTATATATTAATATATATGACATTAATTTACCAATTAGAGTCCGATTAGAAGTTTATAGTATGTTTATAAACCATATACTATAAGAATACAAGAAGACACGGTAAAAGTTAAATTATATAACGTAGCGTTAAATCTAAATGATAAGTTTAAAATGGTAACCTAAACTTGTCTAAAAACAATTATATGAGAGGATTTCGACCCATCTCCACCCTATCCTCGAAATATGTCCCATTGAAGCCATTATAAAAAGAAATTTTCTTTATTATAAAATAATATTTTATGTTTTTTCTATGGTGCCCCTCTTCTACCTTATAAAATGGAACCTCTTCTCTATGAACTTTACAACATTTTGAGCCTTCATGCTCGGAAAAACCCTCTCCATTTACCTTCTTCACTTCCATAGAAACATACTAGAGGTTCTGGTCTTCTTCAAAGACCAGCATTAGTCTCCTAATAAGATGTTTAAAAGAGTCGCATCAAAGAAGAGGTAATATCCTTTACTAATTATTTCACATGTATTTCTTCTTCTACTTCCTCTTATTTATTTGTTTCATTATAAAGTAATATCATCAGTATCACTCATATACTGAAATGTTATTATAAAAATGAAACAACCCTATTTCACCTTCTATCCATCATACGGAAAATGAAATCACCACGGCTGCGTACGTACGAAATACCATCTCCACGCCGTGGTGTAATATGTTATTTCACCACCTCATTTCCTAGAGGGGTATAACGGTGTAAAGAATAATTATATATGAATATTATGACATGATAATAAATATGTGATATTCTATAATCCACTTCAATACAATTCCACAATCATCAGAATGATATCATTGCTCGTGTGTACGTACAACCTACTGTCTCCATGAGGTGATGTGACTCGTTCTACATGATCTTCATTGAATAATGATTATATAAATGAATTGAAAGAATAAATATGATATATATTACAATAATACCATTCTATAAATGAGTTATTTATAACATAAAAATAGGAATAATAATTTATTCTACAAAACATGCATAAGAACATAAAGCAATGAATGCCCGAATAACAAGTAGCAATGAAATATTACTAACTAGAAGATAAGAATATGACCATATATGATATCATAACAATGAATATGATTCTGTAATAATTAAATGACATTGTTTTAATCACTATACATGAGGTTCAGATACGTACGTACCATATTAGACCTAAGGTAAGGGAAAATCTCATAAACTCATTTTTTTTATCCGAGATTGTTTAAACATCAGAATTTGTTGGGGAATATTTATTGTGAAATTCAATGTTTCATTAATATGTAATATTATTTCTATCCTCGTACAAATTTTTAAATCCAATTTCACCTATTGGTTAATATTTAGTAAAATATATGAATGGATTCTTTTTTCGTTTTCAATATGAGGTAATTTTTTACTTTTCCAGCCAAATTACGAGAAGAAATTTTTTTAAACTTATACGACATGAATGGATTTTTATGATTTCATTGAAAACTGTTTCCATGAAGAATCCATTTCAAGTTTTCTAGTTTTTTTAATTAACTTCTTTTTTTTAAAATTTTTATGACATGTTAAAAAGGAAAAAGCTTTTTGATGTAGAATGGATATTTTCCTCAAGAATGGAGTTCAAGTGTTTTATCAAAATTAATTTCATCTACGGTAATATAAGGTTATGTTTCTATCCCTATTTTTACATTGATTGGATTATTTTATGATGGAATTATTTTTATGAGGTCTTTTTATCTTATATGGATTATGTTCTGATGGCATGATGTTTAAGAATCCCATATTTATAACATTGGTTGTGCTATGATATACGATTTATGATTGGGTGGCACAAATAAGAATGATATCATTATAAGATGGGTGGGACATATATCTCTCTCCAATGCATTGGGTAAAGATTTATATCTCATGATATAGACATGGCAGGAATGGTAAGTTAATCCAGTTCGGTGATATAGGACTTGAACAAGGAGATAACTCTGTTTAGAAAAGGACTTTGTCCGCTATAATAGTCTTGGAAATGAGTATTGACTAATATGAAATGATATTCTATGATTATGTGTGTATGACATAAATTTTCATGTTTTATGTTATTATTATTGGGATTTCATTTCACTACATTGATTTATCCCATGTTATGATATTATGATCTCTTTTGGAGGTTAAGATTTTTAAATGTTATGTACTTATGAATATGATATGATTGATATTTATTTTGTTTACTATTAATGAGAATTTGAGCTCATACATTTGTATGTTTTCTTTTCTCCATGATAGGAAGAAGGGTATTAGGTAGGATATGCCAAAAGGGACTCTAGATATGATGGAATAAACGAGAGACAATGTAGATTCTTTATGAAACAGTTGTTTGTGATTCAGTGTTTCTAAAGACACTATACCTATTAGGTTCTATGTTTGTTTTGTTATATTTTGTAATAAGTATGCTTCAACTCTGAAGTAATAATAATGCATGTAATGTATGAGTCATTATAATGTTCTTATATTTCATTGGAGTAAATCGAATCATCATAGATTACTATATTAAAAAATCAATATTAATATTGGTTTCTTTATTTACTAAGTCTATAAACAAGAAAAGTAAAAATAAAAAAGGAAATAACATCAGAATAAATATATATAGTCATTATATAATATGGAAATATGTTTATATAATATATACAGATTACACCCTTGAATGGTGATATCCCATTCATAGTAATTCTTAGAGAACCACCTATGCCCCTAGACCAATATAATATTTCATATATGAAATGGAAATGATAAATATTATTATTTATTAAATTATGAATCCTTTATTAATTCATAAATTATTATAAACATCAATTAATATTCATTGAGAGTAAAATTTATGAAACCCATGATGTTTTGAATGGGATAATTAATCACTTCAGCTTAAGTCCGTCCAATTTCTGTATGATTTCTGAGATCAATCATTCATAGTAGAAAAAATATCTGACTCATGGATGACTATAGGATGATCATAAATAAAACCCCTCTATTATAAAGTAATTGTTTGAAATTACTATAAAGTGATATATATATATATATATATATATATATATATAATGATGGCCATTTATTATTTGTACTCCCAATTAAACACATCTCTAGTGAAGTTATAATAATCACCCAAAGAAAATATGAATGTTCCCTCTTACGACCGTATTTATTTTGTACATGATTCGAAGACAACTCTCCCATAATAATGACCGGGACAAAGAAATCTATCTCTAAATAATTAAAATCTCAGAGATTCTTACAATAGTGAATCATAATCGATCACCACAAAAACATTTGAATAAAATCGGATAGATGCCTTCAAGTGTGTATCATTTTTCATCTAACCCATTATAAACTATTTAAGAAAAACCTTGTTACAAACATTCAAAAAAATAATAATGAATGGTATTATGACACATGATTAAAATAGTAAAATTTTAAAGTTAATTTTTAAATATATCAGTGATATTACAATTAGTTTTTTCATTATATAATTCAATGGTGTCTATAATAACATATAATTATGTCACATGCATTTTCCATAGACACAAGACAGATGGATACCCTATGGAGTTCCACCAGATCGATGTTATTGTGATTAACCCTAAAAAATTAGTCCCCCAATATTCATAGAATTCCTAGATCAACCACAAATACATCATTAATGTGATTATATTAGTCTAAATTTGGAACCATCAGCCATTAAAAATCCATATTGATTATTTTAAGAACATTAAAACAAAATAAGATTATATAAGATGATCATATGAATACATGATTAACACTCCATTAGAAGACTATCAGAATCATAATGGTGGTACAGAAACATACAACACCTATAATGAAATATATTTTATTTCCCTCATAGTGGAAGTGAATAATAAGATATATGTGTTCTCTATGCCTTATCACATTGGTGAGAATCATAAAACATTAACTTCATACATCCTAACTAAGTAATCCATGTGACTAAATAATTAATTATGTCTTAATGATCTAACCTCAAATTCTCTATAAAAATTTCATCCAAATCAATCATTAAATAGAACAAATGGGATTTCAAATACACGGTTGATTTAATATAGTTTCCAGAAAATAAAATAATATAATATAGAATGATTTTTCCATCATCATTAATGATAAATATATAATTGTTTGAAGAAAAGATAAACATGGAATAAAATGAGATATGTAATAGTAATGGAAAGGTTAAATGTTAAATAGACAGTATAAATAGTATAATGGACGATAAAAATAAAAAAAATTAAATGACACTGAACCACACAAACATATATGATAATGAGATGCAATTCAACATTGACCTCCACTAGGGATTCATCTTTATGATATTATAATATATACACACCCAATTAACCTATAAAACCTACAATATATATTCAAAAGCTAAAATTTATGTAGGATTCCTCCATTTAAACAAATACTAAAACATTTCTACTGAATAAAAATAAAAATTTATTTAAAATAAGAATGAGTAATATGTTATCATATTTTTTCATCAACAAATAAAATATCAATTTATTGCCTTGAACAACCCTTTTTCACAAAAACAATCCTTTTAAAATTAATACCACATTTATTTTAACATTAAAAATACATTCCTATGTACTAGAAACAAATATTTTTAGTTTATAATTGATGAAAAAAGCTAACATTTAAAAAATTTACTAAATAAAAAATAATTTAGAATATAAATAAATTCTTATCCTGGAAGAAAATGCTTGTAAAGGGAATGTGTACATCACAAATATTTCATGGTGATCAATAAATAAATAATTGTGAGATGAAATACAAAAGAAAAATATATCAACCATATCCCATGTACCATATCATGCCCTAACTATGTTTAAAATATGTATAAATTCTATTGGTTGAACCATGTCCTAGATATGGAAACTACACAAATCATGATTCTAAACAAATGGATGTCTGTAAAGTAACATCCCACATTTAATCTTATGCAACTTTATGACATTAAAATATAGGTTCAAATAATAAGAGTAGATTCTTACTATATATCATATCATATCATCACATTTGAAAACATTCTATAAGAATTTTTGAATCCTTCAAACTCCCACATTGAAACATTCTCTCGTTATCATTCATTAAAATTCATTTCAAATCCACATCCCCCAAAATTGTAATATCATTTCATGCAATTAATTTTATGTTAATTTTTAATACATATTAAGACATGTCATATTGGTTTTTCCATTACCTTTAATTCATTTATGGTTCCAAATAAGAAATTATATATTCAACTTGGATTACCGAGACATTAAAAAAATATTAATTTCACTTTATTAAGAAATATATAAAATATTTCATGTTTATATTTGTATATTTTCAATGGGATCAATTTATAAGGGTTTAATTCTACCAATCGGAAAAAATTAAAATTTTCTCATCATTTGGGAAATCATCATAATAAGAATCCAAAATACATTTATTGAGGAACTACATTATATATTAATTATAAATGAATAATAATTTTCAAATAAAATATTTTTAACATCACATCAAATTAAATTAACCTATTCACACATCTATCAAAATATATTTTAAAATTTTATTATTTATATAACTACTAAAAATAATATAAAAATTCACATCAATAAGATACTCATGAGGAACAAACATGTAGTTAGAGTTTCAGTTATAAAAGGTGGTGGTTGGGACACATTCATGATAATAAATTAAATATAAATAAATAGAATTAAAATATATATCTATAAGTCTCCAGCTTTAAATATTAAATAATAGTTAGTTAAAATAGGAATTCTACATTGAGTATCTTTTCAGGTTTATAGTATTTGATAATTAGTCCATAAATATTACATTACATCTCTAAAATTACAATGTATATGCTTTTTATCTATCGATTTTTTCACAAATATAAAAAAATTAAAATCAAACAAGAATTATTTTCCGGATATAAATATTTTTTATTTCCTAAATTCTTTTTCCCAACCTTATACCCTGTAAAAAACATTTCAAAAACAAGGGATGAGCATAAAAATCCCATTATGGGTTATAAAAAAGAAAGAAAACATTAGATCGTCACTATATAAAAATCAATGAGATCATACTTTCCAATAATAAAACATATTCTCTTTAACATAACTCATGAAATAATCATATGTATGAATTACACATAAAAATAATATATCATAATGGTAACTTTTGGCATCCATAACGTACTTACCTTGTAGCTTTCACAGCTATATAGGGAGTTACATTTTGAATACCCATCATGGTTTATTCATTAAATATTTTAGGAGAAATATTAATGTTTACCTCTTTGATGTTATGAAATGCATTAGAGAGCTACATTGTGCCAATCATCCCTATTTTTATCATGTAACCACTAGTATATGTAAATAATTTCTAATAATTATATCCTAATCACATCACAAAAAACAATAATAAATGAAGGATAAAATTTCAACAATCCAATCTGAATATAAATCTTATAAATATTGTCAAAATAAATAATTTACTAAAACCATTTTCAATACTAAAACACATAAAACGATTATATGTTATTTATTTTTCTTTTAAAAAATACTACAACTTGTTAATTAAGCCAGATATCAAATAACACATGTGACGGCAAAAAGGTCATTTTTACCGCATAGGTGAAAAAGAAAAATCCATTCTGTCAATTAGTAAAAATCCTAAAAGAAAAATATTACCAATTAATGAAGTTAATATTAAAAGGGGTTTATACACCATATAAAATAATGATTTATATAAATAATAATATGCCTCGATAAAAAAATATTGAGACTAAATCCCTTACCTCGTGTCCGACATGACTCGTACGTTCTTTGTTTCCTAGATAACAAATATAAGTTAATTTATACATTCATTATAACATTTTTCATTTTTAATATTCCTTATATATCACTTTTAACCACTTCTTAAAAATTAAATTATTGTTTAAGTTAATATCGGTAGTTTTGTCGATATTTGGTACTTTAGTCAAAAATTAATTTGTTATAATTACTAATTGTCCATGCTGTCAAAAGATCACTATCACCAAAATGATATTCATGATTTAGATATCATATAAATATTATATATCTAATATATATATATATATATATATTCATTTATAATAGCACATAATATTTAGTAATAAGAGATTAAATACGTTGTTCAGGGAGACGATAAGTCACACGTACGCATGAACGCTACAATCCTTTCTTATTCATTTTTAAAAGAATGAAAGCTAAAGGATATGTAAGTATATTATAATTATTTTATGATATCACTTTTTATATAAGCTACATATTTTCATTAGCTCAAACTTTTATATGTTCCATGTATGGAATGAACGAGTCTTATCACATTGATGGGGTGGTAATCCTCCCTTCCTCAAATGAAATTATTATATTTACTCATTATAGAAATTTGAAAAGTATTATGTACATGAAAAATTAAAAATCAAATAGTAAATAAATTTATAATATATATACCATATAAATTTAGTTCCATCATAATTTCCAATATGATAGGTGGTAGAGAAAAATTGAACAATCGTCATTTCTTGAGGCAATAGTTTTCCATACAAAGAAACTGTATGTTCGTATCCATTAGATGAAGGTGTGTAGAAGTTTAGTTCTAGCCATTTTCATAAAAATATCATTATGTTTTGAAGATAATATTTTTGTAATTAAACAATAGAATATATATTGTTTAGGTGGATGGATATGAAATATAAATGAATAGAACTTGAGAGAAGACATTACATCTAAATCCGGTAACTCACTTTGATTTGAGAAAAAATGATTTATTGAATTGCCTTATGCCTCTTGTAATGATTCTAAGTGGAATATAGGGATGTTGGAAGCTTATTTGGTCATATTTTTGTTGAGTTAAAGGGCATCATTGGTTTGATAAAATGGGTATAGGTGATACCCTTTTATAAGAGGGAGGAGGGGTACCTTATGAAGTATTTGGAATATTAATTTATTATAAAATTATTTTTGGTTTCAAAATGTGAAAATATAATTTAATTTAAATATAATTTTATTTTTTTTCAAAATAATCTCATCCAATGGGTTTTATAAATGATTGGATTAAAATTTAACCTTATCATTTAACTTTAGCACTTAGTTAAATATTTTGACTCGTAACATGCCTTCTTGTATATTCATACTATATGGTTTATATAGTTACAATAAAATTAAAATATAACATCTAATGGAACATTAATTACATTTAAAACCATATCTAATTCATTTGGATGAATATTATATTTTTGGGACAATTAAATAATTTAATAAAATAGTATTTATTTCAAAAACTCGTTTATTACGAATTATATACTATTCATAACATTACTTTTATAAAATCCATAACAACATCATTAATAAAAAATCATCATTAATTAAATAATATCAAGTCATAATCATCCGTAAAATTTTCGGATTCGATAAAACATTTAAAAATAAATTTATTTTAATAAATATAATATCCTTTATTAAAATAATTAATTAATAAGGAAAATAATACATCATCACTATGTCATAAATTTGTTTATTTATATGATGTATAAAAATTATAACTAAAATATCATGATTTTATAAATCTTTATACATTTCAAACGACTATTTATAGACAAATATATCCATTATTTAACACCATATAAAAATTTTTTTAGTAAAAGTTACTTGGTTCGCTTATATTTTCCATAACATTTAATTTAGTGTAATTAATTTTCATTTTCACACACAAGTGGTACCATGGGTTCCTAGAATAGACACAAGGATGCCCATGGTTAGACATATATCATCCAATATAGTTAGGCAATGTGTTATGGTAATTTAATAATATTATAATATTAATTGTTTACCCTAATTTACCGGAGTAACCCTTTAACAATGATAAATACAATATTTACAGAATTTACTATTCCTAATGTCTAAAAAAAAGTTACATATTTACACAATTTGGACCTCCTCATTCCAAATATGTATATATATTTCCATATTCAATACACATATATTGTAGAAATTAATTAAAAAAATTCTCATTTTCAAAATATGAAAGCGTGTTTTGAAAAAGTAAAAACTACCAAAATATTGACAAGCATTTATGTCCAATTTGAAGTGAAATTATTTCCAATGGAAAAAATTGGATTAAATTATAAAAAATATTATCCAATTTCTATTAATAACCAATTAAATGATCATCTATCTATATAAATAAATTACTTTTGAATGCAGTTTGGAATTATAATTTTGTATTTTTCATTATTCCAAAAAAATGAACTTTATCATAAAAATAACATAACTTTATTCAAAGTAAATTTTTATGTCACGATTCTAAATAAGAAGTTTATATTGTCAAATTAATCATACAAAGGATACATAAAATATATATAAAAAGGTTTCATCATCAAATGGTGAAAAAATCTCTGTTTAAACATATTATAGTGTTTATGCATAAAATTATATTCATTCAAATTTTAAGTTACTAAATTTTATTTGATAAATGTAAAAAAATTTATCAAACATGTTTCAAAATAATGTAGTTACCTTTTTCAATCTCTCTAGTAAAATGACTGGGAATTAAATACCATTTAAAATTATAATATTTATTATTATTATTTTTTGTATGCCTCAACATCTTTTACAACATAATATTTCAGAGAAAACACATTGTTGTGTGTCAGGTATGACACCAAACTTACCATCCCCCTAAAATAAAATTTATATTTAATTATAAGATACTACTAAAAATGAAAATTTCACATTATTTATTTACTTAGGGTTATGCATCCTTCCCCCATTTGGGGAATTGTATCCCCACAATTCTATTCACTTATCAAATAAGTGGGGGTATTTATGAATCATAGAATTCATAGATTCCCGTGTTTCCACTTCAACCATATGGTTTTTCATAAAAAAGTTACCCGATGGATTACATTATTGTATACCAATTTCTATCTACTGTCAAGAATATGGATTGTTTTTTCCTTGTATGTAATATTCTGTACCAACTAAACTACCGATGGACAGAAAACATGATATGAATCCAGCATATACATAATCAACACTGAAATATGAAAAAAATGTAATCCTATGGTAAAATTGAGGGTGGATCCAATATATATAAAATTGATCAATCTTTATCTAGGATTTCATAGGGTCCAATAAACCTCAGACTCAGCTTTCCCTTTTTTCCAATAACATATCACACTTTTCTGTGGAGAATCTTTGAGAAAGGCATGATCACCTAACGATAAAGAAATATCCTTCCTTCGATTATCCACATAACTTTTTTTCATAATATGATATGTTCTCATGTACTTCTGAAACAACTGAATTTTTTATGCCATCTCTTATACCAATTTTGATACCATCAACATACTTTCACCAACATCATCCTAAAAAACATGTAGATTGAAAATGATTTCTATATAATGCCTCAAATAATGCCATCTGTATACTAGAATGAAACCCGTTATTAGATGAAATCTCAACAAATGAAATATAATGGTCCTAACAACCATATTAAAACATTGAACAAGCATATATCATATCTTCCAATGTCTGAATTGTTTGTTCTGACTACCCATCTGATTATGGAATAAAACCTATACTAAAATTTAATTCTATTCTCAATGACATCTGAAGGTCATTCAGAAAGTTATATGTTATCCTATGATCTTGATCAGATACATTATAGAGGGTATCTTAATGTATCCTGACAATCTATTCAATAGACAATTTGGAATCTCGACCTTGAAATAGAGTGTATTGAATAGGAAGAAAACATGCATATTTAGTCAATAGATCAATAATAACCCCAATTTCATTCTTACCTCAAGAAGTATTTGTTAATCCCACGAAACAATACATGGACACATTTTTTATTTTCTTCAATGGAATTTCAAATGGATGATGCATCCCTTTTGGATGCTTCTATTTTTCTTTAGTGTCTTGACAAGTAAAACACATCACAATAAAGACATCATTATCTTTTTTCATTCCATACCCCCAGTAAACCTCTCTATGATCTTTGAATATTTTAGTACAACTATGAAGAACTAAAAATGGAGAACATTGAGCTTCATAGAAAAACTATTTATTCAACTATGAATCACATGGCACACATAAACTCCTTTACAAAGTCAATACACGATCTTTATGATTTTTAAATTCAGAAAACATACCCTTCTAAACAAATTCTTCGTTTTTTTGCAACCCACTAACATCATTTTGAGCATTCTTTATTCTGTTTACTAGAGAAAAATGTAATAAAACCAAAAAAATAGAAGAATTCCCTACACAAACTACTTCCAATCCAAAATTCATCATATCATAAACCAAATGATATTTTTCCAAATGTAGAATGGTTAATGTTGCCTTACTATTTCAGCTCAAATCCTGAGCCACATTATTTATGTTTGACATATGCTAATGGGTCGTGAAATTATAACCCTTGATTAATTCTAGTCATCTCTTATGGATCATGTTTAATTCCATCTCAGTAAATATATACTACAATATTTTGTGATCAGTATATATTTCAATCATTAATCCATACAAATGATGCATCCAAATATTTATTGAAAAAACAATAGTCGTTAATCCCAAATCATCTTTAGGGTAATTTAACTCATGGGTTTCAAAAAATGGCATGAAAATGAAATTATTTGATCATTCTGTATTACGAATCAACTATTTCCTTTTAATAAAGCATCAATGTAGATAAAAAACTCACCATTACTAGAAGGTAATTCCAACACTGGGTCATTCATAAATATTTTTTTTCAATTCTTATATAATATCAATACATTCATTTGTCCAAATAAATATAACAACTTTTCAATGGGCTAGAAAACTGTTAAAACGTTTCAATATAACTTCAGTAATAACTAACTAAACTTAGAAAACAATGATTATCATTTACTTTTCTAGGTCTCAACCATTCTTTAACAATAGTATTTTTAGTACGATAAATATTTATGCCATCTTTAGAAACAATGTGACAAAGGAAAGAAATTAATTTTAACCAAAACTCGTACTTATTGAATTTCCCATTCAGTTTATTTTATTTTATGGTTATGAAAATAAACTTTAAATGACATTCATGCTCATATTTTCTTATAGAATATACACAAATATCATCAATGCACTCAGCCAAAGACTTATCACAGAAATCTTATAATTTCTATTCATAGGATCCATGAATACAACAGTTGTATTAGTTAACCCTAAAGGCATCAAAAAAATTCATAATGGCCTTATCTACTACAAAAAGAGATCTTTAAAATTTCCACTACCATTACATTCAACTGATTGTACCCAAACCTCTATTCAATTAATGAAAAATACAGATCTCCAAAGACCTCATCAAAAAAATCATTGATATGAGGACAGATATAATGGTTCTTAATAATGATATTATTCAATGCTCTATATTCACTGAATATTCTCATTGAAATATATTTCTTTCTTACTAACTAGAAATGAGAACCCCAGGGTGATATTCTAGTTCGAATGAAACCATTATATGATAAATCCTAAAATTTCTTCTATAACACTAAATGTTCAATTTGAGCCACTCAATAAGGGGGTGTTAAAATTGGTTTAGCATAATGAACTATATCAATAATAAATACATCTTTTCAATCAGTTATTATACCAGAAAACTCATCAATAAAAACATCATGATACTCATTTACCACTGGGACATCAATAATATTAACAGTTAAATTGTTTTCAACAATAATTGAATGGTAACATTAATTTCCATATTTTACTAGTTTCTCAGCTTCTTGATATGCAATAAATAGTATAGTTTCATCCTGTAAACACACTGAAATTATTAGTGAAATGAAACATGTTTTGTTATACATCCAATCATTGAATGATGAATGTAGAGAAAATCCATTCTTAAAATAACATCAAACTCTACTAGAGGAAAAACATTAAGTATTTCTAGTACATTTTCTCTGTATACAAGGACATGAAGGTTCTTATAATTTATTTTCGTTTAGAAATTTCTCCAGGTGTTTTTACTACAAGATCGGGATTCATAACTTTATATGGAAATCCCAATTATAATAAAAATTTCTCTTAACTGAATGAATGTGTAGTCCATTAATCAAACAACACATTGGCATAATTTTAATAAACAAATAGTATACCAGATAATACTTCATTGGATGTCCGAAGATATAATGAACTAGTTTGAAAGAATTTCACCACCCATTTACACTTGTAGTCTGTCTCATTTCTATATTTTATTTATTTTTTGCACACACATTTGCATGATTACATGTTTCATTGCACATACAAAATTTTACTTCATATAAATAAGATTTTTTCTTACAATTTCCCTAGTATTTTTATGTGCAATTACCATCCTTATGCCACATTTTAACACATCAGTCGCACTTACCGAAATTCAAAAAGAATTCCCTGGTATTCTTTTTAAAATAATTTTCACAAATTATAAACATAAGATTCTTACTGTCAGACTTTTTTAAGAGTTATTCCATTTTTTCTACCACCTCGAGCACGTATTATGTTGTTGTTTTTTCAATGAACACTTGATCATCAAGAAAACTCCATTTCCACCTTCTCTTCACATTGAACAAGTATTTCATAACTTTTAAACTCACTAGAAGCTAAGTCCCTTCTATACATTGTTTTAATGAAAAGAAGAAAATATAGATTTTACTATCGATATATGATATGAAATTAGACATACCTTGCTAGTTAAGTGATTTTTACTTCATAAGTAGCCACTGAGTCATCCTCCTACCTCATTTCCAAGAAATGTTTTTCCATCCTATTTCAAACAACCTTAGGGAAATTTCTCTCTCAAAAAATACCTCTACATTCATCAAAATCAAGAGCATGAATCTCCTCAGTAACCCTGATATTGTTAACCATATACCACCACTGATCCGCCTCACCTTCAATATGTTAAACAAAAAAACGAACATTATAATGTTCCTAACACCCCATTACATCCAAAATCATCTCTAGAAATTTAATCCACTCTTAAACATGATTAGGGTCAAATGATTCTAAGAATTAGGGGGGATGTTACCTAATGAAATTATGAACTGCTTACAGTTTTTTGGATAATCTAGATGATCTTTTGCATGGATACCACCACTATTTATAGCATGAGTCTTATGTTCCATCATTGAAAAAACAGTTTAGTTCCAATTCCGACAATCTAAGGTTGCTAATTTGGAAGGTTGTTTTCTTCATGACTTTTCCGATTCATAGTTTCCATATTTATTCTACATAAAACCATTATAAAATGTAGAAATATCTGAGGTGGTGAAACATGATAATCATTAAATGATATATCATTTAAATCTTGCCATAAATTAATTTATAGATATTAATTTTACAATACTATTACTCCAAATAATGTCTAAACAGAACATTGATAAAAAATATAAGGCCCCATTATTAAACATTACATAATCATGGGTTAAAAAAATAATTATACAATGTGGATCTTTTAAGGTTTCTAGTTTTAGAGAATTATTCCATAACAATAATATTATATCTCAAAAATTACAAAGTAGACTCTTCTTATTTATCTAATTTGTTTTCACAAAAAATAGAAAAGAAATTAAAAAAAAAGAATAATTTTCGTGATATACTTGTTCTTGATTGATTTATGTCTTTTACCCTTCCATATAGCCTATGAAAAACATTTCAGAATTGTGGGTTGAGCATAAAAATCTCAGTAAGGTTTATAAAAAGGAATGAAAATATTCTCTGATCAATACATAAAAAACCATGAGATCATAGTTTCCAATCATAAAACATATTCTCCTTAACATACCTCATGTAATCATAAGATTTATAAATAACACATAGAAATAATAAATCTTAATGATATCTTGTGGAATCTATAACATACATACATTGTAGCTTTCACAGCTATATAGTGAGTTATGTTTGGAATATCCATCAATGTATATTCTCTTAATCTATTTTTAGAAACATTAATATTTACTTCTATTATATTACCCAATCCATTAGACATATATCTCAGGCACACCATACCTAGGATTATCATATAACCACACGTATACGTAATCAATTTGAAAAAAATGTAACACAATCACAACACATAAAACGAGCATAATGGAAATATAACATTTACACATTCCATCCACTATATAAAATCTAAATATATTGAATTAATCAATAACATCTAATAACCATTTTCAATAAAAAAATATGTAAAAATGGTATATGGTATATATTTTTCTTTTAAAAAAACAATACGTCTTGTTAACGAATCGAAATATGCAATAAAACTCGTGGCGGCGTAAAGGTCATTGTCACCACGTCCAATACAAAGAAACAATAATTTTTTTATTTAGTGAAATTATTCAAAAAAAAATATTCCATTTGAATGAAATGAAATTTAAAATGGGTTTATACACCGTATAAACGAATTTTGTATATAAATAAAAATATGCCTTAATGATTGAAGATTGAGACGATGTCCCTTACCTCATGTCCAAATTGACTCATTAATTTATTAGTTTCATGGATAATAAAATTATTTTAATTTCATCATTATTAATAAAAAAAATTCAAGTTTATTATTTCTTTTAAATCACTTATTACCACTTTATAAAAATTATATTATTATTTATGATAATATTAGTCGTTTTGTCTATTTTTGGTACTTGAGTCAAAAATGAATTTGTTATAATTAAAAATTTCCCTTGTGATAAAATGATTACAATTTCTAGAAATATATTAATGATTTTGATATAATATATATAATATATATAAATTATTTATATTCATTTTTAATAGTACATAACATTTGAAGATAGGAAATGAAATGCACCGTTAATGGAGTCGTAATCCGTACGCAATCATGAATGATACTTTCATTTCTTTTTCATATTTAAATGAATGAAAATTAAATGGTAAATAGGTATATTATAATTAAAGTATGATATGATATTTTATATACGTTAAATATGTTTTTAACTCCATATATTATATTTTCCATGAATGAAATGAATGATTCATATCACTTTGAGGGGGCTGTAGTCCGCACTTCTCAAATGAAATTATCATATTTACCTATTATAAAAACCCTAACGGTATGATATAAATATAAAATTATGAATCATAATGACAATATAAATATAAAATATATCACATATTTATACATTTACATCATAATGGACACCAAGTGAGGTGGCAGGGAAAAATTAAACAATCAGTATTTCGTGAGGCAATAGTTCTCCGTACACGTAAACAATATGATCATATCCATTAAGTGGAGGTGTGTGGAAGTGGTGATTTAGTCCTTATCATAAATACATGCTAGTTTATTGAATATACTAGTATTGTTATTCAATAATTGAATAAAGTGACTTTATGGGGTTGGATAAGGAAAATAAACGTGAGATAAACCATTACTTCTTAATCAGGTAACTCCCTTTGATTCGAGCTAAACAAATATCATGTATTGTCTTCTAAGATAATGTAAGGATTAAAATAGTAATATAGGGATTTTGGGAACTTATTTTGGCTGAGGTTAGGGATTGAGAGGTGTAATTAAACTAGTTGAGGTGATTCCCTTTTATAAGAGGGAGGAGTAGTACTTTAGGCTGTCGTTGAAATATTATTTTATTATAATATTTCAAATTTACAAAACTCATTTATTTATAAGATATGTGATTATTTTTTCTATCCTCTCAACCAATATGTTGTATGAATGTTTCATTTTAAAATTTTTTCTACTCTTTTAGCTTTAACCCTAAGTTAATGTATTTGACTCTTATCATGTCTTCTTGAATATTCATACTATATAGTTAATATAGTTAGTATAAAATGACAATAGAACTTCAAGTGGTTAATTAATGAAATTTTTAACCTTATCTTATTCATTTTTCCTAAAAATATTTTTTTAGTAATATGTCATAATTTATTAAATTAATATTTGTTTTGAGAAATCATTTATTTCATTTTATATGCAATTAATAACAAGACGTTTAACAAAAATATAACAAAATTATTATTTCAATAAACATAAATTTATTCAATGATAATAAGTAATAATCCTCACTAAAAATCATGGATTGAATAAAAAGCTTCCAAATAATTTTATTTTAATATTTATAATTTCATTTATTTAAATCATTTAATATTACAGAAATCATTACATCATCATTGTGTAAAAAATAGAATTATTTTTAAGATGTATAGAAATTATAAATAAATAACCATGATGTTTGAAATATTTTTATATTTATAATAGAGATGACCAATTACATAACCCCATATAAAAATTTGTTTGGAAAAAGAAAAATGTTAAGTTTATATTTTCATTAACATTAATTTTAAATGAATTAAATGTGATTTTCTCACACAATCGGCTCCATTAGATCATCAAATTGACCCATTGCTTCCCATGGTCAGAGATATACCATCAAATAGGGTTAGGAATCATGTTAGGGTAATTTAATTTTAGTATAATATTATTTTTTGATACCCATATTTTCCGGATTTACCCTTTATACATTGTAAATTAAATATTTACTGAATATACAATTCATATGGTAAAAATATAAAAGTTAGTTGTATATACAGTTTGGACCAACTAATTCTAATATTTAATCCATTATTCTAAATTCAATACATAGAAGTTTTAGAAATTAATTTAAAATTAATTCTTATTGTCAAAACAAAAGTCTTGTTTTGAAGAAGTAAAAACTACTAAAAGATTGACATGTGTTTATGTATAATGTCAAAGGGAATTAGATCAAATTAACAAATTTATATTAAATTATAAAAATATAATCTAATTACTCTTTAAAACCAATTAAATAGAAATTATACCTATATAAATAAGTTCGACTAAAAAGAGGATTTTAATTAAAATGCAGTATTTTTTACTATTCATAAAAAATGAAATCTATCAAAAAATATAAAAAATTTACACAAAGTAAATTTTTATGTCTCTATAATAATGAAGAAGTTAATTTTATCAAATAGAACATATAAAAGGGACATAAAATATATTTTAAAAGGGTTCTCCATCAAAAGGTGGTCAAATTATCGTTTAAAAATATTAGAGTATTTTTGCTTCAAATTTGATTCATTCTCATTTTAAGCATCAAATTATTATGGATAAATTTAAAAACATTTAACAAAACATTTTAATCATAATATATTTAGTTTTTTTTCATTCCTTTTTTACAAATTCTAGGTGTTAACTACCTTTTAATATAATAATATCATATTATTATTTATTTCATTATGACTTAGCATTATGTTCAAAATAATATTTCAGAGGGACATGTTGTTATGTGTCTGGTACACAATCTAACATAGCATCCCCTTTAATAAAAAATTAATATTTATTTCAAAAATATTAATAAATTTTAAAATTTCATATTCATTATTTACCTATAGTGTTTCAAAATGCATGGGATAGGAGAGTAATGATAAAACATGGAGGAGATCCCTATAATCCCAGATAGAATAATAGATCCAATAAACTCCCACGGATTACATTGAACAAAGGTGTGTAAAAAATTATGAAGTTGTGGATCCATGATCCAAATAGATAAATAGTTTATTATTGTGAACCACTACAAAAAACAGAATATAGATTCTCCAATAATTGAGTTTATGGAAGCCAAAATTAACCAAGGTGGGAGATTATGTTCTAATAGATATTTGGAGGATATATTTAGGATTTGAATAAAATAAAATATTGGTATTGAGTAAAAATATATAGTCTTTACCATGACTCAAATATATGAATTTCTTCATCTTTCCAATGGCCTCAAAATATTTTCCAGTGGGCATTAGACATGATGATGATAACCAATCATCTATCTGGGTAGTGTATGTATTTTTCCTATACTATTTTCCACCAACCATTCAGACAATGGTAATGCAACAACCAGATGGTGGCCATAATAGATTATTATTTTCACTTTTACACCATACTGCATATATGGTGTCACTCACTAAATATAAGATTATCCACCTATTGATCATATGGTTATAGGTTGAAGTCAACTATATCTCTAATAATACATTAATCCCTTAAAACACTTTTTTAGTTGGAAAAAGACTCAAAACCAAACCATATTTTGGAAAAATATATATATGAATTTTATCCAAAATATATTTATTTTTTCATAGGAAACATTCATAAAAATTGATCGATCAAATACTGATTGAAATGGATTCATGAAGAATGAGAAGAATCGGGATATGAAATTGAAAAAATCAAAAAAATTATAATATAAAAATGATCAACACAAGAAAACATAAACAAAAATATAAATAATTATAAAATATGTAATAAACATACAATGGAAAAAATAAATTATATTTTTGATTCAAAAAACAAGGATAATATCTCATTCTTAAATAATTATTTTATGAAGGGTGAGATGATATCAAATTAACATTTTCCAATAGAGTAATTTTTTAAACTAGACAACCATGTTATATTTAATAATTACTAAACACAACCACCAAAAAATGAAAACATAAAATCAACATTGAAAAACACCTCAAGGATCATAAAGAATGTAGTGGATGGATAGGATTACCAGATTTAAATAAACCAACTAAAATGGACACATGATAGAAAACATTGATAGTTGGTAATTAATCATATATTAATTGTCTTTATCATGATTTATATTGTATAGCTTTATATGATGTGACGGTATCTACATATCCCATTTTGGGAACACATATTTAGTAACTCTGATAAACCATTAGATCATCATGAAGAAATAATCTTAGTATTGATGAGACATATCCATGTTTTTAAAAAAAATATATTTTGAAAAAATGGTCCAACATAGAAGATAAATTGGAATGAATAATGGGATGAATTATAATAAATGAGGCACAACCATTCCCAATGTAACCCCCATTACATATGTGAATATTTTGAGGGTCACAAAAAAAATTAACAAATTTGGAGAATCTCCCATGATCCCATGATATACAAAAGGTAGAATGACACTATGGATCAACCAATATATTAACATTAATTATTCTACTAGGATATTTTATTGGAATTACTATGGGAAATAAGTTTTGGAAAAACCTATACATTGTAAATATTTCGAAAATACAAACTAAAGGAACTCTTACACGATAGGGATGGAAACATATAGAGAAAACCCAATAATGATATCCATGAATATTCATACATAAAATATTATAGAATAATATATAATTTTGATGATTTTTGAAACCAAAATTCCATATTCATTATTTTCAGAACTATTAAAATTAATTTCAAATGAAAATAAGTGACACCCATTAAAAATGAGAAATTATATAATGGTGGTTTCGAATTAGTATTTTGATATTTTCATATTCATAATCATCTAAGTAATGTCCTCAGAATCTAGGGATCTATAAATGTGGAGAAAAATGTGTAATTCTAAATAAACACATTTATTGTATCACTAAGAGGGAAATCAGAAATAAAACTAGAAAATGAAAAAAAACCACATGGAAATTATGATTAATAGAAATAAAATACCTAAAATCACAAGGTAAAAAATGAAATGAACTATATCATGAAAAACCCAAATAGTCTTTAATCTAATGTCAGGATTAAAATCAGAGACCAATTTCATCATCCATTAGAAGCTCATGCACTCGGAAAAAACTAATCATAAAGAATAATATGGTTAGAGTCATATTGTCTATAAATATTCATTAAATGATTCAGTTTCTTTAAGAGTTTTTTGAGATATAATTATATCACGGTGTATAATTTTCATTGATTTTAAAATTTTTTTTTTCTGAAATCACTTTTGGGGAAATGTTAGAACACAAAAAGATTACTTATGTGGACAATTTTCAATCATCATAGGAAATTGTGAATAATTTTTAGAGTTTATTTAAAATATTAAATTTAATCACCTTATTACAATCCATGACATATAGTTACCTTTGTTTAAAATCATTTTTGATGATATCCACAATGTTTTTGGCCATCCAATTCCATTTATGAGTGTATTATTCCTATGTTTTTTTAACTTTACTAATTCAACAAGAGAATATATAATCATGTATATTGAACCAATTATGATTTTATAATAAATATTAATGTGAATAATTTTATCATATGTTATATAGGAATCTATCTTTGGAACAATAATTTCAAAATCGTCCCCATATATCCCCTTCGTAGAATGTAGGATAAGATTTAGTTTATCATTGTCCTTCCATTCCCTCGTATGGACACAATCATAATCCTCCATCTATAATGACTAGTTATTATCCTTGAACTATTCTATTTTATTCTCCTTAAAAATACCTTGACCTACCTCCAATACATCATTTGGAGGTGTCGATGGAAAACCTTGGAACAATATTCATGCATCCCCAATTATTGAAGACTTTTATATTCAACAATTTTCATAAGAATAACAGATGATCTTTTGGCTGAGGGTTTTGGAAGGTAGGATCAATATTTATTTTTTCTATGATAATTATTTTATTTGATTGGATAATTTATATAAGAAACATTTTATTTCTTCACATTATTCCTGATGCAACCATATACAATAATTTTGAAATGATCCAAATCTAAATTGGAATCTAATTAGGACTCAGACTATATGCCACTCGGATACCCTTTAGGGAAAAAATCCACATCCTTCTTCCCACCTTATTCCAAACCTATAATTCCAAACATTCCAACAGATTACTCATTAATAGTAAATATGGTCTATCATGGACTCAAACTATTTTCATCCTTGTCCCCACCATCACTTGAATCAAAAGTGGCATGATTATGTCATTAGAGTAGCAACAGAATAATCTCACACAACCTCTCTAATTCCATATCCATTGATCAGGAACATATCTATCGAAAACCCATTTTTTATATCTCCATGAATATAGGCTATTCATATCAACTTATCTTCAACTACAAGAATACATTGTACAAGTACTATATCTATTGAATTTACCATAGACGCTTCCTTGTTGTGTTCTAAAGGATGATTTATTCCTACCCATGGTTAGGGTGAATAAATAGTATATCTTCTAAAAACTATCATCTTTATAAACACCCATCCCTAATCCCAAAGATATAAAGTTGGAAACTACAAAATAAATCACTGGTTCAAGACATGCATGCTCAAAAAGTCAATATTGGGAAATATAATATCAAAATAGACTAGTTAGACAATCTTATAGTCTTGTTAGAGTTTAACCATATGACAATAAGAAGAAAATAACTTCTGAATTTTCAATCCACACCACCTTTTCAATCCATTATTCTATATGCGATCTCAATGCACAATAACTCAGCTGAAAGAATAGAAAAATTGATTTCAACAATGATTCATGGATAAATTGGATGTCAAAAGGAATGTTATATATTATCAAATCATATAATTAATCTAACATTGTTTATAATAATTTTATGAATTTAATGGTTTTTAAATTTTTTATAATAACAAGAATCATAGAAATCTTAGATCTTTTAAATGATTTCATTGTAAATGGATGTTGAAAACCATTAAAATAAAAATATAAGGATATCATTGATAGAAAAATTATAATAGTCTAGTGGGATGTAAGATCATTTTCCATTTCTAAGTGAATTATAAAATTGTAAGGGTTCAAATGCCTTACAATTTTTTGTTGTTTCTAATCCATCAATTATGAGATAAACCAGTCAAAGGGGTCAAAATATTTTTGATTCCTGAAATTGCAGTCCACCACAGAGACCCTATGCACTTTTGATGCAACTGAAAACTCCCATAAATACATATGAATAATGATTAATCCATCATCAAAACAATTATTTGGATTGACCTTGACAACATGTAATTGAGTATGGTTAGGGAGACCTATGAGTGAAAATAATGGATTAGGATGATGAGAGCCTGATCAACCCCTCAACCTCATATGAGGGGGTGGAGAACACTATCTACCATAACCATAAAAACATGGTAATCCTATATAGAATAATCATTTATCAATAACGATCTTATCGTGGTTTATATAGATGGTGAAGAAATATAAATATATGATATAAATGAACAAAATAAATATAGGCTTTCAGAATCTTCTAGAAATATAGCTTTATATATTCAAAACTTATACTCTAATAATATACAAAAAAATTATTTTTAGTGGAATCCAAAAACAAGAATCAAGATGAAATATTGATACCACTATCGGATCAATATGACTTGAAATAGTTCTATTTCACCATTCAAATGTGTAACATCCCATGATCATACACTCTACCACATGTTAAAAACATGATGGTTACAATCCCTCAAGTTCACCTACACATATTTCAAAGGATTCCAAATAGCATTAGGAGTGTGATGAATATATTGGGGAGGAAAAAACCTATAGTATTGGGTTACATAATAGTTGAATAATCAAATAACAATAATATCATAGTAATTAATAATAACCTAAACCAATATCATACAACTAGAAACTATAAAAGAATCCAATAATCCAACAATGATGAATCATGTGATCACAAGATGAGATGTAACTAAAAATTTAAATGAAAAAATAAAAAAAAACAATAAATCATTTGAAATCATATGAAATCAAAATCCCTAGTCCATAACCCCATCTCAGTATGATCCCTAATCTCTAGCACAACGAGTCTTCAAAAAATCAACAACATGGTCCCCTTCCCTTGTCCAATATCTTATCCATGAAATCTATTAATATACAAAATGGCGGATGGAATATCATGTTAGTAAAACACATTAGGTTCAAACCACCATTTCAAAACAAAACCAATATGATAATAACTGAATTTAATAATGCGATAATCAATTGTGTTAATTAATAAAATAATACGCTATTTAAATCAACCCAATACAGAACCATTTTAGATTTTTTCTACTATTTTTAAATAACCCTATTAAGAATAACTATAAGCCATGGTATAATCAATCAACTGGGAAGACCACACTATATAATAATATCATCTACTATGAATAAAACAATATTTTAGAATTTCAACATGAAAAACTATACCATTGCCTATGTTTAATAATTTCATCATGTAACACTATGAATAGCTTCACATATAATACTTTTAGTATGTAACCATGGGAATATCTAGCTATATAAATATGTCATAAAGTAACAATGGTATTATCCAAATTTTAAATTATTTATTTTTTTAAGAAAACACATATATTTTAGATTTTCTTCATTATTATAACAAGGCATAATAATAATGATATCAAAATATCACATCGTAATCCGTAAGGGAAAATACTGAAAATTACCGTTTTACATTCAATTACACTTTCATTTATATTTCAATTTATCATAATCTATATAAATAGGTCACAATATATTATAAAAGTGTTTCTATATCATGAAAACCCATGAAATATCATTTAATAATAAAATGTCTTTATGAAATATACCATTTAAATTTTATTTTATGGATCGCTCACCTAATGTGTAGCAACACACCTAGTCAGAACGTGAAGGGAATAAAAATGGATCAAATAGATAAAGAAATCATTGATTAAGAATCACACATCATTAAATAATATAATTTACACATCATATTGGTTCATTCATAATATTACAATTACTCAATAAATAAATATAACATAAGGTTATGTTTAGTCTGCATAATTTTTTGGGGTGATTAACAAAAACATTATAACCGAATTTCCAAGAGGAATATAGGAAGGGAAGAAAACTAGATGAAACATTGATCACACCAGATAGAGTTCAAATCCCTAAATAACATGGAATTTATATTTACTTTTTATTAATTGAGAAAAATTCCGAATGAGAAAAAATCCTATGAAAACAACCAAAAATCAGATGAATGATTGGGATGTTCATAAAAGATATACGAACTCTAAAATTCCTTGTAAATCACCCTCTTTCCATATTGGAGAGGTTGCACTAGTTAAATTAAAATAATCAGACACAAACTAAGAATAAAGATGTTTAATGTGACAAATACTTGCTGTTAATCCATGTATATTTATTATTTTTGTGTTATTGTGAAAAACTCATCGCATTGAGTTACATTACACCATACCTAAACATTACACTTTGTGTAAAATAATCCTATTGTGTATTCATTTCACAAAATAAATTTTTTAGGTAAATTTCAATGAAATATTTACCCATCATTTTCCTTGTACACATTATGAATAATACCAATAAAAAGTCATCTACTTTTATTACACCAATGAGCCCAAAACACATCGGAAGCCTTCTAAACTGACAGGAAAACCACATAATCATGTATAACATGTTTATTCCTAGAATATATTATTTATAAACAATATTTCCCTTAATATTATGTAATTTTCCAAAAAATGTTTTTATTCTATAAATGAGACTCATCCGTCTTATATTAATGAAATGGCTGACCCAATAAAATAGGTTTAATATACTTCTATTAGAGGTATATAGATGGAAAAATAAAATACCCTACAACCTCTCCACTATATAATATATCATCCCCAAGAATTTCGGTCAATCATTATGGGGTCCCTAAAAACAATTCTTTTTATTATACTCAAATATTAGTCTTCATCTCACAGGGCTCTTCATGTACATGTCCACCCTTCCACTCCACTAAAAATAGATAAATAATCCTACACCAAATATACTAACCATTAGGGTCTATAATTTATTTAAATTAATCTTCATTGGATGAAACTAAACAAATTGTGACATTTTCCACATCTACCTTATAAGAATGGTACATATAATATCTCCGATTCTATGATACATAAAACACATCATGTGTGGAACTTTAAAACTTTGGATGGTTGAATTTATACATCATCAAACCATACTTATCATATATCTTCAATGGAAAGAAAAACCCATTGTAGTACCGTTATTTTTTCTCTCGATACGATTTTACCACAATTTATGAGACAATCAATGGAAAACCTGATGACCAACCACAAACACTAGAGGTCATCTATGTCATTCAACATATGAATTCTGTGTAATCTACATAGCCCCCAACAACCTTATAATAAATTGAACATTCTAAGATGTCTTCAGTAAAATATTTTTCCCCACATGTACAGACTCACCAACCTCCAAACATCAATGAGATTAGCAGATTGGGTAAATAAACAAATAACTGAAATGATATATTTGGATAGATGAATAAAAGTTGTTATCATATTATCAATCCGTTAGTTCTATATAATCTTCCTATGAACAATGTAAATCCAAAACACAGACTCATAACCTATCCTCCATATGGTGAGTAGTCTTCTTATATTGACCATGGGTGTTTGGAAGAAATGAAATGCTAAAATGAACATTTGATCCATGAGATTTTTGAAGACTCGTCAATAAACATGATTTGAAAAGGGGATCTATATATGAAATGATACTCTTAATAACATCATCTAACTGAGATAATATACTCCTATGAAAAATAATCATATCATCACCTTTGAAGGTCATCCTTGTTATAAGAAGTGGGATACCATCGTCAGTCAATCCTTAATCTCTCATAATGTATAATTTTTATGGGTTTTACATGGTAATCCTATCCAAAAATAAATTCTGACATCATCCCATTTCCAATATAGAATTATTAGTGGCTATAACAACCTATCTTGAATCTATATATCAGCTTTCTCTTGCTAACATGTGATACATATCACCAAAATCATGCTAGCTTGATTTTATTCCATAAATACCAGTAGTGTATTCTAAGATCCCAATACATATTTTTCAAACTATGATGTACCACCAATATAGAAAGATGATCTTATCTCATGATATCCTCTTGAAATCCCATAGGAAGAAAAACATGGCCACATAAAAGAAGATAATTATCACAAGAAATAGACCAACCTGATAGAGTCTTACCACCCTATATGTTGGCTCTCAGAACTAAGACATCATGATAAAATTGCCAAATTTCCATTATCTACTCCAAAATCATGGTTCAAATAGATATCATGGTATTTTGACTTTTGATTGGGACTCGTGTATATCTAGATTCTTGTATGTAAAGAGTTCCATCATCCACCACATGTCACAGGACTTCTGTACCACCTATTATGACATCTTATAGTCAAAGGATTAAGAAAATATTATTCTCATTTATATAATATAAGAAAACTGAATATTGAATGATTAAAAATACTCAAATCTCCTCTGTGGTTGTAGGATCCTGTCCCACAATGAAATGATTTATCTATTGTTATTGTTGTCCATTAACACTACGAAACTCTTTCCTAAAAGATATTTTCTCTATAATAATAGGGAATGTATACCCACTACCATCTCGATATCTAGTGTATGTTAATTACACTCATGTTGTCTTAGTTGTCTAGTTCGAAATCTAATCACATGATCTTCCACCATTAGAATATCTATGAGTCTAATTGTTGAGGAATCAATATAAATATTTTATGGTTTCCCTAAAATATTTCAAATTATGATTTATGTTGAGGTCATACTACATTTCATCTAATTCAATTCCCTCTCATAAGAATCTTACAAAAAACACCACTCCCTTATTGGTCATCCCTAACATTAATGCTAAAATATTGTATAATTCCTAGATAGTCCGTGTATGATAACATTTAAACCTATATACACTAAATCTCAAAGATATTCTGGAATCATTCCAATGATACTAGGGCCACGACATTATATTAGTCCATTGAAACGCTATTCCATGAGATAAAATTTTCCATGAATTGTACATTATCAATCCATAAACTATATTGGGTTTTTCTGATCATAATGATGATTCTCTATAAATGTACTGATGATGATGTCAACATGTTGGTCATGAACAGTAAATGATTCGAAGTAGACTATGATATCATAAAAAACACCATATTCTTATTAAGAAAATAATGAATGATCAATTTAATGATGTACATGAATAATTATCTTATGTTTTCTTAACTAAATTACATCACCTCATACTCAAAGAATTCATACCATCTCCTAAAAATCAATCAGAGGTATGTTTAAAGGTCTAACCATCAACTGGTGGTATACAAATATCATATAGATCTTTTATAAGATAATAGAACAAATCAACTAATAAAAGAGACCATTGATATATGGAATATGATAACAGTTGTTCACCATAAAATATTTATAATGACATCAATCCATAGATATGCACAAAGTCCCATTAGCCATCTTAGAGAAAATAATTGAATAACCCAGTAGAAAAGTACTAGTCTGTATGAAACCATAAGCTTCCTTTCCATCCAACTAGATTATAAACTACTAATTATCTATTGGTTTCATTATATAATCTTATATCCCTAGATATATTATAAGTGATAAATAATGTCACAAAGAAATATATATTTGTGTAATGTTCAGTATAGTCCATCAATTACAGTCCCTAATGTGTTAGATACATTACATCATGATACTTCTATTCAATAAATTTATGTATATTGAATTTAATTGAAAATAGTTCCATGTATTACATTATCATGACCCAACCTACATAGCCTAGACGTGACTACCCCATGCCCACCTTTCATAGGATAGGGGTTGGTGACTAGCACCTGAAGGCTTTTCTCGAATAGGGAATATATTTTATTGATATCTATACAAACACAAAAATATAAATTGAAGTAAAAAACCAACAAAATTAAGTTATGATCATGAGAGTAATGTAAAACCACAAGTATAAATGTTAACCGAATACAATGGGCCAGAATACAAGCCCTAGAAACTGAAATGAATGTAAAAAGATGTCTCTTCTTCTGTGGAGATCTACCTAGAGTGTAGAAGCTATAAGTGTGAAGTTGAAGAAGAGGATCTTGACTACTCTCATGACTCCAAAATCTACAACGTACCAATCCTCCAAGGTCCACCTTGGAGCATCAGTAGTCTATTCCAGACACACACATGTGGGCGGAGCCCATGCATGGTTGCCTATAACAACATAGTAGGGGACCACGAGACCCCTGAAGGACTCTTAGTAATCCACAAAGGAAAATATAACAATCAATAACACAATGGAAATATCATAGGCATGATCTAAATCATGAAGAAGAAAACAGAATAGATAGATCACTCTAATGGTATAATTTCAAGGGTTCTAGGATAGGGTTGACTTGTCGTAAAGTAAGATTATCATATACATAGTTACTATACTACTAACCTGTATAGGTCGCTGTAAGCTGACCCATATTGGTCGCTATATGTTGAACCATATTGGTCGCTGCTACCGACAAATATTGGTCATTGTTGCTGACCTGTATTGGTCGCTGGTGCTGACCCGTATTAGTGACTAGTATAGAGGTGGGGATTATTCGTTTTACATGTAGATCATTCCACTCTAGAGATTCTGATGCCGATTCATATTGGTAGCCCTTCTTCTTCATGTCACAGCTACCCACTAGATTCCCGCAAGATGCACACATAATCTCCATGAGATTCAGCTCATCAAACCATCGGTCTTATATCAACCAGTATGAAGTCCAGCAAAAAGCATACCGATGTGATAGACCCATCATAGAGGTACCAACATGATAAATCTCATGTCGATCATATACCCAGTCTTTGAGACATGTCCACTTTTCTAAAAATGCCTCGGTTGGATTCAAGTCTGATCCAACCCAGGTCACACATCAAGCTCCATCAAAACTCACACCGAGTATCTCTAAAAGACAGTCATGTTAGAAGGGTTTTTATTCCATACAACGTGTGTTGTTTTAGACACCTGGTCTGTTAGTTACACCCTTTAAAGTGAAATGGGGGAGACCGAAACTCAATCCATCTTATCATGGTCGGCCCTCCCAAATATTCCAAATGGACTGATTCTCAAAAAGGGTTCCCTAATCCACTAACAGTGTGTCAAATAGACACCTGGAACATTAGTTATGGGTGTTTCATTATTTGGGGATAGGTTGGGTGTGGTCCCAGTCTGACTAGGTCATGACGACCCGACATAACGGTTCCTGGCGTCTATCAGAACTTGTCCAGGTCTGACCAGTTAAGGGTTATCACGGTTCACAATGAATGACCCATTGGGGTTGGCCCAACTCTTTTTCGAGCCTGAGTTGTGGTAGTCCTGGCCTGCCAGGCGGGGCTCGATCCACCCGTGTTGGCCCGCTGGGCCGCGTGTCCCGTTGGGTTTTTCTAGCCCGTTCAGCCAGCACATGTCTAGCATTATCTGCATGAATGTGGGATATTTAACTAGATGTCCCCACTAATGCAGGGCCGTTTCATTTGGCATGTGGGGAAAACCCCTACGACATGGAATAGTCGGTCATGTGGCCGACTAGTCTCTTACTAACGTGGTGTGTGGTTGTGCCTCCCCCTCCGACCATGCCCCATTTTCCATGGCTACTAGTGCCGGTAGTGCTTGTGAGCGCCACCCTTCACCTATGCGGCCATCTCGGCCATGCCGCCTTTTCCATCCACATCACGTGACAGCGTGCCTCTTTCCCTCCACCTACGACATTTTTCCTTGGCCCTCCTCTGGCAAACGTTGGCTACCACTAGCATGTAATTCTTGCGAATCTTTCCATGGGCCCCTAAACATGCTCTAGTTGTCCATTCATGGTGCAGTCTACGCCTACGAGCCTCTCAGGTTTCCTCCACCACTATGTGACCTCTATCCTTGCCTTGTTGTCACATTGTTCACCCATGCATGAGAAACAAAAGAACAAAAAGATCATTGGAGGATCTAAACCTAGTTCGGATTGGCCCACACCCTCCTCATTAATGTTTTAATAAGGGATGTTAGCATCAATTAGAGAATTAAGAAATAACTACTCACTTGTACGCCTACATCAACCTCCCGTCTTTGAATAACGATCTTCCGATCAACCAATTAGTCTTTTTATTCGTGTTCTTCGTATAAATACAGAAAAAAGGAAAGAATAATATCACAAAAACAAAAACAAAAACCCCCACCTAGATGAGACTTCTGCCGAGGAAGATTGACAGAACCTCTTTCATCGTGGTCATTGGTTCTTGATTCGGTGGCACTCATCATTGCTCGCTGAATCTGGTATCATCCTCCATGTTGTTCTTTGTCAGCATATTTCTTTCTTTTTAGGAGGAAGAATTCCATTAGCGCTTTGACAGAGGTTCTTCCATGTTTATTTCATTTATTCTCCAATGAGAAACAAAAGAACAAAAATATGTTTATTTTATATTTTATGACAAAAGTTCTGAAAAATATCTTTCCTGGTCAACCTTCACTGACCGATGATTGGTACACCATAGGCGAAACCCAATATTCTAGATTCAACGGTGCTCGTGGATTTTGTTATCTGGGAACAAGTTCAAAAGTTATGGAAACCCACTCGCATTTCCACTGGATGTAATTAATGAATGTTCTGAAAAATATTCCATGCACCCCAGGACTTGGAATAACGTGTCGTCTTCGATCATGGTCTCACATTCACAACAAAAAACTGTGAAATAAAAATTCATTAAAATAATGGGTTATTACATTCTCCCACCTAGGGGATTTAATTCACCCAACTCCAAACAAGAATACATTAAGAAAGAGGGGTACTGAGAACACATATGAGCCTCTCGCTCCCATGTGATCTCTTGGATATTCATGTGCAACCACCAAACGTGCACTAGAGGTATTAACAGCCAATGTAGGATCTTCTCATGTTAATCCTCAATCTCCCTAGGTAGTCCATAAAATTTTCCACATTTTGAATCTACATCATTCTATGGTCAATTACGTGATATGGGTCATGCACATATCACCTCAACTGAGATACATGGATGAAGTCATACACCCTCTCAAACTGCGGTGGCAGTGCCAAGTGGTACACCACATTAAAAACCCTTTGAAGTGTCATGAATGGTCTGATAAACCACAGTGAGAGTTTACTACCTCTTCCAAATCTTCGTAGTGCTCATCGTAGGGAGACTCGCAAGAATACATGGTCCCCCTCCATGAACTCCAGTGGTCTCAGTCGCCTATCAACATAGGATTTTTGTTGGATTTGTGTAGTGTTCATCTACCCTCGGATAACTTACACATTTTTTGTGGTAACCCATACCATCTATGGGCCCATGAGTGCTGGATCTCCTAGATCCATCCAGAACAAAGGTGATCTCCACACTCATCCAAATAACCACTCAAAAAAGGATATACCAATGGTTGAGTTATAACTATTGTTGTATGTGAACTCCACCATGGTTCGGTAGTCGTCCAAACTGTGACCAATATCTTGGACACATGTAGGAAGAATATCCTCAATGGTATGAATGGTCTGCTCTGTCTTACCATCGTTCTGTAGGTGAAAAGATGTGATCAAGAGAAGGTGAGTCCCAAAAGCATCCTAAAATCCTTTACACAACTAGTATGCCAATTGTACGTCATGGTCTGAGACTATCATGGAAGGAACCCCGTGATGTTGCACATTTTCTTGAACCTAGAGAAGTCCCAAGCTGTCTTCCAAACCCTTCTCTTGAAAAGAAATTAAGTGGGCTGACTTGGTGAGTTGGTCAACGATCACCCATATTGTATCATTACCTATGGACATACGTGGTAACCCCATCAAGAAGTCCATTGATATCCCTTCACGCATCCACTCTGGTATCTCGAGGGTTTGGGACAACCCTACAGGTACATACTACTTGACCTTCACTTGTAGGCTAGTGAGGCATCTAGAAAAAATCTCTTCCATAACATTAATCATCCTTGGACATGAGTACAGATGTAGGAGGTATCGATACATCTTAATTACAATTGGATGTACTACCAAGGGTATTTAAAGAAATCCCTCAGCACCTCCTCTCATAGCACCACTTGTACAACTATACATCCTCTAGAAATGATACCACGCTCCCTAACATCATAATATCTGTTAGGTTGATGGAATACTGATATATGATCACGTGTAGTCCCAAAACTATTGTCTTTCGGTTGAGCCTCCCTAAACCATTGAAGGAGTGGATGCGAAATGATCCTTGACTAGAGGATGAATGTCTCATCTCTATCCATGTAGGATACCTGATGTGAGGCTAATTGCTCTGAATCCTTGTACACTAGTTGTAAACATGATCTATGGATATGTGCATCGGCCACTATGTTCCCCTTCCCTGGAGTATAGACTATATCAATTTCATATTCCTAAAGTAACTCAATACTATGGCGATGTATCAGATTTATATCTTTCAGTGTGAAGATATATCTGATACTCTTGTGGTCTGTGTAAAAACTAAACTACTCGGCTATCACGTTTTGTCGAAAAATCCTTAGTGCGAGGACTACTTCAACCAACTCAAAGTCATGAGTCACATAATTTGTCTCAGGAGGCCTTAGCTATTTTCATCCATAAGCAATCACAGCATCATCATGCATCAATATCTAACCATGTCTTATCCCTCATGTATCATAATAAACTACATAGTCATTCCCCTTAGCTGGAAACCTCAAGATTAGAGCACTGGAAAAAATATTCCTCAGATGTAGAAAGATTTAATAGCATGTATTTGAAAAAACAAATTATTTCCCCTTATTCATCAATTCAGGCATTGGTGCTGCTACTCTGGATAAATTGGGAATGAACTTCTAGTAGTAGCCTGCTAATCCAAGGAATCTCTGCTCCTCAGTAACACTCCTGGGTGGCTCCACAGAAAGTACTTCCTAGATCATCACTTTATCAACTACAACTATATACTCCGAGATGATGTGTCCCATGAATAGAACCTTCCATATACAAAGCTCACACATTGAGAGACATCCATATTACTGGTGCTCACTGAATGTGTTCATAACTATCCAAAATTGTATAGTGTGATCTTCCCCAGACACTGAGTACCCCAAGATGTCGTCGAAGAAGACCACCATGAAGAAATTGAGTTATGGCTGGAAGTTATTGTTCATGAGCCCGAGGAACACTGCTAGAGCATTGGTCATGCCAAAAGGTGTCCACAAGAACTCATATTGGACATACCGACATCTGAAGGCTATCTTCAGTACATCCTCGTATCGTACTCTTAGTTGGTCATAACATGATCTGAGGTCTATAATTGAAAACAAAAGAGCCCCCATATGTTGGTTGAAGAGTTCATCGATACTCTACAGAGTATACTTGTTCCTAACCGACACCTGGTTTAGGTGCCAGAAGTCCCCACGTAGCCTCAAACATCTTTCTACCTTCTTGGAAAACAATACTAGGGATTCCCATGGTGAAACACTTGGCCTTATTAATCCCATTCTTTGTATCTCCTCAAACCGTATACATAGCTCCTGGAGCTCCGTAGGGGCCATCTGATATGATTGTGTAGATATCTGAGATGTTCATGGGTACAATTCAATGTGGATGTCTACCTATCTATGAGGCGGATGTCTCGAGACATCTTCTGGAAAGGCGTCCTCATCCAAATCCACCTCTACATGGAATTGTTGACTCACCTCATCCACTATGTCAAAGGTCATGCATGTTAGCTGATATGTAATCGGATCCACCCTCGTGAGCAAAAGTCCATATTTTTCTCCTCTATTTTCCTTCTCACTAAAAATGGAGAACTGTCTTCCATCTCTTCATGTTCATCGCACAGTACGTCTCAAGAAGTCAATCTCTGTGTGAACTGCTGATAGCCAGTCACTGCCAATAATGACGTCGTAGGGATTCAATGCCACCACTAAAAGTTCCCATATAAAAAAAACTCCTCTTAATCTAATATCACACTGTCGGAACCATTGTGTGACCGCGGAATCTCCTACATTAAAAGTATCCAAACGGAATGGTTGACCCAAAAGATCTCTTAGAATCTCATAGTCCCTAACTAAGTCCGTAGAAGGGAATGAAGAGCTAGAACATGTGTTGATAAGCACTGATTAAAAAGTAGAGAAGATTCAAAACATACTACATATCATCATGGGGAAGTTAGTTTCATGAGACTATACTACTTGTAGTTGGGCCTGTCCCTATCCACATGCTCTGTGAGGTCATGGATGACTTCTTGGGGGTTGATGTGGTAGTTCCTATTGTCCCCGACCACTACCTGCTGCACGTCCTACTCCCATGCCTTGTCCACCATCTGGATAACGCTCATTCTCTTACCATTACTACTTCTTCGGTGGCCCTCTACCATCTTTTGATCATCCATAAGGGAATTAGGATAGTCACAAGATCTGTGACCTTATCCCCCTTAGGAAAAATAGATAATTCCTCGCATCTTGATCCCTCGGCATCTGGACCCTTTTACCTCTGACACTTCATCCGAGGGTTTCCCTCTAGAAGGTCTAGCTTACTTGGACTTCTATGTTGTCTTTCTACTTCCATCTTCATATGACACTGCTTCTTGTAGTCTGTTAGGGTGTCTCACTATCATTGCATGCTCTGCAAGGATGCTCTCCATCATCAAAGCTCGCTCTAGCACCCTAGCCTCTGTCGAGATACTAATAAAAACTGTCACATATCTAATCTCTGGTCAAATCCCTTATTCAAATGTCATGGCATTGAATTACAGGACGCGTACCATGTATGTGGAGTATCAGGAGAGGTCAATAAATCTTGATGAGTATAGAGCCAAACTTGGCTGACCTACTGCAGATGTAGTAACTCTAGAATACGCACAGAGCGTAGTGTTGCTGTAATGAACTCTGCCATAAAAAGTCTCTCAAATTCCATCCAGGTGAGGTTTGTCTCATCATGCACCTAGAGCATCGAGCTCCACCATCATCTTGTTGATCCCTAAAAAAGGATATCGGCCAATATCACTATCTATTCAGAAGGTGTCTCTACTAAGCGAATGCCCCGCAAAACAGCCTGAAGCTTGTACAATGTAGACTGGGGGTTTGTCTCGCATTGAAACCTCAGATTACACTATCCCAAGAACTCATGAAACACGCTCATCTGGCATTCATGATCCACTGGTAGCATATTCTTCTCAATGGGTGGTGGTGCTACTGGTACACCACCTGACGGTGCCATCACAGTGTGTGGTCCTTTTACTAACGCCTCGTCACTCGGTGGGCCACTTTCACAATCTCTTATTGAAATCATAGCTAGATGTCTTCATGGATTCATCTTTTATGAAACAAATGTGTCAGGTTCAATAAGTTATACCTGGTGAGCTGACTCAGGAATGACCAAGAAAAAATTTCTAAAGTCTAGCCACCGGTGTATACATTTAACGAGTAGGAAAAAAACAACTCATTGTCCTACTGTATGGATACGTCAGCTGCCAAACCAACAATAGACTCTCATTATTGAAAACCAAAATCCAGACACTATACTCCATTTTATCATTAAAGATATACTCTATGTTCTTCTAGAAGTACCGAACGCCCTCTAAAACCACCATTTCATGACTTGTCCAATATGGCTGGGAAATGACTACCCCACGACCACCTACCATAGGCCAGAAGTTGGTGATTAATAGTTGGAGGAATTCCACAAAATAGGGAAGGAATTTTCCTAGTGATCCATAATAAATAAAAATTTTAATTGAAGTAAATAAAAAAAAGTAAGGTATTACCATGAGACTAATGTTCATCCACAAGTTCAACTGAAAACTGGAAACAGTGGGCTGGAATAAAAACCCTATAAATATAAAATTAATTAAACAGCTATTGCATCTACCCTAGAGCACTACCTGGAGGGTAGTAGTTGTAGATATGATGTTAAAAAAGAGGAAATTTACTGATCCAATCACACCAAGCTGCACCAAGTTTCGAACATCCAAATTCTACATCAGAGTGTCAGTAGTCTGCACCGTACACACACATGCAGGCGGAGCCTGAGAATTAGTGAGTATAATAACATAGTAGGGAACCCCGATACACCTGATGGTCTCTTAGTAATCCACCATGAAAATAATCATAAGAAATACCACAGTGGTAATATCAAAATCATGATCTAAATCATGAAAAACAAAGAATAAGAGATAGCTCAAAATAATGGTATAACATCATGGTTTTTAGGATACTAATGTCTAGTCAAAAAGCCAGATCATCTTATCTGTAGTAATTATACTACTGAGATGTATTGGTCACTGTATGCTAACCTATATTGGTCCCTAGATTCTGACTCATATTGGATTCTGGGGCCAACCCTTATTGGTCGTTGGTTCTAGCTCATATTGGTTGTTGGTGTTGACCTGTGTTGGTCTCCGATATAGAGGTAGAGATGATTATTCATACAACTAGATCATCCCACAATAGAATTTCTAATGCTGGCCCATATTGGTCGCTCTCCTTCTTCATGTCACATCCAGCCACTGGATTCACACACAAAGAACGCCTGATCTCTTGAAGTTTCTATTCCTCATGCCATCAGAAATAATTGTTCTAAACTGAGTAGAAAAAATCAATGTTTTAGAAAAAAAAATCCCAAATATACAAATTCAAAAAATTCTTATTGTGATTATAAGATTTTTTATTTTAAAAATAAAATGTATTCTATTTCATTATGTACATTTATACATATCCCTGAGATAAAAAAACACTAAAAGTAATATAAAACTATATATTATTATTAGATTATTGTAAACCATGACGTGTAATATAATTATCATGAAATTCTTGACTGATAAAATGATATTATAGTATTATTTTTTTGTATGATGATAGTGTTTTATTTTATATGTATAAATATAAAAAATATTATTTGGTATGTAAATTATTTGGAGAGACTAAGGTACACACTACATCATGATATCATTACTGAAATCACACAATAATCATTACTAGAATGGTTATTATTGAATATTGGGAACTAAACAATGAATCAACTCATTAATAGATTACATGTTCTACATAATATGATTAGGATAGATGAAAATATAGAGGATCTCCATTTGTGAGTGTTTTACTGCAAATAAAAGGCAATATACGTTTAATATTGAAGAAAAATATCATATGGAATATAAGATAGTGGATCCTAAAATATATAATCAATTTCATTGAAATGAATTTGTGGGATTAAAATGGAATTATAATTTAATCATATTGTTTAAATACATATCTATAGAAAAAAAATTACATTGAGTATCCCGGGGTTTGAAAGAAAACTAGTGCATTTAACACACTATGTTTGATGTGATATAAATTATTTCCTAAATTTAAAGTAGTATATTGAAGAAACTATATTTTTTATATGTTTTTTAAATATATATATTATAAAGAATGAATAATGTTTATTAGAGATTTATTAATGAAGGAATTTATCTGATGAACCATGTGACTTCTACATCATAGTTTCTATTAATGTGGAAAAATATATATCTAAAATGTATTATAATAAAGACAAAATTATTTCCATTGGCTTTTCAACAGTTGTTTTAAGAGGTTCTATTATAGAAATTTCTTTGATTTCAATAAAATTAAAAGTTTAACTAGTACAAATTTTTCTTAATGTTAAAATTATTTATATTGTTTTAGAATGTGTAAATAATAATTTTTATATCTTGGATAAAGAAGTATATATGTGATATTGTTTAAACTAAAATGGATTGATCTAATACTTTATTTTGTTCCATATGCTAATGCAGAGAGTATTTATTTTAGAATATTTTTCCAATTTAATAAAATAACATTAAATATATATAATATAGTTTAATTTTCATATATTCATATAAAAGGAAATAATTTATGGTTTTTAAGAATAATTTTTTTGTTTTATTTCAAGATATTATGATGTGAATATAGTTTCTATAAGGATATAAGAAGTATTTTTTTAATATAGAGAAGTTCAATTTATATCAAATTTATATATATTTTAGTCAATAATCTATATTTATTAAAATTATAAAAATAAAATATTTAGTGGCTTCCAATAAAAGAAGAATGAAAAGAGTTATATTTTTTATAAAAGTGATGTCAACATAATATTTTGAAGAAAAAGGCCATATGAATATTGTTTATTATTAACATTTTAAATTTTATTTATTATTAAATTAATGTTATTATAATTGAAATATTATATTTTTTATCCTAAACGACATTAAATATAATTCTCAGTGTTTTCATCATTAGGAAAATGATTCTTAGGTCACTAAATTATACATATTATATTTATTAATAGATGATACTCATCATTATAAATATATATTTTCTTTAATATCAATTAAATATATAAATTGGTTTTAGTGGGAACCATACAAACACTCACATGAGATCAACACACCAAAAACAGTGTATAAATGTCCCCAAAATGGAACTATAAAAAACTCAATTTAAAAATGGTAATATATTTAATGATAAGGGAAACAAAAGAAAGCTTTTATTTTTCATATATGTTCTCAATAATTTTTCTTCACATAATTAATAGGGTATCATGATAACATTAGTCCCTATTTACATATCAACTCATCAATGTAGAAACAAAAAACCATCAGAACTATCACACCAATTATAGAAAGGCTAAATCATTTTTATTTATATAGACCACCATGATCCACTATCAAAAAAAATCATAGGTTAGTCCAATTAAATCTAATTCATCATCAAATCTATATATCTAATCATTACCATATTACATAATTTAGCATCACACTACATCCATGAACCACATACAACACTCATTGTCTTATAGTGGAAGAAAATAAAATTTATGAAAATAGACGCCTCATAATGATGTTAAAAAAAAGAGAAGAAAATATTATTACCTATAAATTCTACCATGTGGGGGATAAAAAACATAATTTAAAATAATAACATCACCAACTAATACAATAAAAAAACACACCTCTTAATTTTGTAGATAATATTTCACTATTACAAATGTACATTACATTCACCTAATGAATGTAAAAAATTAATCCTATAAGGATTCCACCCTAAATTTTTTTAGGAAATTTGGAATTGGTTGTACTATAGTATAATAGTTTCCTTCTCATGTGAATTCAAGGTACTTATTTGACCAAGATGACCTAGTGTGGAATTCGATATAGAGGTATATAGTGAAACCAATAAACTAGAGGGAAACGTCACATAATCCACCTCTAAATAACGCTCTAACATAATCCTAATACACCAAAAACACCCTCACATTGGAAGATGAATAGGTATTTCTATGATAAAATCAAATATTTCAGATGAATAAAACTATAACTACTAGAACACATGAAAAAACTAATAAAAATAAGGATGGATACTAAATAAAAAAAGAATAAATGGGCATTAAATGATAAATGTGATAAAGATAATCATATGAACACCATGATACACTTCCACTTACACTATTCAAATACACCTATAACTACAATATGAGAGAACTATATTGGGGTTTATTATGACAAATTAAGGGGAAACATCTTCACATTGATATGGCTAAGCACCTCAAAGTTATAAAGATAAAATATTAGGTCAAAAAATGAAAAATTTTGATATAATATAACAAAAATATAACAACAAATACAAAAATCATAGAGTATATAAGTTAAAAAAATAGTGATGGAAAGCTAATTTGAATCGTTTAAGGGATAAGAGCCTTGTTGATTAGAAGGATAATACTCTAATTGAAAAGACTTTAAGAAAACCTAAATTAGGTAATATAAAACACACTAGGTCAATTAATTTATATAATATATGTTTCCCACCAAAATAATTAAGTGTGATGGTTTTATAATAATTTTTTATAGAGTTATGCCTAAAATTTTATGGAGTTATAATGAATTTAAAAATACCATTAAATTGATATATATATAAGGATTCTACTATGGTCTATCATATTGGATATATTTTGATGGATAATTATATATTTCATTATTATTTTTCAGAATATAATTTTATTAATATAATACATATCATGTTATAAATAAGGAAACATGCACTCAATTTTTTGCTCATGTAAGTTTCATATTTTGATGAATTGAAATGATAATTGACCCCTATAATTTTCTATTTGTGTTATCCCTAGAATACTCTTATAAAGGTGTATATTTGGTCGCAATAAAGTTTTAATGTAAATATGGTTACAAATTCATTTGGATTCCCTATATGAAGATAAAAAAAATTGCACGTTGATACAATTGTTTAATTAATAAATCTCAGAAATAGACAAAAAACAATGAGATAAACAGATTAGAGACATCAATATAAGCAATATAAAAAATAATCTTTCCCCACTTGATGAAATTTTTAAAAAATTTGTTTTCTATAATCTATAATCTTAACATATCATATGTTATATTTATTTTTATAACCAGTTGAATGGAATGAAGTTAAATTGGTTGATTCAATTTCTTATTAACGGAATCAATTAAAAATATTTACTACTAAATCATAAACAATAACGGAAATATGATAAATGTGAGAAAAATTAGATAAAAAGGTAAAGGGATTTATCATAAATGATATAAAAATTTATTTATATAACATTATATATCACAGAGAAGAAATAAATGTCAAAATAAATGTTTTAAATATATATCATAATAGCATATATTGAAAATAAAAAATCATGAAATCATAATATAAAAAATATGAATATATTTTTATTATTTCATATCAAAATAATTTTAATTTACCTATAATTAATGAAAATTATATGAAAGATAATAAATTTTTTTAGTAATATCATAGAGTATTAGACATCACCGACTACTCCTAATAACATAGTTGATTAGTCATAAATGATATTCCATCTATAAAAGACCATTCCATACCCAATTTCTATATTTATAACATGACATTTATGAGAAACACTACGACACTCAATATTGACATCTGATCATAAATTACCCATGAGAAGATAAATAATTTCACATTTTTTTAAATAGTATTACCTAAATAAACTTGATTTCTGTTACCAAAACATAATCACTCCAAGGTGGTATTTAAAAAAGTATATAGTGGGTGTCATAGGAATAATCACTCCATTAGAGAAATTTCCATTGAAAACAAAAGTGAAGACACAGTAATGATTTATTATAAAATATATATTTTCTTAAAATGTAAACAAGTATGATTATAATGTTTTATTCCAAAAAAAACATTTTTTGATGATGATTAAAGAACATATTAAAAAATTACTTCACTAAAATTAAATATGGAATCAATTATAAGAAATAAAAATCATGTCAAAAATGTTAATTACAAGGGAAAAATATATGATAACGGTATGGATAGTCGCTTTAATTATTTTATAATGCCTTTATTAAAACCCAAATAATTAAAAGGGGAAATGAAATTTTTTCATTAAAATTAGAGTGAAAATAATTATCATTTTGACATACAAATGTATATTTAGTAATGGAAATGGAGAGAATTATTCATAATTAAATTCATTTATACGGATGAAAACCCATTAAAATAGATAAGAATTTTTTCTGACAACAATATAGTTTTTATAATAATTAGATTCATCCTAGAAGAATAATTTTTATGAAAAATGATTCCAAAAAAATTGAGGTTAAAATAAATAATAACATAAATATTTTCATGATAATATAATACATAGGCAATGGGGATTGGTGATGACCAAATGAAATGATTTTAGACGAAAAACCATATATATATATATATTATTTTTAATTAAATTCACACTATCTTCATGTTATAGAAAAAAAATATAAAATTTATTGAAAAAATTCCAGTGAATTTACATTTCAAATAGATAATTTTTATTATTTATTAAGAGTATTTTTTTTTTAAATTTTTATTATCAACGTTATAAATTACAACATTTTATTGATTGATTTTTTGAGAATCATAAAGATATGATTAATTGTAACTCTGTTGATTCATTTATATTATTCACTAGAAGTAAATGATATAATTATCATTTTTTCAATGATATCATTACCCACATTTTTAATTTAGGGAAATATATGTTTACAACATCTTAAAATTTATGTTGTGATGATAATGATTTCAATGTTCTTAATGATCAAAAAATTGTATGTTAATAAATATGATAAATTATTTTAGAACAATTAAAAACCTATAAGAATCATTAATATATCATTACAACATTATTTTTCCATTTCTGTGCATCCCATAATCATTTATTACATAATTAATGTAACATCAATTATCTTGGTGGTTAAATAGAACCAAAGGGAAAATGTTATAATGATTCATTGATTAATGGTTTGTATTTTGATAATGATAATGAAACATATATATTAGCATAAACATGAAACTAAAAAAATATCTCACTAAATACATTATAGGGATTATTAATGATTATTTCTAAAGAAAAATGGATTTCATTCCACATAGAGGGTGTTGTCAACAAGTAATCATGAATTCATATTGTATTTTTTATAATGGATGAGATATATGAATATATAATTCAATAAAAATATTATAATAACATTAAAACATAAAAATGGTACTACTATTATTTTATTAGTTTTTGTAAAATAAATTTTAATTATGATAAATAGGAAAAAAATTAACATATTGATTGTACTAATTTTAAGGACATGAATTTTCTATTGAATTTTCCAGGAATATAGAGGCCTTATTAAAAATATAGGTTTGAAAATTCATTTTAATATAAAATATGGATCAAATAAGATTAATTTAGTTTAGTTTAAATAATAAACTAGTAGCAAGTGTTATAAATTTTTTTAATATGTAATCAAATGTTTTAGGGTAATTATATATGTTAAACACCTCATCCTAGTGATGATGCTGGCATAAATTCAACTCAATGACTACAACATCATGCTCTATATCATGTTTGGGGTAGTTCTACTACTGATTATTCAATTGACATTATTAATTAAAAATTTCCTTTCAACTTATTATATTTTTTAATTATAAATATTCTAGGAAGAATACCTATAAATAAAAAGTCCTTTTCAGATATATGGTGGTGTCAGTATATTCATTGTAACTGAACTAATCTCATTATACCTCATGAAGTCCTAGTATTATTCTTTCTATAAGGAATTTATTCCAATACCTATTATCACAAATAGTTCATTAGACACTCATGATATGTATCTGAAAAAACATCGTTACTATACATATGATCCATGAAAACCTTGGATCTCTATCTCAATGGTTGGTCACAACCATTTTTCAATATCATATATCGTTTATGAGTTCATAGATGTACCTACTCTAGTGATAATTTGGCATAAAATATACTTTTTTAATCCAAAATTCACAATTTCTAAACATGGTATATAATTTCACCTTTCATAATGTTCTTATGATGATTCTCAAATAGTTTTTATGTTCTTTCTTTCAAATTGAATACATGAGAAATCTATTAATACAGAATAAATAAATATAATAAGAGAATTAATAAATAATATATTAATAAAATCCATAATCATATTAATATAACTTGTGTCCATAAATTTAATCATTATACATTCATAGTTTCTAAACAATATCTATGAGGCTATCAGAGGTATATCTTCTCACCATTCACTAAATTGATAAAATTTTGATGAAATTCCATTTTTAGAGAAATGTTGTCCTCCTCATAGATAATAATATATGTTATTAATTTGAGGAAGATACTATTTTATATTTTTATCTAGTAATGTTAATGTCTACTGGTAGTTAATTAATTAACACATTGATCCATCCTTCTACTTACGAAAAAGTACTAGATCACCTCTTTAGTATGAACATCACATTATACATTACTTATTAATAAAATTATATAGTTTCCTCATCAATTAATCCAAATTTAGAGGTCCATTCTTTAATTAATCATTCACATAGGAATACAAAATTTTGTGATTTCAATTAGAAAATAAACCTCACACATTTTTAATGACTTGTTATTAGATATGTATATACCTTAGAATACATTTGTACAATTGGAATCATGTTAGTTTCAACTTCATCTGAATTTTTTTTGCCATGTTACCATTATTTCCTTGTATAAAGGTCAATGTCATAAAATTTTCTTCTCATGTGATACAATAATCATCCTCCTTTATGTATTTTATTATGAAATTATTTCAGATTATATATGAAATATCAATATCCAATATTTTCATATATAAACTATTCAAGAGTAAATAATTTATAAAAAATATTTCAAACTCAACCAATGGTTGAAAAACGGTATTTTGAGAATGTACCTTCACATAAATCATTAATAATGAATAGTTATATATCATTTGCACATCATTACGAAATATTAGGTTTCGTGATATTAAATTATCCCATTTTTATGGTGAATCAATATTCTTTTTAAAAATTTCCAATATAATATAATATGAACATCAATAATCAAAATTGATATTTACATTTATATTTTGGACAATATGATTTCCTTCGCTAACTTCATTATCATGATATGCATCAAGATTAGTGATAAAATGTGGTATTTCTCAATAAATTGGAGTAGGATGTTGGTATTGATAATTTCCATGATTAATTTTAGTCTTTCAGTAGTTAATTTAAAAATTAACAAATATTTTTTTACTTGAATCATAAAATAGTGGGAGGAATGATGGCCTCTTCATGCTTCTCCTCTGTTGTGTTATCCGTCCTCATTGATTTTTTTAGTTTTTTATAATCTTCCCTACACTACACCATATAAAACACATTAATTTCCCATTAAATAAATTTACCTAGCGATTCCTAGAAAATTATTTATTATATAAACATGAATTTTCTTTCACTTCTAAGGCTTATCATCAAAGAATCAATCGAACAGAAATATTATTTTGATATACCTATGATAATACGAGACATCTATGTAAATATCCATCATTAAATCACATTTAAAATCATTTCATATATTCTAAAATAAATTATGATTAATTCCATTAAAATAAATTCTTTTGATCCAAGAATAATTTTGTTGATAATAATTTTTTAGTTATAGAAATAATCTTGGGTATACATCAAGGGCCAGGTGATGTTCACTTTTTTTTTATGGATGAATCATCATCCTTTATATTCAACTATAAGAACTCCATTACCATTATTTTGTATGATTTTTTAGGAAAAGTATCAATTAATAAAAATTTATTGAACTCTTACAATTTAATTGAGTCTAATTGGACATTTTTCATTGTATATTTAATAATTGAACAACATTGTTCAAACACTACTTCATGATGATTGATAATCAAAGAAAATTTATCATGCTATGGGAAGTGGAGTTTATATTATATTTTTTCCATTAAATTCATCCCTAAAAAAATATGTAATGGATTTGATGACCCACTTGTTGTTGGAGGATAATGATTCCTGAATGAAATTATAAAATGATTCTCCTTCATGTTTTTGTTTAATAGATAAATATGATTACTTTTATTGTTTATTTTTGTGACAATTACAATATAATTTCTATGAGGTTTTGTACAATATCTCATTTAACATATTATACATCATTTGGAAAATATCTGAATTTGACATCTATCCCATTATTATCTTTGTTCCTCAATATTATTAATGTTAATTTAAAATAATAATGGGATAATATAGTAACAGTACCTAAGTAATCCTATGAGAATTGAATATATAAGTTGTAATTAGTGTATAAAATTTCTTAATACATTAAACATTAATTATGGTTACCTATATATTTTTTTATCTAGTTCAAAAACCTAAATGGGTAATATAAAACTAATATAAATTATATAAATAATATAATTGACCATATAATATCCCATAAGAGTATCAACGATGGTATACATTTATGACTTATTATCCACAAGCAAGTGGTGAGTGAGTTAATACATGATCATCTCTTTTGGGGGTTGTTACCCCTAGGTTCATCTATTCTAGTTAATGTTTCCACAATTAATAACTATATTTTGTTATAATTTTTATTATAACCCAAAAATATATACAGTAATTAAGTATACTGATGTGATCAAATACAAATTCATATACCCAATTGTGGATAATAGTGTTTTCAATAATGCACTATAATGTAGATGTTAAAATAAATAATAATTACTTTATACTATCTATGGTGAAAAAATGTAGTCAAAAATAATTAACACATTGATTACATTATAAAATTAATATATATCAAAAATTATTTCACATCAAAGGATCATATATTCAGTGTCATGGTGACTATCTAAAATACAATGTAATTTTAAAACACTTGTTGTCATTTCCCATAAAATGTGATCCAATTGACACTCATATAGATATATCATATGATATAGTAATCATCTTAACATGGGGAGATTGAATTCCAATTATGCGAAAAGTTTTATCTAGTCATAATTTATTTTTAATAAATACGAATAAAAACCTAAAATCCATTGAAATAATAACAAAATGGAAATTGGATCAGAATTAAAAAAATTATCATTGATCATAATTTATAATTATATAAAAACATAAAAATCATTAAATTTAATTAGAATCTTAACATAAAACTATATAATGAGTATTAGACAAAACATTAAATCATATCATACAAATGTGTATTTTTTAAGAAAACTGAAATTAATAAAAAATTTTCATGGTTTTGAAATAAAAAATAACCTATGAAAAATAATTGGAACAAACATAATAAATAATATCATAGTGGAGTATGCATCACCATATGATTTCCCTAACATTATTGGGAATTAAGAACTACCTAATTTTGATTGCATATAGTGTATTCCTCACAAGATTAACATAATTATAATAGGAAACTAAAACACAAAAAAATAATTAAATAGTTATATAGGACCCCATATATGATTATATATACATATTAGTTTTACATAAAATCAAATCAATCAACTTATCTTAAATAACAACAAGACAATGAATGGGTTCGACAACCACTCTTAATAGTATGACATAAAAAATGTTCATTTGATACAGAAAGAATAATCTCCTTTATTAACAATTTAAGATTAGTACATAGGTGTATATTTATGATTCATCAATCAATTTTTAGGTAATCTTTTGAAAACAGAAGATAACACAAATAAAATCATATAGTTTAAAAAAAAATTTAAACCAAATTAAAATGCTTTGATTCTCCAATTAATTTCAAAAAAAATTATGAAGGTGCCAATAAAACTTAATAAAAATTTAAAAAAATAAAAAACTGAAACCATTTTAATATATAAATCATTTTTTAGAATCTGAAGTTTAAGGAGAGAATATAATGTTATGGAAAGGAATAGTAATTTAAATATTTAAAAACATACATATTGAAAACTTCATCATTAAGATTGAAATAAAATAATTCTTATAAATTAATGGGAAGTGTATGATTAATTAGAGATATAAAAAATTTATTCTCAGATTAGGGAAAATATAATATTGGTGGGATGTATAAACATGGATATATAGGTAAAATACTATAAAATATATATAAATACTATAAATAATTTATTATTTTTAAATATTAGATTCATCAAGGAATATGAATATCATGTGAAAAATAATTTCGGTATAATTTTTTTTAAAATATATCATGAGATCATTTTTTATGATATAAAATATATCAAAAAACTTTTCCCCAATATTAGTGATTATAACCTTTAGAATAAATTATAGTAAAAAAATCCTTAACATTATTCCCACTTACATAAATGTGGTCTATTATGTTTTACAAAAAAACATAACTATAATTATATTTTATATTATAAAAATATGTATATATATTACCATTTCATATATATACTTTATTATTAATTTATGAATATAGTATTCAGGTATCAGGTAGTTTTACAATATGATGATCACAATTTCAATTATTTGTTTCAATGAAACATAATTGTTGGATACATTCCAATTAATATGAAAAAATATCATTATTAAAATATTTATAAATATATAATTATAAGTGTTTTAAAAGAAAAAAATGTTCTTACATTTTTATGTGATTGGCCAGAATAAGGATTAGGAAAATGGATGTCATACTGAACTCAGTTTGGATGTTTTTACAAATTGAGATATAATATATTAAAAAGTATTTTAAAAATTAGTAGCACCATTATAGAAATATTATTAAATATTCATTATATATATTTTACATGGAATTAATATTATATTTATCCTTTAATAATTGATGACATAGTTATTATGACACTATTAATGAAGATTCAAAATCAACTCAAATGGTAACAAGTTATTATTATTTAATGATTTGGGGGATGTATTTTGATAAATATTTTTTGACATAAAATAATGCAAAAACATGTAATAAATGTAACATAACATCTATAAATCATATGTAGTTACTATTTGAGATTAGTTGTAAGGAAAAATGAAATTTAATTCTCATGGTGGTTGTGGTCCTTACATATGAAGTAACATATATTTAATTTTTCGTAATGGAATGGATTGATGATTGTATAATGATTGTAAACAAAATATGATTACAATAAAATGAGTAAATGAGTAGTAAATGGATCAAATAAATACATGAATTCTCTAATTTTTTTGAACATAATCTTGTAGCATAGCCCCTTTCATGGGACATTATTTGACTGGTAGTGGACCCCAAATAGAATAAAAGAACATATTTTATTGAAATTTGAAACCAAACTGGTGAGAATGGACATCAAAAATGATATTGGGGGAATTTATGGATTTGAATTATTGTTTCCCAATATTTGTGAAATTCCTTCATGGTCATGTACATAACACGTGCACAAAATATAACATGAATTTCATTGGATTCCCCATCATCTGAACACATAACCAAGTATTATCCACATAAGAATGATTCTTTTCCCAAATAAACAGAATCCTGTATGCAATCCCTTTCCACAACCATATTACATATCATATTTGACATCAAATGGAGAATTTCCAATGTCTGTAAACCATCCTCTAGAGACAAATAAATTTGTGTTTTGCTGAATGAATCATTTTATAAATGAAATAATTTTCTGTGAAATCCCTTCGTGAAACCTTCATGCATTATAGAGACCATGTCAATTCATGTTCCTTCTATGAAGGCCACACAAATGATCGAGGCTAGTGCATGAAATATTTGTTTGTTAAGAGAATGAAACCAAATCCACATGTTAATTAATAGTGACCCATATATTATGTCAACCATTTCCTTGCATGATAGTTCCTTATATAAAAGAAAGGATATAGGTGGAAGGCATCATCCATGACCAAAATCATTTGAGACATTGGGGATTTTTTTTCAATATATAGTAGTCCTCACCCACTTCTATTAGGTGATCCAAAAAAATTGGAACCATCATCTTGTTGAATTTCATAATGATCTTCTATGAAATCATGAATGAATGGAACCCTCTAGATATATGTCTTGTATAGTTGTTTTCTTGTGGGTCACCTTTTGAGTGAACCCATATATGTTTAATCCTGACAAATATTCTTTTAACTGATGGTGGGTGGATGAAAATACACCTCTTGTGGGGGCCACTATCCTTTTTGATACTTCCATTTTTTCAGACACTCAATTTTGTGAGAACCATAAATGTTCAGTGACAATTGGTTTCAACATCATGTTTTAGGGCCATGATTCATGATACTCCTCCACAAACATTGACCCCCAATTAAAATTTAGAGTCCCACCATGATTTTTTATGCTGAATGAGGACATTTTGGATTTCTCTATTATGAAACCCCAAATTCCACACATGGATTACCATGATTCATGTTACACATATGCACTCCTTAAAACACCTTGAGTTTACATACTCTTTCATGTTCCTTTCAATTTTCATGGGTTAAGTATCTCATAATGTATTCCCCAAACCCCTTATGTTAAACCATTCATCAAGAATATTCTCAACCTCAATCACCAGACACCTATGTGAGGTCAAACCAGAATGGCCGCTCTCATATAAATCCCACACCTTAAATTAATATACTTATTCTACCTAGTAAACCACACTAAACAACATTAATATTAATTATAAAATATTATTTATTAATAATGTTCCTTATCAATTATGAATAAGATAACTCATGTGGTGATCATGGCTAGACATTCCATAGTCCTTGAAAAATCACATTAATCTGTAGCATATCCAAAATTATAAATAGAAGATGCCTCATTGGAATAGAATGTGACTCCTTCTGCATCAATAATCATTTGCCTCATGTAATAATCATGTTATGACCCCCAAACAGTAGTTGTGGGCTGCCTCATCATGTGTAATCCTTAAAATATACATTCACCCAACAACATGTTTAGATTCTCTCATGGAGTTATATGAGGAAGAATGAATGGACATCTTAATTCATAAGCATGTACATCTTGTCAATTAAAATGATAGTAAATTATAATCTTAATCAATGAAATATACTCTAAGTGACCTCATGATCTAAAATGAGGAGGATTGGATGGGGATATTGGGTTTTTAATCCATATTCAGATCATTGTCTTTCCATAGTGACACTCATGTAGCTTCTATGAATATGCCCCGTTCACACAATTCTCTCCCCATATAGGCACCCCATCAGCTTCCACACATAATTCCCATTCACATCATTACTACTAAATAGTGGAACTCTAGAAGCATCTATACGTAATCCCCATTCACATCAACATGGCTCCATAGAGGCACCTGGGAATTCTCCTAAGCATAATCCTTGAAAACCACATCTCAACTTCTATGGGCCACCTCCACATTTGTAATCCCCAATTTATCAAATTATGAACTTCATGGGATTTGATTCCCAACTAGATGGGATATATAAGAAGCCTCCTATAAAGCCATCACCGCCACTCCAACCACCCTATGCACATATAACTCCAGCCAATACCATCCACATTTCCCTTAGTCCTCATCATCTGAATAATATTATTCCGGTACTCTAGGACCACATCTCATTTGGGTCCCAGTGTAAACTTTCACTCGTAAGACCTGTACACATAATTACTTCTCCTAGAATCACTTGATAGTCTCCCATGTCAAATCCCCACACCATCCAACAAATAGAAGTAAACATGAGTTGGACATCTATAATTATTAAACAAAATACCTTCCATTAGTGGTGCATCAATTAACATGAAAACATGCATACCATATGATGTTAAATTACATGGGCTTGTCCCATCATATGACCTTAAAATGAGGAATTGATATATGTGGGTTTTGTTCATTATTTTCGTAAAGTCCTACATAAAACTACCACAATGTATTAAATCCTAAAAAATGTAAACATGGGTTCCCCATCATAGGGGTTCACCTCCATGATCCACCGTTTGGGCTATTTTTTCAACATTCATAGTGTGATGTCTTACCTTTATATAATACTCCTCCATGATCAACCAAAAATGGAGTTTTGATCTTTCTACAGTCACTGTGTGACATATTCCCTTTATGTTACATGTCTCATAGATCTTTCTCCATGGGGTGTTCTAATTTATCTATTGGTGAAATTTTTAGGCACTACCACATAAAGGCATGCCTCTCTTATCTTCCTCCACAATATTTCTTGATAAATTAGCCTCATCTACAGAATATGTGAAACATCATTCCATTATATTTTCTTCAAGGAATTAAAATGAATATTTATCTCATAATTCTACCTTGTGCTAAACATGGTATACCAGTGTTGAAATCCCATGAAGATAAACACCCATACCATCAGTTTCATATTCTAAAACATGTTCTGGCATAGGAAAAATCCTTCGATGATATATCCCTTCTATATCAGATACTTCCTGATAAAAAACATTATTTGGTTTATATTCTAATGATTCATAAATATGATTCCATCCCAAGGGTAATAATATAGGACCAAACACATCAACTTTGTAGTGCAGCCAATGCATGCTTGACGTTACCATCAACTCCGATGAAAGGTTGATTCACTACAAAAGGGAAGCAACATAACTAACCAATGTCCAAATAAATATGGTAGTAACAATGCATTTCACAATCATGAATCTAATCTATGAGGGATACTAGGTATAGGGTTTGAGAACCCTAGAGGAATGCATGGATGTGGAATTGAAAATCCATCATCTTATTTTGATTAAAGACCAAATATCAACATCTATGGTGGCTGACGCTACCCGCCATTATAAAGTGGATAAGTGGGGCATGAAATAAAAGTCACCACGGTGATGAACGCATCTGCTGTGAAATCATTAGAAATGTATTGACACATTAATCAAAACATAAATATTTATAGAATAATTATTAATTATTATAATTATTATTAATAGTTATATACATTATAATACCAACTTTTTAGTAGTGATTTTTCCTTGGAAATCCCCTTTTAAAATGAATGTATAAAGCTAAATATTGATTATTATTGTTTGTCAATGTGGAATTTGACTATATGTGGATTAATTTGTATTATTTTATATATGAAATTTGATGAGTATGTGTGTCTTGTAGTTGTTTAAGTATTACCTTTCAATTAGTGAAGGGAAGGGTAATTTGGATGTGAGAATTATATTTTCTATATCATAATGTCATTATTCAATATCTAATGGTTCCAAAATAGAAAACTTAGAGGGTATGTTTCTTTGGATATTTTATTTCATAATTATGATATTTTCGTGAAAAAATGTATATATTTTTACCCTATTTCTTCTATCTATGAACTTTTACAGTAATCTACATTTAAAAGAATATTAATTTTATTAATTCCTAATTAATTTAAATGAAAAATAAATATTTTATATATTACCTAATTTCAAACAACTAATATAATATTTTTAAATCATTATACGTAATTAATTTGATATGGATTTCAAAATTCCAATATTAATATAAATGAAGAAATCATGTAAAAAATTTTCTATAGGTAAAATGAATTATCATGTTTTAATATATATTTACAATGTAATATTATCATATATACCATTTTAAATAAATAAATTATATAATTATGTATAATACAAAGTGTTTGTGTTTTATAGGTCAATAAAAACATCATTTTTCCATTCAATACTACTAACTATAATAATAGATTTATAATATTTTAAGTTAAATTAATTCTTCCGTTTATTCCAAAAAAATAATATATTGTTTATGAAATCAAATAATTTTTTTAAATTTTTAATTACACTAAATAATGGATGATTTTACCACCATGTTTTTTATTTATTCTTCTAGGATACATTTACATACTGATAAAATTTCTGAAATTAAAATGTTTACAAAATCAATGTTTCTTGGATTAAAACATAAGTTATAAGAAAATATCAAAACAATATTAATAAAATAATTATTTTAGTTATTAAAATGATATTTTTTATAAAATTTATATAAAAATATATAGATTTATCTTATAAAATAAAACTCCCAATATAATCTGAATTGTTTTTTCTTAAATTTACATTTTCTCTATTAACAAATTGTGATTATATACCTTACAATGCTAATAAATTTTAATGGATTAGAATATTAATGTTTATAATATCATTGTTAATAATGATCTATGAAAATTTATTTGGTATTTATATTGTTTGTAGCATATAATGTAATTTATAAAACATAATGTCATCTTTACATGCTGTAATTTTTTTGGTTATTATATTATACCCCTCTAATGAAATTTTATCCTCATAATTTTTTCAAATTGAGGGAAAAATAATGGTTAATTTTTAATCCATATATATTATGGTCCTCATGTTCTTCCTCAAACATCTCTCACTCTTCTAGATCATTAATTATTTGGGTGATCTTGTTAATATTAATTTTTTTATTACAGAACTCCACATGATGTTCTTCACTGGATATTTCAAGTTCCAGTGGAATGACTTCATTGTTTTTTACATATGAATGGTATGGTATGTTTTTACCACAATGATTTACATGGATCACGAAATGTTATAAAAATATATTAGTATGGTGTTCAATGTTTGAGGTTATTTACCTCAAATGACTAAGGTTCACGAAGGGATTATATTGATAGGTAAAAAATTCACCTTATTTCTAAATATTCTAACCATCCACCCTATACATATTGATTGGAATTAAAATTTTCATACATCTTGGTCTATATCTCATTAACAATTCTTGGACTATCTAATCTATATACATTATGTTTCTTTCATTTGTTGAGTAGTTTGAACTATTTTTCGGATGTAAATGACAATGATAGAAAATTTAAAATCCCCCAGTTTGAATTTATCTTAGAATTTTGGATTCATACATATCAAACCTTTTACATCGTCCTATGGTTCCATTTAATTCATGAACATTATCTTTTTTAAAATGTCGAATCATTGAATGAGATAAGTTGATCCTTACAATTATAGAGATCAATAAAACTAGATGACACCATATCATATAATGTTTGAATTACCATATTATATTGAATGTTTATATATAGGTGACATAATGTGATATACATCATCTATGAATCAAATTCCATCTTAAGATCTCTATAAAAATTCAAAGTAAATCTCGTATCTCAATCAGAAATAGTGGAGAGTGTCACCCCATGTAGTAAAAAAATGCCTTTTTTATATCCCTGTGAAAATATCAAGGGGGAAATCATCCTTATTAAAAATGAATTGAACTATAATTATAATGTGAAAATTTGTAAAAAAAAAATTATTATGTCCTTTACATGTCCCAGGTATTCCAAAAAAATGATTAAATGGTTTCCCAAATCTCATTTTTGTATATGTATTGGCATCATCATGCCCTTATACATTAATTAGTCTTACGTACCATGATTGATTATAAATCCTCAAAATATGTATTCCATGATTTACCCTTAATTACATCTCACACAATTTTTTCATTATATTTATATAGATATTCATTCCATGATTATTTATATATAATGATTAAATAGGAGAGGAATTAAAATGGGTTTTATTCATTTTCAGTTTGGTTGGGAATCATATCATGGTTTCAAATCATATAACAGGATCTTTTTCATTAATAAAATCAGTATTACTCAAATAATTTATTATAGTTTAAAATCATATATACGATCTTCAAGGATCAACAAATTAACAGTTAGTTGTCCATTCATTTTTAAAGGTTATTTATTTGTCCTTCACATATGATTTCACAATTCGATATTTTAAAATCAATGTTTTTTATTAACATTAAATTTTAATCATATATAAGATTTAATTATCCTTCAACATCATGACATTAGTGATCTTGTTTTCGATTCATTGGTCATAATGTACTTAGAAAACAAATTCCTTAACTATTTATGACCTTCTCTACAAGAACTTATTAAACTATTCCAGTGGGAATATAAAAATTATCATTTCATAGTATAAATATAAAAAATTTCATCATAGAGATGATTCAAAAATATTTTTAATGAAAATAATGTTCTTTCATGTTTTATATCACATGTATGTTAGTTCTATACTAGAGTCATTAGTTGATACTATTCATTATAAATTACATTCACATTGTACATAACACATCAGACCAACCATTTAGAAAATTATCTCTATAAATAAGAAAAATTTCTCCACAAAATGATCATTTTAGTAGATTAAATATAATCAATTTATTAATATTCCCTATATATCATTTCTCACATTCCACTTTCTATAGAAATATCACTCCCCTATATTCCATTTTAGTTAGTTAATTTGAAAAACATGATAATTTTAACACAAAAAATTTAAAATATCTAATAAATACATGAAAAATATAGATCTCTATCATATATATTTTTTATAAACATTTTTTAATAACCTATGTGTGAGAATTGTGGATATATATAGCATCACTAGTGTTCTAATGACCTATTAATAATGCTTTTTGATGATAGAATTCAATGTTTCTGAATATGATCAATAATTACATTATTTGTATTATCATTTTCAAACTAAAAAAATGATATTTGTGTTATTACATAATCATATAATGTGTGAGGATATATTCAAAAATGACATCCTTGAATTTAAATGATATTCTCTTAAGAATAAATTCATAAAATCCATAATGATTGTAAGATATTATTTGTGTAGGAATTGAATAATAATAAATTCATAGATTTAATAACCTATACATATTGTTTGAAGGGGTTTTTCAACACTAATTATCTATAATTTATGATATCAACGTCCCATGAAAATCAGCATAAAATATTAATTTCCTCATAGATGATTGAAAAAATGAATAAAGGGTTTAGGATATTCATTTTTTTATGATCATGTTATGTTTTTGATAATAAATAGTCATGTTAATTGAGATATCCTATAAAAATAAATGGTATACCCTAGTTTGATTCACTCATTTTTTCAAAGACCTTATATAGATTATCTTGAAGCCTGTAATTTATTTCCTTCATTTAAACAGGGTAAATTCTAAAAGGATTCTGTTATATATGAAAAAAATTCATGTGTGATATCAATTGAAAACCCAACATCATGATCTTTCTAATGACCTTTCAAATCGTCCGAAAGTAAAACAATATTTTCCCATAAAATTTTCCATTAATAAGTTTTTCCTTTAACCATGTAATTTTACACCATTGAACCAGATAATTATGTATCATAACCCATATTATGGAATTTACTATTATTGGGAGCTCCTGTTTTTAATTACATAAATATATTATCCTTAGTAGTCCAGACATTGGAAAAGAATTTCAAAAACCAAATAATTGATATGTTATCTAAATATGGATATCCAATCCAAAACAAAAATAACATTAAATTCAACCAATGTTTGATGATCTATATTTGTAGGATGTATCTTCTAAAAAATATAGCTAGAATAAGTTTAATATATTCTCTAGGTATGACCAAATATCTATGGGTGTTAATAAGTAATTCCTTATCCATGTTTTCATTTGGTGAAACATTATTCTGAGAAAATTGTTTGATATTAAATAATGTGGTAAAATAGAATTAAATATAGAATTTACCTAACTCTATTCAAGAATTATTGTAACATTAACCATAAACTCTAACATGCTCCATCATTTTAAGATGTTATTGATGTCTATTTTTTATAAATAATAATATGGTTATGGAAGTTATTTTCATAAAATCTATTCTTATTTCTCAAAAAGCATTAAATTTTTGGGTTCAAATTAGTCAGAGGATTTTTATCATATATTGAGGTATTCAGCCTCTTGGAAATACATTAGAGTATTTGTGAAATATCCCCTACACTAACATTCATAAAACACATTCTTTTAACTTTATTTTCAAAATGATATGGTACATTTAGATTTTTTCCCACTATTTGAATATCGTCACAGATTCCATGATAAACTAATTTTTTTCATATTGATGAGATAATGGTAGACCCCAATTTACATCACCACCCTTCACAAAAATAGAACAGTTTCTTAATACCTTCATAATCCTCCTACAATTATATACCTTTACATACATTATTTTAATCTACCATATAAATTTTTGATCATTATTTTGGGTATATATGTATATATAACTATTGTTTTAATCCTTGAAATTTTAGTAAACAAATAATTTTAAATAAGTCAATGTGGTTGATAGCTTTCCCAAAAGAAAAATAAACTGAAAACAAAACCATGATAAGTTTAGACCATTCACACCTAGTTCATGAATTAGTGTTAATTAATTTTAGTAACTGCCTTATAAAATATTTATATATATATTGAAATTGAAACCATTAATATGAATTAAATTCAACAAGTATTAATAACATGTCTAATTTGATCATTTTGTGTTTTAAATGAATCCTCAATAATTCACACTAATATAATATAAATTACTATTTCAAGAAACATGTGATTAATGAGGGAACATTATATTTAACATAAATAACTAATTCATAAGAATTTAATTATTTTGGTAAATATGTATTAATTATAATGAATAATATATTAAAAATTATGATATCATTTAAAATGTAAACTTTATTTTATCGCCTTTATTGTTTTTAAGGAAAATATATACTTTTTTTCCTTTGAATTTATAAAAACAATAGTATATTTTGATTCTCCATACTTATATTATATTTTTCTTATATTTAATTATTATTAATGATTATTATTTGGTTGAATAAAAAAAACATTTTTTTAAATATCAATAATATTTTAACATTATTAGTACTACAAAATTATTTCTAAATTCACAAAACCATTTTACCATACCAAAACATGTGGTTTATTATGAAATTTGTGAAGTTATTTTATATAATTTACAAACACAAACTTGATATTCTCTAATAAATTTTATATCCATCAAAATAAATACATTTAATATATTATATGTTTATAATTTTAAAATCAATTTTACTCAAATTAATAAATTCAGTAATATAAAATGGATATAAAATATTGAACCATTATAACCATATTATATACAAATAGACATTTTGGGAATAGAGTATTAGTTACCATTGGTAAAAATGTGTTCCCACATTAATAAATATAATTATAAAAGTACTAATTTAAGGGGAATCTTTTTTGAAACGTGATAGAATGTATAAAATAGAGTTTTTGAGATATTTAAGTCTACATTCGACCAGCCCTGAATTATTATTTTAATTATGGACGAATTTCACAGGACTATTGTGTTATCCTATTACATTTATTTAAATTATTTTGATAATTTCCTTTATCTCCACTTATTATTAGGGCCTCTCACCACCCCTTCAATACCAGTATAAAAATTTGTTTAAATCATAAAAAACAACCATTATTCCATGAAGTAAAATAATTTTCTAATTTTTAGGGAATCTTTTCATACCATATTAGCCAAAATCACCCATTTACAATGAATTTTATGGAAATCTCATTATTCCCAATGTGAGAAATCATATTATGATAACTAATTTTATTTATATTTTCCAATGAGAACTATATGTATAAATAATGATAAAATTACATCATCATTTAGCATTTTATAATTTATTTAATTGAAAGGGAATATTAAACAATCACATCTCTATATATACCCTTATTAAAAAGAAAAACAGAATTCTTTTCTGTTTACAAGAACTACTACCACAAATAAACACCAAATATATTGTTTCTTTAACCATATAAAATGGAAGGTACTAATATTTAATTTAATATTTATATTTTATACTTATAACATATATTATATTCTTATATGATGAAATCAATTTAATTTTTTCATATATTTATAGAAAATTAAATCATCAACTATGAATTCATGTTGACTACTATCTCAATAGAATGATTCATTTTCATTCTTTAATTATATTATTAAATTTTGCGATGGTTATGAAAATGTAGTTAATGGATAAATATTAACTTTGTTATATTATTATGGTATTGGTATGATAAAATTGAAAAACAATTAATGATATGTTAATCAATCATTCATCATGAATTTGATGCATTTAAATTTCTGTACACAGAATAAAATATTATATACAATCTCAGTAAAGACACTATATAAATATTCATGGCATAATAATTCGTTAAAATTATGATATATCAAAATAATAAATTTAAAATAAGACCATTATTTTTCGAGTTTAATGAAATTATAAATATAAAATAATATAATCCTTCATTAATCATGGTTTGTTTATGTTCTATTGAGCTAAATATAGTAACAGATAAATCATACAATTTAATATCATGGATAGTTTTGAGAAATTATATAACCATAAAATATGATATTAATATGTAAAAAAATTTAATTTTGTTTAATATACATGATAAATAAAAACCTAAATTATTAATGAATTAATCACCCTTTGCTTTTTAATAGTCATTGAAACATTTTTGTCATCAATTTTATCATTGTGGATCATAATTAACCTTATGCTGAAATGAAATTATTGTTTAAAAAATTTTGGACTTTTAATATAGTACGATCTAAATGTGATTGAAATTGGATAAAGAAATATAAAAACACAAAATTTTCTAAAGTAGATCAAATACGATATGGTTAAATAGATAAAATGTTGTAAATAGGTAATGCCAACTATTATATATATACAAATATATTTTTATTTGTCTACATGAATATTATAAATGATATTTATAATTGTTTATATTTATTAATAAATTTATATAAGGTTATTTTTTAACAATTCTGGACATTTGGTGAAATTTTATGATGATTTGGAATTGGCGTAAGAGATTTTGTCTCAAATCCCACACATTGTTAGATACATCATAATATTAACCTAAAGTCCTTTTTTCATTATATTTCCATTTTTAACATTTATATCATTATATATATTTTAATTGTTTTTTACAGGTTAAAATACATACCATATACTACAAGTGGGTTTGATTAATATGTTACTGAATCCAAAGGGGCTCTTTTTATCAAACATTAATTGAATGAAATAAGTCTATATTATCTATCTTATTATATATTATATTTTGAATTCACTGATCATGGATGTATCATTATGAAATATTTTTTTATTCATGACAAATAATAATAAAAACTAGTTCATTTTAATAAAATGTATTTAATTATAGTTTTTTCACTATCTGTATGTTGTTATAGTACTCAATTCTAGATTATTGGAATTTTATCATCCTAATAGAAAATAAATTTTTGTATATTAACCCAATTTATTATATTATTTTGTATTATGTTTTATATTATTATTCACAACAATTATATAATAATATTTTTCTTAGAATTTCTATATTTATTGACTTATTGTCAAATAAGGGATATTGATTACTCAAATATCCTATATTGAGTGATGTTGCATCATTATGACCATTTTTCCTCCTTGTAGGTATTCTGAAAAACTAATAAAATATTGAAAGAAAATTCCCCTTCAAACATGGGTAAATCAATTGTTTGTTTACAAATATAGTTTTTCAATTATTTTTATTTGTTATTTATAAATATTTTTATTTTGAATATAATTAAATATCTTTTTCACATTCAATTCATTATGTTTTTTATCTATTTAAATTATATATATGATAAAAATTATTTCATTTCATGTCTATAATATTGGAGATTGTTCTTTTATATAATTCCTTTCATAATCATTCACATAAATTTTTTAAAATATATGTTTTAAAGAAACACATAAATATTTATTTTACACCATTGTCAAAGGGTTTTCAAAAATGCATCTTCAAATTTTATCCTGATTATACATTCTTTTATAATGGTAATTAACTTATTGGGTTTCTGGTTTAATTTTTTTATTAATATTATATATATATATATTATAATCCTTTTATGGATTCAAACAATGGTCTCGAATTATAAGATTCATCATTCCTACTTTTTTATATTAATTGATGCATTATTTTTTAGAGGTTTTATTTATGTCAAACCCATATAAGATTCCATTGATTCACTTGGAATATATTCTTTTTTATCAATTTTACTTATTACACTAGATGTATTTTGATTATTCCAACATTTTAATAAAACACCTTAAAAGAGTAGTCTTCTCATTTATAAAATATATTTTATTTTAAGTCATCATAGAAATAGCCTCTATTTATTAATTTTTTTAAATTAATTATTATATATGATTAATAATCCCTTATAATTATGTATTTACATATCAACATTGTTTTTATTTGAAAATATAATTTTTAGTTAACTGGAGGATACTTATGAAATTTTATGAATGATCTTTCAGATTATTGTGGTTAATAAATTATACTTAATCAAGAAATGGGTGGGGCCCAAAAGTATATATATCCCCTAAATCAATTGAAAAGTATCAGAAGATAAAAAATGTGGGTGTTTATATATTTTTCCCCCATATTAATGATATTTTTGGAAAAAGTCCTTTAATTAATGTTTTGATTATCAAAATTATACATTCTATTAGTATAATATCATTTATTATTATTATTATTGTAATAATTTATTATTTTATATATATAATAATATTATATTCAATTTATTATGGAATTATTTAAATTATTAAATTCATTTATTTTACGTAAATATTTCATATGTTTTAAAAAACATCAATTATAAGATTCACTATCTCTGAATTTAAGCATACAAATTGCATAATTCTCTGTTAAATAATATATGAGGAGAAGTATTAAACATGAAATTTTTTGATGGACATAATATATGAATGAATTTATTGTATATTTTAATGTTTTCTCATGTAGTTAGTATAATCACATATTGACATATAAATATATAATGGTTTAGAGTGAATGATATTTACTAGTTTATGATATTTCATTGTTACATAAATATCTAAAATGAAATTTTTTATATATAATATATTCAATAAACTAATCCTATTTTCTTCCAATATAGGAATGACCTCTCCATTTTCATTAATTGATATTATAAATATTTCTTACTGAAATCTACATTCTTGAACTCTTATGATTTGATAGAGTAAAATTCTTCCTTTTTCGCTTTAATTATTATTGACACTCAACCACAAGTCATCTAATTCATATAGATAATAGAAATAAAAAATGAATACATAGTTATCTCATAATTGGAGGGAGGAAAATATATATTTCATCTATTTATCATATTCTTAACAAGAAGTAGATAAACATATCCACTATAATTTTTGAATGTTTTTTTACCAATGGTTTGATATATATATTATGCATCATTGAAATATATGGTTTCTCTAAAATATTGATTTTATTAATCATTACTTCTAAATGTTTTTTGAGAATATCTATTAGGATAATTACCCCTTGTCCAATCCCAATTGATAGTAAATATTTTCACTCATCACATTTTCTAGTACACATTTTATTACCATCGATCATCCTTGTTCCATACATTATTTAAATTTAATGTTTATATTAGTGAAAAATTTAATGATTTTTTATATGGAAAAATATGATCATTGAACAAATAACTCATAAATGATGCAAAACCCTAACCTAAAAGCCATTATGATTCAAACTAGTTTAGTCGTGTAATTTTTAAATATACTTACTTATCATATTTTGATAAATTCAAACTCAATTTCATCATCATGTTTTGTAATGATAATGTGATTTACAAAATCATATCACACATTAGGGTCTAACCATGTATACTCTTTTAAATGTTTTCCCTTAACCATTAAATGACTGAGTTAATACGCAATCACTCATTCGGGGTTATTACAAATACTCACATATTTGATAGATCCTATATCATATGGCAGTATCTATGAATGGATTTAGTTACTGTGAGATCATAAAAATATCAACATTATGATAACATTAAGGTATAATCATATACGTTAAAGGTCTATCTTAGAAAATTAACATATGTTTACTCAATATTAATCTAAAATGTTCTCCTAAAACCCAACTTCTAAACATTTATTGTGACATATTAATCTACACAACACGGGGAATAGAAACAAAAGACATGTGTTAGAATGATTTCTTAGCAACGTAAACATACCAACATGTTACATCAAACAATCCATTAAAAAAATGAAACCATTAGTAAGGTATAAATATTACATATAATTTTTAGTTACTCATATGTGACAAACACAAAACAACATTAATCATTATGGGTTTTGGAATATAAATATAATACCATAGAATGGTAATAAAACATTAGTGTTATATGCATTAAATGAAAATAAAATAAAACCTAAAATCATAATATTAGATTATAAATATGATTAAATCATGGACTATCATTACTATTAATAATAGTAGGAAAATATCTCTTACAATAGAAAATATATGTGATGTTTTTTGTTGGAATATGATAATGGAGTATAGTCCCCACCTGATTATCATAACACAGTGTAGGTGGTATCACTTCCATATTAACATATTTGATCAACCATTCGTTAAACTGTTCTTATATTTATATAATGAAAAAAAACTATAAAAAATATATTTCTGGGTGATATATAATCCTAATATTCATTATTAAAATATATTGGGGCCATTGAAATTAAAACATACCATATTATAATAAATATCCTATTATAAAATATTGGATTCAATTACATTTCAAAATAGTATCACATAAAACTGATCATTTGATTCAAAAAACATAATTAACTTAATATAGTATTTAAAAGATAAATATATAATTTAAAATAGAAATATTTTAATATATATTAGTAAAAAAATCAAATTATCATTCATAGCCCCTGTTAAACTCATAATCGAACATAAATGTACTGCGAGATACAATTAATATATTATTATGTGAATGTTATTGCCTTGAAACTTGATTGGAACGTATTGATATTTCAATGTAATTAATTTAATTTTAGGGATAAAATTTAAAAAATGAATTCAGTTTGAATAAATTAAATAGATATAAAAATAAAATACATTTGAATATAAAGGACTTATGTTACTGGAAAACAATTTTTATGCCCAAAATGCACATAATCATAATAAATTAAATTATTTAATATTATTCTATGACAAAAATTAACTTACTGTATTATATTACAAATAAAATAATTACATTATGTTAGTTTTTATCTTGGTATGATATAAGAATTTATAAGTTTTATGTGTAAAAAGGTCTTTCCAAAAATACTTTTTTCATCGCAGGTTACATTATTATTTTAATATTTATAACGTTCATATATATAAATATTATATGATATATTTAATTCCATATTTATAAGAATGGGGTAAAAATTTTATATATTATTCCATATTGTTTTTTTAGTAAGAACAATAATCAGGGTAAACATTATCAACATAGTAAATAGATAATTAGCCTAATCTAGGAAATAATCAAGAGATGAAATCGTAATACTACATGTAAATTATTATTCGTTGAATTTAATTCAACAATAAAACCTTATAGTACAAATTAATTTCATAAATGGATAATTACCCAAGGAAATTAAATAGATAATTATTATATAAAAGAATGACACAAAGTCTCACTCTCCGGTAATTAAATAATTTTTATGATCCCACATAAAAACAAATATACTTATAAATGAATACAAATATATGTTTTTTTAGTTATTAATTTAATTTATTATTGTAAATATATTAAAAAATTTAATTAATTAAATAAATACTTTAAAATATAATGCAACGCTGAAACAATATTTAGTCAATTGATATAAAAGTGCTAAATGATTATAGAAATATTAAAAGCATTATTATAATAAATATTTATAGTGTTCGATGAATTTAATAGATTAATATGAATTATTATTGTTTTTTAGATGATTATATTTGAATTGAAAATTTTTCTTAATGATTTGATGTAAAATAATGTGAATAGTGTCAAAATATTTAAAAATTATAATTTATCATTACATTTTTTAAGAATCATATAAAATATTTTAAGATTACAAAGAGGATAATTTATATTATAATATTATATCAACATGTAATTTAATATCTTATTTAATCAATATACGTATAATTATAACCTTTTACAAGTGAAAAAGTTAGTATCACCTTTCATTATTAAATTTTTAAAAGAAGTGGTTAAAACAAATGCTATGTTTTAAAACAAATTATAAACCTATTAATATATTTTTTATTCATGGTATTACACCCCTATACTATATTATAATTTTATCCAAATATTTATTGATGGATTTATATTATGAATTACATTTTTCCAATTAATATTTTTGGAAATTCCGAGCTTCCCCTCACAAAAATTTTAATAGGGAAACTCCTACCAGCACATCCTCGCACTATTTTAGGAACATAACACAACCATACCCTAATAAAATACCTTTTAAAATTATATATAATTATTCTATCTGTTATGGTTTTATGAAATGAAAAAACCTAGTTTTATAAAGTGGAAATCAAAAGGATTTGTTTGAAAGAATATGTAATCAACTTAGTATATTTCATTCTTTTTAATAAGTTAATTAATTAGAATAAATTTGATTTAAAAATCATAAAATTATAACATATATTTCCTCAATGTACTAAAATATTGTTATATTTACTATAAAACATTATTTCACAATCATTCTACCAAATGGGATGTGATGGTTTTCCGCATTTGTTCGAACAAAATTCTATTTTCATATAGAATTACAATTTATCTTCAACCAAAATTATATATGGAATGTAATTATAGTATTATTAATTAATAAATGTGATTATTATTAAATAACATATTCTATAACATAACTTATAACATCTTACTATTCAACTGATTGGAAATAAGATGACATCACTCGTTCATACGTAGTGACCACCTCCTCCACAAAGTGATGAGATTCACTCTAAATCTCAGTTTTATATGGATTGTAACATTGATTATGTTAAAGAATACTGATGATGTCACAACCCCTTCCATAAAAGGTGTACCCCTTATATTTACCGATTTTTTTAATGGAAATTTATCTTTGATAAATATTTCATATATCCACATGAAATCACATCATACTGAACTATTAAGTGCTATGTGACATTAAACAAAAATTTTTCCACTTATGTGATTTGAATTTCAAAAATCTAACATACACGGTTGCGATCCATAAGTTATTTGGAGTCTTTTATGAATAATACAATTTTTAGAGAATAGTAACCTACCCTTAAGAATAGTAACATACCCTTATGAATATTTATATAACCAAATTGGAAATAACCTTATCTATTATATTATTACGATAATATTCAAGTGATAGTATTATGTACCTAAATTTTAGAATAAGTAAATGAATGTTTTAAAACTAGTTATTTTAATAAATTATGAGTTTAATTAAATATTATTTTAATCATATTTAGAAAATTATATTTGAAAAATGTACATCATTTTTGGATTCTACAAATTGATAAATGGTTAGGGTGAATTTTTGGGATTTCACTGAAATAATTGAATTTTTATGAATAGTGAAATACCATAATTTAGAATATAATCTTAATAAGCTAATTATAAAGTCATGCATGATGTTCTGTGGATGTAAGACCAATTGGTTTGCGTTCACATGATAAAATTTCTATTATTGGTTATTTAAGACTCATTATTCTTTGTTTTGTGGGAAAATAATAAATTAATGAATTTAATATTGATAAATCCCCTCTCATCTCCACTATAAAATCCACCTTTCACACCTTCATTTCCTCACAAGTCAAAAACTTTAATACTTGTCTAAAATATACCCTATCAGCTTCCCTATCCCTCTACAATGACCAAGAGATTATAGTCCCATATAAAGGCACATCCTAGTTCTATTAAGTCAGAACTCAATAAAATGATTCAAGAGATAATGTCTCCCCCTCTTTCCTTTAATTTCTTTTCAATTTCAAGTTCTTTTTTACAATCTCCCCACCTATCTTCATCCACATTTTATGGTAATTCTAGTATCACACATATAATGAGATATTATTATTCAAAATGGATATTATACCATCCAACCTCCAACTCATCTTCGTTTTATTTTATAAATGAAGATGTTGATCGTGAGGTGTTAATCTATCACCTTTATGAATGGAAAGTATTATTTTTCTATTTCTACATTTAGATATGGTTATAACCCCATTATTATGGATAGACAAGAAGATTATATATATATATATTATTTCCTATTTAATATTCGGGACTAACGTTTGTAGATATTAATAAATGATTAATCAACACATGTTTGTTGTGGTCGAAAAACTGACCGACCTAACCCAAACGATCACCATTTAATTATTATCTAATGATTCATCCACATGGTAATAAATATAATTCATTATAAGACCATTAAACATATTTAATGTCATTAATAACTTGAAATATCAGTTCAGGATGTTTATCCTTGTTCTACGCTAACTTTCATTTGTAAATACAGGTGAACCACTCTAGAAAACCATCAAAACGAACATTCCCTAACATTGTTTTTTAAACACTATAACTCATACAAAGTCCCCTAAAAGAACTAAATAAAAACATAATGAACCATTTTCATGTATAAAAGGTTATGGAAATGTCAATAAATGAATCTAATGATATTATATCGGACATTCAAGTGATGGAAGAGTTCAGATACAAGGTAAGGGGAAAGTCTCTAACCCCACATTCTTTCTTCGGGTTCACCCTCTTTCACTTTTTTTGGTATAGTAACTCCGTAAAAATAATTTTGTCATCATTATCATGCATTTTCGGGGATAAAAATGTTTTCTATTGAAGTTTATGTCAAAAAAAATTTCTAAAAGAAATCGCCTTTAAAAAACACACATTTTTACTTCTCACTCAAGGTAGATGGATATCAGATCATGTATGTTATTCCCACTTATTTTTTGGATCCTAATGTTTATGAATTAGTTTTTATGAGATGAAACAAATTCCATTCCGTGGGTCAGGTATGTTCATTTTTTGATATATTTTCATTGTGGCATGAATGATTAATGATAATTTTATGATTCGGCGGGTGCGCCTAGCATTATATAGCACAATATGAATGTTTCAATGAGATGGGTGTTCCCTAAATTATATAGTGCACCAATGAATTGTGAAAAGTGAAGAATCTTCTGATAAAATTAGAAATTATTCATTAAATAGATTTTATCTTTTTTCACAATTATGTCTTGTAGTTACCCATTAAGACATGATGTTTCATTTTTATACATTGCCACATTTCATGTCTTTTATTAATGTTTCCTCTACTATTCATGATTATTTGCCTATGTTATGGTTATGATCACCCATTTTTCTATTGTTCACATATATCCTATTAATGGGATTTTCTCCCACCCTTTTTATGTATATCCTCATGCGACTACATGTACTAATGAGAGGTCAAATTCTAATAACAATCAATAAAAGAACGAATTAAAAAAAAAATTTATGCTTGATGTTGTGATTGTAATGTATTTTCATAATATTTCCCATAAAATAAACCATTGGATCTTATATGTGTAATAATATTACATTTTTTATTTATAATGATTTAATTATAGTATAAGAAAATGTTGGGTCGCTATATTTGGTATTAGAGGAATGGTTTAGTTAATTTCGTAATTTGGATTACTGAACCCTAGAGAAAACCTCTAGCATGAGACTAAGTAAAAATATGAAGATCAGATGCTCTACATAGAGTTCCTATAAGTTATTAATTTAGTGATAATTGTAAAAATTAATTATTTTTTCATGACTTGGTGTCCTATATTTTATTCTACCTTTTTCTATTTTAGAAAATGGGGTGAACCTAGGGAAACCAAGCCCACAACTCATGGGAGGGCCAATGCAACTATTGACCGAATGATATCCCATATGATTTTGAAGGTGGAGTTCAAAACATCATGGCTATGCATACCTCACTATCTCAGATCAGGAACAATTACTGTACTAATGTATAACTTCCTCCTTCACAAAAGATGGAGCAACTGTTTCTCGACTATTTTATGAGTGAAAGACCACTGACCTTTCGTGAATCTATTGATCCACTAGTTCCGAAACAGTGTGTCAACTACATGAAGAAGATCATTTCTATACATAATTTTTTCTATGATGGATAAGGTGACACTATCTGTTTATTATCTTGATGGAGAGGCCGATCAATGGTGTTCTTTGATTAAGAACACCAATCCAAGAGAGGAAATTAAAGAGAAGTAATTGAAAGACATTAAGATCATTTTTCTTAAAATGTATTTCCCAAGAACACATTTCACGATGATGAATAGAGAATTAATAGTGCTAAAGAAAATATAAGGAGATTCTATCACTACCTAAGATGTGAGTTTTAAAAGGAATTCATGGTACGCTTTGGGTTTTGTTATCAACAATGATAGATATATTGATATATTTTTTTGGTAGATTAAACCCACACCTTCGAAAGGATCTTGCAATTTGAGACATTGGGAGTTATAATGAAGTTATTCATTGAGATCCCAGAGTGGTGACGAATTTTGGAGAATGGTCCCATGGATATTTTGATATGAAATGAAAGATCATGTTTCAGGTCGGTGGATCTAATGATAATGGTGGGAAGCAGACTCGATGAATGAGATAACAATAATGTGGGAAGTTGCAGCCTCGGAACTGCCACCAAGTGATGAGGAAGTGCTTCAAGGGTAGAAAATAAAAACACCATGCTCATGATTTTCTAAAAGACATGAAAAGGAAGTTGAATGTGGTGGAAGATAGAAGAGAACCACCCATGGTTCAATTATACAACAATTGGGGGCTAGCGCACTTGGCATTCCAGTACACCAAACCTCTAGTTCTAAAGGAAAATCAATGTCAGAAACCACTAAAGATGAAGGAACAAGGGAAAGACTTTTCCATCACTACTATCGAAGTAGAGAATGATAATGATGTTGTTAAATGTATACTTCTAATTCACTCATGAATTGAAATAATCTTACTGGATTCTAGTTCTACGCATTCTGTTGTATCTGGAACGTTTTCTAGAACTATAGAATTGATGCTCTGAAACCTTGATGTAAAGATATCTGTAAAAACACCAAGTGGTGAAATTGTTGAAATCAAAGTGTTTGACTCATCTCTTGTTAGTGTATGTGGGATGATTCTTCCAGCGAATCTCATAATACTCCCCTTGGTGGAAATTGACACTACTATGTTAATGGATGGGCTCTCATTATATAGAGAACATATCAAGAGTCGGGAAAAAGTAAAAAATCTTTACATATTCCAATCCTTCCCATTATCATTTATAAATGAAATAAAGATCCTGAATCTCCATTGAAAAATCCTACAATGTTGTGGGTATTGATCCCATATGAAGAGACATACCCTAACCAAATGGTGGAGTCAAAGGATAGTTCCAACCGTGTGGGAATTCCCATTGAGAGTGAATTAGGTGATGTATTTCACAAAGAGTTACCCAAAATTCCCTTTGATTGTGAGGTAGAGTTCTCAATATAACTCATACCTGGAGCTACTCCAATATCATTGTGTCCCTATACGATGTCTCTTATCAAACTGGAGGAGTTAATGATGTAGTTGAAAAAGAATATGGAAAAAGGGTTTATACGTCCTAGTTCATCACCTTTGGGTGTTATTGTGCTCTTTTTAAAGAAGAAGGATGAAAAAATGCAGTTGTGTATCGATTATCGGGAACTCAACAAGATCACCATGAAGAGCTAGTATCATCCTACAAGAATTGTTGACTTGTTCGATCAATTAAGAGGATCTCAACACTTATAAAATCTATATGTTCATTCAGGATGTCATCATCTAATGGTGAATAAGGAAGATATTCAAAATCTTCAGTCCGTACATGGTATAAGAATTGTGAGTTTCTTTTGATGCCCTTCAAACTTAATAATTCCCTTCAATAATCATGGATTTTAGGAATACTTTCTTTAGGTATTACCTCGACAATTGTTTCAAAGTGTTTATTGATGTTATTATCATCTACTCCAAGAGAAAGGAGGAACATGAAGTACATATAAGACATTTAATGGTGACATTGAGAAAGGAGAAGGTGTAGGCCATGTTCTGCATGTGTGACTTTTGGATGAAGCAGGTCACAATCTTGTTACCAATGATCACATGTGGGGGAATTTATATGGACCATTCATAACAATGGTGATTGAGGAATGGCTTAGAACCTCTAGTGTCACGGAAATCAATAGTGTTCATGGATTATATATTTACTACTGAAGTTTTGTATGAAATTTATCACAATTTTAAAACCAGATAGCTATGTTAATAAATAATGGGGTAAAGTATGTCTTGATGAAAGATTGTGAGGGAAACTTCTAGATTCTAAAGAGAGGGCTTATCGCTACAACTGTACTCACACTACTGAAAAGTGGAGAATGTTTTCTGATATACAGTGACGATTCCAATAAATACATAGGTTGTGTACTCATGAAAAATGAAAATGTGATATCCTATGCCACACTCTATTTGATGATTCATGAGTAGAACTACAGAAAACAAGATATAGAGTTGGCAGCCGTGATTTTTTCCATGAAAATATAGCGACAATACCTTGATGGCGAGAAGTGTGACATATACACCGACCAAAAGAGCCTAATGTATATATTCACACAAAAGGATCTCAACATGCATCAAAGGAGATAGTTAGAGATTATAAAGGATTATGGTTACTCTATTAACTATCAATTTGGAAAGGAGAACAAGGTAGTTGATGCTCTAATAAGAAAATAACATGCTACTCATTCCATGTTATGTATTGAGAAAGACCCTATCTTCTTGGATATGACTAGGATGGATTTATAAATCATAAGGTTAGGGGATACATCCTAACTTTCTCAAATGATTGCACCAACATCCATACAGGATAAGATTTAAGGGAAAAAATGGGATGATATGGATATACAAAAGAGGTAGAATCCAGTAACGGAAGGGAACCTGAAATAGATCTATATCGACAATGATGGTCAGAGTATGTTTGGAATGATGATTTGTGAGCCTTCATAACCTGGGATAAAGAATGATCTATAGGTCATTGAATATATATCTACATTCCATATCCATCCTATGAGTACCATGATATACCGTGATCTCTGATAACACTTCCAGTGGGAAAACACGAAGAAGGATATTGCATAATTTATCTCAAGGTTCATGGTATGTTAGCATGTTAATGTATAGCGACAACAGTCCAAAGGGTTGGTGCATCCATTTCCTATACCCTTGTGGAAATTGAAGAATGTTACTATTGACTTTGTGACCAGTCTTCCGATGAAATCGAAGGGAAATAATTCGATATAGATTGTGGTTGACCGACTCACCAATACTACCCATTTTATTGCAATTCGAGAAGACCTTTTTCTTGAACAACATAAAAATATATTCTCCATGAATCTGCTACGATTTAATGAAATTCCTCTCTCGATTGACTTTGATCATAATCCAAAGTTCACTTATAAATTCTAGAGGAGTCTTCAAAATGGTTTGTGTACTAAATTAAATATCAGAACAAACGATGACCATGAAATTGATGGCCCATCTGAAAGAACTATTTAAACTCTTGATCATATGCTAAAATACTACTCTCCATAATTTAAATGATGATGGGATAATCTTCTCCAATTGGATGAGATCTAATACAAGAATATATTTTACTCAAGTATTCAGATGGCTCCATATTATGATTTGTGTGGAAACCAATGTTGAACTCAAAACTGTTGGGATGATGTTTCAGAAAGAAAACTACTTCCACCCAATATTTTGAACAACATGACAAAGAAGATTAATTTCATACATAAACACATAAAATGAACACAGGGTCAAAAAAATATATATGCTAGTTATCGTCGAAAGGACTTCTAGTTCTACGTTGGTAGTATAGTCTTCCTTCGAATATCACCACGGAAGAGAGTCATACGGTTTTGAAAGAAAGGAAAGCTTAGCCCATGTTAAATTGGCCCCATTGAGATTATTAACTACATAGGATTCATGGCCTATCAACTTGAACATCCACTGAATATGGCTCAGGATGATGATGTGTTTTATGTATCACTCTTGAGGATGTGCATTCATAAACCCACACATGTTCTGAACTCAAAAGTAGAACAACTGGAAGATGATATCTCTTATGAGGAGAAACCCATAGAGATTCTATTCTAGAGAGATAATGTTATATGGAATAAGACATCCAACATTGTCAAAATGTTGTGGTCGAACCATATGATTGAAGAAGCTACCTGGGATTCAGAGGGGCCGATGAAGGAGAAGTACTGTCACCTATTTTGGTAAATTGAAATTTCGAGGAAGAAATTTCATATGGTGGGAAGAATGCAATGACCCAATTTTTTAAATGGAAATTCATTTCTTTGAAATATTTAATTTAATGACATGAAATAATTACATAAGGAACTACTATGATCTATTTGATTTTTATCCATAAGTATGTCTCTTCTGTGTTTTTAATATCGAAATTCTAACATATACAGTTGTGATCAGTATGTTTTTTTTAGTATGATAAGGAAAACATAATTTTGGTCTAATAATAACATAACCATATATATAGTAAAATACCCTTATGAATAGTGATATACCCTAATTAATAGTATCCTTACTTATCATAGTACAAAGATATTATTCATGTGAAAGTATGATATACCTATATTTTAGAATAAGTAAGTGAATGTTTTAAAACTGTTTTTTAATAAATTATGAGTATAATTAAATATGAAAATAATGATGTATAGAAAATTATTCTGGAGAAATGGAATACATTTTTGAATTCTACACATCAAAAATTGATTGGGGCGAATTTTTGGGATTTTTTTGAAATACCACATATTTTGATGAATTCTGAAATACTAATATTTTCAAAATAACCTAAATAAGATACTTATAGAGTCATGAATGATGTTATGATACTATTAGACAAATTGGTTCACGTTCACAACATAAAATTACTATTTTTTGTCATATAAGACTCTTTATTCCATGACTTGTGGAGGAAATAATAAATTTAGGAATTCAATACAATGAAATATCCTCTCCACTCAAATATAAATTCGACCTTCCACACCCTCATTTCCTCACAACTCTCATGCTTCATGACATGCCTAAAATCTCCTAAATAATCACCCCTATCCCCTTTCCCAAGTCCACGAGCTTCTAGTATCATCAAAATACCAGGCCTAGGTTCCCTGATATTGATCTCAAGAGGAGGATTCAAGAGGTAATTTCTCTCCAACTTTACTTTAATTTCATTTCAATTTCATGTTCTTTTATTATTATATCCCCACCCAAATTCATCTACATGGTATAGTAACTCTAGTAAGATAAATATAATATAATTTCATGATAATAATGAGATGTTATACCATCCAAGCCCATTATCCTCTTCCTTTTATTTTATTAATTAAAATGTTGTTCGTTAGGTGTTAATCTATCACCTTCAAGACTTACATGTTCTCTTTTTTTCCATTTCTACTTTCAGATCTGGTCATGAAACCAATTTTATTGTAGAACCAGAATATGATAAATGCATTATTTCCAATTCATGTTCTATAACTATCTTATTTACATTTTACTAAATTATTAATCATAACAAGTGCATTGTGGTCAATAAACCGCCCAAAATAACCCAAACAATCATCATTTAATTATTATCTAATGGTTCATCCACATTTTATTTAATATAACTCATTAGAATATAATTTAAAATTCTTTTATATCATTAATAACATGAAATATCAGTTCTGGATGTTTATCAGTGTTCTACATGAACTCTCATTTTTTAATATAAGTGAACCACTGATGAAAAACATAAAAACGAACACTCCAGTTCAATGTTTTTTAAACTGAATAACTCATCCAATGGCCCATAAAATGACGTAATGAAACCATAATGAACCATATTCATATATAAAAGGTTATTTAATTGTTAGTTAATTAATATAATGTGGTTATACAAGACATTAAAGTGAAGAAACGTTGAGATACATGGTAAAATGAAAATCTCAAAACCAACTTCATTCTTCAGGTGATCCCTCTTTCACTCCATTTTTGGTATGGTAACACCTTAAAAACCATTCAATCGTCATTATATTATATTTTAGGGGATATAAATTTTTTCTACTGAAGTTTATGTCAAACAATTGTTTTTCAAAATAACTCTTATTTCAAAAACAGACATTTTACTTCTCACTCAAGGTAGATGGCTATCGCATGAGGCATGTTATTCCCACTTAATTTTGGGAACCCAGTGTTTATGAATGCGTTATTATGAGATGAAAACCAATAATTTAGATGGGTTATTGATCTTAATTTTTTATATATGATCATTTTATTATGCATGGTAAATGGTAATTTTTTGATGTGATGGGTGTGCACACATTTATATAGTGCAATATGAATGTTTCAATGTGACGGGTGTGCCCAGAATTTTACAGTGCTCTAATGCATTTGGTAAAGTGATGAATCTCATTGGGTGATTAAAAATTATGTTGGAACAAGATGCTGGATTTTTTAAAAATTATTTCTGGTATTTAACCACTAGAACATGATGTTTCATTTTTTTGCATTCCTGAATTTCAAGTACATTATTAATGATTCCTCTAATGTTCATGGTTCTTTTCCTATATTATGGTTATGCTCAACCATTCTAAATTTTTTAGCTATCCTATTCCTATAATTCCACCTCAAATCATTTGATTTATATCCTTAGGTGACTAAATTTACTAAGGAGAGGACACGGGAAAATACGAAGCAAGAGAAGAATGAATTAAATAAGTGTTTATGCTTGATGTTGTAATTGTTATATATGGTCATAGTTTTCCCAAGACAGTAAACCTTTGTATCCATTAATTATAATACTATTATGTTTTTTTATCTTTATAATGATGTAATTGTAACGTAATAAAATTATGGGTTTCTATAACCCTCCTAGGCCGAAAATTTGAGAAGGGATATAGTGTTCCCCAATTCCCACCTCTAGTAGGCCCCGGGTAGGCGACTAGCACTGATGGTATAGTAAAAACACAAATAAAATGAATTACCCACTAAGAGAACACATGTGAAAGAGATAGACAAAACATAAACCATTAAACTCCATCTTGGGAAGAAATATAAATTAAATCCCATGTATACATATGTAATATCATTAAAAACTCCTACAACTTAAAGGGGAAAACTGGAACTACCGGAAAAAAAAAGCAGCGACCACGATGCCTGAATATCTCCTACAACCCCAAGATAGTATAAACCAGATTGATCTCTAACTTGATCCATGTGACCTGAAAATCAATTTATATATACATATGGTGAGTATAACAATTTACTTAGTAGGATCCTCATTGGAGCCTCTCATGTAATTGTAATGAAAGCATGCTAAAGAATAGTAAACAAAAAGTGAAAATAACTCATTACTGCAACATGTATACTATGATCCCATCCTCATACTCTATACTCTCACAAGGTAACACATTATAGAGTATATATTATAATAAATAATACCATGGGTACCCCTATACTTCTTCAGCACTAGTTTTCCACTTTTCCCAAACATCGCCGGTCTTAATAAAATCAATGCTAAAAGACATCCCCATAGACACCTGGGTGAAGCACCACATGATGCAACTCGTGCAACACAACCACCATGTCTATGCTAGAAAAATATCCAATTATTTTATGGGTTCCACCATAGCTCTCATAATGTGTATCATATATGAGGCGTTATAGCTCATTCCATTACATCCCATACACCATGTAAGGATCCTCAATCCATCATAGCTCATACACGTTACACCTATAGTATTACATAGGAAACTATATCAAGAATATATGTGTGTGAATAACCACAATCCATTTCATCCCTATACAGACATATATAGGTACAATTAAATGTTTTTCCTACCATGACAAGTAACAACCAATAGAAGAGGTTGGTGTTAATGGGGGTAGTAATATATCCATCCTCCCAACAAAATGTTGGGGAAAACACCCCCCGGTGCTCAGAATCCCTAGGGTGTTAGGTTCCCTGACTAACAGGGTGTATTAGTGTATAAAAACACAAAAATTACAGAATATAATATAGCTCACAACAACACTATTGGAATAACCTAGTCTTAGAATCAATATCAGCTAACGTCTCTCAGACTCCCATCTGTCACTTCTAAGATTAGGTATACTATAAGCACACATACATTTAATGATCTTAATGACACTACTTCATTGAATTTTTATCAACTTATCATTAGATTCATTAATTCTTTAAAAACTAATTAACTATAAACAATTTCCATATTATATTTAATTATCATCACACCTAAAGTTCATTGTTCCTTTAAATTGCAACCATATCATTTCATCCCAGTATGCTCTAACACCATTGGATAACATCATTTATACAATCACTTATTAAAAACATTATTAGTTTCCCATATTCCTAGGACATCCAGAAAAAAAATTCTAAACTACTAAACACATGGGGATCAACACAGTTGGTAGGTGAACAACCTGTCAATTATTTTCCAACTATAGTAATAGTGTAGAACCATCCTCTCTCAGGATGATAAACATGGAAGGCACATGGAATACTCTATGCGTCATCACCCCTTTAGGAAAGTGGATAAGCAAACTAGATTCCTTGAATAGTTGGGAAATTAATGAAGATAACAAACCAACAAGAAAAAAAAGGAATCCATAAATTCCCATCAAACATGTTCTCTCATATCTGGTGTCCTCCCCAAAACCCACATGAAAAATAGATGCATGTCACCACTCTAGGTATCAACTACATCCACAAGCTAGAGGAATAACTACCCCCCAAATATCACAATAGCCTTTCTGGCTCACATCACAAGACAAAAAACAGGAAAAAAACATCATATCAACTAGGCTCTTGGCCTTTAAACTAGAAAGAGTTTAACATAGAATCATACAAGGAATTATCTTTTATCAAAAAAACTAGATTGTTAATCCATTTGTAATTAACCGATTTATTATTCATAGGTTCCAACATCAATAATACAAAACTATAAGCTATCACATATTGATTATACATGCTTGCTGTCTAATTTGATTGACATCAAATTATAATAAGGTGAAGCGAATTCATTTACATGCCCCCTAATTTGACAAATAGTTTACTAATAATCCAAGTTTATGTTCTTTACCAGTTTCTATAAGGAATTAAAATATTAAAAAACCAATCCTAGATATCTCACTATATTGAAAAACACGAGTCAATAACATACAATCAATATCAATTTGTTTATCAGATTCATATATTAATAATGCAAATTCCATTGTGATCCACTGGGCTAAAACATGATCAATCTAAAATTGCACGTAAATGAAAAGAGAAGAAATGAATCACATACCTCAAATAGTTTTTTTCATTATACAAATACAATATACACAAAAGATCACGTTCACGTCCTCCTGTGAAAACATCATCCACCTGAGGATGTCATGGTACAACCACACCAACTAAAACCCATGAAAGCTCTATTTGAAGAATTGATATCACATACCATAACATGGAAAGTAGAAAAAAGGAATGGTGAACCCAAATGAACGATGCTAAAATATACCTTATAATGATGAATGATCAACACTTAATGGTTGCACAAAAACAGTAGGGGCACATGCAGCTGGAATAAAAAACAAGGGGAAATGATATGAGGATTATGGTTCGATAACACTGATCCTATGGGATGAAATAAAGGATTCTGTATCTCTAACTAGGGATGAATAAGGTAGAACATGGTATTATATATCTCATCACATTAGAATATTTTTAGAGTATCGGTTTAAGATATTCCTCGTTTTCCATTAAAAGAATATCGAATTAAACCCCATGGTTTGACCAAGTAAAGACATCCAGGGAGTTAGGGAAAAACTAATATAGGAGTTATGGGATTTTATTCAGCCTAAAATCCCATATAAACAAGGCCTTGAATGCATTTTACGTCAAAGAAAATGTCAAAGGGGTGAACTATATGAATCTAGAAACATTGTTCACAATATTGAAAATAATGTTCATAAAACGACTCACCAATCATAAAAACAATGGTCAAATAATGACTCACCGATCCCGGACTCACCAATCCTGGACTCACCAATCATGGAAACACTCTTCACAGAATGACTCACCAATCATGAAAACACTATTCACAAAATGAATCACATATCCTGGACTCATAGATCTTAGAAACACTATTCACAGAATGACTAACCGATCCTAGACTCACCAATCATAGAAACATTGTTCACATAATGACTCACTGATCCTAGACTCGCCGATCATATGGTACTGTTCACCAAACGACACACCAATCTAATGGTACTATTCAAAGAACAACACAATGATCTGATGGTACTATTCGAGGAATGAAAACCCATTTCCAATGATATTGTTCACCGAACGACTCACCGATCTGATGGGTCTATTCACAGAATGACACGCCGATGCTAAAAGAATTGTTCACATTGGTCTCATCGATGGAACTATTTGTAGAATTGGAAATTTGGAATAATGTTTGGGATAAGTCACCTAGACCTCCCAGAACACCGTAAACACCAGCTTTCCACAATGTAATGGACTAGAGTGGTCTGGACCTTTACATCAGATACTTATCACTATAATTCTCATTATCAAGAATTTAATATCTTCTAAAACGAAAACCGAAATGGGGTCCAAACAACCACTCATTGAGATATCTCTCAAAAGAGGGAATGTGACAATAAGAAACCAATTAAATTTATCTCATAAACATTAGAGGACTACAACCACAAAGTGAACATAAACACATGAATATCACTCCTATCAATGATGTGTGAGTTATCATGAAGATAATGGCCGAGCTATGATAGCTGGAAACAATCATGTATCTGGCTAATCAGAAGAGGAAATACTAGTCTATATGCCATGACTCCAACATGAGATGACACCTCGAAAGGCCCTAAAAACCAATGAGAAATCATACTCCAATGAACAAAACATCACTACCCATGACGAGGTGTCACCATTAGAAACACATGATCCCCATAATCAAACTCCAAAGGTCTCCTCCTTTTATTAGTGTATGATTTTTGATGATCTTGTTCTATCTTCATCCTCTCACGAATCACATGAACCATCACTGTTGTATTATGCAGTAGTTCTGGTCGGATAACAGCTAACTCTCCAACCCCAGTCCAACATAATGGAGAATGGAAATGTAGACCATATGAGTCTTAAAATGGAGACATACCAATGGTGGAGTGAAAACTATTGTTGTACACAGACTCTACCAAGGGTAAGTGCCTCATCTAAAAACCTGAAAAATTATGGATAGAAGAATACAACATGTCATCATGAGTCTGGATAGTCCACATTGTCTAACTATCCATCTGTGGATGTAATGTAGTGTTAAGGCATAGCTGAGAACCAAACTCATGTTGGAGACCTCTCGACACCGTAGATGTAAAATGATGTTCTCGGTCAGAAATGATCTTCCATGGGACTCTGTGGAGTCTCACCACCTCCTAAAAATACTACCTCAACCAGGCAGCCACTCCTCTCGACTCCTTGATTGCTATAAATTAGGTTGATTTTGTTAAATTGTCCACTACCACACAAATAGCATCATGTTCTGCTAGTGCTCGATTTAAACCTGTAACAAAGCCCATTGATATTTCCTCCCTCTTCAACTGATGAATATCTAATGACCAGAGCAAACCACCTTGGAAACAATACTCAAAAATAGCATTCTAAAAAAATAGTCATTAAGACAGAAACTCTGTATCTACACGCATCAACCCAGGAAACCAAAATTGACTCCTTAAGGATTCGTAAATATTTTTCATACTAGGAGGCACTACTACAGGTGAACTGTGGAACTCTCTGATAACTATATCACACATGGCCAATGGAAAAATAGTCTTCTGTGATATAACACTTGCTGTTTTTTATCTTCTGACCAATCGTTAGGGGCCTCTCCCCAAAAAACGCGATACCTCCAGACCTCTACATCATGGTCCTCCTACTGGGACTCTTCCACCTGCTACACTAGAGATGACTACATTGTCATCTAGAAAAGACAATCTCTTCCTCCATCATCTCCCATATTGAGATGTAATGCTGAAATTCCATCCATAACTCTCCAGGAATCACCATATTCATGTACTGCATCACCATGTGACTTCATGGTCCGAACATCAGCTATAAAATTCTATTTTCTAGGGGTATACAATATTTTAGTGTTATATTCTTGCAAGAAATACATACACCAATGATGTTTCATGTTTATGTAATGCTGGGTAAAAACATACATTACCCACAAACACCAGAAATCACTATCCAATGAGGTAATGTATATAAAACATCAGATAAAACACCATGTATTCCAACACGTGATCATAGGTTACACAATTCTGTTCATGGGTACATAACTATAGAGACCCATAAGAAACAACTGATCTTTACAAAATCAGAACACCGCCTATCCCCAAATGTGAAGCATCGTAGAAAACATCAATGTGAAGTCCCTCTACTAGAAGATAAAAAACTAGAGAACTTACTAACTTCTTCTTTAGATACTGAGAAGATTCATGACACTGATCAGTCCATAGGAATTCTTGATCATTCTTGTTCAATGATGTTAGAGGTGTCACAACTTGAATAAAATCGACAACGAACCTCTTGTAGTTTTCAGCAAGACAATAGAAACTAAGAACCTCTACCACTATCATGGTTAATCCCAAAACAAAATATCTTCTATCATCATTGAGTCCACAACTATCCCCTGATGGGACACAAACATCCCCAAAAAACGGATTTCTAGAGCCCAAAACTCACTCCTTGACAACTTCCCAAATAGATGATGTTGATGAAGAACTCCCAAACTGATGTGAAGATTATATACATGATTCTCCTCGGACATGTGGTACACAAGAATTTCTTTGATGAAAGCCACCACAAACATATGTAGTTACTCACAGAATACCACGCTTATCAGTCCCGTGAACACACCTGGAGCATTCATCACACTGAACTACATTACAGTGAAATTTTAAAGCTCATGATGACAAAATAATGATGTCTTCGGGGTATCCTCATTCTTCACATGCAATTGATGATATCCTGACAACAAGTCAAATTATGAGAAACAGCTTGCACCCTTTATTTGATCAAAAATTCATTAATCCATAGATGATTATAGTGATTCTTTACATTCACTTTGTTTAAGAGACAATAATCGATACACAATTGCCAACTGTTGCACCCTTCTTCATGAAGAAAACCAGTACACCACATGGTGACACATTCATCCAAACAAAACTGCATGGTAACATACCATAAATATGTTTATGTAGCTCTCATAAATCAAGAGGCTTCGTCCTATATGGATACATAGAGATAGGAGACACTCCTGGATATAGCTCGATCCCAAACTCGATCTCTCTTCAAGGAGGTAATGCTACAACCTCTATTAGAAAGACATCAGGGTAATAATCTACGGACCTAGGAAACACCAACTGATGAACCTATATAGAACTGAACATTAGCTCAGCCATCATGGATGCAAACGATCAAACACACCTCAGACACATCTGATGGTCTCACTCTCCAACAAGCATCATTGGATCTCCATTTTCATCGATGAACACAACCGGCCTTCTAAAGCAATACACTATTTCCTTAACGGAATACAAGTAATCCATATCTGGGATGACATCATATGGTTTTATTCGTAATAATAGGAAATCTCCCCAAGAGAGGTGCTACTCCAGCACTAGATCACAGTCTCTACATACATAAAACAAGACATCTCTACCTCCAATTGGCGTAGTTAATTCCCCAGGCATTAGAGGTATCTCTACCTCAAGTACCAATGAATGGAAAAAGGATTTTTATATGAACGTTTTTGTCACATCGGAATCAAACAAGTCATACCACAGGGTACAAACAATGAAAGGGGTACCTCCAACGTCATCTGGGTCGACTAGAGCTGGAAACACTAAAGAATGAAGCTAACCACAACCTCCTAAACAACCTCTAAGACCCTGTTGAAGACCTCCACCAAGGCAACGGTCTGATATCAAAGGTTATAGACCATCACAGGGATGTCCTCTTCCAGCCCCATCTACAAAGCACTAATCTAATGCTGGTGCAACCTACTGCTGCTAGCTCGGTTGGAACAGCCTCAATAGAGGAACCTGTTGCAGAACACCTGGTGCACCATGACTACTCCGAATGGTTGGGCACTCTCACTAGTGACGACCTCAACTACCACAAGAAAAAAAAGTCCATGATCCTTTGACATAGGTATAAGAGTCGCTGCCCCCAATGAAAAGAGATACTGAGGTCTGTGATCTACGCCCGGCCAAATAGAAACTATTCTTCCATGAAAACAAGAAACCTTGGACCATAGCCCTGCTTTGTGATGAATCATGAAGACTCCCCTCTCATGACGATCCAGTTCTGGAAAATTTCCACTCAACGACCTTTGACCTCACTAGCACTTCAAGATACGTCTTCAGTATAAATGGGATAACCTCGCGATGGATCTCTAGATTCAAAGCCTCTTTGAAATGCATCTCCCAAGCCTCCTCATCTGGTAACATATGTAAAGTTGATCGTAATAGGTTACTAAAATGGATTCCAAAATCTCACACACTGGAGCTCCCCTATTGAATGGTAAGAAGCTCTTGGCTACTGGAATCCTTCGCAGTTGAAGAAATAAACTCAACTCTAAACATGACTTGGAGCTCCTCCCATGAGATTGTTGACTCCTTGCGATCCCTAAGGCACACTGACCACCCCTACCTCAATCCTCCATATAGCATCGTCGTAGCCAAAGACACCCAATGCTCTTCCCAAGCACAGATTGAACTAAATCCTATCTCTACATCCTACAACTAGTCTTCCATGATTGAATCTGAAATGGAGCCCTCGTACTTCTATAATCTCTGATGTTGAAACTTTTGGAGTGTTCGCCACCACATGTCATCATTATCATCCTCTACCATGTTGGGATATGCTGGCACATCCTGGTGGACATCTTTTATACAAACCTGATGAGGACATCGACCAGGAGCCATACCTGCAAAATAAAAAATAATTATAGATCCTAAAACTAGAATATAGAGGGCTCAACATTAATAAATTAATTATTTTGTTTTATTAATTTTATGTTAACATGTCCCATGTTTTACCCATTCAAACATAGGAACAAAGAAGAATGATGCATGATCTTTTCCTAAATCTCTATCCGCAAACTAGTATCACCTCATTTAGTTGTAATTGTAAACATAACGGTTCGTGCATCATATCATAGGGGACCTAAATTCCTATGTCTCATTTGGTCTCCATTGTTTACATCACTTTATATGAACTACTGACACTGTTTCCCTACTAACCCATGAAACCTCACTTGTTCCTAACACCAAACTCCATCATATCCTTTTAACATCCCTCAAACACTACTCTGTCACGACCCCCTCCCTACAAGGTGTTATCATCATGGGACGACAATGTGAGAAGGGTGATAATGACCCCCCGAGTCCCGCCTCTAGCAGGCTCTAATTTGGTGACTAGCATAGAGGGTATAGTAAAAAAAACAAATTGGAGGCATTTCCCTCTAAAAAACACTTGCAAAAGAGGGAGATAAGAAAGAAACCAAAAAACTCTGACTCGGATATTAATATTAATGAAATACCAAGTAAAAATATTTAATGTCATGAAAAAATACTACAAATTCATAGAGAAGAACTGTATATACCTAATATAATGTAAAAACAACAGCGACCACAAACCCCGAACTCCTCCTGCAACCCCAAGCTAGTAGCAACCAGACTAATCGCCAACCTTCTACAAGTGACCTAGAAATAGTTTATATATAAATAGCTCGAGTATAGAATTATACTCAGTAGGATCCTCCCTAGAGCTTCTCAAACAAAGGTAAAGAAAGCATGCTAAAGCACATTGAACAACAATTGAAACAAACTCGTCACCAAAACAGGTATATTAAGTTCCCTAACTCACCATGGCTACTCTAACCATGTAATGCATATAAGAGAATATAAAATAATAAATATTATCATGGGTACACTACTACTACTTCCCCCATTGTTTTCCGCATTGAACCAACTTGCATAACAAGTAACATTAATCAAGCATTATACCTTAATCCATTAAAACCCACACACAGAGTAAGGATCCTCAATCCACCACAACACATACACGTTACAACTATAGTATTTTGTATGAAAATATATCCAAAACCTATGGGTGTGAATAACCACAAGGCATTACATCCCTATAAACACATATATATAGAATACCAACTATTTTTTCTACCAGAAAATGTAACTACCAAGAGAATATATTTGGGTGAAAGGGGGTAGTTATCCATCCATCCTCCCACCGAAATGTTGGGGAAGACACACCCCAGGGATCCGAATCCCTAGGGTGTCAATGGGCCTTACTGACGTGGTGGAGTAACATATAGAAACACAAAATGTAAAGAATATGATATTTCTCACAACCACACTATGGTCATAACCTAGTATTAGAATCAAATATAGCTAACGTCTCTCGGACTTCTAGCAACCGATTATAATACAAGGTATCATATAAGTACATAACCTTTTAAAAAGCCTGATTATATTACTTCAGTCACTTTTATTAGTTTCACATTACGTTCGTTAATTCTTTAAACATTAATTAATTTTTAACAATTTCCAAATTATATATTATTAGAATCATACCCCAAATTCATTGTATTTTTCAATTGATACCCCAGCATTGCATCCAAGAATTCACCAATCCTATGGGATAACATAATTTATTCAATCCATTATTAACTACATTTTTAAATTACAATATTCCAAGGCATTCCTGAAAAACATTATAAGATACTAAACTCAAGGGGCTCAACACGGTGTGTAAGTGAACTACATGTCGATTATTTTCCACTTATAACAAGATCATAGACCCATACTCCATCAAAAATATATAAATGGACACAATGTGGAATAACCCGCACTTCTTTTCCCCTTTTGGAAGGAGTGTAAATAAAATAGTTTCCTTGAGTAGTAGAGAATATAAGGATGGTAAACAACCCACAAGAAACAACAGACATCCAAACATTCACATTCAACATGTTCTATCATCTATTATTTCCTCCCCGTCACCGCATGCATAAACCGATGCATCTCACCACTCTAGGTTTCAGTTGCTGCCACAACCAATTGGCCTCCCAGCCCCACATATCACAACATCCTTCTAGGATCACATCACAGCATAAGAGTCAGATATAAACATTATATCAACTGGGCACATGGACCATAAACAATTAAGAGGGTAACTCATAACCCTACATGTTATTTTGTTTTATCAACCAACCAGTTCTCTAATCTATTTTTAATTAACTGATTAATGATTCGTAGGTTCTAACATCAAAAAACATAAAAAGTATGTTATCAAAAATTGTTAAATATGAATAATGAATCAATTGGATTAACATAAAATTAAAATTAGAATAAATATATTCATTTACTTGCATATTTTTTTTCAATTAATTTACAATTAATCTTCTTTTATGTACATTACCAATTTCTATCATGAACCAAAGGATAAACAAATCAACTAAATATATCACACTATCACGAAAAAAAGATACAATAACATACGAACAATACTATTTTATTTATCCAATATCCAATATTTAATATATTAATTCCATTGTGATCTAGTGGGATAAAACATGATCACAATATAGTTTCCCATAAAAGAAAATAGAAGTAATGAATACCCTACCAAAAACATGTCTTGTCGCTATTAATACGAGAAAGATCCACATAAAGGATCACGATCACATCCTCCTACAAAACCGCATCCACCAGAGGATGCTCCGGTACGACCGCACCAACTAAAACCCAAGAAAACACTATTAGAAGCATGGTGATCACAATCCATAAAATGGAATGGAGGAACAATAGACGATTAACTTAAATTAATGACTCTAAAACATACCATATATCAATGAATGATCAACGGAAGCTATTTGTAAAAAAATACTGGTGTGCATGCAGTAAGAAGAATCTTCTAGGGGAAATGATATGAGGATTATGGTCCGATCACACTACTTCAATGGGTAGAAGGAAATGTTTGAGTGTATCTTACTCGGGTTGAATGAAGGTGGGAAAAGTGAAGAACATATCTCATCCCATTAGATGATTTATGGAGTAGTGGTTTAAGATATGATAGATTTTCCATTAAAAACATATCATAGTAAACCATAAATTTTGACCAAATAAAGACATCTCGGGACATAGGAAAAAATTAATATAGGAGTTATGGGACGTTATTCAGCCTTAAATACATTAAAAAGGCCATGAATGAATTTTAAGTCAATGAAAATGAAAAAGGGGTGAAACTGTAGGAAGCTGGATGCACTGTTCACGATCTGGGAAATACTCTTCCCAAAATGACACACTGATTCTGGACTCACCGATCCAAGAAAAATTGCTCATAGAATAACTCACCAATCCTGGACTCACTAATCTGGGAAACACTATTAAAATAACGACACACAGATCCTATAATCACTTATTCTAGACATTCTGATCTTCGAAATATTATTCATAGAATGATTCCTTGATCCTGGACTCACCAATCATAGACTCACTGATCATGGAAACACATCCATAGAATGACTCAACAATCTGAGACTATCCAATCTTAGAGTCACAGATCTGGAAATAGATGTTCATAGAATGACTCACTGATCCAAGCCTCACCGATCATGGTAAAACTTTGAATAGAATGACTCACCGATCTTGGACTCACTGATCCTTGATTCACCGATCTTGGAAACATTGTTAATAGAATAACTCACTAATAATATACTAAACGATTTTGTTGTATATTTAATAGGACACACCGATCTGATGGTACTATTCACATAACGAATCACTGATCTGATGCTACTATTCACAGAACGACAGAGTGATGCCGATGTTGCTATTCACAGAACAACTAACCGATTAAATAAATCTATAAACAGAATGAAACATCGATGCCGATGTTACTGTTCACATAACGACTCACTAAACTGATGGTAATTTTTATAGAATGACACTCCAAAGCTGGTGGAATTGTTCACAACGATCTCACCGACAGTCTGTTCACAACGGTCTTACCGATAGAACTTTTCTCATTGTTCTTTTCGATAGAATTATTTATAGAATTAAAAATTTGAAAAGTGTAGGCAATAAGTCACCATGACCCCACAGAACTCCTCAATCACCATATTTTCAGAGAGGAATAGGCATGAAATATCTTTGAAATTATAGATGATATAAAAATTACTCTATAAATTTATGTTATTATTTACCATTAATTCATTAAATCCATCAAAAAATGAAAACATTCATGTGTATATACGATCGTCCATTTTCACGAATAATTTTCTTCAATTTTCAATATAATCTTTCATGAATGACACTAAACATGTATACAATGAATATATATCTTATTAATATCATCACTAACATTATGGATATTATGGGACCATGATCATTGTAGATGGACTGAAAATATTTAACCTAAAAGTAATAAAAAATCATATATCACATGCAAAGAGCGATTTTAAAAATGAATTGGTAACAAAAGGTAACAAAAGGATCACTATAAAAATGATAAATATACAATGTTGACCATTATCAATGCTAAAAAATCATTTTTAATGGTTCCCTTTAATAGTGCAAAAAATAATTAATAATGGGTACCATTAATCTATGCTAAAAATAAATGATTAATGGTACCCTTAATTAACATTTTTTTTGTGCTAAAATGAAAATATTTAACAAAAAAAATTTCACCATGAAAAATGGATCCAAAAACAATATATTTGTTTTTATATCTGATATAGGGTTGCCTTTAAATCACTTTAATGATAGCTTTGATAACGGCCCAAATCACCCCAAAAGTCCAACATCGAAATAGTGTACATGAGGGATAACATTTATATATCATTATTCTTCATCCATGACATAAAATCATATTATAGGGATGGTCTCATGTATACACTTCCTTCACTAATATGGGCATGCCACGGGTCTACGTGGGCCCTGCCCACCCTTTACATTACTCAAGCCTTCAACTACCCTTATATTTGGGTCCTATAAGACCATACTCGGTCCATTTAATAATAAATTAATACAATGGAATATCAAATAAACTTATTGAAATATGAATAAAAACAATCAATCAAAAATATTAAAAATTAATAAATTAATTATTAGTAATTATTATTTAATAATTGTTAATAAATAATATATATATATATATATCTATTATTAATAAATATTATACATTAAATATCAATATATAAAATGTAAAATATTAAATAATTAGAAAAATAAAAAAAATTAAGTTAAAAAATATAAAATACTATTATATTATTTAGATATTTATTCATAAAAATGAATAAATATAATTTATATATACATAAATTATTAATATAATAAATATTATAAATTAAATATATATATATATAATAAATAAAATTAAATAATAATTAACTAATAATATTTAGATCTTGAAATTTATTAAACAAATGATTAATTAAATGATTACTTATAAAAATGAATAAATCTAACACACACACGTACACATATGTGATTATAAAAAATAATAAATAGTATATATAAAATGTATATCTAATTTTATATAATAGATAAATATAATTAATTAATTAAAAATATAAATTGAATAAATTATAATAATGAATAAAAATATTAGAAATCAAATAAATTAAAATATTATTTATAAAATAATTAATAAAAAATTAATTATTAAAATCAATTAGTATAGTACAGTCTATATATATATTAATATGTAATTTATATTAAATATAAATATAGAAAAGTAATAAAATTTAAAAATATAATAAATATTTTTTTCTAGTACATTTTTAATGGATTCAAATACAACATTTTCATAATACAATGAATATAGTAATATATTGAAATAAATTTAAATATATATATATATCAAGATATTAATTGTTTTTAAAATTATATTTATTAAATAAAAATTACTAATTATTAGATTTAATAAGTCATATTTTTGGTGACAAATGATTTATAATTAAATTATAATAATAATTTGGAAAACAAACATATTATATCGAGTAAATGAAACTAATTGAATGTTGTTTGATTTTTTGATTTCACATATATCAATTGGATGTTAAATTTATGTCAAACATATTCATAAGTAATTAATGAATTTTTATATACCACTCATATACAGAAATATTAATGTAATTAATGAAATATTATATTAAAAAAATAACAAATATTTATTTAATTTATTCAAATATTAGTATTAATTTTTGGGTATTAAATTTTACAAGGATAAGACTCATGGAAAAATTTATTGAAATTACAGTTCTAACTATTGAGGAATAGAAAATACTAATATTGATAGAAACAAAAATATCATCATCCCAATTCTGAATTTGTATATATTTTATGGTGCATGAGGCTTCCACATATACCATGAGGATGTCATCACATTCTATAAGCCTTTTCCTACATCCAAGGTCCACCACCAGCATCCATGAGTCCATCAATAACATCAATCATTATGAATTTATCATTATACAAACTTTCACTTTTTTCTTTCATCATCACTACTAGAAGAAGAAAATAATTAAAACAAAATTGGTATACTCACATTATTGTCAAGAAATTAATTCAAAATCTATGCAGGTATACTAGTTATCAGAATAATCGATGGACCTCTCAATTTGGATTCACCTAACATTAACTCCAATGGAGTAGTTGCAAGATGTGATTCCAATCCATCAACATGGTCATAAACTAAACATAGTACAACATAATCTCTAGTTTCACAGGTATATAAACCAGAGACCTATTTATATAATCTAAGACCTGTAGTAAATCTCATATAGAGATTCCCATCCCACTTGAATCTTGGCCATAGCCCAAATGATAACTACTACTGTCTTACATGGTATCACTTGCATACATCACCCCCAGAGTTAATGGAAAATTTATTGTCTAATGAAATTATGTATTTATTATATGGTCCTCGTCCCACAATGAAAATGAACAAATGATTTGGATAATTTACTATATAACAATCTCGAAAGAGAGTGGGGTGTTATTGTTGATGTAGGAACCTACAGTTAATGAGTAGACTTGTGTGGAAATCAAGGATCAAATTCTGTTTAATTCCACTAGAGGCTTTTTTAGTAGATTCACCATGGATAAATTTCATTAATGCATCTCCTATATTAGAGGATAAAGAAGCAGCAAATTCACTGTCTAATAACATGCTTGTAAATGCCAAATAGAAGATAGTTTGATCTATAGAAAATGTGTGTGAAAGAAGAAGAACTATAAATTTCCTACAAGATATATTTAATATAATGTTTTCCTATTCTGTAAATTTTATTGCATATTCAAAATATTATTATAATTATGTATTTTTATTTGATATTAATATGTTTTTATTTTTTTTATTTTTCTAGAATTTAATAGTTTTCTAATTTATAAATACAATATGAATTAATATTTTCAATATTAATACATCTTAATATGTATAAATATCACCATATTTTAGAAAATTTATATTTTATTAATAAAACATGTGATTTTTTAAATATTTTTTATGTGTACTCATTTTATATTATTTAATTTCACTAATTTTTAATATAAATTAATTTATGATTGCATATTCACTAAAAATATTGAATATATATTTGTTAATAAATATTTAAAAATAAATAAATTTATAAATTAATATATAATAATTATACTTATAAATGTATATTTACAATTTTAAAAAAATAATACATGTATAGTTATAAATAAATAAATACATATTTAATTGATTATAAAATTATATTAAATATATTTTAATAATCAATATAGATAAATATAATTATATAAGTATATATAATTATATAAAAATTCTTATAATTGTATACAAATATGTATAAATATATTTACAAATATTTTTTATATAATTAAGATTATTAATATTTTATGAGTGCTTCGTTAGAGTTGACAATGTTATAACATTTTTATGTACTAAAATAGAAATGATAAAATGTATCATTATCATCCCTGAATGATCACTATAATAAAAATATGCATTTTATATTTTATTTTTAGAATCGAAAAAGATCTATCTTTATCAGTTCTAATAAATAGACATTAATGACAACTTGTAAGAGCACTTATTAATTTATTACTGATAAAAGGTATATATATCTATACTTTTTTGGATTCACAATTAAAAATCTCTCTGATCTGTTAAAAATAACCCATCCAAATTGATTTCAATTGTGAATATTATGCTCTCATGGATGTCTATTTCTATTGATGTTCCACCTCATCATTTCTGGAAAAATAAACCCTAAAATCCGTGGTTGTTTTTTCTCTTCCACACATGTTTCTTTCTTGTTTGGGTTCCATATTCTGTATTATTATAGTTTCTTCTTTTGTCAATGATACTACGAGATTCAGAATTATGGTATCTATACCTTGTCGTTCAACTATTATTGATTTCATGGTCATTGGAGACCAAAACATCACCCATAAAATTCAAGAGGACCATTCTAATTGGTTTGGGTTACATCCTTATAATATCTCCAACCCATGCTATTTGAGATTGAAAATGAAAAATTGGTGTATGAATTATTCTCCAACCATGCAGCATTCCATGAAATATTCTATAGTGGATGTACATTATTGTGCCATATTTTTTTCTACACTATAGCAGTATTAATTTTTTTTCCAGTACCGATTTTCCTTCTTATTTCATTTCAAATATGTATTTTTATTTATTACATATAAATATTTGTGTAATAAATTAAGCACAAATTGTATATCATTTCATTTTATATAAAATATTTTAGAATAGTGGGTACATCAGTTTAGGGATATCATTTAGGGACGATCTTATGAATTTATCCCTTAATTTGTATCTTCCACTTATTTATTCTTTCCATGTGCAACATGTTTTAAAATCAATACATTTATAATTTATAATATATTATGAATATTCTTGGGTGGGATTTGGTTAGAATATCTATTTCATCACTATGAATTTTTTTTCGTCTATTGTACCACTCTTCTTATATGCGCTTGATTTTTATAGTTTATCTATCTTTTTGGTTCTGTAGATTATTTATTTTTATTTAAATATCACAAGGGATGATTCTTTGTTTATATTATTGAATTTTTTTATAGTGATTTGTACGAGCCTTCCTAATAATTATTTTTTATAGATTTCATAATAATATAACAATTTTATTATTATTTAATTAATAGCTTACAATATTGGATATAATTGATCATATAAATATCAATCCAAGTAAACCATAATCAATACATTTAAAATACTCATATGTTAATCCATAGAAGGATTATATTGTAGTTTATATATAGTATAAAGATCACTAATGTCAAAACAACAAGATATTAATCATGGAATAATAAATCACTAATCAATCCAAGTATTATACCAAATAAAGTATTAATCATATCACTAACTATATCCAATTCATTGTCATAATAACCCAATGGTGGTATAAGGTGTGACTGAAGAAACAATATTTATATTCTAATGGAAAAAAGTAATTATTATATTAGAAATCAGTTTACTAATTTTAAACCCAATTTAGTATCAAACATTGATAACAAAAATAGTTAATTTAATGTACATATTCACATTTATAACTCACATTATATTAGAATAAATTTTTACACATGATTATTAAAATATTCAAAATGGTTATGAAGTCAGTAATTTAAAACAATTATTTATTAGAACATTTATAATGATTAAAAATGCATATGTTTTGGGTTTCTTGAAAAAAAAAATAGTTATTTAAGTTATTTAAATAAAACATATCCCATACATAATTTTTTATGAAAATTGTCACATTTAGTATATAAAAAATTTTGAGTGTAGTTTCTAAAATAAAACATTATTACGATATATAATACGTTACTATAACAAATTATCCCATCCAACATATTAAACCCAAACATTCTCTCATCATAGATGCAATTACTGAATCATGATTATGTATTTTTCATTATCTTATAATTAAACTAGTTTTACCAAAATGAAATAGAATTTCATTACAATTAATGTTATATTATAAAATGTAATAATTAAATAAGTTTATTTTTGCAATTTTACCTCCAGATTTAAATATGAATTATGTTTAATAATATTAATCAGGATAAATGATCATACAAATGTTACAAATAGTTATTTCCCATATTGAATAGAGGTCTATGACATGTGAATATTCTGGTTACTTTCCCTAAATAATTTGATATAACATAAACCAAAAATATTAATGATATATTCCATTGTAATTATTGATATAAATTGGATCTTATAGAATTTTTGATCATGAAATTATAATATTTATATAATATAAATTATTAATGAAAAATTTAGAAAAAAAATAAAAGAATAAATAATTTCATGAATGTTTAACATGATTAAAAACTTAATGAAATAAACCATTAAAACATATATAATGTGAACAAAAAACAAGATATGTTTTACATCCCACCAGACATTTTATAATGAAAAAACATTATTTCTCCCTTAGTTAGTTAAGTGATCCCTAAAAATTCTCAATAACTCTGGTTGATTGATTATCTCATCATTTTATCACAATTCTTAAACAACTCACATCATGTAATGATCATCAAAATTCCCATTAAAATTTATATAGTCAAAACATGGTGTAATCTCATATGACGACGATGGGTCGAGGGTTTTTTAAATTTTCATCCCCTCGGATGATAGGAAGCGGTGTTCATGAAGTATGGATCAGTGCCCCTCTCTCCTGGATTTCTACAGATTCTAGAATGGGATCAAACTGCGATCCCAATTCGGTCAACATATCCTATGTTCAAATCTGGATCTGGGTTTGCAATCTGAATTTAATTTACTGGCACCCTCAAATACTCTGGGATATTTTTTCATTGGTTTGGAATTCCATCAGGATTGATTGGAAAACCGAAAAACCCATTTTTGGGGATTACACTAGGATTTTAGTTTATGTTGATATGTCCTCCACTTCGGTAGAGTATGTTCTTTTGACTAATAACGATGATAAAATTAATCTTGGAATCCTTTATGAAAGAAGGCCAAAATTTTGTTTGAATAGTCATTTTTTGGGCATTCTACCCCTGATTGCAACATGAATAAATTCTATAATTTGTGTAATGTCCAAGGGCATGGAGAAGACAATTGTAGGAAAAATAGGGTCAATAAACCCGTTATTGTTGAACCCCTTGTTCAATTGGCTCCCCCCACTAACAGATGGAATAGTCATGGTGAGGGCTCTCGGCCTATGCAAGATACAGTGGCTAATAATTGTGATGACTCTAACATGGTTTCTGATAATTTGGATCCTGAAGAGTAGTTAAATATGGTGAGCAATGAGAATGATAATCAAATGGATCATGGGGATGTAACAATAGAACATGTTTTGGAATCTACCCATAATAAGACTCAAATGTGTTCTGATTCATTTAAGAATCATGATCAAGGTTTGATACCCTTCAGATCCACCTGAGATTCTATCCTGAGTACATAAGTGACATTGGAAAATGGGCTAGAATATCTCCCTCTGGGAGAGCCCTTTCCAGTCAATCCAGATAATCCAACAATGAGAGTCTTACCTGCTAGTCTTATGACTTTTCATGTTGAATCTCTTGACAGGTTCTCACTAATCACATTTGAGGAGGATGATGAAGAATATGGTTCTTCCCTTAACATTGAGATTAATTCCCCTCAAAGGAATCTTCCAAGTATAAAGGATGGGCCTAGTACTTGGCTTAAGACAATGAAATGTGTATCCTATTTTCAAATTTCCAAGGGATTTGGAATTCTCCCAGGATCTGGTCCCTTAGGCACATTCTTGTGACCAACAAGCTTTTATTGGTTGGTATAGCAGAGCCACAGATGATGTTTGAGAGGTGGGGATACTTTAAATGGTTCTCTCTCGGTTATTATTTTTTTATTGTAATCTACATTTTAATGACTCTAAATCGTTATGGGTGATTAAGCATGATAGTGTCTTACATGTCTCTGTATAATCAGATTTTCAATCGATCACTCTCACCTGCACTTAAAAAAATGCCCCCCTTTTTATGACTTTTTCATATGCTTTTAATATTTACACAAGAGGATGTGCACTGTGGAGGAACTTAGTGGACATCTCCGAGACTATGATGAATAGCTGCATCATGATGGAAGAATTCAATACGGTTTTAAGACCTGAAGAGAAAACTGGTCAGAATTTTTGTTATGCCTTAGCTCATGATATTTCTGATTGTATTTTAAAATGTGGTCTTCTTGAGCTCCCCATTTCTGGAACAGAGTATACTGGGATGTGATACACTATTAATGGTGGACAAGCTAGTATGCTGGATAGGTTTTTTGTGCATGTGGAAGACAGAAACAATGCAATTGATGGCTCTGGGAGAACTCTTCCAAGATTAAACTTTGATCATAATCCCATTCATGTGGGTGTTTCTTTATATTATCATAGGCCTATACCTCTTCCGTTTAAATTTAATAATGTTTGGCTGATTATCCTAGGATGTAGGGAAATTGTTTTGGATGCCTAGAAAGTTGAATGTTTGGGTAGTCCTTCTCACTCATTATGCAGAAAGTTAAAGATTGTAAAGGAATGATTGAACTAATGGAGTAAAGAGTCCTTTTCCTCCATTGATACTGACATTCAGGAGGCTGAAATGGATCTTTATAATTGTAAACAAGATAATTCCTCTTAGTATTTCCCAACTCAGAATGAAATTAAAGCTACTTCTAACCTGGAAACACTTATTGAGCTGAAAGAGAATTTCACACGGTATCAGTTTAACATCAGGTGGCTTAAAGATGGAGACAGAAACTCAAAATTGTTTCACTGAATGAACAATAAAAAAGCGTTAAGAGATCTCTTCAGACTCTTACTATTGAAGGGAATATTTTTTCTTATGAAATGGAGATTTCTAGTATTGTAGTTAATTACATTGAACAATTATACTCTGACTCTGATGAAGAGATATCTAATAAGGTTATTCAATGTTTTGCTCCTTCGATTGAAAATGATCAAAATACGAAGCTTGTTGATACTCCTAATTCTAAAGAGATACATGACGCCCTCTTCTCTTTAAATATTGATAGTGTGGAAGGCCCTGATGGTCTTACGAATAAATTCTTTATGTTTTACTGGGACATTCTTCAGGTTGAGCTGACTAATGATGTGAATGATTTCTTTAGATTTGCCTACATGCCATTCGGAATGAAATCAAACTTCATCTTCCTTATTCCCATGAAAGATAATGCTCTTGACAATAAAGATTTCAGACCAGTGGCTATTGGGAATACTATACCAAATCTAATTAGTAAGATCATAACCCATCAGTTGGGAAATGTTGCTAAGGAACTTATATCAGGAAACCAGTTTGGGTTCGTACCATGAAGGAACATTCATAACTGCTTATGCACTACCTCATAGAGTTTCAATGTTGTGAAAATAAGGGTTAAGGATGGAAATATGGATTTGAAAATTTATATTTCCAAATCCATTGATACTATTATATGGGGATTCCTTTTCTATATTCTCCGAATGCATGGGTTTTCACGAAAGATTATTGATCTTGTCAACTTTATTATTGCTAGTGCCAGACTCTCCATCCTTGTTAATGGATCTCCAAGGGGTTTCTATCAATGTTAAATAGGTGTCAGACTGGTTGATCGTCTTTCTGGATTGCGTTTTTCCTTTGTAGAAGATTATTTGAGCTAGTGTCTCACTGATCGTTTGAAATATGGATGGTTTCATAGGATAAAAGTTCAATAGGATTTGTTTGCACCCTCACATCTGTTTTATGATGATGATATCCTTATCTTTGTAAGAGAGGATAAATGTACCATCTTCTTTTATTAAGGGAATTTTATCACATTATTAAGAAGTTTCAGGTCAGGTTATTAATAGGAGAAAATCTTCAGTCATGTTTGGGAAAGGTATCTACATTTTGATGAAGATTAGAGTGGCTCGATAGCTTGGTGTTAAGAAATGGGTTCTTCCTTTAATCTATCTTGGTGTACCTCTTTTTTGGGGCATGATCAAGAGAGGTTTCTTGGAGACTATTTCTCTGAAAATTGTGAATCTACTATCAAATTCGAAGGTTAAAAAGTTGTCTCAAGCTGGAAGAGTTTGTTTAGTTAATGTAGTGATCACATCGATGTTAGTTTACTCTTTTTTAGTTTATCATTGGCCAAGATCTTTGATCAAAGAGATTTCTAGTAGAATCAGAAACTTTATTTTTATCGGTTCAATTAATGAATGAATGATGGTCAATGTGGATTTGAATGACTACATAAAGACTATTCAGATGGGATTAATGGGTGTTAAAGACATCCATCATTTTAATGAAACATTGATAAATAAGATCACTTGGAACTTAATCTCTTTTTCTGATAACTATGTGGATTTTATTCAAAACACTTTTATTGACAATCTTCATAAAGGGTATTTGATATATCTGTGCTAATACATTTGGCCTGAAATGAAGAAGTCTTATTCTGATTTGATGAAATTTTCCAAATGGACTGTGTCCAAAAGCTCCTTCCGCAATTTTCGGAACACTCAATAGTCATCTCGGCATATTTTTTATCATACCAGCATCCCCACTTCTTTAGGGGATTTGACCATTGCTGATTATCAGACTAATCCTTCTATAATATGCAATCTACCTAGTCAGATTGAATATGAAATTTAATGATATTCTTTTCATGCTGTTGATCTTCTTATCTGGATGTCAAATCTTAATGGGACATTCACCACTAGAGATTGTTATAGAATCTTATGTGGTCCTTCTATTCATCCCCCATCATGGATTATTATTTTTCAGAATCCTTTTATTCCTCTACCTTCTACATTGAATATATGGAGATTATGGAAGAAGAGGCTTCATATTCAATCCACTTTGTAGTAGGATAGCTTTAGCTTAACCTCAGTCTGCTTGTTCTGTCTATATACTGATAAATCTGATGAACATATCTTCCTTTCATGAAACTTTGCTTCTAAAATGTGGAACTTTCTACATGGTATTTTCCATAGCTTTCTACCTTTGAACTCCATTGAAAATATGCTCTGCGAACTACGTGGTGCAAAATACAGTGAGCAGGTGCATTCACTGCTATACGCTGCTCTGGCCAGCCATTTCCCCATTATCTGGAAGTCCAGAAATGACATTATTTTCAATAATCATGTACCCTCTTTTGGTGGTGGTGTGTTGGAAATTCAATCAAAAGTGTGGGAAGCCTCCTGTATTCAAATCAGAACCATGAAAATTGATGTTTCTGATTTTATTTTTCTAAGGTATCTTGGTGTCAATGGCAGGGAAAAGAAACCTTTAATGTTAAAGCATGACAGATGGACTCCACCCATTTCTCGTTGGCATAAGGTCAACATTGATGGAGTAGCATCTGGAGCACCAGGTCTCGATAGTTTCGGAGGTGTTTTACGCACTCATATGGGATTTGTAAAAGGATGATTTTTTCATTACATTGGTAATGCGTTTTCTCTAGAGGCGGAGTTATGGGCTATGATTAAAGCTATCAGGTACGCTGTTCTCCATGGATGGCATGCCATATGACTTGAATCTAACTCATCCACTACTGTCCAAATTATTCAAGATCAGTCATGAAATGTGCCTTGGATGATGATTTCAGAGTGGGTGGTGTGACTTCTGCTAGCAGACTCTATTTCTGTTGAAGTGCTTCATGTTTATCGTGAGGCGAATCAAGTTGCAGATGTTCTCTCTAAGCGGGAAATTATGGAGGTAAGTTCTAGTTGGTCCTTAGTTGCATATTATATTTATTATATCATTGTTTAAGATGATTCTCATGGTTATCTTTATACGTGTCTTTGTAAAATTCCATTTTGAATATGTTTGTACTTTTTTAATTTTTTTAATAAATTATAGAGGAGAAGGTTCGCATGCTTCCTGATTTCGTTGGTAATGTACCCAATTTTATGATTGATACATTACGTGACTAATGATTTTCTTCAAATCAAATTTTTTTCCTCGATGCCATAAATAACAATACAAGGCAAAATCATTCATTGTGAATACACCAAAAGGTAAAACACCATCTCTACTAATGGTGAATAAACTATTTGATAATTCAAACTATATTGACACTATTTTTGGTAATCCATTTTTGAAATACATTAAAAAATCAGGTTTAAAAATGAAATAAATTATTTTTTAATTACGATATTGGATAATATTTTATGTCATAAATTTTATGGATTGCATTCATGTTTAAAACGTTATATTTTATAGTGTTATTGGCACATCAAAAATGATAATTGGAAAATAAAAGATGAAATCAATACTAGGTTGGTCATAATTTACATGGAGATAATATTAGACTTGGAATAGGTTAAGGGTAATTGGAGTACATATCATTTACTAGCCAATGAAACTCAATACAGAGAGGAAAAGTTTCATTTTTCAATAATCCATATAATTTGAAAAGATCCAATGCAGTTATAATCAAATATCCTCAATTTTGTCTCAATGACTAATATAAAGTTGTAGGGACTAAAGTCACCCTAATTTCACGTTTTGATAAAATATTACATATCCTAGTATTTAGGTCAAATTATTACTTAATATATATAAAATTCATTAAACAAGATCAACTATTTTTTATATTACATATTCATTAAGGTTATAGACTCAATTATGATTCAAATAATTAATGAAGAATTTTCAATAATATTATGTGAAAAAGATACATTCCTCCAACTATCAAACATTGATATAATGGTCCACCTAATTGTTCCCTTGGTTATAGAGTTTCACAAATTTGGTCCTATTCATTACAAATGGATGTACCGTGTTGTGAGATATAGGATTATTTTGAAAGGGAATATAATGAATCAAATTTTACTAAAAGTATGTGTTGAAGAATGATATATAGATATTAAATTTATTGAATTATTCAAATATTTATTATCAACTAATGACAATACCAGTCTTTTAATGACTCTTCATATATGACAGCAAATGGAGGAAGGTATTTCTATAAGGTATTTCTTTACAATTGTAATCACTGAGTAAGAGAATGTGAAACATTACATTTTTTTATAAAATTAAAGATATTGATCTAATTTTTTAATCTAACAAAGAAATTTTTAATGATTTGAATCTATCAAGGGCTGAAGGATGGAAATACAATATACACAATCAATAGTTTGTAGGATGGTTATGAAATTATATCTATAAGTACTATTCTGAAGAAAAAAATACCATTGATCAAGGAAGTCAATGGAATGATCACGAACCAAATGAAAATGTTATATCATACACTGGTATTGAATTACATGCATATAAAATCTCTACTAGATTAAATGATGATTGTAGTTTGACACATAATAGATTGTTTATAATTTTGGTCGAAGAGAATAATATATATGGTTCCCAGGAAATAAATCCAATTTATATTAATATGTCATACATTTTTATTATCAATTATATAATCAAGACGGATTATATTAGATTTTATGTGTAGATTTTCTATTTCAAATGGGTTGATAATATAACTGTTGTGAATGTGGATGAAATTGAATTTGTGAAGATGTATTTATATATGGAAGGGAAAAATTAGGATTCATTGATAATTCCATCAAAATAAGTTTGACTATTTTAATTATAAAATCTATAAAACAAAATTATTCTAATTTTCCTACAAGTGATTAAATAAAATATTGGTTGAAATGAAAATTTAACCACGGTTGACACATTCATTGGGACATCAACATCTGTTCGTGGAATTAAAAATATGGGCAATTTCATGTCTGTTTGAGGGGACCAAAATTAGGGGTTTTCAATTCTCTAATGTTGAGAAAAACCCTTCATCCTTTGAAAAAATTATGATACATCAATGATAAGGATATCATGGTTTAAATATTGAACATTTTCCTCATAATAAAATATTTTATAAACAATGTTATCACGATTTAAAATAATGGCTTGACTACTCATATAGGCAATGACATGAAAACTTTATGATGTTACCAATCTCAGGGATTAATAGTCCATTGATTCTAAAACTAGTTATTTATTAGGGGATCAATGATATGTTGATAAAAATATAATGTCATAGAATCATAGTGTGGAATATAATTAACATGAAAAAATTAATGGTATAAAATTTAAACTTCAATATAACCAACACAACTAGTCTGTTGGCCCCAAAAAGTATACAATCATCAGTAATATTGAGGTCAAAAATAGGATTTTTGTTCCACTAGATAAAAATTCTTGGTGGCACATACATCTTGTATCAATGAAATCCCATTATTTTTATATTAATTAAATATTATAATATACTTATTATATTTTACTAAAAATTATATAATAAAAAATTGATTTATTATTTACTGTTCAATGTAGAGTTAATATATATTATAATATTTTGTTAAATAACATAACATAAGGGACAATGATAAATCCCATAGAGTCTTCAATTTTTTCATACCATGTTAATTCTTATAGATTTTGATGGGAATGTAAATTCCCACCGACGAGTTATTTATTATCACATTATAAAGAAGGAATCATATACTAATTTTATCATTCATCATGATGTGTAATCATTTCATCTGTATTGTATTTGATAATATATTATTTGACATTAATTTTTATCCAAATATGTTTAATAATTGTATATTTATGTATCAAAAAACAAGTTGTGAAAATGGAGAATGTGAATGAAAACCAATTTTACCCAATCAAAAAGAAAATATTTGGTATACATCACCGGATTATAAATTTTTATTTATTTGAAAAAAAATATTTATTTATTTCATATGAATAATCACATATTCCTTTTTATATGCATATAGATGAATCCAAATCGGAGGCCACTTCTATCCCATTACATGTTCTATAGAAGGAGTATCACGTAAATAATGTTGGTAAACAATTTTATAAAAACACATATGATGTATTGGAAAAAGTTTATGTTTGAATTATTATTAATTAATTTATATCTATAATAGTATTACATAAAATTATATATTTATATTCATATGTTTTTATATAGTTTAGAATGATTTATCACCAGTGACCATACACAAATAAATAGTAAATTCATTATCTATGATGCTACTGGATCAACATAGTTGTGTAAGATGTGTAGGTTTTACGATGTCTTTACAAACATATTTGTGGATGAAAATACCAGTAAAATAAACATATAATATGGATATTTTATTTGAGAAAAAATAGATTATTTGGATAATATTATTATCCAATTTAGTTTAGAAGACCAATATATGAGAATGGGTCATGGAGAACTACATGTGGAATAATGATACTTACCTAAACAACCTAAATACCCTACAAGTATCGAAGCAATTCATTTCCCTCCACCACATACCTTACTCGAGGTAATCAGTTTAATCGTTACCCATTCTCGTAAATGAGAATCAACTATATTTCGTTAATATTATATTTATAAAAATTTTAATGGAGATGTGGTATATTTTTTCTATCATTCAACATCCATAAAAATACTACATTGAGAGGTATGGTATATAAAATCATAGGAGAAAAGCTACACCATAATTTGATCGCAAAATATCACATGATAGTGAGGATTGAGATAGATAATGACCTAACCATTGAGTGTTATGTTACACTTGATGATCTAGATGTTTAAAAAGACAATGATTCCTTTAAGAATTCATATAATGGAAGACTAATCTTATACTGATACACGAGGCATCCTTTTATCAATTTTTTTCATATGAAAAACCTGTAACACATAATAAAAAAATATGATGCAAGGTATGGTATTAGATATGGATAATGTGATGAGTAAAAAAAGTTATGTTTATGAAAAAATATAAAATCATCTAGAAAATCAAAATCACCTTCCAGGAGTACCTTTCCCCAACTAGTTCCAGTAAAACATTTATTATCATTACAAATTCATGAATATAATAAATTTTTAGATATATATATATATATATATTATAAATTAAATATGAAAAAGAAATATTTTTCACTTTCATTATAGATGTAGCTAATCTAGATAATATATATTAGATTATTATTACTGAATAGAAAATAGTATCATTTGTGAATATATATATATAATAATCAATTTCATAATAATTAAATCTAAAAAATGATATTATACGTTCAATAAATTTAATTGAAATTCAAATTTCATATAAGATTATATATTGGTACTATATAAACGACAAAACCTGTGAATAATGATTTGGATTCATTGATCCTAATATCAATTCATTGAAAGAAACATCTTTAATTGAGGAATAAATCATAATGAAAAAAACAACAGAAATGACGAATTTGTGAAAAAATAATATATGGACAACTCTATTTTATGCCTAATAGTCACAGGTAAAAACATCAATTTAATCATCAAAAAATATTTTTTAATTTTCACATTAATTATTTTTTTATGATAAAGTAGTTGATGCTAGTTGTAGTCAATATTAACACCCCAAATATACATTTTTGGGATCCAATGTAGGGATATCCAAAAAATGTAATGTATTGAGAATTTTTAATACACTTGAATCCATATATTATATATGAACATTGAATTAAATGTTTTAGTATTTCATTAAATAATAATTTTTTATGATTGGGAAGTCTAAAAATTATTTTTTAAATTTGGGAATAATGTTGGTAACTAAACATAAAAATCATGTGGAATAGCTAAAATGAATATAGGTTATATTAAATATGGAAATATTTAACTACTAAATAATATTTTAAAAAAATACTTATTTTAGTCAATTTTCATCATTTTCTAAATTAAAATAATTAAAACTATGATTCATGTTATGTTTTCATATTTTTAGAGATATCATACCCCCGGAATATTCCTGCATCCCTGAATAGGTAAATTCTTGAAGGTAATTAAAACTTCATTAAAAATATTTCATAATCATTTTTTTGCTGTTTTTTTCAATACTACCAAAATATTTGATAACCTTTATTATCAAATAGTAAAGTAAATTTTATTAGGGATGAGTTTGAATTTTACATGGTGTCTAATTATTTTTCAAAATTAAACATAACTGATTACTTACTATTTTTGGGATTTGGTTCGACATATTTCCTTAGAAATATATTTATGGTGAGACGAATTTGAATCAAAATGATTCTATATTGTATTGTTTACTTATTTCTTTGTGATATGTATTCCAGATGATATAAATTTGATTATAAATGAATTGGAAGGAAACTTGGTGTCATAATATATATTTGATACATGAATTTTTCACATCTTACAACTTATTTTGTAAATTTTATCATCATTTTGTCTACTTTTTTGTTAATTTCCATATCATTTTACTGTGATGATTATTTTTTAAATTTAAAAATTATTTCAAAACACATATCACATGATAAAAATAGAGAAAACAAGCCTTGATAACATTGAAACACCAAGGAAAAAAATCCATAATTCATTTTTGATGTGTATTATTTTACCAAACAGAAATATGATACATGATGTTGTAAACAAGACTCAATGGATGTCATTTACATACAACAATATCATAATAGTGTAAATAATACATAATATAGTGAAAACCAAGAAACATTAGTCATATTGTGTCTCAAAATTAGGAGGATGGTGTATAATTAATTTTTCACCTATAAGAATTTTCCTCACATCAATACAAGACATGATGTTGTCGATATGACCGAATATACATGTTTTTTTAAAGTATTGTACCATTATAGTTTAAAACATGACACAATAAAGAAAATCATAAAACAATCCTAGACGGTTTTAAAACAATAGTATAATGATCCATAATTCGTTTTTCACATGTAGGAATTAATGAGACAACAACATGATGAATGGTGTGATATTTTTTTATAAAATTTTTCATTTTTAGTTTTAATTTTTCATTATTTTTGTTAAAAAGTAATATTTATATAGTTCAAAACAAGGAAAAACATTTGGTATATTTTGATAAGTTATAAATATGATACATTAGTCATTTTTGGCGTCTAGATATCAACCATACCAAAAAAATATAGTGGGTTGTCCGTATGACTCAAAATGTATGGTTTCAGTTAAAAAATTTAAATTTAATTAATAAATTATATTATTTTCATGAATAATTTATTTAATTATAGTGTTAATAAAATTCGAATTGTGTTCCCATATTAGTGTACACTTTTTCTCAAGTTGTGTTTTTTGGTTCAAATATGCTCATGCTCGAGAATGATTGGATTGCAAGTCATCAACTGAGATAAAGGTAAAAGTGAAATAAGAGATGAATGTATGAAGAAATAATTAAAAAGATAATTTATACTACTTATTTTGTAAATTTCTTCACAATTGTTTCTTATAAAGTTAATTTATATTCTTTATATTTTTTAAATAAATATTATTAAATATTTTTACATATAAATGGGAATGTCGTATTTTTTTCAAAAAAAAATTCATCAAGACATAAAAGTGGGAACATATTTCTTTATGATGTGGCATTTTAGGAAGCCAAGGGTTTCCCTTCAATAAAAATGTAAAATTTCAGTATTAATGGGAATAGTGATTCTAATTGAATGAAATGCATGCATCATAGAATCATTCAGTCATACTTAAATCTGATTCATAGAGTTTTTATTATGACCTAATTGTATGTATGTAGTTTATAATATACATTTCAGTTCAAAAAACACATCACATTCCCAAAATTTAGGAAAAACCTTAATATTATCTTAATATAATATTTAAAGATTCTATATTTTGTTTCTGATGTATAGGAATTAACCTCAACTCAACCCAAAACACAATGTGACTCCTAAAACTACAAGAGAATCTTTGTATTTAAAATTGTCATAAATTTTAGTATGTGACGAACATTAAATTGAGAAAAAATATCTATTAATTTTTTAAAAATTAGGAAAAAATATATATGCCCTTTTTAATTTATACGAATCAGACACTAATCAATCAATTATATGTTTTGTACGGTATTACTCAAATTGTGTCATTAATATAAAATTTAAATTAATATTTTTAAAATATACATGTGGCATTCTCATATCTGAGAAAAACATTCATATTATTTTTTATATATTATGAATATGATTCATATTGAATTTTTGAAGTGTATTAATCATCTCCTACTCAATATAGTGTACAATTTCCACGTATTACTCTGTGTTTTCATTTTATTTAAAATTGAAATTAATTATAGTAATAAAGACAAGTGACATACTCAAATCCTGGAAAATAAAATAAAAAAATATCTTGATACTTTTGGAAAGTGATGTATATGTAATTCTTCCATGAATGAATCAAACTATACTAAAATGGATGAATAATATGCCCGATATGGCTCTTGGATTATTTATCAATTTAAAATTGAATATTTAGTGGAAAACTTATGACACACACTAAAAAAAGTAAACATGCTGAAAATGTGTTAAAAATATAAATAAAATATCCTAAAATATTTTTTTAATTTTAGTAATCATTTTTACATCAGACTGAAACAAGATGTTACTTTTACAACACAAGCTGCAAGATATAGATTGAATATAAAATTTAGTTAAAAAATAAAGTACAAAACTCAAAACCATGATAGAAATATTATTATTTTAGTTGAAGAAATTATCCTTATTTCATTTTTGATATGTATGAATCAACTGTACCTCAATATGAATCACATTGTGAGTATTATGATAATAAATATTTTTTTATTTAAAATTTACATTAACATAGTAAAAAACAATACTGACATTCTCAAAACTAAAAAAATCATTCTCATTTTGTAGATAAATTATGAAAATTATTGATATGTAATTTTTAATGCGTACTAATTGTCAATGTAAAAAATCAATTCATGGTATGATACATTAAAAAAATGATTCATTATACTTTTGTGATGTGAATGAAATATTAAAAACTAAATCTTATGGAGAGTCTGCCTTGTATCACATAAAGTGGTCATATTATTTTATCATTATAATTTTGTTGAAAAAGTGTTTCAATCACTGAAAATAAAGAAAATATGATCTTATAGACTTTATAATTTAGGAAATTGATTAATAAGTCATTTTAAACTTGTTAGAATAATTCTCAATTGAAACAGAAAAATGATGTGACTGGTATGAGTCAAAATGTGTGTTTCTAATTATAAGTTTTGTTTTATTAAAAAATACAACTGACATACTAAAAACTAAGAAATCACATTTAGTTTTTTTTGAAACATTCAAAAATGTATCCATAACTAATTTATAACATCTAAGAATTATCCTCGCCTTAATACATCACATTATGGTACTGTTATAACTCTTATTGTGTCTTTTTATTCAAAATTGAGATTAATATTTTTTTAAAAGTCAATTGATATACAGAAAACTAGGAAAACACATTTAGATTTCTTTGATACATTTGGAAAGAGATCCATATTTCATGTGTGATGTGTATAAATCATCTGATGTCAAATCAGATACATGTTTGGATTTGTATGACCCAATGTGTTTATTATATCATTAAAATTGAAATTCTAGTTCAAATATTATGTTCCTCCCTGAAAAATAAGAAACCAAAATTCTGATTTTGTTGATAAATTAGTACAACGAATCATATGTGATTTTAGATATGTAAGAATTTGCATCAAATGAATCCAACTCATGATGTGATGTTAGTGGCTCGTATATCTTTTTTTTAAATTATATCATAGTAAAAAACAGAAGCGATATTCTGAAAAATGAGGAACCACAATCAAATAGACTTTATACATTATGAAAATAATATATATGACAATTTTTACATATTTAAATAGAATACACCTTAATTTAACACACATGGTGGTTGAGTTAACTTGATGTACAAGTTATAAATATATATGTAGTGTATTTGTTTAGAACATGCATGAATACACTAAAATTTAAAAAACATGGATTGATTGCCTTTGTTTAATTTTATAAATTTTTACATAAATAATTTTATTATCATCTTTATATAATACATATTATACTTATTTTCACAACGATAAATCTTCATGGTGAACAATAAAATGTGTGGCCTTCCAAATTCAACCACAACTCAATAAAATATATGTTGTTACTTATATGAACTATAGTTTACAGAATGATTGAATCATTTATTTAATTTTTTCCCTAAAGTATTCCTATTTTATTAATATGTATGTTCAGTTTTTTTAATGAAATTGTGTAGTTTGTACAATAGTAGCTTGATCAGGGCCTAGGGAAAAAAGGAAAAGGAACATCTAGGATTTTGAATAGTAATGATAATTTCTAATTACTCATGTAATTGTACAATGATAGGATTGAAATGTTTATAATACCATTTTTCATGTATATTCCATGTAATATATATTTCTTTTAAATCCAATATTTACCAAATGCCTTTTTTAGTTATTTATTATATTATGGTTTGAAATAAATTTTACATCTTACTTAAATATGACCACTTATCAGTGTTTTCAGTAACATTGATAATTTACACCTTACTTAATGAAATATAAAAGTTCATTTAATGGGAGTCCATTATGAGTTCTTCCTAAAGTTCTAACAAATGGACAATTTATCATCACATTTATAGCTATGATAAAATTTATATACCTTCATATATTGATCTGAAATAGTATAGGTCTATTAATCATGGTCTTGTAGTCAATGCATTTCTTACAATGACAATGAGTGATTTTTGTTTCACTAAAGTCCTATTTTGTATTATCATTTACAAGTACATAATATATGGTATTATATATAGGAGTAGAGATATTAAATAGATATGTAATAGTTTTTTCCTTATACTAGAGGTACTAATGTGTGTAAAGGTTTTTATACTAATGGTAAAAAAATTTCATGTCAGTTTCAAATACGTGAGACTCATCACGTATTTAACACTTTATTATTTTATGTTGTGTATATAATAACCATAAATTTATTTAATTTATATTATTTTTAATGTTATTGGGATTTAAATATCTATCAAAATTTTTTACATTAATGTTTTTTATGATTCAATTGATACTAACATAGTAAATAATTTTATGTTATAATTTCATTCTATATTAGTATATTTAATATTGAGATTTTAATGATTAATTATTATGATATACCATTAAAGATACTAACTAATTTTATTCAAAAATTTTTATATGTTGAAAAAGTATTATTCCTGTTCATTTTACTCAATGAAATTTCACATCAAATAGAAAATATGATTCTAATAAAATAAACTATATTTATCTCTATAGTCAAAAAACATTTTCTTACATATTAATGTTTTAAATAAAAAATGTAAATTGGGGTTTTAATATTATCCTATTATTTTTAAATTTATTATTTAATATCGATTTTATTTTTATAAAATGGTTTAAAATAAATCTTCATAGCAATTTTCAAATGAGTTACTCTTATCACATTTTTACAAATAGTTTTTAAGGACTATTTTTTTATCATATAAGGAATGAATATATTTTTCCACTATCATATCCAACAAATTATTTTAGAAATTCGTTATAGTATTCAAGGGTTATATTCAATGAAATATTTTTCTACATCATATTGAACGTGTCTATATATAAAAAATTCTATTTTTACGTCAAAAACATATTTTCCTGATGAATATTTTCAATGATACTTTATAGAATATTTTATTATTTCTCAAATACATTGATATTACATATAATTTACTAGGAAGAAAATATAATGATTCCATCCATAATCATTATCTTGGTGGTTTTGGTTTATGATGAAAACATTTATATGAAATCCATTTCTTTTACATGGGTTATTATCTGATTAATTATTTTTGAAACAATTTATTTTTATTTGTTTTATATAAGATGTATTTTATAAAATTTTGAAAAAAATTATTGAATTTAATTATGTGATAATTGAGTCTTTAATTATATATACCCTAAAAATCGGGTTATGTTAAATAACTCTTGAGATAAATAAGATTTTAATGTAGAGTGAACCCATTTTAGTATTGAATTTTTTCGTCTATGATAGATTTTGTAGTGAAATTTGATAAAAAATGGTTTGGGGAGTAATCCCCCTCAATTATGATTGTATTTGATATTAATTTTTTCTAGTAATATTTCTTCTTGAATGACACCAAACCAAAATTATAGTCATTCCAATAGACCCCGAATGTGGATGAAATGAATTCCTATGTTCATGTGTGCACAACATATCCCTGAATTATTCCAATTTTATTCTCATATGGCTCATGTTTTTTGATTCCTTTCAGATTCCCATCTTATGAAATCGCATGCAATATAGAAGGACTCGATATTATGATATTTGAGATGTAATGTATAGATTCAAATTCAACAGAGTATATTCTCATAAAAATAAGTCAATTTATATATGATGTGATAAATTTTATATCAATTATTTATCTTAATTAGAATATTATATCACCCACTATGTTGTTTCCATTCCTTTAATTCTAATTAAATGAATTAATGACGACATTCCCATGAAATTATATAGTCTTAATGAACTTAGTAGGGGATGATGTAGATATTTTTATGCACTCATTGTCTATTTATCCATGTTTCCATATAAAAAAACAACTAAAAAAATTCTATATTTCTTATCTATTATATGTAATTAATATTCACATAGTTATATGTAAAATCACTATATGAAAATTATGGGTCACAATAATAGATATCAGAACATGATTTATTTAACCATTGTAATCTAAGAATTAAAAATCATAGTGTTAACCAAGAAAATATCTCTTATTATAGGAAAACATATATTTTTTGAATAATGATTATTCATGACCTTATCTAATCCAAATAAGACGTAGATTATTATAAGGCATCATTATTTTGAAATCCTGTAAATATTTTTTAATGAATATTACTTCTTCCACAAGGACTATTTTTTATAACACTAGTATTCTTTGATTTATTCAATGTATATATACTAATTTATTCATATAAATGTTGAATTTGATGGATAATTAATTGATCTGACTCTATAACAATCCAATTTTATGGGAGATAGAAAGAAAAATATCACTTCTATTCCCCTACAACATTTTCAATCTACGAATCATGCCAAATTACCAAATTATAAATGGATGGAATAATTTGTTGTGGAGCCAATTGTGATTAAATTTCATTCAAAATTTAATATATATACTAATCAAAATGTTTTTGAGAAATATGTTGTAAAGAACCACAATTTTTGAGTGATTTTTTTCTTAAATATATGGGAATTTTATGAGTCCGCAATTTCTAACGGCGCTTGATTATGAGGCCTGGTGTGTCTGGAATAATTTTCTAAAGTTTTTTTGGGTACATCTAGTAAACGTACGAACATGATTTTATAACTATTGAACCGGTGCTCAGAATTGAAATCTGATGGCTCCGTTGAACTCGCAGCGTCAGTGATTTCTTAGTGAGACCTTCATCGTAGTTGCATTTTGACAAGATTGGAAGATAGTTTTTGGGGTTTTTAAATAAAATTGAATTAAAATAAAACATTAATTATTTTTATTTTTTAGTGGTATAACCTCAAAGAGGATGTTGGAGGTGGGAGCCAACCCACCCTTACCTCCCATGGGAGGTTATAGAGGTGGGGCCCACCTGTGCATAACCTCCCTTGGCAGGATGTTATTAGGGGGGCCCACCCGAGCTCCAAAACTCCTCTAACCCCCTTAAACTCCCTGGTACCCAAAATGAAATTGGTGAAACTCTTTCCCTACCTTCATAAGTGTGCCACTCCACATAAATTAAAAAAATTGTTCATTAATTAATTTTTGATTCCATTTGAATTCATGCGAACAATTTAAAATAAATGTCATGCTATTACTTTATTTTGGTTGGCATAATTCTTTGGTGGAGCCTTGGAATAATTGAGAGAACATCCTCTCAAAGAAGGACCTGAAGAACCGTCGCCATCTTCTTCCTTCTTCAACTGGGGAAAGAAAGGGAAGCAACGCCCATGAAGAACGCCCATGACATTTCCAGCGAACTTCTTCCGCGTGAAAGGAGAAGACGCCACCCGGGAAGAATATCTCCAACGACAACGTCCCCTTCATCCGCCACCCAGGAGCGATAACTAAGGTAGTGGATATTTTACGATCGAATATTACCCTCCGTACACCATTGTATGTTGTGTGCTTTGAGATCCGAATGATATCCCTGTAACGAGGAGTGTTCGGACTGCACGAACACGGCCCGTCCATCCCCTTTTTCTGGATCTTTTTTTATGATGATGAAGGTGGTACACACGATGAGCAAAAATGAGTCGGCCGTGAAGAAATCTGGTGGTGCAAGGTCGTCAGGTCTCCACAAAGGAGTGGCACCGCCATGCCGTGCTGAGAAACATAGCCATGGCCAGGTGGGTCGTGGTGGTGCCGGAGGGGCGCGGTGTTGTCGCACTGTGCCGAGAGGAAGGGCAGCGACCAAGAGGGCCGCAACAGTCAAACGACGAGTGAGGCACTCTCACATTGCGCAGAGGAGCAGGAGGCCACGACCATGTCGTGCCGTGCTAGAGGTGGGGCGGTGACGTCACGTCGTGCAGAGGCCTGCAAAACTGTGGCACCATCACCCCACATTGGAGAAACCAGGGGCGGCCGGCTGAGCCTGCCCCCAGTGCATGCTATATATGGGACCAAAAAGGTCCCACAGAGAAAAAGACATGTCACCTAGAGCAGGTTTGAATCAGAAACATGGGGCGCGACACCCCCCTCCCACGCATGGCCAGCCAGACCACGCATGTCGCCCAGTCGGGCCGCCTTGGGTCCGGCCTCCCTCGGCTCGGGTCGCCCCCTCAGACCGGGTCAGACACGCAAACCGGGTAAGACCCCGGTTCGTACTGTGTTGGGCTGGGTCGGTCTGACTGGGTGGGACCAGACCCTGACCCACTATAGCCCGTTTACACCTTTTAGCCCGCATCGTGGGCTACGGGTGTCCGATCGACGAACCGTCTAAGACGACAGAAATATTAGAGCGAGAAGGTTCTATTGGAATACTCCACATGAGGTTTGTATACTGTTGGGGTACGGTCAAGTTGGTTTGAACTTAATAACCAACCGGGCCCCTCGAATAGAAATGCCAATAACTTAAAGACTGGGCGTCCGAATGTCGAGCCGTCTGTTGCATTGAGATTCCATTGACAAGACAGACAATTGAGATACTTCTATGTGAGACTTCACGACAGTTGGAGTTTTCCATAGTATCTCGGGGAGCAGATCTTTCCATTGACGAGCAGATAGAGTACGAAGACCTAGTAGCTGACATACTTGATGAATACTTGACCGATTCGACTAGCCCAGTGTGGAGCACCTGGTAGTTACTGGCAAACCCATGGCGGAAGAGTACGTGGTATTTGGTGGCAGACGTGCAGTACTCGACAGGTGGGGGACCTCTACAGGCTATTAGGGGGATCACCTGGTAGTTTGCGGCAGACCCACAGTGGAGGAGCGCCTGGTAGTTGGCAGTAGACCTGACGTACTTGACATGAAGAGTACCGTAGCAATCCATGGTTAGTGAGAAGCACCATGGTGTCATGACAGGCCCACTATTCTCGAAAGAGGAGGAGTTCTCTAGTAGCTATGGTTTCGATAATGAAAACTCTTAGTTTGACATGAGTCAATGACCTTTGTGTTTATCTCATGATTTAGATGGCTTGCTAGATAACTTATGCTTATGTATGGGCCTATACCTAATTGTTGGTTATCCGTTTATTCATACTTTGTGGCTTATTCTTTTTGTATTTTGTGATACCTTGAGGTTGTCGGGGTCCCTAATGAGTGTCGTTATACTCACCCCTGCACAGGATATGCTCGCACTTTGTTGTGTTAGATGTATACAATGGACAACACTGATGGAGGATGAGAGCACCATGACTTGATGGTACCTAGAGGTGGAGATTGCGATGAGTCGGTACACAGTGATGTCTGACAGACATGGAGTGATGAGGTGGCCATCTGTACCTACCAATTAGGTAGGAACCGCGTAGGATGATCCAGAAGATTCACTTTACCTTTCAGCTCTTTGTCTCTTTTTTGTTGTACTTACTTTTAGTTGTACCTGTACTTTACTGTAGGGCTTGTATTTCTGGACAATTTTACATTCCATCAATTCTTATGTATTCAGTTTTTACTTATTTTTTATATCTATTTGAATACTCTGTTGCGTGTGATTCAGTTTATAAGGGTAATGCCATCCCAGTTTAGAGATTTACGCCCTTGGTGCTAGTCTCCAACCCCTGACCTATGGAAGGCGGGCTTGGGGTACTCACGATTCGGGCCCCTAGGGATGGGTCATAAAAAATTGGTATCAGAGGTGTTGGTTCTACTGCATAACTTAAGACTCTGAAATTTAATTTCTATGAAGCAATAGATTTAAGGCTACCGAGTGTGGTTTTCCGTTCAGGGAGTCCAGTGTTGGTGCGGCGATTGACAAATCCATACACCAGGACCCTGACTAATGATTTCCAACTTAGTACAAGAAGACACTAATTGCGTGTTTGTTTCAAATATTTTTCATTAAGTCATCTCAACTTGGTCAGATCACCAGGTATAATCGTTTGACTGTGTCACATTTGTTTCTTTAGGATGCCTCCCCAAGGGCGACCTGTTAGAGCCCTGGGAGTAGTATGCATTGATTGACCAATGGAGCGATGAGGCCTCAGTGCGTGGACCCTTTCAAATTGAGGCACCAATAGAGGAACCAGTGGTACCACCACCCGTCGGGCCCCCGTTGCCACCAGCCCCAGCAGCAGACGATGCACGCCGCATGAGCATACTAGACGAGTTCCAGCCCCAGAGGCCACCCAGGATCCAGGGAGAGATGGACCCATAGGCGGCTGAGGATTGGCTGGAGGTTTTGGTGAGAGTCTTCAGGCATGTAGGGACATGAGTAGACTACATGGTGATCCTTTCTACCAGTATCTTTCAGGCAGCAGTAGGTAGATGGTGGATCCTGATACACTAGGTCCACGACGAGGTTAATCTTCTCTGGGAGGACTTCAAGATCCTCTTCTGAGCAGAGTTTGTTCTGGCCACCCCTCGTGAGGTGAAGATACAGGAGCTACTAGATCTACAACTAGGTAGCATGATAGTGTCACAGTACTCAGCGAGGTTCACCGACCTCTCGTGCTACTCCACATATATGGAATATGACCAATTCTTGAGGGCCCAAACCATCGAGCATGGGATTAGGTGAGATATTAGAGCCACGATGATCACCCTCAGCATTCTGACACATGAATGAGTGTTCGAGAGAGACCTCATAGTGGAGAGTTTCCTTTCTGAGAAGACAACAACAGGGAGACCCACCACAGGACATCACGTAGTGGATCCTTCCATAGATGGCAGCATATAGTTATCTAAGAGGTCCATGCGGACCAGACCATTTAGTGGATGACCTCAGGATACGAGTTCAGTTGTGTGGGGCACACGAGATAGATCCAGTCATGCCAGGAGTGGGCAGTCCTACTCTTGCGGCGAGCATGGTCACATGGCTCTTGACTATATTACCCGCCATTTTGACGATCAGTAGACAACAAGGGGAACTCCCAGGCAGTGGTAGAGGTTTGATCGAGGTGGTCCTCAAGGAGCAGGCAGACATGGAAGAGGAGCTGGTTGAGAAGCAGGTGGTGGGAAACAATTCAAGGTGTTACCGCCACCACCACTAGGAGGACCACCCTGACCACATGGAGTAGGTGGATTGGGGAGAGCTCAGCTCCAGGTATCTGAAGCATATGGCCATGGAACTCTAGAGAAGATTCGAGGTATGGTCTGTGTGTAATCCTCCTTAGCTGCAGTTCTTATAGACACAGGCTCCAGACATTCTTTCATTGCCAGTGCCCTCGTTCGGAGCTCGGATATTCCAAAAGAGTCGTTGGTTTGATCCTTATGGTTGGAGACTTCTAATAGAGGAGACTCGTTGATTACGCACTGGTGCCATAGTGTGACCTTACTCTAGGAGGTGAGAGCATCGGCTGGGATCTCCTCGTAGCAGCGTAAAGGCCTTATGACTTCATTTTGGTTATGGACTGGTTATCTACAATCCATGCTCATATCGACTATATTAGGCCTAAATTGTGGTGTGCCCGCATGGATGGGACCAGGTTCACATTCATCGGTGCGATGAGAACCTTTGTAGTGTAGGATAGTCTTACTCGAAACTGGTTTTAGCCGATCACTCACTAGTTGGCTTGCCTTACCCTTGGAGTAGTATATGTGGAGAGTCAGACTTATCCTATAGTGGTGGACCATTACGGGGATGTTTTCCCTGAGAATGTCCGAGGGCAATCTCCTCGTAGAGAGGTGTACTTATACATTGAATTGTACCCTAGGACGAGACCAATATCTACTCCATAATATCATATGGCCCCCGCTGAGCTTCGTGAGCTGTGGGTATAGTTGGAGGACTTGCATGTGATGGGATTCATCTGGTCTAGTTTTCCCCCTGGGGAGCCATTATTCTATTCACCATGAAGGCATATGGTGTCTTGAGGCTCTGCGTAGACTACCGTCGCCTGAACCAGGTGACCGTGATGAACAAGTACCCACTCACGAGGATTGACGACCCCTATGATCAGCTAAACGGAGCTCAATGGTTCTCAAATATAGACCTCATATCATGCTATCAGTAGCTCATAGTTCAAGATGAGGATGTGCAGAAGACAGCCTTCAGATGTCGGTATGACCACTACGAGTTCCTGGATATACCCTTCGGCGTCACCAATGCTCCAGCAGTGTTCATGTGTCTGTTGAATAGGATTTTCTAGCCAAATCTCGATTTCATTATTGTAGCCTTCACCAACGACATTTTGATCTACTCGGCTATTGAGGAGGAGCATGCCAACCACTTGTAGGTATTACTGGACACACTCTGAGAGCACTAGATTTATGGTAAGCTCTCGAAGTTCCTGTTTTGGATTCGAGAGGTTCACTTTTTGCAGCATTTAATGTTGGATGCTAGAGTTACAGTGGATCCGATGAAGGTAGAGGTAGTACATACTTGGGAGCCACCTAGGTGTGTGATTGAGGTATGGATTTTCCTGGGCATGGTTGGATACTACCGAAGGTTCGTTCCATATTTCTCTAGAGTTGCAGCATTACCATCATCCTTGACGAAGAAGGGGAAACCCTTCGTGTGGTCAGAGAGATGACATGAGAGCTTTCATGAGCTAATGTAGAGGCTGAATAGTGACCCCATTGTTAGGCTTCCAAGGGAAGGTGTAGTGTACGTAGTCTACTGTGACGCATCACGGACCAGACTCGGGTTTGTCCTAATGCCGGAGAGAGCTGTGATCGCTTATGGTTCTTGGATGTTGAGACAACATGAGTCGAAATATGCAACCCAAGACCTGGAGTTAGTAGTAGTGGTCTTCTCCTTGAAGATGTCAAGGTAATATTTGATGGGTGATCGTTTTACCGTGTACTCTTATTACAAGAGTCTCAGGTATATCTTCTCTCAGAAGGACCTAAAACTGATATAACGAAGATGACTTGAGTTCCTCCAAGACTATGACTTTGAGATAGTCTATATTCCTAGGAAGGGGAACATAGTTGCAGATGCACTCAGGAGGAGGACTGGTATTCAGTTATTCGGAGAGGCGACCGAGTAGCTAGCTACCTTGCAGATATCCTTTATGGATAGGGATGGACCAGCCTATCTACAGTATCTTGCAGTCACTCCTCCACTTATTCAGTGAGTCAAGGAGGCACAACATGGGGACACTGACTGCGAGAGTCAATGTGCTTAGATATCCACAGGACATGCACCTGATGGATTTTCTGAATGTGGGGAGCACGTCATCCTTTTCAGATGACATACCTTTCTACCAGTTTCACTTTGGGAGGATGTGTTGAGAGAGTTTCACACTTCCTCTCTAGTAGTACATTTAAGAGTGGAAAATATGTACCGGGACCATCAATGACATCATTCGTGGTCAGGTATGGAGAAGGAAGTAGTGGAGTTTGTCACATGGTGCCTCACTTGTCAGCAACTGAAGGCAGAGTACCAGGTACCAGCAGGCTTGGTTAATGCAATAAATGTCCCAGAGTGTAAGTGGAATGGGATATCCATGGACAACATGTAGAGTCATCCACATACATCCCATAGTCACGACTCGATATGGGTGATCATTGGCCGACTCACCAGGTCGGTCCACATTCTACTGATCAGAGAGCAGGGCTCAGTAGAGAGAATGAGATGCCTCTACGTGCAAGATATTGTGCGTTTACATGGAGAACCTTCTTCTATTGTCTTCGACCGTGATTCAAATTTTACTTCCCAGCTATGGAAGGGGTTTTAAGTGGCTTTCGGGATCCAACTGCATTTGAGCACCGCCATCCATCCTCAGACATATGATCATACCAAGAGTACCATTCAGACCCTTGAGCACATGCTCCATGCCTGTGTCCTCATCTTCGGTCGTAGCTGGGAGGTTGACGTGCCTTTGGTGAATAATTACTTCAACAATAGTTATCATTAAACCATAGGTATGGAACCTTTTTAGGCATTGTATGGTTGGACTTGCAGATCACCACTGTTCTAGACATACCTAGGGATGTCTACACTAGTGGGACCGGAGATGGTACTGGCTACCACGGAGGAGATGTAGATCATCTAGGAGGGGATGAAGAATACATAGTGCAGACAAAAGTCGTATGCTGACAGGAGACGGAGACCTCTGGAGTTCGACGATAGCGACCATGTCTTTCTACAGGTCTAAACTCGACGAGGTTTGAGGAGATTTGGGCATGGATGCATGTTTTCTTCATGGTTTATAGGACCTTTCTAGGTCCTAAGTAGAGTATGTGAGGTGTCTTAACTCTTAGCTCTTCCTACTCAGTTGCACCGGGTGCACTACATCAAACATGAATCTCAACTGAGGAGATACATGCATGACCCATCCCACATCATCGATCATGGGGAGCTGGACATCGATGACGGGGAGACATTCATAGTGGTTCTAGTGGAGATTGAGGATTAATAGAAGTGGGTCCTACATGGATGGTCGATACCTTTGGTGCGCGTTCGTTAGAAGCACGAGAACCTCCAATAGACCACATGGGAGAGGGAGGCTCAAATGCGTGCTCAGTACCCCCATTTGTTCCCTTAGTTTTAGTTGTAGCTCACAGGGACATAAATCCCTATGTTGGGGAGAATATAAAGACCTGTAATTTCAGTGGAATTTTTTTCTTTCATAAATACATGGGAATTTTACGACTCTGCAGTTTCTGACGGTGCTTGATTCCGAGGCCCAGTGTGTATGGAATCATTTTCTAATGTTTTTTTCGGGTATATTCAGTAAATGTACGAGCGGGAATTTATAACTACTAAAATGGTGCTCAAAATTGAAATATGAGGGCACCATTGAACTCACATCATCAGTGATTTCTTAGTGAGACCTTCACCACGGTTGCGTTCAGACGAGAGTGGAAGATTGTTTTTGGGGTTTTTAAATAAAATTGAATAAAATGAAGAGTTAACTTATTTTTATTTGTTGTTGATTAAAACCTCCAAGGGGACGTTGGAGGTGGTGGCCACCACACCCCTACCTCTAATAGGAGGATATGGTAGGGGGGCCTGCCCGAGAATAACCTCCCTTGAGAGGATGTTATTAGGTGGGGCCCACCTGAGCTTCTTAACTCTTCTAAACCCATTAAAATCCTTGGAACCCCCAATTAAATTAGTGAAAATCATCACCATCACTCATAAGTGTGCCACTCCACCAAAATTAAATAATGGTTCATTAATTAATTTTTTAATCCATTTGAATTCATGCGAACCTTTTAAAATAATGGTTATTCTATTACATTATTTTTTTTGGAATAATTCTTTGGTGGAGTGTTGGAAAAATTGAGAGAACATCCTATCAATGAAGGACATGATAAATCTTCACCGTTTTCTACCTTCTTCAAAAGGGTAAAGAAAAGGAAGAGATGCCCACGAAGAACGCCCATGACATCTCCATGAAACTTCATCTCTGTCAAAGGAGAAGACGCCATCGACGAAAAACATCGCCAACGACGCCATCACCTCCTTCCACCGCCGACGAGCGACAATAGAGATAGAGATTATTTTACTATTGACTATTACCCTCCATACCCCGACATTCATTATGTGCATTGAGAACTGAATGAAATCATAGTATCGAGGAGTGTTTCACCAAACGAACACGGCCTGACCCACCCTTTTGTTGGTTCTTGTTTGATGATGAAAAAGGCGGTACATGCGGAGACCGATAATGAGTCGATCGCAAAGATAGCCGGTGGCACAAGGCCACCGTGTTGCTACAAGGGTGTGGCACTGCCATGCCGCACTGAGAACCGAGCCGTGGCCAGGTGGGCTGTGGCTATTCCGGAGGGGCGATGTGTCGTTGCACCATACCAGGAGGATGGGTCGTGGCTAGGAGGGACATGGCGGTCAGAAGATGAGTGTGGCATTGTTGCGCCGTGTAGAGGAACAAGAGGTTGCGGCCAGGTCCGGCCGTAGCGGAGGTTGTGTGGCGATGTTTCACCACGCAGAAGCTAGCCAAACTGCAGCGCCCTAGCACCATGGTGGAGAATCTAAGGGTGGCTGTCTGATCCGGCCGCTGGTGTGTAGTATAGGCGGGACCCAAAGGGTCCCGTGGTGAATGAAAATCGGTGACCAGCACCGGTTCAGATCGTAAATAGGGGGTGCGACACCCCCTCCCACATGTTGCCAGCTGGGCCACGCAGCCCAGCCAGTACGACCACCACGGGCCATGCCGCCTTAGGCCGGGCCACCACGGGACGGGCAGCCACCAGTCGGGCCGCCTTGGGCCGGGCTGCCACAGGTCGGGCTACCTCGGACTGGGCCGACCTCGGGCCGGGCAGCCCCCTTTGACCGGCTCGGACCCGCGGACCATTTCATATCTCAGTTTGAATCGGTTTGGGCTAGGTCGGTCCTACGGGGTTGGACTGGACCCGGACCCGCTATTGCCCGTGTAAACCTTTTAGCCTACATCTTGGGTTTTTAAAATTGAAAAATAATCCTTTTAAATTTTGAAAGTGGTTTGGAGAATAGATTTGGAAATCCATAATGGATTTTCAAATATTATAATCAAGTTCCCTTGAATGAAATAACATGAAATTTATTACTAAATATAATGATCGAAGAGTAACTTTTATTATATAGGTTAGGGGAATGTGAACATTTTATGTTTGATTAACTAATTAATCAAATGATAATATGTATATGATGTATTTTATAATCATGTAAAAACTAAGAAATATGTTCTAGTGCTTCAACAACTCCTAGACCAAGAAAAATAATGTTTAATATGACACCAATCACCCACATCAGCATCATCTCCCATGTTTTTATTGTTTAATTTTTTTTTATTTGGACACATCTCTCTCCTATTCATTATCGAAAACATTTATTCTAGATCAACATTGAGAGGTAGTCATGCAATACAATGTAACAATAATCATTTTAGGTTCCCATTATTATATTTATCTTTTTCATTCACATTGGAATATGAATATCTTATGGATATTAAATTTTTTTAAATTTAAATGTTATGAACCAAATATGATGGATATGAAATGAAATTTTATGCAAACTAATCTTATGAATAATGAGTGTGGATATGGACATTAAGAATTATTTATTTTTGAAATAGAGAATGAATAAGACCCTTCTAATGTTGATTGTTCATGGATACATTATTTTTATTCAATAAAAAATCACAATGTTTTGTAATAACTATTGATTTCTCTAAAAATACACAAAATATTTAAATTCTTGGATAATAATGAGGAATAACTAAACATTAACAGCAACTTTCATGATAATATATATTAAGGATCATTTGATATTAATACTAGTGTAAATGATGATGCAGGTCAGATGGAAGAAACGAAATTGGATATTTAAGACAACATAACTGATTTTAAAAGGATTTTTGATAAGTTTAATATCTATGGAAAAAGATAACTGTATATATGTTGTACTAATTATACAATATTTTCAGTTGTATTGGTTTAATATATTTTTAAAAAATTCATTTGATGGAGAAACACTGAGTTTTCAGAATTACATGTGTCATGAATAATATGATACTACAATAAAACCACATTAATTGTGTAAATGATTATTCTAAAAAAATTCTACATTCAATGGTAATTAGCTCTAAAATTAAATTCATGTTCATTTGATTGAATATTGTTTCATAAGGAAATTGAATCAATAATAGAATGATCTAAGGGTGGAATCAATTGATACACAAAATATGAATAATGAAATTTGAATGTATTATAGTACATTCATATAACCACATTGATTAAAAGAGAAATTGGCCGTTTTTAAATAACAAAAATATTATATGGCATACTGGTACCAAAATTATTTATGGGTAACTACATCTTCTAGACGAATCATTGAAGTGGCGGAAAACTATTTATGAGTATATTGAATTTAGTATTGACCAGATAAATATTCATCTTGAGTTATCTGTTAATTAAATAAATTATGTTGTTGTATATAGTAGTACACATAGTAAATGTCCTATAATGATATAAAATTATAACCTTACCCCATTTTAAATCATGAATCAAAAATAAATTATGTTTTCACTTCTTATATCATTACAAAAAATACTTAATAATGACATTCATATCTTTTTGGATCCCATAATGAATGATCTGGAATTAATATAGGATATATCTATTATAATTTATGATTTTAATACAAGATAATAATTACCATTGAGGTCATGTTATATGAGATGATAAATGACATTCCGACTTATTGAAATATCTCTGGCTATATAAAAAAAGGAATCTTGGGTTGTCCCACTTGTTAAGAATGTACCGAAATGTGTGTAATAATAACACAGCTTCCGGTGATTCGATAAGAAAATTGGTTCTTTAATCGGCTGAAGATGGATGCTTTGGCCACAAGGACCTCTTCAAACTCTGTTTGAAGAAGCCATCTATTGTTTGTCGGGGAGATGGATATGCTATATCATTTTCGGATGTTGTTAATGGAAAGGAAAACCTGGCTTCCCTTTATTGTGAGGCTTTGGTTGGAAGGATAATTAGAAAAGGAATAATTGTGCATGTCTCTGTAGATCAATCCGTCAGGGATGAACGATTGAAGTTGTGCCGATTCTCAATTATTTATCGATTGATCATTGAAAAATGGATGAAACCGTGGATGTTTCAGGATCTCTCTGCTCAACTTTTTGAGATCTATGGCTTTGTAAATAGAATATGACGACAATGGGTCGAGGGTTTTTTAAATTTTCTTCCCCTCGGATGATAGGAAGCGGTTTTCATGATGTATGGATCAGTGCCCCTCTCTTCTGGATTTCTACAGATTCTAGAATGGGATCGAACTGCGATCCCAATTCGGTCAACAAATCCTATGCTCCAATCTAGATCTGGGTTTGCAATCTGAATTTAATTTACTGGCACCCTCAAATACTCTGGGATATTTCTTCATTGGTTTGGAATGCCATCAGGATTGATTGGAAAACTGAAAAACCCATTTTTGGGGATTACAATAGGATTTTAGTTGATGTTGATATGTCCTCCACTTCGGTAGAGTATGTTCTTTTGACTAATAACGATGATAAAATTAATCTTGGAATCCTTTATGAAAGAAGACCAAAATTTTGTTTGAATAGTCATTTTTTGGGAATTCTACCCCTAATTGCAACATGAATAAATTCAATAATTTGTGTAATGTCCAAGGGCATGGAGAAGACAATTGTAGGAAAAATAGGGTCAATAAACCCGTTATTGTTGAACCCCCCTGTTCAATTGGCTCCCCCCACTAACAGATGGAATAGTCATGGTGAGGGCTCTCGGCCTATGCAAGATATAGTGGCTAATAATTGTGATGACTCTAACATGGTTTCTGATAATTTTGATCCTGAAGAGTAGGTAAATATGGTGAGCAATGAGAATGATAATCAAATGGAGCATGGGTATGTAACAACAGAACATGTTTTGGAATCTAACCATAATGAGACTCAAATGTGTTCTGATTCATTTAAGAATCATGATCAAGGTTTGATACCCATCATATCCACCTGAGATTCTATCCTGAGTACATAAGTGACATTGGAAAATGGGCTAGAATATCTCACTCCGGGAGAGCCCTTGCCAGTCAATCCAGATAATCCCACAATGAGAGTCTTACCTACTAGTCTTATGACTTTTCGTGTTGAATCTCCTAATAGGTTCTCACTAATCACATTTGAGGAGGATGATGAAGAATACGGTTCTTCCCTTAACATTGAGATTAATTCCCCTCAAAGAAATCTTCCAAGTATAAAGGATGGGCCCAGTACTAGGCTCAAGTCAATGAAATGTGTATCCTATTTTGGAATTTCCAAGGGATTTGGAATTCTCCCAGGATCTGGTCCCATAGGCACATTCTTGTGACCAACAAGCTTTTATTGGTTGGTATAGCAGATCCACAGATGATGTTTGAGAGGTGGGGATACTTTAAATGGTTCTCTCTCGGTTATTCTTTTTTTATTGTAATCTACATTTTAATGACTCTAAATCGTTATGGGTGATTAAGCATGATAGTGTCTTACATGTCTCTGAATAATCATATTTTCAATCGATCACTCTCACCTGCACTTATAACAATGCTCCCCTTTTTATGACTTTTTTATATTCTTTTAATATTTACACAAGAGGATGTGCACTGTGGAGGAACTTAGTGGACATCTCCGAGACTATGATGAATAGCTGCATCATGATGGAAGAATTCAATACGGTTTTAAGACCTGAAGAGAAAACTGGTCAGAATTTTTGTTATGCCTTAGCTCAGGATATTTCTGATTGTATTTTAAAATGTGGTCTTCTTGAGCTCCCCATTTCTGGAACAGAGTATAATGGGATGTGATACACTATTAATGGTGGACAAGCTAGTATGCTGGATAGGTTTTTTGTGCATGTGGAAGATAGAAACAATGCAATTGATGGCTCTGGGAGAACTCATCCAAGATTAAACTCTGATCATAATCCCATTCATGTGGGTGTTTCTTTATATTATCATAGGCCTATACCTCATCCGTTTAAATTTAATAATGCTTGTCTAATTATCCTAGGCTGTAGGGAAATTGTTTTGGATGCCTAGAAAGTTGAATTTTTGGGTAGTCCTTCTCACTCATTATGCAGAAAGTTAAAGATTGTAAAGGAATGATTGAACTAATGGAGTAAAGAGTCCTTTTCCTCCATTGATACTGACATTCAGGAGGCTGAAATGGATCTTTATAATTGTAAACAAGATAATTCCTCTTAGTATTTCCCAAATCAGAATGAAATTAAAGCTACTTCTAACCTGGAAATGCTTATTGAGGTTTAAGAGAATTTAGCACGGTATCAGTTTAACATCAGGTGGCTTAAAGATAGAGAAAGAAACTCAAAATTTTTTCATTGAATGAATAATAAAAAGCGTTAAGAGATCTCTTCAGACACTTACTATTTAATGGAATATTTTTTCTTATGAAATGGAGATTTATAGTATTGTAGTTAATTACATTGAACAATTATACTCTGACTCTGATGAAGAGATATCTAATAAGGTTATTCAATGTTTTGATCCTTCGATTCAAAATGATCAAAATATGAAGCTTGTTGATACTCCTAATTCTAAAGAGATACAGGAAGCCGTCTTCTCTTTAAATATTGATAGTGTGGAAGGCCCTGATGGTCTTACGAATAAATTCTTTATGTTTTACTAGGACATTCTTCAGGTTGAGCTGACTAATGATGTGAATGATTTCTTTAGATTTGCCTACATGCCATTCGGAATGAAATCAAACTTCATCTTCCTTATTCCCATGAAAGATAATGCTCTTGACAATAATGATTTCAGACCAGTGGCTATTGGGAATACTATACCAAAGCTAATTAGTAAGATCATAACCCATCAGTTGGGTAATGTTGCAAAGGAACTTATATCAGGAAACCAGTTTGGGTTCGTACCATGAAGGAACATTCATAACTGCTTATGCACTACCTCATTGAGTTTCAATGTTATGAAAATAAGGGTTAAGGATGGAAATATGGATTTAAAAATTGATATTTCCAAAGCCATTGATACTATTAGATGGGGATTCCTTTTCTATATTCTCCGAATGCATGGGTTTTCACAAAAGATTATTGATATGGTCAACTTTATTCTTGCTAGTTCCAGACTCTCCATCCTTGTTAATGGATCTCCAAGGGGTTTCTATCAATGTTAAAGAGGTGTCAGACAGGTTGATCGTCTTTCTGGATTGTGTTTTTCCTTTGCAGAAGATTATTTGAGCTAGTGTCTCACTGATCGTTCGAACTATGGATGGTTTCATAGGATGAAAGTTCAATAGGATTTGTTTGGACCCTCACATCTGTTTTATGATGATGATATCCTTATCTTTGTAAGAGAGGATAAATGTACCATCTTCTTTTATTAAGGGAATTTTATCACATTATTAAGAAGTTTCAGGTCAGGTTATTAACAGGAGAAAATCTTCAGTCATGTTTGGGAATGGTATCTCCATTTTGATGAAGATTAGAGTGGCTCGATAGCTTGGTGTTAAGAAATGGGTTCTTCCTTTAATCTATCTTGCTGTACCTCTTTTTTGGGGCATGATCAAGAGAGGTTTCTTGGAGACTATTTCTCTGAAAATTATGAATCTACTATCCAATTAGAAGGTTAAAAAGTTGTCTCAAGCTGGAAGAGTTTGTTTAGTTAATTTAGTGATCACATCGATGTTTGTTCACTCTTTATTAGTTTATCATTGGCCAAGATATTTGATCAAAGATATTTCTAGTAGAATCAGAAACTTTATTTTTATCGGTTCAATTAATGAATGAATGATGGTCAATGTGGATTTGAATGACTACATTAAGACTATTCAGATGGGATTAATGGGTGTTAAAGACATCCATCGTTTTAATGAAACATTGATAAATAATATCACTTGAAACTTAATATCTTTTTCTGATAACTCTGTGGATTTTATTCAAAACACTTTTATTGACAATCTTCATAAAGGGTATTTGATATATCTGTGCTAATCCATTTGGCCTGAAATGAAGAAGGCTTATTCTGATTTGATGAAATATTCCAAATGGATTGTGTCCAAAAGCTCCTTCCGCAATTTTCAGACCACTCAATAGTTATCTCGGCATATTTTTTATCATACCAGCATCCCCACTTCTTTAAGGGATTTGACCATTGCTGATTATCAGACTAATCCTTCTATAATCTGCATTCTACCTAGTCAGATTGAATATGAAATTTAATGATATTCTTTTCATGATGTTGATCTTCTTATCTGGATGTCAAATCTTAATGGGAAATTCACCACTAGAGATTGTTTTAGAATCTTATGTGGTCCTTCTATTCATCCCCCATCATGGATTATTTCTTTACATAATACATTTATTCCTCTACCTTCTACATTGAATATATGGAGGTTATGGAAGAAGAGGCTTCCTATTCAATCCACTTTGTAGCTGGATGGCTTTAGCTTAACCTCAGTCTACTTGTTCTGTCTATATACTGATAAATCTGATGAACATATATTCCTTTCATGAAACTTTGCTTCTAAAATGTGGAACTTTCTGCATGGTATTTTACATAGCTTTCTACCTTTGAACTCCATTGAAAATATGCTCTGCGAACTACGTGGTGAAAAATACAGTGAGCAGGTGCATGCACTGCTATACGCTGCAGTGGCCAGCCATTTCCCCATTATCTGGAAGTCCATAAATGACATTATTTTCAATAATCATGTACCCTCCTTTGGTGGTGGTGTGTTGGAAATTCAATCAACAGTGTGGGCAGCCTCCTGTATTCAAATCAGAACCATGAAAATTGATGTTTCTGATTTTATTTTGCTAAGGTATCTTGGTGTCAATGGCAGGGAAAAGAAACCTTTAATTTTAAAGCATGTCAGATGGACTCCACCCATTTCAAGTTGGCATAAGATAAACGTTGATGGAGTAGCATCTGGAGCACCAGGTCTGGATAGTTGCGGAGGTGTTTTACACACTCATAGGGGATCTGTAAAAGGATGATTTTTTCATTACATTGGTAATGTGTTTTCTCTGGAGGCGGAGTTATGGGCTATGATTAAAGCTATCAGGTACGCTTTTCTCCATGGATGGCATGCCATATGACTTGAATATAACTCATCCACTACTGTCCAAATTCTTCAAGATCAGTCAGGAAATGTGCCTTGGATGATGATTTCAGAGTGGGTGGTGTGACATCTGCTAGCAGACTCTATTTCTGTTGAAGTGCTTCATGTTTATCGTGAGGCGAATCAAGTTGCAGATGTTCTCTCTAAGCAGGCAATTATGGAGGTAAGTTCTAGTTGGTCCTTAGTTGCATATGATATTTATTATATCATTGTTTAAGATGATTCTCGTGGTTATCTTTATACGTGTCTTTGTAAAATTCCATTTTGAATATGTTTGTACTTTTTTAATTTTTTTAATAAATTATAGAGGAGCAGGTTTGCATGCTTCTTGATTTCGTTGGTAATGTACCCAATTTTATGATTGATAAATTACGTGACTAATGATTTTCTTCAAATCAAATTTTTTTCCTCGATGCCATAAATAACAATCCAAGTCAACATCATTCATTGTGAATACACCAAAAGGTAAAACACCATCTCTACTAATGGTGAATAAACTATTTGATAAATCAAACTATATTGACACTATTTTTGGTAATCCATTTTTGAAATACATTAAAAAATAAGGTTTAAAAATGAAATAAATTATTTTTTAATTTCGATATTGGAAAATATTTTATGACATAAATTTTAAGGATTGCATTCATGTTTAAAACGTTATATATTACAGTGTTATTGGCACATCAAAAATGATAATTGGAAAATAAAAGATGAAATCAAAGATAGGTTGGTCATAATTTACATGGAGATAATATAAGACTTGGAACAGGTGAAGGGTAATTGGAGTACTTATCATTTACTAGCAAATGACACTCAATACAGAGAGGAAAAGTTTCATTTTTAAATAATCCATATAATTTGAAAAGATCCAATGTAGTTATAATCAAATATCCTCAATTTTGTCTCCATGACTAATATAAAGTTGTAGGGACTAAAGTCACCCTAATTTCATGTTTTGATAAAATATTACATATCCTGGTATTTAGGTCAAATTATTACCTAATATATATGAAATTCATTAAACAAGCTCAACTTTTTTTTATATTACATATTCATTAAGGTTATAGACTCAATAATGATTCAAATAATTAATGAAGAATTTTCAATAATATTATGTGAAAAAGATACATTCCTCCAACTGTCAAACATTGATATAATGGTCCACCTAATTGTTCCATTGGTTATAGAGTTTTACAAATTTGGTCCTATTCATTACAAATGGATGTACCGTGTTGTGAGATATAGGATTATTTTGAAATGGAATATAATGAATCAAATTTTACTACAATTATGTATTGAAGAATGATATATAGATGTTAAATTTATTGAATTATTCAAATATTTATTATCAACTAATGACAATACCAGTCTTTGAAAGACTCTTCATATATGACACCAAATGGAGGAAGGTATTTCTATAAGATATTTCTTTACAATTGTAATCACTGAGTAAGAAAATGTGAAGCATTACATTGTTTTATAAAATTAAAGATATTGATCTAATTTTTGAAGCCAACAAATAAATTTTTAATGATTTGAATCTATCAAGGGATGAAGGATGGAAATACAATATACACAATCAATAGTTTGTAGGATGGTTATGAAATTATATCTATAAGTACTATTCTGAAGAAAAAAATACCAATGATCAAGGAAGTCAATGGAATGATCACGAACCAAATGAAAATGTTATAACATACACTAGTATTTAATTACATGCATATAAAATCCCTACTAGATTAAATGATGATTGTAGTTTGACACATAATAGATGGTTTATAATTTTGGTCGAAGAGAATAATATATATGGTTCCCAGGAAATAAATCCAATTTATATTAATATGTCATACATTTGTATTATCAATTATATACTCAAGACAGATTATATTAGATTTTATGTGTAGATTTTCTATTTAAAATGGGTTGATAATATAATTGTTGTGAATGTGGATGAAATTGAATTTGTGAAGATGTATTTATATATGGAAGGGAAAAATTAGGATTCATTGATAATTTCATCAAAATAAGTTTGACTATTTTTATTATAAAATCTATAAAACAAAATTATTCTTATTTTCCTACTAGTGATTAAATAAAATATTGGTTGAAATGAAAATTTAACCACGGATGACCCATTTATTGGGACATCAACATCTGTTCGTGGAATTAAAAATATGGGCAATTTCATGTCTGTTTGAGGGGAACAAAATTAGGGGTTTTAAATTCTCTAATGTTGAGAAAAACCCTTCATCCTTTAAGAAAATTATGATACATCAATGATAAGGATATCATGGTTTAAATATTGAACATTTTCCTCATAATAAAATATTTTATAAACAATGTTATAACGATTTAAAATAATGGCTTGACTACTCATATAGGCAATGACATGAATACTTTATGATGTTACCAATCTCAGGGATTAATAGTCCATTGATTCTAAAACTATTTATTTATTAGGGGATCAATGATATGTTGATAAAAATATAATGTCATAGAATCATAGTGTGGAATATAATTAACATGAAAAAATTAATGGTATAAAATTTAAACTTCAATATAACCAAAACAACTAGTCTGTTGGCCCCAAAAAGTATACAATCATCAGTAATATCGAGGTCAAAAATAGGATTTTTGTTCCACTAGATAAAAATTCATGGTGGCACATACATCTTGTATCAATGAAATACTTACCTAAAGAACATAACATAAAAGAAAATGATAAATCCCATAGAGTCTTCAATTTTTTCATACCATGATAATTCTTATAGATGTTGATGGGAATGTAAATTCCCACCGACGAGTTATTTATTATCACATTATAAAGAAGGAATCATATACTAATTTTATCATTCATCATGATGTGTAATCATTTCATCTGTATTGTATTTGATAATATATTATTTGAAATTAAATTTTTTCCAAATATGTTTAATAATTGTATATTTATGTATCAAAAAACTAGTTGTGAAAATGGAGAATGTGAATGAAAACCAATTTTACCCAATCAAAAAGAAAATATTTGGTATACATCATCGGATTATAAATTTTTATTTATTTGAAAAAAAATATTTATTTATTTCATATGAAGAATCACATGTTACTTTTTATATACATATAGATGAATCCAAATCGGAGGCCACTTCTATCCCATTACATGTTCTATAGAAGGAGTATCACATTAATAATTTTGGTAAACTATTTTATAAAAACACATATGATGTATTGGAAAAAGTTTATGTTTGAAATATTAGTAATTCATTATTATCTATAATAGTATTACATAAAATTATATATTTATATTGATATGTTTTTATATAGTAAAGAATGATTTATCACCAGTGACCATACAAAAATAAAAAGTAAATTCATAATCTATGATGCTACTGGATCAACATAGTTGTGTAAGATGTGTAGGTTTTAGGATGTCTTTACAAACATATTTGTGGATGAAAATATCAGTAAAATAAACATATAATATAGATATTTTATTTGAGAAAAAATAGATTATATGGATGATATTATTATCCAATTTAGATTAGAAGACCAATATATGATAATGGGTCATGGAGAACTACATGTGGAATAATGATACTTACCTAAAAAACCTAAATACCCTACAAGTATCAAAGCAATTCATTTCCCTCCACCACATACCTTACTCGAGGTAATCAGTTTAATCGTTACCCATTCTCGTAAATGAGAATCAACCATATTTCGTTAATATTATATCTATAAAAATTTTAATGGTGATGTGGTATATTTTTTCTATCATTCAACATCCATAAAAATACTACATTGAGAGGTATGGTATATAAAATCATAAGAGAAAAGCTACACCATAATTTGATCCCAAAATATCACATGATAGTGAGCATTGAGATAGATAATGACCTAACCATTGAGTTTTATGTTACACTTGATGATCTAGATGTTTAAAAAGACAATGATTCCTTTAAGAATTCATATAATGGAAGACTAATCTTATACTGATACACGAGGCATCCTTTTATCAATTTTTTTCATATGAAAAACCTGTAACACATAATAAAAAAATATGATGCAAGGTATGGTATTAGATATGGATAATGTGATGAGTAAAAAAAGTTATGTTTATGAAAAAATAGAAAATCATCTGGAAAAACAAAATCACCTTCCAGGAGTACCTTTCCCCAACTAGTTCCAGTAAAACATTTATTATCATTACAAATTCATGAATATAATAAATTTTTAGATATATATATATATATTATAAATTAAATATGAAAAAGAAATATTTTTCACCTTCATTATAGATGTAGCTAATCTAGATAATATATATTAGATTATTATTACTGAATAGAAAATAGTATCATTTGTGAATATATATATATAATAATCAATTTCATAATAAGACTATCTAAAAAATGATATTATATGTTCAATAAATTTAATTGAAATTCGAATTTCATATAAGATTATATATTGGTACTATATAAATGACAAAACCTGTGAATAATGATTTGGATTCATTGATCCTAGTACCAATTCATTGAAAGAAACATCTTTAATTGAGGATTAAATCATAATGAAAAAAACAACAGAAATGATGAATTTGTGAAAAAATAATATATGGACAACTCTATTTTATGCCTAATAGTCACAGGTAAAAACATCAATTTAATCATCAAAAAATATTTTTTAGTTTTCACATTAATTGTTTTTTATGATAAAGTAGTTGATGCTAGTTGTAGTCAATATTAACACCCCAAATATACATTTTTGGGATCCAATGTAGGGATATCCAAAAAATGTAATGTATTGAGAATTTTTAATACACTTGAATCCATATATTATATATGAACATTGAATTAAATGTTTTTGTATTTCATTAAATAATAATTTTTTATGATTGGGAAGTCAAAAAATTATTTGCTAATTTGGGGAATAATGTTGGTGACTAAACATAACAAGCATGTGGAATAGCTAAAATGAATATAGGTTATAGTAAATATGGAAATATTTAACTACTAAAAATTATTTTAAAAAAATACTTATTTTAGTCAATTTTCATTATTTTCTAAATTCAAATAATTAAAACTATGATGCATGTTATGTTTTCATATTTTGAGAGATATCATAAACCCTGAATATTCCTGCATCCCTGAATAGGTAAATTCTTGAAGGTAATTAAAACTTCATTAAAAATATTTCATAATCATTTTTTTGCTGTTTTTTTCAATACTAAAAAAATCTTTGATAACCTTTATAATCAAATAGTAAAGTAAATTTGATTAGGGATGAGTGTGAAGTTTACATGGTGTCTAATTATTTTTCAAAATTAAACATAACTGATTACTTACTATTTTTTGGATTTGGTTCGACATATTTCCTTAGAAATATATTTATGGTGAGACGAATTTGAATCAAAATGATTCTATATAGTATTGTTTACTTATTTCTCTGTGATATGTATTCTAGATGATATAAATTTGATTATAAATGAATTGGAAGGAAACTTGGTGTCATAATATATATTTGATACATGAATTTTTCACATCTTACAACTTATTTAGTAAATTTTATCATCATTTTGTCTACTTTTTTGTTAATTTCCATATCATTTTACTGTGATGATTATTTTTTAAATTTAAAAATTATTTCAAAACACACATCACATGATAACAATAGAGAAAACAAGCCTTTATAACATTGAAACGCCAAGGAAAAAAATCCACAATTCATTTTTGATGTGTATTATTTTACCAAACAGAAATATGATACATGATGTGGTAAACAAGACTCAATGTTTTTTATTTACATACAACAAAATCATAATAGTGTAAATAATACATAATATAGTGAAAACCAAGAAACATTAGTCATATTGTGTCTCAAAATTAGGAGGATGGTGTATAATTAATTTTTTACCTATAAGAATTTACCTCACATCAATACAAGACATGATGTTGTCGATATGACCGAATATACATTTTTTTAAAGTATTGTACCATTATAGTTTAAAACATGACACAATAAAGAAAATCATAAAATAATCCCAGACGGTTTTAAAACAATAGTATAATGATCCATAATTCGTTTTTCACATGTAGGAATTAACGAGACAACAATATGATGAATGGTGTGATATTTATTTATAAAATTTTTCATTTTCAGTTTTAATTTTTCATTATTTTTGTTAAAAAGAAATATTTATATAGTTCAAAACAAGGAAAAAAATTTGGTATATTTTGATAAGTTATAAATATGATACATCAGTCATTTTTGGCGTCTAGATATCAACCATACCAAAAAAATATAGTGGGTTGTCCGTATGACTCAAAATGTATGGTTTCAGTTAAAAAATTTAAATTTAATTAATAAATTATATTATTTTCATGAATAATTTATTTAATTATAGTGTTAATAAAATTCGAATTATGTTTCCATATTGGTGTACACTTTTTCTCAAGTTGTGTTTTTGGTTCAAATATGCTCATGCTTGAGAATGATTAGATTGCACGTCATCAACTGAGATAAAGGTAAAAGTGAAATAAGACATGAATGTATGAAGAAATAATTAAAAAGATAATTTATACTACTTATTTTGTAAATTTCTTCACAATTGTTTCTCATAAAGTTAATTTATATTCTGTATATTTTTTAAGTAAATATTATTAAATATTTTTACATATAAATGGGAATGTCGTATTTTTTTCAAAAAAAAAATTCACCAAGACATAAAAGTGGGAACATATTTTTTTATGATGTGGCATTTTAGGTAGCCTAGGGTTTCCCATTCAATAAAAATGTAAAATTTCAGTATTAATGGGAATAGTGATCCTAATTGAATGAAATGAATGCATCATAGAATCATTCAGTCATACTTAAATCTGATTCGTAGAGTTTTTATTATGACCTAATTGTATGTATGTAGTTTATAATATACATTTCAGTTCAAAAAACACATCACATTCCCAAAATTTAGGAAAAACATTAATATTATCTTAATATAATATATAAATATTCTATATTTTGTTTCTGATATGTAGGAATTAACCTCAACTCAACCCGACACACAATGTGACTCCTAAAACTACAAGAGCATCTCTGTATTTAAAATTGTCATAAATTTTAGTATGTGACGAACATTAAATTGAGAAAAAATATCTATTAATTTTTAAAAAATTAGAAAAAAATCTATATGCCCTTTTTTATTTATACGAATCAGACACTAATCAATCAATTATATGTTTTGTACGGTATTACTCAAATTGTGTCATAAATATAAAATTTAAATTAATATTTTTAAAATATCCATGTGGCATTCTCATATCTGAGCAAAACATTAATATTATTTTTTATATATTATGAATATGATTCATATTGAATTTTTGAAGTGTATTAATCATCTCCTACTCAATATAGTGTACAATTTCCACGTATTACTCTGTGTTTTCATTTTATTTAAAATTGAAATTAATTATAGTAATAAAGAAAAGCGACATACTCAAATCCCTGAAAATAAAATCAAAAATATCTTGATACTTTTGGAAAGTGATGTATATGTAATTCTTCCATGAATGAATCAAACTATACTAAAATGGATGAATAATATGCCCGATATGGCTCTTGGATTATTTATCAATTTAAAATTTAATATTTAGTGGAAAACTTATGTCACAAACTAAAAAAAGTAAACATGCTGAAAATCTGTTAAAAATATAATTAAAATATCCTAAAATATTTTTTTAATTTTACTAATCATTTTTACATCAGACTGAAACAAGATGTTACTTTTACAACACAAGCTGCAAGATATAGAATGAATATAAAATTTAGTTAAAAAATAAAGTTCAAAACTCAAAACCATGATAGAAATATTATTATTTTAGTTGAAGAAATTATCCTTATTTCATTTTTGATATGTATGAATCAACTGTACCTCAATATGAATCACATTGTGTGTATTATGATAACAAATATTTTTTTGTTTAAAATTTACATTAACATAGTAAAAAACAATACTGACATTCTCAAAACTAAAAAAATCATTCTCATTTTGTAGATAAATTATGAAAATCATTTATATGTAATTTTTAATGCGTACTAATTGTCAATGTAAAAAATCAATGCATGGTATGATACATTAAAAAAATGATTCATTATACTTTTGTGATGTTAATGAAATATTACAAACTAAATCTTATGGAGAGTGTGCCTTGTATCACATAAAGTGGTCATATTATTTTATCATTATAATTTTGTTGAAAAAGTGTTTCACTCACTGAAAACACAGAAAATATGCTCTTATATACTTTATTATTTAGGAAATTGATTAATAAGTCATTTTAAACTTGTTAGAATAATTCTCAATTGAAACAGAAAAATGATGTGACTGGTATGAGTCAAAATGTGTGTTTCTAATTATATGTTTTGTTTTATTAAAAAATACAAGTGACATACTAAAAACTAAGAAATCACATTTAGTTTTTTTTGAAACATTCAAAAATGTATCCATAACTAATTTACAACATCTATGAATTATCCTTGCCTTAATACATCACATTATGGTACTGTTATAACTCTTATTGAGTCTTTTTATTCAAAATTGAGATTAATAATTTATTAAAAGTCAATTGATATACAGAAAACTAGGAAAACACATTTAGATTTCTTTGATACATTTGGAAAGAGATCCATATTTCATGTGTGATGTGTATAAATCATCTAATGTCAAATCAGATACATGTTTGGATTTGTATGACCCAATGTGTTTATTATATCATTAAAATTGAAATTCTAGTTCAAATATTATGTTCCTCTCAGAAAAATAAGAAACCAAAATTCTGATTTTGTTGATAAATTAGTACAACAAATCATATGTGATTTTAGATGTGTATGAATTTGCATCAAATGAATCCAAATCATGATGTGATGTTAGTGGCTCATATATCTTTTTTTTAAATTATATCATAGTAAAAAACAGAAGCGATATTCTGAAAAATGAGGAACCACAATCAAATAGACTTTATACATTATGAAAATAATCTATATGATAATTTTTACATATTTAAATAGGATACACCTTAATTTAACACACATGGTGGTTGAGTTAACTTGATGTACAGGTTATAAATATATATGTAGTGTATTTGTTTAGAACATGCATGAATACACTAAAATTTAAAAAACATGGATGGATTGCCTTTGTTTAATTTTATATATTTTTACATAATTAATTTTATTATCATATTTATATAATACATAATATACTAATTTTCACAACGATAAATCTTCATGGTGATCAATAAAGTGTCTGGCCTGCCAAATTCAACCACAATTCAATAAAATATATGTTGTTACTTATATGAACTATAGTTTACAGAATAATTGAATCATTTATTTAATTTTTTCCCTAAAGTATTACTATTTTATTCATATGTATGTTCAGTTTTTTAATGAAATTGTGTAGTTTGTACAATAGTAGCTTGATCAGGGCCTAGGGAAAAAAGGAAAAGGAACATCCAGGATTTTGAATACTAATGATAATTTCTAATTACTCATGTAATTGTACAATGATAGGATTGAAATGTTTATAATACCATTTTTCATGTATTTTCCATGTAATATATATTTCATTTAAATCCAATATTTACCAAATTCCTTTTTTAGTTATTTCATATATTATGGTTTGAAATAAATTTTACATCTTACTTCAATATGACCACTTATCAGGGTTTTCAGTAACATTGATAATTTACACCTTACATAATGCAATATAAAAGTTCATTTAATGGGAGTCCATTATGATTTCTTCCTAAAGTTCTAATAAATGGACAATTGATCATCACATTTATAGCTATGATAAAATTTATATACCTTCGTATATTGATCTGAAATAGTATAGGTCTATTAATCATGGTCTTGTAGTTAATGCATTTCTTACAATGACAATGAGTGATTTTTGTTTCACTAAAGTCATATTTTGTATTATCATTTACAAGTAAATAATATATGGTATTATATATAGGAGTAGAGATATTAAATAGATATGTAAAAGTTTTTTCCTTATACTAGAGGTACTAATGTGTGTAAAGGTTTTTGTACTAATGGTAAATAATTTTCATGTTAGTTTCAAATATGTGAGACTCATCACTTATTTAACACTTTATTATTTTATGTTGTGTATATAATAACCATAAATTTATTTAATTTTTATTATTTTTAATGTTATTGGGATTTAAATATCTATCTAAAATTTATACTTTAATGTTTTTTATGATTCAATTGATACTAACATAGTAAATAATTTTATGTTATAATTTCATTCTATATTAGTATATTTAATATTGAGATGGTAATGATTAATTATTATGATATACCATTAAGGATACTAATTAATTTTATTCAAAAATTTTTATATGTTGAAAAAATATTATTCCTGTTCATTTTACTCAATGAAATTTCACATCAAATAGAAAATATGATTCCAATAAAATAAACTATATTTATCTCTATAGTCAGAAAACATTTTCTTACATATTAATGTTTTAAATAAAAAATGTAAATTGGGGTTTTAATATTATCCTATTATTATTAAATTTATTATTTAATATTGATTTTATTTTTAGAAAATGGTTTAAAATAAATCTTCATAGCAATTTTCAAATGAGTTACTCTTATCACATTTTTACAAATAGTTTTTAAGGACTATATTTTTATCATATAAGGAATGAACATATTTTTCCACTATCATAGCCAACAAATTATTTTAGAAATTCGTTATAGTATTCAAGGGTTATATTCAATGAAATATTTTTCTACATCATATTGAACGTGTCTATATATAAAAAATTCTATTTTTACGTCAAAAATATATTTTCCTGATGAATATTTTCAATGATACTTTATAGAATATTTTATTATTCCTCAAATACATTGATATTACATATAATTTACTAGGAAGAAAATATAATGATTCCTATCATTATCTTGGTGGTTTTGGTTTATGATGAAAACATTTATATGAAATCCATTTCTTTTACATGGGTTATTATCCGATTAATTATTTTTGAAACAATTTTTTTTATTTGTTTTATATAAGATGTATTTTATAAAATTTTGAAAAAAATTATTTAATTTTACTATGTGATAATTGAGTCTTTAATTATATATACCCTAAAAATCGGGTTATGTTAAATAACTCTTGAGATAAATAAGATTTTAATGTAGAGTGAACCCATTTTAGTATTGAATTTTTTCGTCTATGATAGATTTTGTAGTGAAATTTGACAAAAAAATGGTTTGGGGAGTAATTCCCATCAATTATGATTGTATTTGATTTTAATTTTTTCTAGTAATATTTCTTCTTGAGTGACACCAAACCAAAATTATAGTCATTCCAATAGACCCCGAATGTGGATGAAATGATTTCCTATGTTCATGTGTGCACAACATATCCCTGAATTATTCCAATGTTATTCTCATATTGCTCATGTTTTTTGATTCCTTTCAGATTCCCATCTTATGAAATCACATGCAATATAGAAGGACTCGATATTATGATATTTGAGGTGTAATGTATAGATTCAAATTCTACAGAGTATATTCTCATAAACATAAGTCAATTTATATATTATGTGATAAATTTTATATCAATTATTTATCTTAATTAGAATATTATATCACCAACTATGTTGTTTCCATTCCCTTAATTCTAATTAAATGAATTAATGACGACATTCCCATGCAATTATATAGTCTTAATGAACTTAGTAGGGGATGGTGTAGATTTTTTTATGCACTCATTGTCTATTTATCCATGTTTCCATATAAAAAACAACTCAAAAATTATATATTTCTTATCTATTATATGTAATTAATATTCACATAGATATATGTAAAATCACTATATGAAAAACATGGGTCACAATAATTGATATCAGAACATGATTTATTTAACCATTGTAATCTAAGAATTAGAAATCACAGTGTTAACCAAGATAATATCTCTTATTATAGAAAAACATATATTTTTTTAAGAATGATTATTCATGACCTTATCTAATCCAAATAAGACATAGATTATTATAAGGCATCATTATTTTGAAATCCTATAAATATTTTTTAATGAATATTACTTCTTCCACAATGACTATTTTTTATAACACTAGTATTCTTTGATTTATTCAATGTATATGTACAAATTTATTCATATAAATGTTGAATTTGAGGGATAATTAATTGATCCGACTCTATAACAATCCAATTTTATGGGAGATAGAAAGAAAAATATCACTTCTATTCCCCCACATCATTTTCAATCTACGAATCATTCCAAATTACAAAATTATAAATGGATGGAATAATTTTTTGTGGAGTCAATCATGATTAAATTTCATTCAAAATTTTATATATATACTAATAAAAATGTTTTTGAGAAATATGTTGTAATGAACCACAATTTTTGAGTAATTTTTTTCTTAAATATACGGGAATTTTATGAGTCCACAATTTCTAACGGCACTTGATTATGAGGCCTGGTGTGTCTGGAATCATTTTCTAAAGTTTTTTTTGGGTACATCTAGTAAACGTACGAACATGATTTTATAACTTTTGAACCGGTGCTTGGAATTGAAATCTGACGGCTCCGTTGAACTCGCAGCGTCAGTGATTTCTTAGTGAGACCTTCATCGTAGCATTTTGACAAGATTGGAAGATAGTTTTTGGGGTTTTTAAAAAAAATTGAATTAAAAAAAACATAACTTATTTTTATTTGTTAGTTGTATAACCTCAAAGGGGATGTTGGAGGTGGGATCCAACACACCCTTACCTCCCATGGGAGGTTATGGAGGTGGGTCCCACCCGTGCATAACCTCCATTGGCAGGATGTTATTAGGGGGCCCACCTGAGCTCCAAAACTCCTCTAACCCCCTTAAACTCCCTGGTACCCAAAATTAAATTGGTGAAACTCTTTACCTACCTTCATAAGTGTTCCACTCCACATAAATTAAAAAAATAGTTCATTAATTAATTTTTGATTCCATTTGAATTCATGCCAACCATTTAAAATAAATGCCATGCTATTACTTTATTTTGGATGGCATAATTCTTTGGTGGAGCCTTGGAATAATTGAGCGAACATCCTCTCAAAGAAGGACCCGAAGAACCGTCGCCATCTTCTTCCTTCTTCAACTGGGGAAAGAAAGGGAAGAAACGCCCATGAAGAACGCCCATGACATTTCCAGCGAACTTCATACGCGTCAAAGGAGAAGATGCCACCCGGGAAGAATATATCCAACGACAACATCACCTTCATCCTCCACCCAGGAGCGATAATTAAGGTAGTGGATATTTTACGATCGAATATTACCCTCCGTACCCGATCGTATGTTGTGTGCTTTGAGATCCAAATGATATCACTGTAAGGAGGAGTGTTCGGACTGCACAAACACGGCATGTCCATCCCCTTTTGCTGGATCTTTTTTTATGACGATGACGGTGGTACACGCGATGAGTGAAAATGAGTCGGTCGTGAAGAAATCCAGTGGTGCAAGGTCTTCGGGTCACCACAAAGGAGTGGCACCGCCATGCCGTGCTGAGAACCTAGCCATGGCCAGGTGGGTATTGGTGGTGCCGGAGGGGCACGGTGTTGTCGGACTGCGCGGAGAGGAAGGGCAGCGACCAATAGGGCCGCAACAGTCAAACGACGAGTGAGGAACTCTCACATTGCGCAGAGGAGTAGGAGGCCACGACCATGTCGTGCCATGCTAGAGGGGGTGTGGTGACGTTACGCCATGCAGAGGCCTGCAAAACCGTGGCACCATCACCCCACATTGGAGAAACCAGGGGCAGCCGGTTGAGCCTGCCCCCAGTGTGCACTATAGATGGGACTGAAAAGGTCCCACAGAGAAACAGACATGGCACCTAGAGCAGGTTTGAATCAGAAACAGGGGGCCCGACACCCCCCTCCCACGCATGGCCAGCCAGACCACGCATGTCGGCCAGTCGGGCCACCTTGGGTCATGCCTCCCTCGGCTCGGGTCGCCCCATCAGACCGGGTCAGACACGCAAACCGGGTAAGACCCCAGCTCGTACCGGGTTGGGCTGGGTCGGTCCGACTGGGTGGGACCAGACCCTGACCCACTATGGCCCGTTTACACCTTTTAGCCCGCATCGTGGGCTACGGGTGTCCGATCGACGAACCATCTACGACGACAAAAATCTTAGAGCGAGAAGGTTCCTTTGGAATAATCCACAAGAGGTTTGTATACTGTTGGGGTACGGTCATGTTGGTTTGAACTTAATAACCAACCGGGCCCCACGAATAGAAATGCCAATAACTTAAAGACTGGGCGTCCGAATGTCGAGCCGTCTGTTGCGTTGAGATTCCATTGACAAGACGGACCATTGAGATACTTCTATGTGAGACTTCATGACAGTTGGAGTTTTCCATAGTATCTCGGGGAGCAGATCTTTTCATTGACGAGCATATAGAGTACGGAGACCTAGTAGCTGCCATACTTGATGAATACTTGACCGATTCGACTAGCCCAGTGTGGAGCACCTGGTAGTTACTGGCAAACCCATGGCGGAAGATCACATGGTATTTGTTGGCAGACATGCAGTACTCAATAGGTGGGGGACCTCTACAGGCTATTAGGGGGAGCACCTGGTAGTTTGCGGCAGACCCACAGTGGAGGAGCGCCTGGTAGTTGGCAGTAGACCTGACGTACTTGACATGAGGAGTACCGTAGCAATCCATGGTTAGTGAGAAGCACCATGGTGTCATGACAGGCCCACTGTTCTCAAAAGAGGAGGAGTTCTCCAGTAGCTGTGGTGTCGATAATGAAAACTCTTAGTTTGACATGAGTCAATGACCTTTGTGTTTATCTCATGATTTAGATGGGTTGCTAGATAACTTATGCTTATGTATGGGCCTATACCTAATTGTTGGTTATCTGTTGATTCATACTTTGTGGCTTATTCTTTTTGTATTTTGTGATACCTTGAGGGTTTCGGGGTCCCTAATGAGTTTCGTTGTACTCACCCCTGCACAGGATATGCCCGCACCTTGTTGTGTTAGATGTATACAATGGACAGCACTGATGGATGCTGAGAGCGCCATGACTTGATGGTACCTAGAGGTGGAGATTGCGATGAGTCGGTACACAGGGATGTATGACAGACATGGAGTGATGAGGTGGCCATCTGTACCTACCAATTAGGTAGGAACCGCGTAGGATGATCCAGAAGATTCACTTTACCTTTCAGCTCTTTGTCTCTTTTTTTGTTGTACTTGCTTTTAGTTGTACCTGTACTTTACTGTAGGGCTTGTATTTCTGGACAATTTTACATTCCATCAATTCTTATGTATTCAGTTTTTACTTATTGTTTTATATCTATTCGAATACTGTGTTGCGTGTGTTTCAGTTTATAAGGGTAATGCCATCCCAGTTTAGAGATTTACTCCCTTGGTGCTAGTCTCCAACCCCTGACCTATGGAAGGAGGGCTTGGGGTACTCACGATTCGGGCCCCTAGGGATGGGTCATAACAAATTGGTATCAGAGGTGTCGGTTCTACTGCATAACATAAGACTCTGAAATTTAATTTCTATGAAGCAATAGTGTTAAGGCTACCGAGTGTGGTATTCCGTTCAGGGAGTCCAGTGTTGGTGTGGCGATTGACAAATCCATACACCAGGACCCTGACTAATGATTTCCAACATAGTACAAGAAGACACTAATTGCGTGTTTGTTTCAAATATTTTTCATTAAGTCATCTCAACTTGGTCAGCTCACCAGGTATAATCGTTTGACTGTGTCACATCTGTTTCTTTAGGATGCCTACCCAAGGGCGACCTGTTAGAGCCCTGGGAGTAGTATGAATTGATTGACCAATGGAGCGATAAGGCCTCAGTGCGTGGACCCTTTAAAATTAAGGCACCAATAGAGGAACCAGTGGTACCACCACCCATCGGGCCCCCGATGCCACCAGCCCCAGCAGCAGACGATGCATGCCGCATGAGCATACTGCACGAGTTCCAGCCCCAGAGGCCACCCAGGATCCAGGGAGAGATAGACCCACAGGCCGTTGAGGATTGGCTGGAGGTTGTGGTGAGAGTCTTTAGGCATGTAGGGACATGAGTAGACTACATGGTGATCCTTTCTACCAGTATCTTTCAGGAAGCAGTAGGTAGATGGTGGATCCTGATACACTAGGTCCACGACGAGGTTACTCTTCTCTGGGAGGACTTCAAGATCCTCTTCTGAGCAGAGTTTGTTCTGGCCACCCCTCGTGAGGTGAAGATACAAGAGCTACTAGATCTAGAACTGGGTAGCATGATAGTGTCACAGTACTCAGCGAGGTTCACCGACCTCTCGCGCTACTCTGCATATATTGAACATGACCTATTCTTGAGGGCCCAAACCATCGAGCAGGGGCTTAGGTGAGATATTAGAGCCTCGATGATCACCCTCAGCATTCTGACACATACAAGAGTGTTGGAGAGAGACCTCATAGTGGAGAGTTTCCTTTCTGAGAAGACAACAACAGGGAGACCCACCACAGGACATCACGTAGTGGATCCTTCCATAGCTGGCAGCATATAGTTATCTAAGAGGTCCATGCGGACCAGAACATTTAGTGGATGACCTTAGGATACGAGTTCATTTGTGTGGGGTAGACGAGATAGATCCAGTCATGCCAGGAGTGGGCAGTCCTACTCTTGCGGCCAGCATGGTCACATGGCTCGTGACTATATTACCCGCCATTTTGACGATCAGTAGACAACAAGGGGAACTCCCAGGCAGTGGTAGAGGTTTGATCGAGGTGGTCCTCAAGGAGCAGGAAGACATGGCAGAGGAGCTGGTTGAGCATCAGGTGGTGGGAAATAATTCAAGGTGTTACCGCCACCACCACTAGGAGGTCCACCCTGACCACATGGAGTTGGTGGATTGGGGAGAGCTCGGATCCAGGTATCTGAAGCATATGACCATGGAACTCTAGAGAAGATTCGAGGTATGATCTGTGTGTAATCATCCTTAGCTACAGTTCTTATAGACACAGGTTCCAGACATTCTTTCATTGCCACCGCCCTCGTTCGGAGCTCGGATATTCCAACAGAGTCGTTGGTTTGATCCTTATGATTGGAGACTTCTAATGGAGGAGACTCGATGATTACGCACTGGTGCCATAGTGTGAACTTACTCTAGGAGGTGAGAGCATCGGCTGGGATCTCCTCGTAGCAGCGTCAAGGCCTTAAGACTTCATTTTGTTTATGGACTGGCTATCTACAATCCATGCTCATATCGACTATATTAGGCCTAAATTGTGGTGTGCCTGCATGGATGGGACCAGTTTCACATTCATCGGCGCGATGAGAACCATTGAAGTGTAGGATAGTCTTACTCGAAAGTGGTTTTAGCCGATCACTCACTAGTTGGCTTGCCTTACCCATGGAGTAGTATATGTGGAGAGTCAGACTTATCCTATAGTGGTGGACCATTACAGGGATGTTTTCCCTGAGAATGTCCGAGGTCTATCTCCTCGTAGAGAGGTGTACTTCTACATTGAATTGTACCCTAGGACAAGACAAATATCTACTCCAGAATATCAGATGGCCCCCGCTGAGCTTCGTGAGCTGTGGGTACAGTTGGAGGAATTTCATGGGAAGGGATTCATCTGGTCTAGTGTTTCCCCCTAGGGAGCCATGATTCTATTCACCATGAAGGAATATGGTGTCTTGAGGCTCTGCGTAGTCTACCGTCGCCTGAACTAGGTGACCGTGATGAACAAGTACCCACTCACGAGGATTGATGACCCCTATGATCAGCTAAACGGAGCTCAATGGTTCTCAAATATAGACCTCATATCATGCTATCAGTAGCTCATAGTTCGAGATGAGGATGTGCAGAAGACAGCCTTCAGATGTCGGTACGACCACTACGAGTTCTTGGATATACCCTTCGGCGTCACCAATGCTCCAGTAGTGTTCATGTGTCTGTTAAATAGGATTTTCTAGCCAAATATCGATTTCATTATTGTAGCATTCACCGATGACATTTTGATCTACTCGACTATTGAGGAGGAGCATTCCAACCACTTGTAGGTATTACTGGACACACTCCGAGAGCACTAGATTTATGGTAAGCTCTCGAAGTTCCTGTTTTGGATTCAAGAGGTTCGCTTTTTGTGGCATTTCATGTTGGATGACAGAGTTACAGTGGATCCAATGAAGGTAGAGGTAGTACATACTTGGGAGCCACCTTGGTGTGTGATTGAGGTATGGATTTTCCTGGGCATGGTTGGATACTACCGGAGGTTCGTTCCATATTTCTCTAGAGTTGAAGCATTACCATCAGCCTTGACGAAGAAGGGGAAACCCTTCGTGTGGTCAGAGAGATGACATGAGAGCTTTCATGAGCTAATGTAGAGGCTGAATAGTGATCCCATTTTTAGTCTTCCAAGGGAAGGTGTAGGGTACGTAGTCTACTATGACGTATCACGGACCAGACTCGGGTTTGTCCTAATGCCGGGGAGAGCTGTGATCGCTTATGGTTCTTGGATGTTGAGACAACATGAGTCAAAATACGCTACCCAAGACCTGGAGTTAGTAGTAGTGGTATTCGCCTTGAAGATGTCAAGGTAATATTTGATGGGTGATCGTTTTACCGTGTACTCTTATTACAAGAGTCTCAGGTATATATTCTCTCAGAAGGACCTAAAACTGATATAACAAAGATGACTTGAGTTCCTCTAAAACTATGACTTTGAGATAGTCTATATTCCTAGGAAGGGGAACATAGTTGCAGATGCACTTAGGAGGAGGACTGGTATTCAGTTATTCAGAGAGGCGACCAAGTAGCTAGATACCTTGCAGATATCCTTTATTGATAGGGATGGAGCAGCCTATCTACAGTATCTTGCAGTCACTCCTCCACTTCTTCAGTGAGTCAAGGAGGCACAACATGGGGACACTGACTGCGAGAGGCAATGTGCTTAGATATCCACAGGACATGCACCTGATGGATTTTCTGAATGTGGGGAGCACGTCATCCTTTTCAGATGACATACCTTGCTACCAGTTTCACTTTGGGAGGATGTGTTGAGAGAGTTTCACACATCCCCTCTAGTAGTACATTTAAGAGTGGAAAATATGTACCGGGACCATCAACGACAGCATTTGTGGTCAGGTATGGAGAAGGAAGTAGTGGAGTTTGTCACATGGTGCCTCACTTGTCAGCAACTGAAGGCAGAGTACCAGGTACCAGCAGGCTTGGTTAATCCAATAAAGGTCCCAGAGTGTATGTGGGATGGGATATCCATGGACATCATGACGAGTCTTCCACATACATCCCATAGTCACGACTCGATATGGGTGATCATTGGCCGACTCACCAGGTCGGTCCACATTCTACTGATCAGAGAGCAGGGCTCAGTAGAGAGCATGAGATGCCTCTACGTGCAAGATATTGTGCGTTTACATGGAGAACCTTCTTCTATTGTCTTCGACCGTGATTCAAATTTTACTTCCCAGCTATGGAAGGGGTTTTAAGAGGCTTTTGGGATGCAACTGCATTTGTGCACCGCCATCCATCCTCAGACAGATGATCATACCAAGAGTACCATTCAGACCCTTGAGCACATGCTCCATGCCTGTGTCCTCAACTTCGGTCGCAGCTGGGAGGATGACTTGCCTTTGGTGAATAATTCATTCCACAATAGTTATCACTAAACCATAGGTATGGAACCTTTTTAGGCATTGTATGGTTGGACTTGCAGATCACCACTGTTCTGGACATACCTAGGGATGTCTACACTAGTGGGACCGGAGATGGTACTGGCTACCACGGAGGAGATGTAGATCATCCAGGAGGGGATGAAGACTACATAGTGAAGACAAAAGCCGTATGCTGAAATGAGACGGAGACCTATGGAGTTCGAGGATAGCGACCTTGTCTTTATACAGGTCTCAACTCGACGAGGTTTGCGGAGATTTGGGCATGGATACATGTTTTCTTCATGGTTTATAGGACCTTTCTAGGTCCTCAGTAGAGTATGTGAGGAGTCTTACCTCTTAGATCTTCCTACTCAGTTGCATCGGGTGCACTACATCTACCATGAATATCAACTGAGGAGATACGTGCATGACCCATCCCACATCATCGATCACGGGGAGCTGGACATCGAAGACAGGGAGACATTCATAGTGTTTCTAGTGGAGATTGATAATCAATAGAAGCGGGTCCTACATGAATAGTCGATACCTTTGGTGCACTTTCGTTAGAAGCACGGGAACCTCCAATAGACAACATGGGAGAGGGAGGCTCAAATGCGTGCTCAGTACCCCCATTTGTTCCCTTAGTTTGAGTTGTAGCTCACAGGGACGTAAATCACTATTATGGGGAGAATATAAAGACCTGTAATTTCTGTGGAATTTTTTTCTTTCATAAATACATGGGAATTTTACGACTCTGCAGTTTCTGACGGCGCTTGATTCCGAGGCCCGGTGTGTCTGGAATCATTTTCTAATGCTTTTTTCGGGTATATTCAGTAAATGTACGAGCGGGATTTTATAACTTCTAAACTGGTGCTCAAAATTGAAATATGAGGGCACCATTGAACTCACAACATCAGTGATTTCTTAGTGAGACCTTCGCCATGGTTGCGTTCAGACGAGAGTGGAAGATTGTTTTGGGGGTTTTTAAATAAAATTGAATAAAATTAAGAGTTAACTTATTTTTATTTGTTGTTGATTAAAACCTCCAAGGGGACGTTAGAGGTGGTGGCCACCACACCCCTACCTCTAATAGGAGGATATGGTAGGGGGGCCTGCCCGAGAATAACCTCCCTTGAGAGGATGTTATTAGGTGGGGTCCACCTGAGCTACTTAACTCTTCTAAACCCACTAAACTCCTTGGAACCCCAAATTAAATTGGTGAAAATCATCACCATCCCTCATAAGTGTGCCACTCCACCAAAATTAAATAATGGTTAATTAATTAATTTTTTAATCCATTTCAATTCATGCGAACCTTTTAAAATAATGGTTATTGTATTACATTATTTTTTTTGGAATAATTCTTTGGTGGAGTGTTGGAAAAATTGAGAGAACATCCTATCAATGAAGGACATGATAAATCTTCACCATTTTCTACCTTCTTCAAATGGGTAAAGAAAGGGAAGAGATGCCCATGAAGAACGCCCATGACATCTCCAGAAAACTTCATCTCTGTCAAAGGAGAAGACACCACCGACGAAAAACATCGCCAACGACGTCGTCACCTCCTTCCACCGCCAACGAGCGACAATCGAGATAGGAATTATTTTACTATTGAATATTACCCTCCATACCCCGTCATTCATTATGTGCATTGAGAACTGAATGATATCATAGTATCGAGGAGTGTTTCACCAAACGAACACGGCCTGACCCACCCTTTTGTTGGTTCTTGTTTGATGATGAAAAAGGCGGTACATGCGGAGACTGACAATGAGTCGGTCGCGAAGATAGCCTGTGGCATAAGGCCACCGTGTTGCCACAAGGGTGTGGCACTGCCATGCCACACTGAGAAACGAGCCGTGGCCAGGCAGGCTGTGGTTATTCTTGAGGGGCGTTGTGCCGTCGCACTGCACCGGGAGGAAGGGTCGTGGCTAGGAGGGACATGGCGGTCAGAAGATGAGTGTGGCATTGTTGCGCCGTGTAGAGGAACAAGCGGTTGCGGCCAGGTCCGGCCATAGCGGAGGTGGTGTGGCGACGTTTCACCACGCAGAAGCTAGCCAAACTACAGCACCCTAGCACCGTGGTGGAGAATCTAAGGGTGGATGTCTGATCCGGCCGCCGGTGTGTAGTATAGGCGGGACCCGAAGGGTCCCGTGGTGAATGAAAATCGGTGACCAGCGCCGTTTTGGATCGTAAATTGGGGGTGAAACACCCCCTCCCACATTTTGCTAGCTGGGCCACACAACCCAGCCAGTACGACCACCACGGGCCATGCCGCCTTAGGCCGGGCCACCACGGGACGGGTAGCCACCAGCCGGGCCACCTTGGGCCGGGCTGCCACAGGTCGGGCTGCCTCGGACTGGGCCGACCTCGGGCCGGGCAGCCCCCTTTGACCGGGTCGGACCCGCGGACCATTTCATATCCCAGTTTGAATCGGTTTGGGCTAGGTCGGTCCTATTTGGTTGGACCGGACCCAGACCCGCTATTTCCCGTTTAAACCTTTTAGCCTACATCTTGGGCTACGGGTGTTTGATCGATGAACCGTCAGTGGAAACGGAATGCTGAGAGCGATACAATTTCATTGTCCTACCCCACTATCGGTTTGGATATAGTTGGGGTACGTTCAGGTTAGATTGAACCTAAAACCCGACTGGGCCCCTAGAACAGAAATGCCAAAAACTTACAGACCAGGCGTCCGAATGTCGCACCATTTGTTTCGTTGAGATTCCATTTACGAGACAGACCATTTATGTCCTTCTACATGAGACTTCACGATGGTTGGGGTTTTTTTTCATTTGCTCGGGGATTGGATTCTTTCAGTGACGAGCAGAAAGAGTGTGGAGACCAAGTATCTGACATACCTGACGACTGCTTGACCGATTCGACTAGCCCAGTGGGAGAACCTAGTATTTGGCGGAAGACCCATAGAGGAGGAGAACCTGGTAGATGGTGGCAGAATTGTGGTACTCCACAGGTGGAGTACCTCTATGGGCTAGTAGGGGGAGAACCTAGTAGTTGGCGGAAGACCCACATCAGAGGAGTTCTAGGTAGTTGGCATCAGACACGCGGTACATGACGGGAGGAGTACCTCAACAGTCCAAGGTTAGTGAGAAGCTCCATCATGTCACGATAGGACCATTGTTCTCGAAAAAGGAGGAGTTCTCCAACAGCCGTGGTTTTGATAATGAAAAATCCTTGTTTGAGCTGAGTCAATAAAGTTTGTTTTTTCCTCATGATTGAGATGGGTTACTATATAAATTAGGTATATATATGGTCATATATCTAAGTAATGGTTATTTGTTGATTTATACTTTGTGCCTTATCCATGTTGGATTTTTTGAGACCTTGAGGGTCTCAGGGTCCCTACTATGTATCGTTATTCTTACCCCTGCACAGGCTATGCCAGCACCTTGTTGTGTTGGATGCAGATGAAAGACATCGGTGATGGAGGCCGAGAGCACAAGGTCTTGATAGATCCTGGAGGTGGACTTTATGACGAGTTAATACACAGTGGAGTCTAACAGACACGGAGTGCTGAGGTGGCCATCTTTACCTACCCTTCAAGTAGGAGCCCCAGAGGATGATCCAGGATCTGCACTTTACATTTCAGTTGTTTATCATTTTGTTGTTGTACAAGCCTTCAACAGTACATGTACTTTACTGTTGGGATTGTATTTACGGACCCTTTTATATTCCATCTCTTCTACTGTATTCATTTTTTACATAGTGTTTTACTTCTAGTTTCATACTCTGTTGTGTGTGATTCAGTTAATAAGGGAAATTCCATCCCAGTTTAGGGATTTACACCCTTGGCTCTGGTCGCCAGCCCCTGGCCTATGGAAGGACGTCTTGGGGTATTCAAAATTTGAGCCCTGGGGGATGGGTCGTGACATATGTTATTATAACAGAAATGTAATTTTCCATTATATAGTGTTTGGAACATGATGAACACAGTTTTTCTATTTCTCCTTTTATAGGTGAAGTAGATCAATTGTGAACTCTTAATATAAAAAATATGAAATATTAATAATTTTACACCTTATATATGGATGAGTATAAGAGATAATTGTGAAATATGTAAATTTCTTATATTCATTACATGATAATGTATAGGGAATTTTTTCTGATAAAGTAGAAGGTTTATGAATATTTTAGTGCCTGTGAAAATCATTTATAATTCATTTGAGTTACTATTTTGTTATTATCATAAAATCATAATGTTATGTTGAATGATAAATTATTTTCTTAAATGTATGTTTTTAAAGGGAATTATATACAAGAATCATTAGTATATATGATAAAATAGTTTATATGTATTCAATGTGGAGAATGAGATTGGATTTACCAATAAATCACATATATTTGATTTGAAATGAAATAATTATTTCGAATGAAATCATAATTATCATGGTATATTAAAAAAATCATTAATTTATGCATGATTTTTGGAATGAAAAATGGTGTAAATTTTCATAAAGTTATTGTAAATCATTTTAACTATGTAATGGAAGGTAATCGGGAAATTGAATGATCATGATGTGATGTGATGATACTAGGAAATGAATGAAAAGTGAAAAGGCACCAAATAATCCACTACCCACAAAGAAATTCATAAAATAAACGGATTAGGGGAATTATGATATCTAGTGAAAATCCAAAAGGTTATTGATGACGATGAATGTTAGAGAGATCATAATACAACATATTAAGATAAAAATGATGTGGTTACTACTGGTTATATTTTGTATTATATGGAAGTTGTGAAACATACTCTTACAATACAATATATAATTGATAATGTCTTATTTGATTATCGATCTACCAAATAATATATATCTAACAATGTCTGTTTGGGTTTCATAGTGCCACCTTATATATTATATTTTTAATTCTTATTGAAAACCCCTAATTGTATGATGATGTCATACCATGTCTATGATTCATCTATAATTTAATTTTATTGGATTATACATCCTAAATGTATAATTAATCTTCATAAATTTGAATTCGATGATATTTTTTTTAATGGATTTGTTTTCAATGAATAAATCCCACAACATCTATATAGAATGTGATGGTATATTTGATTCCACGAATGAACCAATTATATTCTATAATGACATGAATAAAATAATCTACCTATAGAAATTAGAAGCATCATATGTTTCATAATTACTAATATAAGAGGTGTTTATCATATATGGTTATGGATATAAAAATAATTATTCCTATTTGTATTGTGCATGCTTTCATTTATGACTCTCTAGAAGGGTATCATGGTCTTCCACCGAATCATGAAGACGAGTTTTCAATCGAACTCAAACACAACACTACAAAAATTATACAGAATACATATAGAATGGATCTAATTGAGTTATAGGAATAAAAGAAGAAACTCAAGAAAAATTTTGAAAAGTTATTTATTTTTCAATGTTTTAAACATGTGTTACAAATAAACTTATTTTATGAAGAAATATTGATCAATGATACTCTATTTTTTTAATTGGAATATGACATGATCACAACCCAAGAAAATAATGTATACCCTATATTAATGTTATATTTGATCAAATACATTGATCTAAATATTATTCAAATATTTACATACAATCTCGATATAACTAATTGAGGTTCAAGAAGGTGGATATACTATTGAAATAATTTTAGAAATTGTATGAACATTGTGAATTAATTTGTGATTTTATTTGGTCTTAATAATTCCCCTATTAACGTAATAGATTTAATGAATAATGTCATTAGAGGTTACAATGATATTTTCATAGAATCGATGTAGCTGATATTATTACATATTCAAATAGAAATGAAGATAATGATGATCATGTGGGAATTTTGCTGAAGGCATTGATGAAGGAAAATAATTATGATAAATTTATCAACGATTAATTTTAAATTCATAAAGGTTCATTGGTGTGTTATGTATTCCCACATGTGGTAATATTAGTAGAACCATCAAAGATATGTGTTTCTGCAAATTTGATTTGGATTAAACTATGAATAAGATCTATATTTTCAATTTCCCCTATATTTTATCTTTTCATTTTAGAAAATTTGTCTATATTATCTAACCCCATAGCCACCATAACACTATGAATAACATAGTTCTTTTGGAATGATGAATCTGAATAAAATTTCATGGAACTGGAGAGATGGTTTTCAGTGAAACTATTCATTCATTAAACAGTATTTGATTATGTTTTGTTATAAATAGTTAAAAATATAATAAGGGATGATTAATTTTTATCATGGAGGATGATATATTTATATTTAATTCATCATATAAATTGAATGAACATGATAAGATATCCCAAATTATGATTTGAAGTCGGCTGCATTATTTTTTAAATTTATTATAAAATGGAAATATATTTTAATATAATGTTGATATTTTTATTATTATTGTAAAATAAAAAATTATCTTTTTGTATAAAAATAGTATAATATAGGTGAAATATAATGGTTGGAGCTGATTAACGATTATTTCTTCACGATGCATTACCAGCCAGGGGAAAACAACAAGTTGGTGGAGAACATTATATCAAATGAATCATGCCTGCTTATCTATGATGAGGACCAAATATGATAAAATAATAATATATTTAAAATGTAAGGATATAAATTTATCAAAGTGAATTTGGTGATATTATCTTTCTCAATTGAGTGTTCTTCCATCTATCAATGTATTGATTATTTAGGTAATGATAGAATATGATGAGAATAATTAAAAGGTGGGAATGTATTTAAAATTTAAAAATTTTGGTGATGGAATGTTGAGGTTCATGAAATATGAATTTTTTCAATCTATATCCTAATTTAAGAAGGATACTATGTATTTATATCAAAATACATTAGTCTCTATTCATCATGGAAGTACCATGATGTATAGTGATATCAAAGATTATTTTTTAAGGATAAAATAATGTGAAATATTACAGTGTATATAACTTAGTTATCATTATATAACAATTATAATCATAATAGATGGAACAATAGTGTAATGTTACAACCATTTAAAATTGAAATATAAAATTGGAAAAACATCCCTATAGAATTCATAATTGGACTCTACAGAACATCAAAATAGAATAATTATATTTGTATTGTATTCTATCATCTTATATACTAATTAAAATATATATCCATTAAAGAATAGTAATATATAGATAATAAATAAATACCATTCTTTAAAAAAAGTTCTATTGTTATTGGAGTACCACATTCTATTGTATTTCATGATGATAATATGGTTACCTCATTGAACTGTAAATGTTTTCAACATGACCCAGATATATAGATGAGTTACAAAACTATTATTATTCCCCAATAGATATTATGTTTGAGATAATAATTTAGACAATATATTATATACATATACGATTCAAATATATTTTGTTCCTTTTATAAAGATTTCATATGTTGATGGGATCAACCTCATACTTATGTCGAATTTTACTATAAAAATATCTTCAAATCTCGCTTTCATCACGGTCTATAACAATCCCTCTATGGAATAAAATATTGAAATACATGGTGTATGAATTAATTTGGATAAATAAAGGTATTGGGTGATTATATAATTGAGAAAATAATATTTGATGTCAGATCCATTCAACATAATATAATGTTAGAATTGGTTTGATATAAATGTCATACGAAAAATATGTAGGCTCTAGAACAAACGAAAGCAATTTTGGGTCGACACCCATCTTTAATTTTTATCAGGATCCATGATTTTTTTGGGATCAATATGACCACGAATTCTAGTCTCCATAGAATATAATCTATGATTTATCAAAAGAAGGAAAATTCCTTAAACCTATAGAGGGGATATTAAACATCATATTTATAATTAACATAATTAATTTCATAAAGAAAAGAATACCTGGATCATCGGTACATTCTATTTTGATGATGTTGTTCAACCAGAATGACCCTTTATTGAATTTTATCATTGAGAAAGTGAGGATCCAAACCATAATTCCTCTAGTAGTAATCCACACTTTCCCTAATGGCCTCTTATCAACACCACCGATTATTTGGGTGCTAGTGCAGCGAAGTAATTGTCTTGTGTCAGTTGTTCATGATCGCATTTTCTTTGGTCTTGATAAATTTATCCTTATCATGAGAGGGGAGGTAATTGTAATGGAGAGATAAATTGTTTATATCAACAATTATCAACTCACTAGGCATGTAGTTTGGCATAAGGAACAATAGACGTACATGTATATTTATGTACATGGGGATTCTATCACTATATTTATTTTCATAAGAACTATTAAATAAATACATAACCGTAGAAAAAAACCATTAATTTAATAATAATAATATTTCAATTTTATGGTGCACCAACATTCATAGAATATAATTATAAGGAAAAAATCCATGTTACAAAATAATAGCAGTGTTATTATTATTTTAACTAGTTCCAACTACTTAAATAATTATTTAACGTATTGGAAGTAATTATTTTTCTACTGGACCTACCTTGGTCCAATCGAACTCCAGTTCCATTTACTGAACACGTGAAAAAGTAAATAAATAATTTATTCTATTTTGTAGATATTTTATTTAAAAAATATTAAATAATATTTATTAAATGAAGGTAAAAATTAATAAAAATATTTCACCAACTATAAAGTTAATAAATATTTATTTCATTTATGAAAAAACTTTTACTTGAATAAAATTATTCCACTATCTTGAGAATAATATTTATTAAATGTATTAAATTTAAAATATAATTTAACCATGACCACCAGAAACAATTATTGTGTGACCCTCTAGGATTCATTCGCATTTACATTAGGTAGGATTTCTTATAAAATAACAATATTTTCAAGAAATGGGTCCAATAACATAAAAGAGGGAACATAACTTCTCCACAATTACATCCACCTATGAACACCCTCATTGTAATATAATCTCATTGTCTCAATATCATATCAAGTAGGTTTCATGATAGTGTCATCAACAATTTTGCATGTTACATCGTTCGTTGACTACCTTAAATAAACTCTTCATTACACCATGGACATAAAATTTCGCACGACTATTCTATTTCAATAAAAGGTTTGAGATATATACTTCCCTCAATAGAAGGTACAAATCCTTCCTCAGATTATTCATTACTAACTAGCCACTCCTGACGCAACCAATGTAACCTAGTTCCAGCCAATATATGGTATGATAGTTTTCACCAGTAAAAAATAGGGCATGTTCTGTGACACGTATTATTGATAATCATTATGTCTACGTACAATTACAAATTATCATAGATAAGAATATCCAATGACACAAAAACATTAGAAATTCCGAATAGTGGGTATTTTATAATAATCTTTCGTTTTAAAGATTACCAAGTACAAAAATCATATGAGGAAGTCTCATCTTATTACAAGTAGCTGGACCATATATTCTATAAAATTTGTGTCCCATAATAGTATATCATCCAAAAACATGATTATATTTAGAAATATTGTTATATAATTTCATGTTTCTCATCATAGTGTGAAACTTCATTGACCTTATCAATTCAACAAATACTCTGTGACAATATTACATCATAGTAATGAAAAAAAAGAAAAGTATGTGATAATATTTTTAATATTTAAATAAAATAATAATACATGTAATCAATACATAAATAGTTGTTTCTAGGACACCAAATCTAACAAACCCCTACTCGGAAAAGAGCTAACTACCTATGAAATCCAGTCCACTAAACCTCATATAATGATCATGTTTCTATTGGGTCAATGTTTTATTCATGAGGTTTGCGATGTTGTCTTCCAGCGAAATACTACTCACTGCATCTTTACTTATATTAGAAAATCCCTAATGACATGATAATTTCAAAGAATGTGATTCGTCTGCCGATGTGACTATATCTATTGAAAAAGAGCCAACAATGTAGTATTATAACAATTGTTTGTGATGAGATCATTATGGATAGGTACCACATCCATATTATGGACGAAGCATCATATACAAACTTCTTATATAGCTACCTCATAAGCTATGATATACTCAGACTCTGATGTAGAATCTATGGCCATTCTCTTCTTTGATCTCATCCAGCTCAAAGCACCTACATTCAAAGTAAAGTTGTTTTTTATTTGTGACTTAATGTCTTCCTGATCAGTCTATAAACTAGCATCTGTATATTATTTGATGACTAGTTCCTCCCCTCCTTGATAAATAATGAATATATCCTTAGTACCACTTAGATTCATTTTGATATTCTTAACTACCAACCAATGGTAGACACCTGGGTTAGCATGATATCTATATACTTCACTCAATGCTTAGGAGAAATCCAGCCTATTACATAGAATGACATAGATTACATACCCCATTGTTAATGGGAATAGATTCCATGCCATTATATTTGTTTCCTCTTATGTTGGAAGACATAATTTCTTAGAATGACAAATTTCATGTGATTCTGGTAGCAATACCCTCTTGGAGTGTTCCATAATGAATCTCATCAGTATATTATCAATGTATGTACTTTGACATTGACCCAATAATCTCTTGGATTTATCACAATTTATCTTGATCCTCAGAATATATGACGTCTTTCTCAGATCCTTCAAGGAAAAATATTTATTCAATAATTCATTAAAACACTGTATGATTGGTATCTCATTTCCAATAATAATTAGTTCATCAACATATAGTATTATAAAAATAGATACACTCCTACTAAACCGTTTGTCGACACAAGGATCATATTCAATCTTGATAAAACCAATTTCCATAATGGATTCATCAAAATGAATGTTCTATGACCTGGATGCCTTCACCACTCCATATATGGATTTCTGAAACTTTCATAACTTATTAAAATCCATTGGAGTCATACAACATTAAGGATTATTCATTTAGACATCCTCATGAAGGCTTCCATTAAGGATGGTTGTTTTGGAATCCATTTTCAAAATATCTTTTTTCATGGAAAGCAGTAATGGAAAATGGAATTTTGATGGATTTCATCAATGGAACTTGTGAAATGGTTTTTTTCTAGTCATTTACATGAAGATTCTTGAAGCATTTTTCAATGAGTCATTCATTATAGGTACTTACTTATACATGCATGTAATTTTTTTTTCATGAAAACACATATTCAACACATATTATTTAAATCAACTGGAGGATCTATAAAAATAAAGACGTGGTTTTGGTACATGGAATCCATTTTAGAAAACATAGATTTATTACAATTAGAATTGTGTCTTCCACTTACTACTTTTTTACGGTTACATGATCATTATTATCAATAAACAATGAGTCCCCATCATCAATAACTTTAAAATTATACCATTCTGGTTCATTAATCATTCTTGTATTCCTAAGTAGTTTATGTTACCCAAGAATATTTCTGTTTTCCACTGGGCTTTATTAAATCTGTTCATGTACTATCTCTTTTGTAACTTATTATTTGACTCCAATGAAGTCTATCTCTCTCCCACTCACATGAATCATCACAGATTTCAGCATGTCCAAAAAGTGTTAGTTCCACCATTCTCTAGCATCATTATACTGTGGAGTTTAAGGAGGAGTGGTTGAGATAGGATCCCAAACTCCCATAAGTAATCAATGAAGCCATTAATATGCTATTATCCACCTAATTTTGAGTGAATTTTCTTACTCTACATACTATATTGGCTCTCAAATATATTATTGTATTATTTGAACTAGTCAATATAATCTGACTTATACCTCATTATGTATATATATCAATATATACTGAAATCATCAGAAAAAGTAATGATATATGAGTTCAATATCCCCGTATCAATTGGTAACGGTCCACACACTTAGGTATAAACTAATTCAATATGATCTTTAGCCCTTTTCACCATTCCTTCTAAATGGGGATTTGGTTATTTTTCATTGTAAACATTGATGACATACACCTAGTTTTTTAGTATGAATGAATCTAAATATCCATCTTAATGTAACATTGTCATGTGTTTCTCATTTACATGACCTAGCTAGTGATGACAATGTTGGGTGTGGTATGGGTCTTTTAAATTATCATAGTTATTGATTTCCAATACTTGATTTGTGTAATCCAACTAGTAATGACCATTGTATAAATGTGCCCTACCAAACCAAATGTTATCATTGTAAAATAATCAACAATAACTTCCAAACAAGAAAAAAATCATTCTTTATCTAATTTGGATACCGAAATAATAATTTCAGTGACAGAAAACGCATAATAAAAACCCTTCAACTCCTAGATCATCACAACTGGTAATGTTTGAAGGTTGTCCCTGAAAGATACATTAGAAGGTCTGGCTTTGTTGGCTTCTTGAAGATCTACCTCCCCCTTGACAATTTTCATAAATCTAATTGGTTCCTTTATTTAGTTACATATGTGAGCACCACAAGATATATATAATAATGAAGTTTTAAAAACATATGGGATTCATTTGATAAAAATGAACCTCATGATTTCCGTTGTTATTAGGTTGGGTGATGTTTGTCTTACAGTAGGACCTCCTTCCCCATGTGAAGCAAACTGCTTCAAGTTCCCTTTCCTCCCCTTTAATCTTCTTCATCATGGAAGAGCATGAATATGTATTGTAGTTAATGTTATTTTCCTTGCCTTTTCTCTTATTCACCATATGGAAAAAAGGATTTTCATTATTAATATCAGGGCTCCCATGGTGAATGAGTACAATAAGATCAAATAGATACTTCTCAATGTATTTTATATTAAAATTAACAATAATGGTGGAGAATATCCAATGGAGTGATGCTTGAATGAGATCAGTACCAAGTTCTTTTGGGACTTTAAATCCTATAACATCAGGTTTATCAATGTAGACAATGAGCTATACTACATGATTCTTAAAAGGGTAACTCTCTCTAAGATTACTCTAAATGACTACCTTGGATATCTCAAACCTTACCTGTCTTTCTCTCTTTTAGTAAAGGCCAAGGATGTGCCCGAGCATGCAATAAGCATCCATGTTTTCATGAGTCTTCATGCGCTCAATAGGAATTGATGATAAAATCAAAAATTGATCATGGACCACATTGTTCATATCATTCTTATAGACTAGGTAATCCTCATCACTCGATTCCTTGGCAGGAGGATCATATAATGCTTACTCAAATTCGTAATATGTTCGTTCATGGTGTAGGATAACACAATGGAATCTAAAAAATTCCTATAGTTACTACTGGTGATAATGTTTCCTTAATATATAATTGATCACTGGGATAGTCTGGTTGATGGTCTTGTCATTTTCATTCAACTATTAAAAGAACATATTTTTAGTACTTTTTTGATAAAATTTTATGAGAAATAATAAAATAAATTTGTAAAGTCTCCCACTATTTTATCTATTCCCAATAGCCCTCACCATTGAAATTAGAATGTACAGTATCCATAACAATATATTAAAAAGGATTCATGTTCCCCTTCCCATAACCCCATCAAGGGTTGGTAATGGTATTTGAAGGTATTTAGGTAGGAAAGTCTTTGCAATCTATGGGATTGCATATCCTTGATCACTTGAGTGGGCACCCCAATATTAAAATACTATCCATGGATTTCCTAAACTCTAACATCTAGTAATACACCTTTTATATAAGGGTATACTTCAATTTACATAATATGGTTTTGTCATCCTGAAACTGTTCATAAGGGATTCCAATATAAATTTATATTTCCCAACAAGGGTTTGTCAAACACATTGTTTTATTGAGTTTTTCCATTAGTCGTGTAATGGATGGAATGGTCTGACATAATATTCCATTTGAATGATTTTTATCTCATATGTTTCAATTACTAATTATTATTATCACATATTTTTTAATATTTTTTGGAACATACATAAGTGACTAACCATGTCTAGATAATATTTATGCTTAAACCTAATTTATCTTACATCCATCATACTAGATTGTTTAATTCAATAATTATGTGATCCTGAAATCACATCCATATTGATAAATCAAGAAAATTAAATACAAATAATGAAATGGTAAGGATGTTGTTTTGTTCGAATAGTAATTTTATCAAGCGGTTGTTAATCTATCCTTGAACTATGAGAAAAACACATTGAACCTTTTTTCCTTGTGTTTACAGCTATCCACATGTCCACCAATTTATATTTTGGGATTGGTTTCATCTCAGATTTAGATTGAATTTCCTACACTAGCTTGGGAGCTCCATCCATTATATATTCTTTTTTAACTCAAATGTATGTGGGGTGTAAAAAATTGGGTATACGTTTACGAAATTGTGGGCACATATGACCTATAAATTTATTTAGAGAGATGGATCACATGACAACTGTTAATTAAATAAGTATATTAATAGGAAACCAACCACATAAAATGGTCTTGGAAGAACTCATTTTCACCCACAAACATGTAACATGTTACGTATTTAATAAAACTAGTATTAAATTATATAATATTTGTTATTTTGATAAATTGTTCTTAATTCGATTAATTAATATGTTTAATTAATAAATCCTTTTATCTCAATCCATTTCTAATATTCCTTGATATTTTCGTCATTTAACATAAAAGCACATGGGTGTTATGCTATTGAATACCCATTGGAATCTACCAAACATGTATTATATTTGTATACAGTTATACTCTTCTCACCGATGTCAAACATGATGCTTCAATGCATTGGGTAAAAACTTGTAGTTTGATTTAAACATGATAAGTAGGCCTGAACATTATAAAAACATAAATGTTTAAACATTGTGTAAGTGGATTAAATTCATGGCGTGAAGTTCTAACTACATTGTGTGTACTAACTTTATCTTTTTTCCCAATGTAAAGGTCTAGGGACTCAGTGTTTGAGGCATAATTTAGAAATTTCAGAGTACACGACATGTATAATGGGATATACGATGTGTCATCTCAGAAATACACAGTAACCTATTATCTATGCTGTGTAGGGGATAGGTGATTTGGCACCTTAAACTAAGAGACTACAACCATGTATAGTGGGCCACACAATCTGCAATCTGGTATTTGTGTGCCTATCTGTCCTAGTCAACAGGTGGTGTAAAATTAACAGCACCACGTGTAATAAATGCACATTTCATGAGTAATTTCTGCATTACTATTGATGTGATATACTCTACTACACAATGTGTATTCTAGATTACATGGCTATTATGGTAGAGAAAAATGCAGGTAATTACAAACACATGGAATGTAATTTTGTGTAACTTAGGAAGAATCATTGGAACCACCTAAAAAGTTCTCAATTTTATTTTTAATTAAAAAACATTTGATTCTATAAAATTTGTGAGATATTAAAAGTGGGAGAACAGATCTCAAAATCTAGATTACATGAATGATTACCCTTTAATTGACATACTATATTATTAAATTGAAAATATGTAGCAAATTATTTAAAAAAATATAAAATATGATGTAACCTACTCTGATACAACTTTTAGGTTCATGGTTCATTGGGAGGACAGTTGGGATGTCTCCAAACTTTATATTTTACCTTGATCACTGTTTATTTCTGGATCAATACAACAATGAATGATAGTCTACACGTAAAAAAATTAATTATTTGGATAATGAAGCAAGAGGCCTAAAACCATTAGATAAGATCATGCACATCATGTTATTAATTAATTTAATTAATTTCATAATGAATAGAATACTTCAATCTTCTATACATTCTTCATTGAGGATGTTGATAGTCTATAATGACCCATCCATAATGACTCATTGCGATTGCGAAGATCCAAATGAAAATATTTCTAGTGGTTTTCAACTCATGATCTTATGTCCTCTGATTGACCCCACTAATTATTTGGGTTCTTGCACGACAATGTGAGTTTCTTGTGTTAGTTGTTCCTGATCACCTGTTTCTTGGTTTGGAAGAACATCTCTGATTATTGAGAGGGGTGGGAAAAGGATTATAGAAAGAAATCATTTAGATCAACAACTCTCAACTCACCGGTTGTGAGGTTCAATGGATGAAACAATAAACTTACTTGTATATTTATTGATATTGGAATTCAATTACAATATTTAATTCCGTAACAACAATTAAATACATTCATAACATAAATGAAAACCAATATTTTTAATAATAATATCAGGTCATTTTTTATGGTGCACCAACATGTACAATGTGGAATTATAAATAAAATTCCTCATCACAAAATAATTATAGCATTATTATTATTTTATCTTGTTCCAAGTAGTTAAGTAATTATTTATCGCCTTGAATAATAATTATTTTACTACCAGACCATCCATCGTCCGCATAAACACTACATCCATTTATTGAACACCTAAATAATTGAATAAATAATTTATTCTCTTAAATAAGTATTTAATTTAAAAACTAGTAAATAAATATTTATATGATGTTAAATAAAATAAATAAATAAATTTTACCTCCAATATAATGAATAAATATTTATTTAATTTATGAAATAACTTTAACTTCAGTAAAATTATTCCACTATCTTGAAAATAGTAATTATTAGATATATTAAATTCAAATATATTTTAATCATGACCACTATAAAAACATAGTGTGAGGACCTCAAAGATTATTTCTCATTGGCATTAGTCTGGATTACCTAAAGTCTAGGATTACAATCATTAAATTGGTCAAGACACTCAAGAGAATGAACTTAATGTATCAAAAATAACATCCACATAAGAACATTCATTGTGCAATATTTTCCATTTGTCTCAATATCTCATTAAATAGGTTTCATGATTGTGATATCAATCTTTTTTAATGATATGTCATTCTTTAACTACTAGAAATAAAATCATCGTTACACCATTAACATGGATTTTCATGTGACATGCCACTCATGACTCATCCAACATACCATACATTTTCCTAACATATGGTTTGATGGTTTTCATCAATAAATAAAAGTGAACAAGTCATGTAAATTATTATTGATAATCATAATATCTAATGACTATTACATATGATGATAGATAGGACTATCTGATGACACCAAAACGTAAGGAATTTATGTTGGAGAGATTGTTCTTGTAATCTCCCGTCATGGAGATTATCATGTACGATCTTCATGAGATGAAGTCTCATCTACTTATGAGTATTCATACCTGACGTTCTTTATACTATTTATTGCATCATAGTATGTCTTCCAACTTCAAAACTATAATTAAGAATATAGTTATAGCATTTTAAGTTTCACATCAAGGTAGGGAACTGAAATGACCTTATCAATGAAAAAAAATACTCTATGAAATTATTAAATCATAGTCAAGTAAAATAATGAAAAATATGTAATATGATTATTACTATTTAAAGACATTAAATATCCATGTAATCAAACTATTTACAGTTGGTTCTAGGACAAAAACTCTAACAAAATAATCATCGTTTTTAGGAATTAAAAGTTTTCTTATAGTTTTATCTATGATATTTATGTAGAATGGATGCTACATCACAATATATATTATTCACTTTGATATTAATTACTGATAAGATATTATTTATTTTCTTTTGGAAAATTTGATGAAGATATCTCATGTTAATGATTTATTTCATGTATCTCTCTTGAGGGTGTATATATTAGAAACACCACATGCACTGAACTAAGAGGATATATCACTATAAAATGATCATTAATATGGAAAACTAATATTAAAAATCTATGATTTAAGGTAATATTTTCTATAGAATAATACTATTCACATATTTAAATTTTGTTATATAAGTCAGAAATTTAGATTGGCGACATTATATTTAGAGGACACAATGAAATATAAAATACAATTTTGTAATTAATAAATTATGAATTTTATATCTAAATTAAATTTCATGGTGGTATAATCTATATTAAATCAATTCAAATTGAAAAAAATCAAAAATAATTTATTTTTATAGGTACCATGTGTTACATGTAACACCTATTTTAAACTAATAACAGGATAGTTTTAAAATATTATAAGGGGAATGGTATATACATTAAATTGAAATGGTGGGTATGAATATCACTAAAAAATTTATGAAATATTTATGGATACCTATATATAATTTAATTACATGTTTTTTTAAATAATATTAATAAAAAAAATTGAATGTAAAAAATATATTTTTATAAAAAACTTGTTTATCTATTAAAACTTTATTTTTATTCTAAAAAGTTAAAATATACATAATATGAGAGCTAAAATTATTATATTTATATATTATATAGTCCAAAAAATTTAATATTCATTTAATATTTTTCTAGTCATGGGATTGGAATAAAACATGATCTATTCTAAAAAATGTAATTTTTTTAAAAATAATATATCATGGTGTTTGGTGGAATAATTTTAAAAATATTTTAAACATCATTTTGGAAATCAATGTGGTTAAATAAATTTAATATTTGGAATCATGAGTAAATATGTCACATTAGATTTCAATATGACTGATTACCATGGAAAAATTTATCTCATTGGTATAGAGTAAATTTGCTTAATATTGGTTAAAAATAAGTGATAAGGCTATTTATCTTATCATAATTCTTTTTGGGATAAAATAAAATCACCCCTTGGAACTATATTCTGGAAATTTACGTTGTTAATGGTTACTATTGGATATAAATAACCATAAAGATTATTTACTGATTAGAAATTTACAAAGTGTCACTCCTATTGAATAAAATATTTCTTGTGTTTCAACAAAGACGGACAAATAATTTTTGTGTGAATAAAAATGATTATATTTATAATAATGAATTTATCTTCATTAGTTAAATTTATTTATAGTTTTTTTATATATAATTATGTTAAATGTGTATGCATTGATGAGAAAAATTATATTAAATTAATAAAATATTAATAAAATATATAAAAAATATTATAAATAGTATAACAAGAAATTCTTTTTTTACAAAAATATAATTTAATAGAATATAATTTTATATTTTTAATATATTGTATTTTTATTAAATTTTTGGCATCATTTATTTTATTTAAAAGTTATTTGATAATGTGAAAATTCCAATTAATGATATTTTATAAAAACATTATGTTAATAAATTATTGAAAATTAGTTAAAATACTAAACAGAGAAAATGATGATAATATATTATCTATAAATTCATCCCATGGAAATTTATGGTCCAATTTAAACCTTATATGTATGATTATAAACCATTTAATGTGGAATTTTTTTAACAAATGTAAAGAAAAAATGGGTAAAATAATGTGCTCAAAAAAATAAGTAATAAAAAACATTATTGACCTATCTAAATTTTACAATTTTTGTGTATAAAAAAATCATCCTGTAATTAATTTTAATCCCTATTTATTTGGAAGAATTATTCAGTAGAATAAATTTTTTATTTTAATATTTCAAGAAATTAGAAATGTTCCTTTCCCCGTAATTATAAATGGAAGCCTCTACATATCACTACATCAAGAATTTTCATCATTATATCATAAATATACATTTCAGAAATATTTTCTAAATTTTTTTATCAACACTTTATTGTTTTTTTTAAAAAAATACAGAATATAGGGACCTTATAGGGAAATATAAAGGAGTTGTTTCAACGATGAGGTAGTCTCCTTAACTGACCACATTCATTTTAATTCTCATTTTCCATCATTAAAATATATTCTAAACAACATAAAATATAAAACATTTTTCTGGAAATATTAAAATAAGTTTATTACTTTTAAACAACATTCATTCACAATAATTACCTAAAATGGGAAATAGAGTATCACTAACAAGTATGAAATAATTAACCAGTCTACATAATGATACAATTAATTTTACACCAGCATATGTAATATATTGTTTATATGATTAGATTAATGTCAATATTTGATACTAATGACAAAATCATACATCTGGGATTATAATATCACATCTAACTTCTTACATTCCAAAATATTTGAAAACAATAATGTCGCTCAGTTTAACATGGAGACTACATACTCTATTATGTTATTTGATTCATTTGTCATTTCAATTTCACATAGATCACTACAATAGAAGATTAAATAATCACATAATATATATCATAGAATAATTAACCTATACTAGTTTGTTAAAAATTATATTTCAGTACTTCCATCGATAAAAAATTGAAAACAACATTTATGTGTATGTACGACCTACTCTCTCCATGTATTGATTAATTGATATTTAGATATCTAAATTAATTAATGATTTTAAATTTTTTAATATTTTATATATAGTATATTTATTTAGTAATTAACATTATTGAGTTGATAATACCAAGACCAAATCAAATTGGAAAAAACTATAAGATAGAAATGTAAATGAAAAATTAATGAGATGTCAGAAAAGAAAATTATAAAAATAAATAATTTTTACCTAATGGGTGATAATTGGTTTTACGTAAATAATAATTGGTATGATATATATGTGTAAATTTCTTCAATTCATCAATAAAGAATTATATTTTTTTCATAAATACTGATTCAATGTTAATAATGTAAATCCAACATAACGTAAATTACTTTCTGCTAAATTTTCTTTATATGAGACACAATCCATATTCACCAATAGGATGTTTTCTATATTCTATATACAACACATTAATTTTATTTAGGGATATAAAAATGAATTTTATCTGTATATAGATGTCTATATTTGTTTCTTTCATTCATGGGGAGAATGATTAAAATTTTACAAAAGTAGATATTGATTTTATGTTTTAATCTCGTTGTTTATCTGTATTGTTTACAATTATTTCTTTAATGATGAATTATTTTGATCTTAAAGTAATTATAGAAATGAATTTTCTTTTAATATGGTTATTTATATATTTTATATGTTTTCATTTCATTTTTTACACCTCATGTACTCAAGCTATAGAAAATATGTTACATTGGAAAATAAACTTAATTTATATCTTTGAGAGAAAACCATTTTCTCCATCAAAAATATTTTATAAATCTATTATAAGAATAATTATAATAATATAATAATATTCATAAAGGCTTTTTTATACATTTTAATTTTTAAAAATATTTATTAAGAGAATAACCATTTCATTATATGAATAAGGTACATTTTGAAATTTTTAACAAATATGTGAAAGGCATTAATTTACCAAATAAAAAAAGAAAAAAATATCAAAAAATCAATTCTTATCAATTCTTTTAATCAATAATTACAGTAAAATACATTAAAAACATTATTAATATATAATTATATATGTTTTAAATTTTTTTATTTTTAAAATCATGATATTTTACTAAACAATTTTTAAATTTATCCATTTAAAGGAAATATTCATCTATGATAACATTCATTTTGGTAAATTATTAGCTCATATAGGTATGATAAAAAAATATTCCATCCATATTACTTATCTAAATGATTTTTTTTATTATTAATTGATCTTTATGAATGTTTTTTTTCTTTTTGATGTGTTTTTCTTGGATAAAATGATAATGAATAATATTTTATTTCTAGGATTACTGAATAATAAATTATTTATGATCATGTCTAGAATATATGTATAATTTTAATTATGAGGTTGGTGTCCAAAAAATTATATATCCCTATACTTTAATGGGATATGATTGATATCTCATGAAATTTATATGTTTGGAATGGGGAGTTAATCTAGTTCAGTAAGGCACTCTGTCCACAGTAATAGTTATTGGAATGAACATTGAGTACTATAATGGTTTGGGTAGTGATACCAAAAACCAATTAGAGCCTATGCGATGATCCTTGAATACTTTAATAGTTTCGGGATTAATCTCTCTTCACTCTTGCAGTCTTCGCATTTATACATGAACACTAATAAATTAATTTTCTATTCATATATCAGTACCATATATCTATGTCATCTATTAATGTCAATATCTTATGGATCACTTTTATTGATCAATTAATGATACAATTCATATTAACAACCATGATTCCTGAAATTTAACGTGATTATTATTTTTGATTTGCTAGGTAAGGATTTCATATGATATTCTCATGTTCTTATACCCTTAACCCCATGTTATAATTATTTGATCACGAATATTTTACTTTTTTACCCTTACTGAGAATCTGAGATAACCCATTTTGTGTTTTCTATCCTTATTTTATGAATAATGATATTTTTTATGAATTGTATTATATTTTTTATAGTCACTATAAATATAGTGGGGGTGTATTATCATCATTTATGCACCAATTTTTCATGGTTATATATTTTTAATGATTCTTAATGTATAGAATTATAGAATAAATCCTTATGATATATATTTAATATTTTTCTAATATGATGTAATACCTATAAATGAAGAAAATTTATGATTATGCGTATAGTTTCTTTGAGGAATTGCTCCACTAGACTGGATTCCATAAAAATGGATGTGAAATCATAAAAATCCTTATATATATATCAAAAATTATTTAAGTAATATTAAAAATATTTTATTATAATGTTACATTAAGAAAAAACTATGATTAAATATTATTATAAAACGAACCACTGGTGTTGGTAATAGGGTTTTCACTAGTGCGGAAAACGTTATTTACGTCACCATTTTTGACGTCGGTTATATATAACTGATGTGAGAATCTGTGAAACGTGGTTTTTTTCGGTTATTTAATAACAGATGTAACAAATTCATTGAGTAGCTTTTTATCATCGTTTATTTTAATAACCAATGTGACAAATCGCGCGTGTTCAGTTTTTACGTCGGTTATTTGATAACCGACGTAAAAAACGAGATATCTAGGTGTTTTTTACGTCGGTAATTTTATAACCGACGTAAATAACCAATGCGCGGGGGGGTTTTTACACCGGTTATAAAATAACAGACATAAAAAACGAGATATCTACTAGTGTTTTACGTCGGTTATAAAATAACCGACATGACAAAACCAAAGCGCGGGGGGTTTTTTACGTCAGTTTTCAAATAACCGGCGTTATAAATTTTAAAAATAGTTTGTAACATCGGTTATTATATAACCGACGTTATAAAACATTTAAAAAATTAATGCCCCGTGGACTGTCATTTACTTTTTTTCGATCGACAGTCCATCTGCTCGTCTCTCTCGCACGGTAAACCCTAATCGGTTCGTCGATTGACCTGTGTTAAACACATTTTGGCTTCATCGTTTAACATCTTTAGTCTCCTTGGATCTATCATCTCAACTCTCAACACTCAAGTAAGCATTCCATGAATTTATTTCATTCATTTTTTCCCGGATAGTCTATATTTATGTTTTGCGATTTTTTTGTTTAAACTAGGTTAGATTCTTCCATTTCGAACCCTATTACATATTTTTGAATATCGTTGGCACCGGAAATTCATTTTTATCTTCAGTGTCTTGTTTTTTTATTTCTTTATAAACCAAATTTTGATATATTTCCTTGTATTTAATGACTCAAAATCCTCATATGTTGGAAAAATATTTGGGGTTATTTATTAAAGGACTATGGCGCGATTAATGAATGATTTGGAATATTTCATGATTTGACAGGTTTTAATTTCATTATCAAAAAGAAATTTGAGGTATGGTTGATTCATCCATTCCTTTTATCCTATATTTCATTTAATGCTCAGGTTCATCTAACAATTTGTAGTTTGATAACCAATAATGTTTATGTGATTAGATAATTAAAATAAATTATCATCATATATAGTGAATCATCCTTGTTGAGTGTCTTATAATAGAATACGAATCAATCATCCATATTGAAGATGTCATTTTTTAGAAAACAAAAACCATTAATGTAAACAATTTATCATTCATTAATTGAACTAAAATAAATATTTACACATGATTTATAATGGAACATAATAAAATAAATATTTATCATTCACCCTCATAGAGTCTAATAAATCTATGATAAACCATTTGTTTTATTTAATTGAAACAAATTCACTTTTACCCACATTGTATTTTTAGAAGACACTAAACTCCCTTATAATTTCACCCTTCTGGGAAGTATTAAACATCATTATATCCCTTTAAAAAATCTAAATGTCACAGAAATATCGTGCATCCATTTTGTCTTATAGGACTCTACTATAGATAAGTATACCATATTTCATATTATTAGTTATGATAAAATCTATCATAACATCATTAATATATGTTTATAAAAATGGGAATATCACAATTCTCAAGATTTTAGTTGAGAATAATGATAATGTTTTTTTATTAATGTTAATATAGACATGGGTAATTTTACAAAAAGAATGTGAACTTGAATAATGAATATTACTTATATGAATTTCACAAGATTTTTTGATTTTATGTCACAAAACTAATTGATGATCGAATACAAGAAATAATTCCACCACTAACCAAAGTGAAACCACTGTATTGTTCTATTTTAGAAATTCAGGATTCAATCAATGAGATTGTGATTTATTTATTTTTTAGAGTTTCTGAATCAAGATACTAGATTCTATTTCAAATGGGTATTTGATTGTTTTTTGATGTTTCACGATTTTATTTGATGTAGGTTTTTATTTTTCATGGATTACTTCATAAAGTGGTCTCGGTTCATTTGATTTTGTGTTTACTTTGACACCATCCCCCCTCAATGACTATGATCTCTCATTACCAGTTTTTCTCTAATTGTTCTCTCACACACCTTTTGGATTTGATGGTTGATTACAAACCTATTTATTCAAATATTTAAGCTGGATTATATGAATTTTTAGGATTATATTGCGGTATTATGCCACTTTATTTATTATTCTATCCAATACTAAGACCCTTTCTAGTAAGAAAAATTTCATAAGAAATACGATTGGACTCTTCATCATATTTCATGAAACGTTTTTAATAATGCCACGTTTTAAAAAAATGTTATATCAACGATATGGAAACGGGTGGTGTCCGGGGGGTGTCCAAGGGGGTGGGTGGGTGTGAGTGGTTGTCCATGGGGGTGGGGGCCTGTCCAGAGGGGTTTGGGGGCTTTCCGGGGGGTGGGGGATGTCCAGAGGGTCGGGGGTGTCCAGGGGTGTGTTGAAGGGGTAGGGGTGGGGGTGGTGTCCAGGAGGGGTGGGGGTGCTGTCTAGAGGGGTAGGGGGCTATCCGGAGGGTTGGGGGTGGCCAGGGGTGGTCCAAGGGGGTGGATGGGTGTGGGGGGCTGTTCAAGGGGGTGGGGGTCTGTCCAGAGGGTTTTGGGGGTTGTCCAGGGGTGGGGGTGATTCATAGGTTTACTCCATTTTCTCCAATTTTCTATCAACTATGTAGGCGACATGGTTTTTATTGATTCAATGAAATTTAAAACTGTTATATCTAACTATATTTTGTTTTAAAAATAATATTCAAGAATATTTTCTTAAATACCCATAGATTTGATTTATATTTTAAATTGTTTTACATTCAAATTATGATTTTTTCATATAATCATATATTTGACTTATCTTAAAAATATATATTTATTGTTGATATTTGTTATAGGTAATTATGAGTCGAATTTGGATTACGGCACATCAAATGAGGAATTAATTTGAGAAAGGTGTTGATGCATTTTAGGAATTTGCAAAATGAAATGTTCCAAGTAGTGACATTTTTTTCTGTCCTTGCCTGAAATGTTTGAATATGAAGATGTTGAAAAGTAGAGAGATAAAAGATCATCTGATTTGTCATGGTTTTAATCCGAGTTACATCCCTTGGATTTGGCATGGTGAAACTGGACGTAATGTCACTGATGATGATGATTCACAAGATGGTAACTCTGATGGAATTGAAGAAATGATTCGCCATATTGTAGCAGAACAAATTGAGATAGAACCGATAGTTGCGCTTCTATATGGTGATGCTGAAAAACCATTATATCATGGTTGTACAGATTGTACGGTTTTGTCGGCGGTGTTAAGATTGATTAACCTGAAGGTGAAACATGGATGGAGTGACAAAAGTTTTACAAAGCTGTGAAAATTGATGAAAGGCATTCTTCCAAAAGATAACGATCTTCCAGATTCATATTACAAAACGAAGAAAATATTATGCCCAATGGGATTGGGATAAAAGAAAATACATGATTGTCTGAATGACTGCATTATATATAGGAAGGAATATGAATTTCTGTCAGAGTGTCCTAAATGTGGGACATCACTCTATAAGGTTAAATAAAAATCACAGGCTGGTGTAGAGATTACAAAGCTCCCTTCATAGGTATTTTGGTATCTTACTATAATTAATCGTTTCAAATATTTATTTGCTAATTCACATGATGCAAAAAGGTTAAGATGGCATGCTGAAGAACGAGTATGTGATTGAATAATACGTCATCCAACTGATTGTCCACAATGGAAGAAAATTGATGCGTAGTATTCTACATTTTGAAATGAAATTAGAAATCTCAGACTAGGGTTGTGCACAAATGGAATGAATCCATACCGAACCCTCAGTAACACACATAGTTCATGGCCTGTTTTATTGGTAATTTACAACCTCTCTCCTAAAGTTTGTATGAAGTGAAAATATTTCATGTTGAGTATAATGATATCTGGTCCAAAGCATCCCGGTAATGATATTGATGTTTACATGTCACCGTTGATTGATGATTTGAAACTGTTATGGGCTGATGGTATTAGGGTGTATGATTCTTATAAAATGGATTATTTTCTACTGCATGCAGTGCTTCTATTCACTATAAATGACTATCCAGTGTATGGAAATTTTTCTGGATACAGTGTTAAAGGGAATAAATCATGTCAAATTTGCGAACAACAGATGTCATATTGTCAATTGCATCATGGGAGGAAAACAGTGTACATGGGTCATCAAAAGTTTTTGCCTATGGAACACCCTTATAAAAGACTAAAAAAGGCATTCAATGGCTCACAAGAATTTGATACTGCTCAAAATCCTTTATCCCCTTATTTGTATTTTGAGAGGGTGAAAAACCTTGATGTGACATTGGGAAAGACACAGAAATATGGTAATGATAGACATATTTGGAAGAAAAGGTCAATTTTTTTGAGCTACCGTATTGGAGGTATCATGAAGTTAAACATAATATTGATTTCAGGCATGTGGAGAAGAATATATGTGATTCTTTGATTGGAACATTGTTAGATATTAATGGAAAGACTAAAGATGGGTTGAATGAAAGATAAGACTTACTATCAATGGTAATACATTTGGAGTTAGCTCCCTCTCCTAAAGGAAGATGAACATTTCTTCCCCCGACTTGTCATACATTATTGAAGAGTGAGAAAATTAGCTTCTGTCAGTGTCTTCATGATAGCAAAGTGCCTCAAGGATATTCTTATAATGTAAAAATTGTTGTCTCATTGAAATACTTGAAGTTGATAGGTATGAAATCACATGATTGTCATGTCATGATGCAACAAATTCTACCAGTTGCATTGCGTGGAATATTGCACATTCATGTCAGACAGACTATAATGAAGTTGTGTTATTTTTTCAATTCAATTTGTAACAAGGAAATTGATGTGAATGCTTTGAGCATTTTGGAAAAGGATGCAATTTTTATACTTTGTCAATTGGAAAATGTATTTTCCTCCAACTTTTTTTGATATAATGGTGCATTTAATGATTCATCTGGTTTGAGAAATAATGCTTTGTGGACCTATATATCTTCGTTGGATGTATCCTTTTGAAAGGTATATAAAAATATTAAAGGGGTATGTTAAAAATCTATATCGACCTGAAGCCTCCATTATTGAGAAGTATATTTCTGAGGAGGTAGCAAGGTTTCTTACGAGCTACTTGGGTGCGGCGCAACACATAGGTTTGCCTCCATCTCGCCATGAACGAGTTAATAATGAGGGAAAGGGGATTTGCGGCTTGAAATTCAAATCATTGTCAGCTGAACAGATGAAGATGTTAGAATCATACATCTTGAATAACATAGCTGATTCTCAACCGTATATCACATTGCATATTAATGAGTTGAAACAATGTCATCCAAAGAAGAAAGAAATGTGGATTTTTAATGAGCACAACAAAACTTTTTTTCATGGATTAAAAAGACTTTACTTGGTAGATCAGGTGTATCAGAGACATTAAAATGGATAGAGGGTGGTCCATGTTTAAATGGGATAACATGGTTCGGTTATGACATTAATGGTTATACATTTCATAATAAAGCTCAAGACAACAGAAGTGCAGTTCAGAATAGTGGTGTATTGGTGTTTGCAGAAGCAATTCATTTTTCGAGTGCTAATGACAAAAACCCAATTTCTGCATCAAGTGCATATTATAGAGTGATTGAAGACATATGGGGGGTTGATTACTTTAAAATGAAGTTCCCGTTTTTAACTGTAAATGGTTTAACAGTAACAACAGTGTCAGACACGATGAATTTGGAATGACCCTTGTTAATCTGAATAGATTGGAAGACACATCTAATTCTTTTATAATTGCAACACATGAAAAAAATTTCTATATAGTAGATCAATCAGATATGCAGTGGGCTATTGTTTTACAAGGGAAAAACAATATGTTGGTGAGGATGAAGTTGATGAATATGCTGATTTATGGGAGATCCCTACTTGCATGGAAAGATTAAAATAACATAATGATGATCATGTTGAAGACATAGTTTGTGCCATAAAGGATGGTCACGACGAAGGAATTTGGGAAAACAATCAATTTTTACATTCCTAAAATTATAGGTAACATATGCTTATTTCTTGTTTACATTTATTTTTTCCATAAATTTTAGTTATTGTATGTTTTTTATTTATTAAAACATGTTTTAAAACGAAATAAGTATATGTTTTTGTTTGTTTTATGTTTTTTTAGTTTACTTTATCATGTTTATAACCATTACATGAATTATATATCTTTTATTTTTGTTCACTGACAATTACTTTACCATGTTTACCATGATTACCAGGTTTACCATTTTTACCATGTTTACCATCTTGACCATCTTGACCATCTTGAACATCTTTACCATCATTACCATTGTTTAACATGCTTACCTTATTACCAGTGTTTACTATTATGTAACTTAGTACACTTTTCTATTTTCCGATTATAGTAGTATTAATATATTTGAATTTGTATATTTGTGAACTGACGTTTGTTTTTTTGATGTGAAGGATAATGACAGATCATTCAGATGATCAACCACATGATTTTGGATAGGAGCATATTTTTGGTCATACCTCTGGGGATGAACATTTACATGCTCCTATTACGAAAAAGTGTTCAAAGGATGGTAAACGTGGGTGCACACGTTTACCAAAATTATCACTTTCCTGTATGCAGGATCAAGGGATAGTCGTTGAGTTTGATGATGATGATATTCCTAGTGGTCCAAATGCAAAATATTTTAAGAGTTTTGTAGCAACTCAGGCTAAGAGAAAAGTAAGCATTCTGTATGATGATTAGAGAAGTGTGGATAATGTGATTATCTCTCATTTGTGGGAGACGATTTTGGTAAGATCTTTTGTCATTGATTGACTATTCTTTTAATGTTTCTAGTATATATAATATGTTTAATCTCTTCTTTATCAGATGTCATTTGGTATTCCTGACACTGGAGGAGTCAGGAAGAAATGCTTATCATTGGCTTCCAGGAGATGGAGTGATTTCAAATCAACCCTCTCATCTGATTTCATTTAGGGTCATCGGAGTCATGACAATCCATGTCGTATATATCCTTTTATAGATGAAGACACATGGAGAATGTTTTTTGAAAGTAGATGAAAAGGGTCATTTCTAGAAAGGGAAATGTAAACTTTTATAAACTTTCTTATATAAATGATTTTATTAATGTTTTGATAATGATTTATTATTATTAAATTACAGGAAACAAGGGAAGCTCCTCAAGAGATCTAATCTAAAAATGTATACCCTCATTTTTTATCTCGGGGAGGGTATGAATTATTGGAAGAACAAATGATGGTGGAAAAATTTAAACAACTAAGAGCCGAGTCTTCAAGCTCTGTAGAGGTGGCCCCTCCATCCCCTCCATCTAGACATGAAAAATGGAAGAGAGCTCGGAAGGGAAAAAAGGGAAATATCTTTTGGAAGAATCAAGAATCGTAGTTGAGAGGATTGTAAGATATCTATTTTATTTATTTATGTTAACTGTTTTCTTCATATAATTTCAATCATTGAATAAATGTTCAATTAATTAATACAGGACTCTCTTGAGGAGCAGAGTTTAGAGGGGACATTTACAGCTACTGGGAGGGAAGATATTTTATTGGCAGCATTAGGAAGGCCCGAACATCCTGGTCGTGTAAGAGGATATCCGGCAGGTGTATCGGTAAGAAAAGTGTTTCCACGTTCGTCAACATCTAACATTGAGGGGGTTTATAAAAAAATATAATCCTTGGAGGCTGAAGTTCATAATATTAATGCGAAGATGGAGGACAAGATTAGAGATTCGGTGCAGTCTATGTTTGCAGAAATGCAAAGACAATTTCAGACTGCAGCTCCCACACCTCCACCTCCCCCTATAGACCCCATTATTTATCATCCACCTCCGCCAGTAGCTCCCACTCCCCCACCTCAGCCTGCAGACCCCATTTTTTATCCTACGCCTCCGCCGCAGCTTCCTACTTATTGTGAGTTGTATGTTGATGATTCTCAACATCATATAGTATCATATGGGTTGTTATATTGTATAGGAGATACAGTTCATCATAAACAATTAGAGGTAGAGAATAAGAGGGTCACTGTACAGGATATTATAGATAGATCAGCTAGGGTACCAATACGTACAGATGAGGTGGCGACAGTTGGACAAAGTATCGGCCATTTTTTAATTTGGCCATCCAGACTACTTCTACTCACTACCATAGAGGTATGAATGTTATATCTTATATTTTATTTTTTTTATTTAAGTTGTTTTATCATTTGAAAACTAATATATTTTTCAATTTTTTTAAAGGAATACTTCAAAGGTAAAGAAATACTGTATAGACAACAACAAAGACAAATGGCTATGACATCATACAGATTCAAATGGTCTTGACAGATTGTAAAGATATTCACACTTGTTGCCGGGTTATTATGAGTTTCTAATGGAAGCTCAAGTTTGTGGACGTGAAATAAGAGTGGGGATTATAAAAACTGATATCATGGAGCTTGTTACTAGAGATAAGTTAGGCATCAATATGGTGAAATTTTTTTCCATGTAAGTCTTAACACCTTTTCCCTACATTATATTTATTAAAAATGTATACTAATGTATGTTATGTGTTAGGTATCTTTATAAAATTTGTGAGAGGAATGATCTGACAGATGTATATGGATTCATGGACCCACAATTGATTTCCCCTGAAGCATGTGAATTGAATGAGGAATAAAGAATGGTTTATATTGCTGAGTGATTTGAAAAGAATATAATCACACAATGTTAGATGATGCCTTTTTGTGAGAGGTATGAAACACATTTCTCTCAAAGAGTTAATTATCTTTTATCATAAAAAACCACTAACGTCAAATTTCCTTTAATCAGTGATCATTGGATGTTAGGTGTTTTTTTCCCAAGGGAGACAACCCTTTTTGGGATATGCTCTGTCCATGGTGATGTGCGGGAAAGTTTTAAGAATATATTGGAAAAGTAAGTTTCAATTTCTCAATAGTTTTATATATTATAATGAATTTTAAATTTACCCCATTCGTATTATTTTCTAACAGTGCATGGGACTACTTTCGAAAAAACACTAAGAAAAGGGGTGCAAAGATCAAATATGTAAATGAGAAGGTAAATATCCATTTATAATTTTTACTTTTTGATTCATTACATAAAAATAATATATTGAATTTATACTCATTCAATCAGAATTGTCAGGAACAACAAGGCCTCATCGAATGTGGATATTATATGTTAAGATTTATGTATGAAATAATAAAAACTGGGACAATTATGAATTTTGACCTAGTACAATTTACTCTTAAACTTTGCCATAATATTTCAATTGGATTTATTCATTATTCACGTTAACTACTTTCTTTTTCATTTGTAGCTTTTTGATGACCCAAACCCTATACTGTTGAAGACATCAAACACTTACAAGTGGAGTGGTTAAATTATTTTACAGGTTTGATTGACTTTTGGTTGTTTGTAATGTAAAATGTAATTTTGAATATTGTCGTTGTAATTGTGTATTTGGTAGTTGTTTAGGTTGGATTTAGTTTTTTTTAAGTTGACAGTGTATGTTTTGAATGTTATATAAGTGAATGTTTAATTTTTCTCTGCTTCTTGTTTTGGTTTACTTATGATGGGTTTTATGGTACGGATTTGGGTCTATGGGGGAGGGGTTCCAAGGGTGTGGGGGTGTGTTCAGTGGGGTTGGGTGGTGTCAAGCGGTCTGGGAGGGGTGTCCAGTGGGGTGGTGGGACAGTCCAGGGGGGTGGAAGGGTTGTCTAGGGTTGTGGGAAGGCGGTCCAAGGGTGTGGGAGTGCTGTCTAGGGGTGGGGGTATACATGAGGGTGGGGGGGGGGGGGGGTTGTCCAGGGGTGTGGTGGGGGCTGTCAAGTGGGGTGAGGGGGTGCTATTCAGGCAGGTGGGGGTTTTCGAGGGGTGTTTTGGGCTGTCCGGGTGTCAGGGGCAGTCCAGGAGTGTGGTGGGGGATCCAATGGGGTGGGAGAGGGCTGTCCAAGGGGTATACATGATGGTGGGAGCTCCAATGGGGTGTGGGAGGGCTGTCCAGGGGGTATACATGAGGTTGAGGGCTCTAACGGGGTGGGGGAGGGCTGTCCATGGGGTATACATGAGGGTGGGGATGTCTAGGGGGTATTTTTTATATGTTATCAATGTACATGCTTAATTTTGATCTACTTCTATTTTTGTGGTACAATTTCTTGATTTGTTTTCTGGTTGATTCTGGTGGAGAGTAGATGACTACATTCAATTTTTTTTTAAAAAAAATTGCGTTTATCACGTCGTTTATTTAATAAACGATGTGATAAAAGGCCTGGGAAATGTTTTATCACATCGGTTAATTAATAACCGACGTGATAAAAGGCCTATAAAATAGTTTATCACGTCGGTTATTTAATAACCGACGTGATAAAAGTCCTAGAAAATGGTTTATCACGTCGGTTATTTAATAACAGATTTGATAAAATGACTGGAAAATGGTTTATCACATCGGTTATTTAATAACAGAGGTGATAAACCCCCCTCCCCCTGAGTTTATCACGATGGTTATATAATAACCGACGTGATAAACCCTCCTCACCCCGGTTTATCAGGGCGGTTATATAATAACTGACGTGATAAACCCCCCCCCCCCCGGTTTATCACGGTGGTTCTATAATAACTGACATGATAAACCCCCCACCCCCGGTTTATCATGTCGGTTCTTTAATAACCGACGTGATAGACCATTTCCCCGTCCTTTTATCACGTCGGTTTTTTAATAACTGATGTAATAAAATATTTTCCAGGCCTTTTATCACATCAGATGTTAAATAACCAACATGATAAACCCTTCCCATTTTATTTAGCACGTCGGTTCTAAAATAACCGACGTCATTAACATCGCAATTTTATGTTTTTGACGTCGGTTTATAAATAAACGATGTCAAAAACGTTATTTATAACATCTCCCGTATTAACGTCGGCTAGAAACCGACGTAAAAAATGAAAAATAACTGACATAAAAAACATTTTCTGCACTAGTGTTGGCTCATTCTTAATATCACCCAATGGTTTAGGTTGTGTTCTTCGTTGGATGTTGCAAGCTGTTGTCGACATTGGATGAATTAGAGTAGTGGAGAGGCATGTTTGGTTGCGAAGATGTATTGTCTGGTTGGGATGACATTGTTTTGGTTTGAATTAATAGTAAACCACGAATCTCCTATACGACATTGAAGATGTTTTTTTTCAACTTTAAAATAATACAAATTGTGGAAGAAATCCCCCCAAAATACTTTATTTAGGGATAAGATCCTTTATGCACATAGACACACCTAAATGGTGGTACATGTCAACAAAAATGAATTGTGTGGGCCTTGAATACTCTATAATGGATTCCACTCCTTGCATCCTTCACTCATTCCAACTACGAGGAATGCTATCATGAGTGGCTTCCTAGTTTTCTGACCCATCCTGACACCTATATTTGGCTAGTGGCCCACATGGATTAGTTTTGGGTTGGCCGACCATTTTTTAGCTTCAAAATATTATAAATATTAACAAAATTATACAAGAAAATAATCAAAAATATTAAATATTAATAATTAAGCTTGTAATTCATTGTAGTGAATTTAATGGAATAATTAAAAATTACCAAATAAAAATAATCAAATGATTTACATTGGTATTTTTATTAATCCACATAAATTAATTTATAAAGAAGCTCTGTATAATTTTATGAGAATATATTTTTATCATATACAACCATCCGTAAACTATGTGTGACTATATAAAATATATTCTAAATTTTTATTTAAGAGGATAAAAATTTTAGGAATATTTATATCTCAATTGAAATAAATAAAATTATTCTCAATGTTAAAAAAATTTATATTTCAACAAAAATACATAAAATTCACATATTTAAATGAAATAAATTATCCAAGAATTTTACAGTGTCCATTTTTAAATTTTTTGATATTATCCTTTCATAAATACATGATTATCAATTCATTTATATTAAACATGAAAATTCATGAAATACCTTATTTTTTATTCTTTTCACTCATCGCTCATGAAAGATGGTATGATAGTGTATCCATAGTATCCTGATAACCTTCTCTTTTCCTATAAGTTTTCAAAGGAACAACCTTCTATACTTTTTATTAAAAAATGTATAATGAATCAAATATTAAATTCAATATGTTCATTATTTACTATAATTATTGTGGTTAGTGTAGATTCATTATAAAAATTACATTGATCAACGACGAGATTTATCCAAAAGCATCATAATTATATAAAAAATAAATGAACAATGAAATTCACCTGAACAATTTAAAAAATCAATCATCCTATGATCAATGTAATAGTCTAATAATATAAGATAATTATTAATACATTAAAATTATGGCAATGTATTACATATTTTTTAAACTTTTTTTTGTTTTTTTTGAAACTAAATTTTGAACATTTTTTTTATTTTTTAGAAATCCAATATTGAAGAAACCACAAATCTACCCCTAATAACATAAGATATAAATAATATATAACGTACTAGTAATGCTTAATTTTCCAAAACACACCCTTTTTATTAATTTTTTATTTATTCTTAAATAATTAAATATAATAGATTAATCGTAATACATTATCAATATGAAAATTATTACCCCCACTGATATTCTATAGTTTTTATTGAATTCGTAAACCATGACTACCATCACCCCCACCCTAAATGTTTAAAATATCATGAAAAATATTAATGGTTTGGATGGAAATGATATATATTTTTTGAGTTTTTTATTATTCATTACAATGTTTTATATGGTCTCTTTTGGAGAAATAAAGATAACTCTAAATGGCTTACTCAAGGGTAAAGTCTAATCAATAAATATGTATCTATAAAGTTGAATAATTTTTTATAATAATATATTTGACACGTTTTAATGAAATATATATATTATGACTTCCTGATAGATCACTGATGAAATATTCACAACATTATATAGACTACGTTGGAACTATTAATCATATTTCTTAATGAAAAAATGACATTTTTCTATCCCTAATGGATTGGATAATAATTAAAAATAATTTCACGTAATGTTTAGAAATTAAATGTAGGAAATATGGTATATAAATTTTATTTACACGAATAAACTAATAACATAAAAGGATAATATTAATTTAAATATATATAATTACCTCTAATATTTTAGTTGAGCACAATATCATTGAATATCATTAACATTGAAATTTGAAAAATATTATTATTGTTTTTCTTAAAAAACAATTCACCTAGATAAATCATGTATAGATATATTTATATGTTTTGTAATGAAATTCCTAGTTTATCACATTTGTTAAAAATTCCATCTTCAAAGAGATAATTCTAAATAAAATTAAGAGATTTTAATGATAATTAAAGTATTAATAAAATCTATTATATTATGTATCATCATGAATATATTCTACTTGGATTTTTGAAGATTAATTGGGAAATCATTGCCCAAAAAAGTAAATATCTCAATTAAATCCCATGAAACATCAAATTAGTCTGCAAAATTAAAAATGAACTAAGATTTAATCAAGACTAATTCTTATAAAAGAAATTTAAAATACAATAGGGTAAATAAAAGGATAATTAATGGTTTCATCCCCCTTACCGGCATTGGTTTTTTATTAGAACTAGAATGTTAGTACACTCTATTACATATAGTTTTTATAAGGACCCATCCTTAAACATTACTTAATCATGAGTTATTACAAGATTACACATTGAGGATCTTTTCAAGTTTAGAGTTTTATAGAATTACATCATAAAACATGCATTACATTCCACATTTAAACAAAGTGGTTACATAAAAGATAATATTCATTTTTCCCATCAACGGAAACATATTTAAAATAAAACATGGATTCTTTCTTGAAACTTCCTTGACACTATCATAATATCATGTACCTTTCCCTCGACCTATGAAAAACATTTCAAAAACTTGGGATAAAGATAAAAAGCTCAGTAAGGGATATAAAAGTACGAAATGAAAATATTATTCCATTTATTAAATCATACTTCACTCATAAAACATAATCATTTTAACATACCTCATCATAACATGAATAAATCATAGAAATAATAAGACATAAAGGTAATTTGAGGCATTCATAACATTCTTACATAGGGAGTAACCCTCTTGGTTACGTTTGGAATACCCATCACAATATATTCTCTGAATCAATTCAGAGAAAACTTAACGTTTAACTCCTTCACATTACCCAATGCATTGGAGATCTATATCGGGCTAACCCGCCCATAGTTTATCACGGATCCACCCGTCTTCATAACAATGACCAAGAACTATAACATAATCATATCACCTAAAACATGCATAAAGGAAACATAACATTTCCACATTTCAATCACAAGATTTCAATACAACACATTGATTTAATAACATTATGAAAACAATTTTCAATACCAAAATAAAAGAAAAGTAAAACATGGTATTTATTATTCATTCAAAAAATGTTATGGCTTGTAGAGGGAGCCAAAACTCAAATAATGGTCACGGCGGCAGAGATGTTGTTGTCGCCGCATACGTCCGACAAAAAAACATTCCCTTTTCTCGTTTACTAAATGCTTCATATAAAAATATTCCTTTTTAATAATCATAAAATACAAAGGGGTATATACACCGTAAAAAATAATGTTGTATATAAAACAAAATATGCCTCAATGAAAGGAGATTGAGACAGATTCCCTTACCTCGGGTCAGACTTGACTCGATCATTCTTTAATGTCCTGAATAATAAACTTGAGTTAATTTCTACTTGATTAAGAACCTTTTTCAAGTTCATTATTCATTTTATATCACTTATTACCATGTTATGAACATTATGTAATCATTTAAGTTAATAACGGTCGTTTTGTCGATATTTGGTACTGGAGTCAAAAGTGAACTTCTTATATTTACAAGTTGTTCACGTAGTCAAATATCCATTATCTCAATAATGATATTCATGATTTAGATACCATATAAATAATATATATCCTGTATATACATGCATTTATAATATTACATAATCATTTAGAGGTAAGAAATGAAATGCACCGTTCATGGAGACGGTAAGCCGTACGTACGCATGAACGCTACATTCATTTCTCTGTCATATTAATGGAATTAAAACAAAATGAGAGATATGTATATTTTAATTACAGGATTATATTAATCATTTAGATGTAACATACATCATATATATCTATTATATACATGTTATTATAATAGTACATTACATTTGGGAATAAGAAATGAAATGCTCTGTTCATGGAGACGGTAAGCCGTACGTACACATGAATGCTACTTCCATTTCTATTTCATATTTAATGGAATTAAAACATAATGATACATAATAGTATTATAATTCCAATATGTTATCATATATAATATTATTAATCTTTCCTTTCTAAGTACCACATATGGTATTAACGAATCAAAAAACTTTGAGGGGGCGGTAGTCCACAATTTCTAAAATGAATATATCGTGTTTACCCATAATGGAAACCATAAAGGTGTGCCATTAATTAAAAATATAGAATCTTAATGAAGAAATATATCATTTATAAATATAGTGACATCTTAATGGCCACCATTGAAGCAGTTAAAAGAATATTGAACAATCATCGTTTCGGGAGGCAGAAATTCACCATCCACAGAAACAGTATGTTCTTTAACCATTAGATGTAGGTGTGTGTAAGAGTATCTCGAATAATCCTTATAAAAACATCCTAGTATATTGAACATATTGGATTTGTTACAATAGAAATGAATAAAAAGAGTTTATGGGGATGGAGAAGAAAAATAAAACAAAGAACACAAGTGAAGACATTTCCTTAAAATTGTGTAACTCTTTTGATTTGAGATCAAAGGCCTCCTTGGGAAGACATCAGCCCAAAGTGAGGCTTCTAGGAGTAAGAGATGGATTTTTATAGACAGAATGGACAGGGTTTGGCCACGCCAAAGTCTTGAGAGGTGTGGTTAAGGAGGTAGAGGTGGGGGCCTTTTATAAGAAGAGAGGAGGGGCACTCTTGGAAAGGTATAAAATGTTACTTTATTTTCAAATGAGTTTCAGATTTTAAAGGTCCCACATTGATGTATTTTGAGGATAAGGTGATAAGGGTTATAAATATACTCATATAATAGGATTTTAGCATGTGTATTTCTTATATTTTATATTATCTTTTCACTTTATTTAAATCGATAAATAATTAGGTAATCACTACATCATCATGATGTCAGAAATAATACAATTTATATAATGTCTAAAAATTACAAAAAAAATACTATGATGTAGAAAATCTTTTTAGAATTCCAATGACTATTTATAGTCCAAGAGATAATTTATGTAGACAAAATTAAAAATGTTTTACTCAGGTGATACATTCTTTGTTATATTTAACTTTCTTTAAAAATAAAAAGATAAAAAGTCACTTTCACACAAAAGTGATTCCATGGGGTCCCCAAGATGGGCACAAGGAATCCCATGGTCGGCCATGAGATAACCTGTATCATTATGAAACATTTTTGGGTCATTTTTTATTATTATGATATTATTTTTTTATCCTTAACTACCTGATTACTCATTAATCAAGATAATTAAAGATAATTATCGTCGTTACTATTCATAATGTCAAAAACAACATAGTCTTAATTACATAATTTGGACCTTCTAATTCCAAATATGGAATCCATTTTACCAAATTCCAAACACAGAAATTGCAATAATGAATTTAAAAATAATTTCTGTTGTCAAAACAAATATCGGGTTTTTTGAATCAATATATACGAAAAGATCGACATTAGTTTATGCCCAATTCCAAAGTGAAATTAATAATAATGACCACCATTAGATTAAATGGTAAAAATATATTCTAATTACACTTTAATACAAATTAAAAACAAATTATAAAAATATAATTAAATTAGATGAAAAAGCAGTTTTGATGTAAAATGCAGTATTTTTCACTATTCATTAAAAAATGAACATTGTCAGAAAAATACCTACAAATTATCCAATGTAAATTTCAATGTCCCAATCATAAATAATAAGTTTATTTTGACAAATAGTGCTTATAAAATTGTCAAAATTTTGATTTAAAAATTTATTTTCCATCAAAAGGCTGTAAAACAATCATTTAAAAATATTAGTGTATTACATGCTTAAGATTGGATTTATTCTCATTTTAAGCCTCTAAAACACTATATAATTCATAAATAGACATATATAAGAATATCTATTATTCATTACTTACTTGGGATGTTACATCCTTCCCCCATTTAGAAAATTGTGTCCCTACAATTTATATACTTATCAAATAAGTGGGGGTATTTGCCCTCATTTCATTTTCAGACTCCCATGTTGCCTCTTCAATCATGTGGTTTTTACACAATACTGTTACCTGATGGATAAACTTATTCCGTAACACTTCCTCCTTGTGCTCAAGAATCTAGACCGGTTGTTCCTCATAAGATAGGTTCTCTTCCAGCTGAACTACCTCTAGACTCAAAACATGAGAAGGAACTGGCATGTAATTCCTTAACATTGAAACATGAAAAACATTTTATACCTGTGATAAACTCGGAGGTAAAGACACTGGGTATGAAACTGATCCAACTCTCTCCATAATTTCATATGTACCATTGAACCTTGGACTCAACTTTCCTTTCTTACCAAATCGCATCTCAGTTTTCTATGGTGAGACTTTGAGAAAAACATGATCACCTACCTCAAAAGAGAGATCCTTCCTCCTGTTGTCCGCATAACTCTTCTGCCTACTCTGGGCTGTTCTCATGTGTTTCAGAATCAACTGAACTTTTTCTACCATCTCTTCTACCAATTATGGTCCCATCAACTTCCTTTCTCCCACTTCATCTCAGATAGCTGGAGTTCGACACTACTTCCCATATAACGCTTCAAATGGTGCCATCTGTATACTGGAATGAAAACTGTTATTATAAGAAAACTCAACCAAGGAAAGATGTTGGTCCCAAATCCCCTAATAATCCATCGAACAAGCACGTATGATATCTTCTAATGTCTGAATTGTTCATTCTGACTGCCCATCTGATTGAGGATGAAAAACTGCACTAAAATTTAATTCAGTACCCAACGACTTCTGAAGGACATTCCAAAAGTTAGAAGTAAACCTGGGATCACGATCAGATACAATGGATAGGGGGAATCCATTCAACCTGACTATCTCTTTAAGACACAATCAAGAAATTTGATCTAGGGAAAATGTAACTCGAATAGGAAAGAAATGAGCATATTTAGTTAATCGATCAACAATAACCCAGATTGCATTATTACATCGAGGTGTCTTCGAAAATCCCACAACGAAGTCCATGGATATATTCTCCCATTTCTACTCTGGTACTAGTAAAGGCTGAAGCGTCCCCTTCAGTAACATCCTCTCTGAATTAACCTACTCACAGGTCAAACACTTCAATGTGAAATCAACAATATCCCTTTTCATTCCGTCCCACCAGTAATACTCCTGCATATCTATATACATCTTAGTACTTCCTCGATGAAATGAAAACGGAGAACTATAAGATTCACATAACAAATCTCTCTTCAAATGTGAATCACACGACACACACAATATCTTCCCAAATCTCAAAACACAATCATTATCAATGTTGAATTCAGGAAACTTACCCTTCTGAACCAGCTCTACTTTTCCATGCAACTCACTGTCTTGCTTCTGTGCTTGCTTGGTTCTGTCTGATAGAGAAGATTTTATTTATACCTAAAACAAAAGAGAAGGACATCCTGCACCAACAACATTTATGCCAAAGTTCATCAAATCCTTATCCAAAGGATCACGTTCCAAACGCATCATTTTTAAAGAAGCATTACTTTTTTGACTCAAAGCATCAACCACTTTATTTGCTTTTCCCGGTTGGTAATGAATTGTATAATCATAATCCTTGATTAATTCTAGACTTCTCCTCTATCTCATGTTCAATTATTTCTGAGTGAATATATACTTTATACTTATTTTATCGGTATATATTTCACACTTTACTCCATACAAATGATACCTCCAAATTTTTAAAGCGAAAACAACAACAGCTAATTCCAAATCATTTGTAGGGTAATTTACCTCATGATATTTCAACTGCCGTGAAGCATAAGAAATTACTTTATCATTCTGAATTAGGATGCAACCAAGTCCTTTCAATGAAGCATAACTGTAGATAACAAACTCTCCATTCCTGGAAGGAAGTGCCAAAACTGGAGCATTCACCAATCTTCTTTTCAACTCTTAAAAACAATCATCACATTCTTTTGTCCAGATAAACATAACACCCTTCTGAGTTGGCTTAGTCATTGGAATAGATAACCGTGAAAATTTTCTAACAAACCTTCAGTAATATCCTTCCAAACAAAGGAAGCAACGAATATATGTTACATTTGTGGGTCTTGGCCTTTCTTCAACAACCTTTGTTTTTGCAGGATCAATAGTTATCCCATCTATAGAAACAATGTGACCAAGGAAAGAAATTTGTTTCAAGCAAAACTCACACTTGCTGAATTTTCCATACAATTTATTTTCTTTTATGGTTTGTTAAATAAACCTTAAATGTCTTTCATGCCCCTCTTTACTTTTAAAAAACACCAAAATATCATAAATGAAAATAACCAATATTTTTCACCTGAGTCAACTAAGCCATCACTGTAACAAACTATTTAGTTCTGATTCTGACCATATCAGGATACTAATTTGAAAGGTCATTTCTCTCTGTATGCCTTCCCAGAAAATCTATTTTGTTTCCTCTATGAAAAACCATTCTTATCATAGAAATAACTTAGGAGAAGCAACATGGTAATCTTCAAATGATATATCATTTCAATTTGACCATAAAAAATATTTTTGGATAATCATTTAATATAATTCTAACTCCTAAAGTTTTCTAAACCGACCTTTGATACCAACTATAAGGCCCTAGCCTTAAACCTTACATTATCTTGAGTTATTTCAAGATTACAAATTGAAGATCTTTTTAGGTTTAGAGTTTTAGAGAATTAGATCATAAAACATGAATTACATTCCACATTTAAACAAAGTGGTTACATAAAAGATAGTATTCATTTTTCCCATCAACAGAATCATATTTAAAATAAAACATGGATTCTTTCTTGACACTTACTTGACATTATCATCATATCATGTACCATTCCCTTGACTTGTGAGAAACATTTCACAAACATGGGATGAGCATAAAAAGCTCAGTAAGGGATATAAAAGTAAAAAATGAAAACATTATTCCATGTATGAAATCATACTTAACACATAAAACATAAGAATTTTAATATACCTCATAAAATAATGAATAAATCATATAAATCATAAGTCATAAAGGTAACTTTAGGCATTCATAACATTCTTATGTAGAGAGTAACCCTCTTGGTTATGTTTGGAATACCCATCACAATATATTCCATAAATTTCTTCGGAGAAACCTTAACGTTTAACTCCTTAGCGTTACCCAATGCATTGGAGAGCTATATCGGGCTCCCCTGCCCTTAGTTATCATGAAACCACCAGTCTTCATAACAATGCCAAAGAACCATAAAATAATCGTATCACATAAAAGATGCATAAAGTGAACATAACATTTCCACTTTTCAATCACAATATATCAATACAAAAATTCATATAAAAACATTATGAAAACCATTTTCAATACAAAAATAAAATAAAATGAAAAGATGGTATTTATTTTTCATTCAAAAAACGTTATGGCTTGTAGAGGAAGCCGATACTCAAATAATGGTCACGGTGGTGGAGAAGTCATTGTCGCCGCATACGTACGACCAAAAAACAATCCCTTTTGTCATTTAGTAAACGCTTCGTATAAAAATATTCATTTTGAATAATCGGAAAAGTCAATGGGGTTTATACACTGTATAAAATAAGGTTGTATATAAAACAAAATATTCCTCAATGAAAGGAGATTGAGACAAATTCCCTTACCTCGGGTCCGACTTGACTCGATAGTTCTTTAATTTCCTTAATAATAAACTTGAGTTAATTTATACTTGCTTAAGAACCTTTTTCAAGGTCATTATTCCTTTTATATCACTTATTACCATGTTATGAACATTATGTAATCATTTATGTTTATAACGTTTGTTTTGTCGATATTTGGTACTGGAGTCAAAAGTGAACTTCTTATATTTACAGGTAGTTCACGTAGTCAAATATCCATTATCTGAAGAATGATATTCATGTTGTAGATTCCATATATATCATATAAATCCAGTATATATATGCATTTATAATATTACATAATCATTTAGAGGTACGAAATGAAATGCATTGCTCATGGAGACGGAAAGTCGTACGTATGTATGAACGCTACTTTCATTTCTATGTCATGTTAATGGAATTAAAACTCAATGAGAGATATTTATATTTTAATTCCAGGATTATATTAATCATTTATATATAACATACATCATATATATCCATTATATACATGTACTTATAATAGTACATTACATTTGGGGATAAGAAATGAAATGCACCATTCACGGAGACGGTAAGCCGTACGTACGCCTGAACACTACTTCGATTTCTATTTCCTATTTAATAGAATTAAAACATAATGACACATAATAGTATTAGAATTAAAATTTGGTATCATATATAATATCATTAAATCTATCCTTTATACGTACCACATATGGTATTAACGAATCAAATCACTTTGAGGGGGTTGTAGTCTGCACTTCCTAAAATGAAGATATCACGTTTACCGATAATGGAAACCATAAAGGTATGCCATAAATGAAAAATAAATAATATTAAGGAAGCAATATATCACATATAAATATAGTGACATCTTAATGGCCACCTTTTAAGCTGTTAAAAGAATATTGAACAATCATCGTTTTTTGAGGCAGAATTTCACCATCCACAGAAATAGTATGTTCATTAACCATTACATGTAGGTGTGTGTAAGTGTAGCTCAAATCATTATTATAACAACATCCTAGTATATTGAGGATCTTGTAGTTGTTACAAAATAAATGAATAAAAAGAGTTTAGGGGGGTTGGAGAAGCAAAATAAAATAAAAGAACACAAATGAAGACATTACCTTAAAATCAGGTAACTCTTTTTGATTTGAGCTCAATGGCTTCCTTGGGAAGACTTCTGCGCAATGTGAGGCTTCTAGGAGTAAGAGAGGGATGTGGTGAGGAAAAATGGGCAGGGTTTGGCCGATCCAATGGCTTGAGAGGTGTGGGTAAAGAGGTAGAGGTGGGGGCCTTTTATAAGGGGAGAGGAGGGGCACTCTTGGAAAGGTATAAAATGTTACTTTATTTTCAAATGAGTTTCGGATTTTAAAGGTCCCACATTGATGTATTTTGAGGATAACGTGATAAGGGTTCTAAATTTACTCATACAATATGTTTTTGACATGTGTAGGTCTTTGATTTTATATTATCATTTCATTTTATTTAAATCATTAAATAATGAGGTAATCGCTGCATCATCATGATGTCATAAATAATTTAATTTATTTAATGTCTAATAATAAAAAATAACTACTAAAATGCATGAAATATTTTTCTCATTACAATTACTATTTATATTCCAAGATATCATTTATGTTGAAAAAATTAAAAATGAATTACTCAGGTGATAAATTATTTGTTATATTTAACTTTCTTTAAAAATAAAAATATAAAAAGTCTTTTTCACATAAAAGTGATTCCATGGGGTCCCCACGTTTTACACAAGGCATCCCATGGTCGGCCATGAGACAAGCAGTAGAATTAGGACACATTATGGGGTCATTTGTTATTATTATGATATTATTTTATTATCCTTAACTACCTGATTACTCATTAATCAAGATAATTTAAGATAATTACTGTCGTTACTATTCATAATTTTCAAAAACAACAGAGTCTTAATTACATAATTTGGACCTTCTGATTCCAAATATGGAATCCATTTTATCAAATTACAAACACAGATATTTCAATAATTAACATAAAAATAATTCTCGTTGTCAAAACAAATAGCGGGTTTTTTTGAAACAAAATCTATGAAAAGTTTGGCATTAGTTTATGCCCAATTCCAAAGTTAAATTAATCCTAATGACCACCATTGGATTAAATGAAAATAATATATTCTAATTACACTTTAATACCAATTAAAAAGATAATCTAACCATATAATTAAATTATATGAAAAAAAGTTTTGATGTAAAAAGCAGTATTTTTCACTATTCATTAAAAAATGAACATTGTTAGAAAAATACCAAAAAAATATCCAATGTAAAAATCAAGGTCCCAATCATAAATAATAAGTTTATTTTGACAAATATAGCTAATAAAATTGTAAATAGTTTTATTTAAAAAATGATTTTCCATCAAAAGGCAGTAAAACAATCTTTTAAAAATATTAGTGTATTCCATGCTTAAGATTGAATTTATTCTCATTTTATGCTTATAAAAGAATATCTAATTCATAAATAGACATATATAAGAATATCTATTATTCATTACATACTTGGGATGTTACATTTTTTCAGTGGGTTGAGATTCATATATATTGACAACCACATGTGGATCTTTCTAATGTTATCATATTCTTTTTTCATGAGGAGTACATGGATAGATTAAAAAAATCCACCCCCATAATAAAAAACATTATATATAATTATGGGGTATGATGAATTATGGATAGTAATCCTTATTGGTTTTTAAATGGCCATACTCTTCTTTCTTGTCCATTCATTTCATAATGTGCAATATCAGTAGATATTTAGAAGGGATTTTTAGAATTTTATATTAATTGGAAAAAATTTGATCTCGTAAATTTTAAATAAAATTTCTTCCTTTCAATGGTATAAGTTTTGTGTGGTTTTCCTAGGGAAATATCACTTGGTTGTCCTCAACGATATCTTCTAATGGGTTTTTAATTTTTTTTTAATTTCAAATTTTTACATGAGGGATTCGTGTTAATTATCATATTATGTTAAAAACAATGAATTGTAATATATGAAAATTAAAAATAGTTATATTTAATACGAAATTAAAAATGACTAAAAAAAGAGATAATTGATAAAAATATGAACTCCCTATGATAATTTAGTTTTAATTTCAACTTATTTGGTACTCCCTATAGAGTTGGATATCACTAGATAGATTTATGTAGTCAGGATCCCAAATATTATCTTCAAATTCCAACCAATAGATAGTGTCATATTCCATGGATAGATATGTGTACAAGTGTTCTGATTCTTATGCCCCGACAACAATATATGATGTTTCATTTCATTATTTTCCCAATAACTTCAATATTGATCAATTAATTGGTGACCACTCAGATTTACATTATCATATGTGTCTTCATCTTCACCATCAAGCTAGTCATGGTATTGATGGGTTCATACCATAGAATGGTAAGGTTGTTTATTTTTTTGTAGTATAGACTTATATTCATGGATTTTCGGACATTTATCCAAAAATAATAAGCATTATTAAAATAGTTTTTTTTGGGTTTATATAAATATTCATAAATTAATGTTTTTTCCATTTATTTTTGTATTCTTGTATTGTATTTCATTTAAAATAATATGTAACCAGTTATTTTTTATCAGAACCAGTTCTGGATATAATACATAATAGAGTTCATCTATATGGGTGGGAGTAAGGATGGAATTTTCATCATGTTTTGTAATTATCCCCTAAAAAATAAATGATGTACTCCTAGATTTAAGTTTATTCTCTCTTAATTCATTTATATAATAGTTTCCTGAAGACAACCTAATGATCATTGATGAGGCACTTTAATTTATCATATTTGATGATTTATATTGGTCTCCCATAAATTATATAGGAAAAAGAAGAAAACCATCATTCATATACTGGGATGAGTCATTTTTTATATCATTTATCACAGATTAGTTAGGAAATTCATAATTACAATTTTTCGAAAATATAATTGTTTCAAAAAATGAAACCTTATATTTATGGAAAATATAATATGTAAATAAATTATAATTCTCATCCTATCGATGGTGTAATTAGTGATTCAAACATTTCTAGTGCTATAGAAAATGATATTATTTAAGATGTCTGAGTGTAATATAATAGATAACTTGGTTAATCTCACTTCTGGACAATCATATTTTAGTCACATACTTAATCTATGTTACCAAAATGTACTTATTTGGTTTTTATTATACATAAATGAAATAAAATTATATGAAAGTAAACAAATGAAATATATTTTAAAATTAACATCCAATTAGATTGAATAATAAATTAGAATAGGTTTTTAGATTCATTATCCTTTATAAATCATATTTGTTAGTTAAAATTTAGATTTATAAAATATTTTTCAAATATCATTCTTGGATTACCTTCCTTTTATTTATTTGATCATAAAACATTTTCCTAGAAAATGTTAATTTAACATATTAATATAATCATTATTGGTGAAATAACTCAATTGATATTGTGAAATATTTCAGCACTCATTTTCATCACACTTTTTTTCATCAATTAAACGACTCAAAAACACTATTTGAAAATATTTTAGTCAATTGGATTTAGGAAAAAGATTTAAATAAATGAAAATAATGTTTAATCGAGATGTAATTGGGGATGGAAAATATCCAATCTCATACACTCCACTTTCCTTTTCCCCAAAATTTTTATGAATTTAATTGTAGAATAAATGAAACCCATGCGTCCTCCCCCAAGGCTACACCTCATGTTAGTCACTCATTGTCGAGTACTACTGTCCATGTTTGAATATAATTTGGGTGGAAGTGAAGAAGTGATAGATATGGCGGATGGAGGGAGAGTGGTTGAAAAATGAAGACTCACATTTATTAAAATTTAATGTGTTGCATAATAATGAGGCTAGAAAAAAAAGGATGTAACTAGATAATAGTAATAAAATTGAGAAGATTCCTTCCAGATGATCTTCTAATCACATTAATCGTTGTAGAAAAATCATATTTATAGGTGGAAGAATCCCCAAATCCTTTTCTATTAAAATATCTCGTATATTATTTTATTTTTAAATGTATCATTATGATAGATATCGAACAAATAGTATTCTTCAATATGATGAATTTCAAATTCATAGTGTAGAATATCCAATCTAAATACCTTCATCCATGGTATTCTATATAAGAGAAAAATTTAAGAATTAGTCTTAAAAAAATCACTATATGTTTAACATTAATAGTGTATTGTTTATATATTAATTCAAATTATTTCAAACGAAATAATTTCCATATTGAAATTCACATATATTATTCAATTGGAATAAAACATTTGATAATTCTTATTAATGATCATGTGAGACACCCCGATCATGAAAAAATTTATATTATGTGAAACATATCCAATTCTTAAATCTTCCTCATGTATCCCTTTTTCATGAGGCTCTCATTTTTTATTCTTCTATGAATCATGTAGATATTTTTTTAAGGTGGGACATATCCATTTATATGAGTGAGATCTTATACCTATACCTTCATATTCTCCACATATAAAAATATAATATGGGTAATGTCTTGAAAATAGGTTGTTCGATGGGGAAGAATTGTGTGGAATTGAAAAAGGGTCCTTTTATCTCTATCAGACAATCACAATTTTTATATGACCAGACCATTACTATGTATAACGTCATCCTCTAATCTAGAAATGATCCATGTCACACCCTGGTGTTAAATATATTGTTCAGATATAGTTCGATCTCAACCGTTTGATTAACTAAAATATTTTGGTGAATATAAGTTGTTTCAATATGCATCGAGTGATGGATAGTGGTAGCAAGTACTGTTTTATCATGGGGGAAGTGAGGTTAGTATGTGGAAATACGGATTCAACATTTGTAAATAGTAACACACTTCTCTATCATACCACATCAATGATGTGATCATTTAGAAACATGAATATAATATAATATGTTGTACCCATCAAATTGAAAAATATTGTGTGGATATACTCTCACATACAAAAAATTTGACACACACAAAAAAGAACAATGGTTTGTAAGGACACGTTTGGACCATATGTGCATTATTACACAATAAATAATGGCTCAAACTTGTGTGGTCTACACATCATCATATCACTATGTGGGCTCTCATGACAGGATTCATAGTGGGTGAACACGTATTGTGATGGATATTTGGATGGTGGCTCCCTTAGTTGAGGTAAATCCCAATTGGATATTTTATTAACAATTGAAAATAAAACCACATAACACAATTCTCCCCAAAAATCCTCATATTATTTAAATATTCCTAATTATAATTATTTATTAATTTTAATCCATTTTATTTCTACATTTATAATTTTAAATATTTTATAAAAATATAATTACAAATAAATTTCAGTAAAAACCTATTCCAAATTCATTTGAAAATTTGTAGAATTTTTAATAAAAATATGTGTGTATCACTCTATAAAATAATTTTAGTAATCAAGCACTAAACACCCAATCTAGTAAAATGTGTGGAACATGAATGGATTTTAAATAATCAATGTCTAATTATATGTTCAAAAATAATAGTGCCATGATAACATTCAAATCCATTCCAACATGCTGATATTCTTTTATTATGAAATTCCACCAGAACACACCATGATCCTCAAGCTTGATCATCACACACATCTCCATGTTGGAATCTGGTGCAACATTGATATTAAATATATGATAAATACTATCCACCCAATCATATTCCATTTAGGATTTATTTATAAATTTAAATTATGTGGGAATCTCATTTATGAACCCACTTTATCGATCTCGAAAACATTCATCACCAGGATGCATGTTAGATGCATGGTCCAGATCATGATGTACATTTTTGTCTATGGAATGTAATTTCCGAATGATATAATCTATGTGATTATGATCTAGAAGAAGATTCTATTGAGGTTCATATTTCACTACACCATCTATTAGATCCCATTGAAGACATATTAGTGGAATAATACTACAAGCATAAAACAATGAATGATGATAAAATGGGATAATAATATTATTTTAATCTAGAAGCCCGACTAGTATTAATTTTTTTAGATTAAAAAAAATCTCAATAGAAACACATAAAAACATACATATGTAACACGGTGTCCATCATTATATGAGTTATTGAGGAATACTTTTGAAAAATTTCTCATGATTGAGTCTATCATATCTCCCATATACCAAAAGACTTAAAATTGGAATCAAGATGAAAACCTAACAGTTATACCAATATGAAATGAATATACCAGTGATATTCTTTAAAAATTATAACCAACATGATCGTCCACTTAAATAAATAGAATTATAAATCCCTATTGAATGCAAAATAGAACCTGTACATAAAAAATGATAATTCTTTTATTCCAACCAAAAAAGAAAACAAGGAATATTTATATAAAAAATTGAAAGGATATCTTAGAATAAAAAATATTTTAAATATATAGAATATGAAAATAGAAACAATAGCTGGGATATTAATTTGAAATAAAAATTAATCTAGAGGTACACTTATAATAAACGAACAACTATAATAATGAATACATCATGTTATTTCTGGGAAAAAACCACTATGTCACAACTAGTTAGACATAACTAGCTAATATAAACCACATTACCTCACTATGGTTCCATTGAACATCCTATATCAAGAGAAAATAAAATTTACACACACATATTGAGGGGTTTATTGGTTTTGAGTGAAACATGCTCAGTAGGACCCCTCCCATGTGTTTGTGTTCAATTTTTTGGTCGAAAATATGAATATTTTCAACTTAATGAATAATTTTAGGATTATAATTAAATAGAAAATTTATCAAAATCATGGTAATTCATTTATACTTTCTAATTAGTTTTAAACATCATATGTAATATAGTTTTAAATAATATCTTATTTTTAATGGATGTAAAAAAAATCCCAGAAAACATTATCCAATGCATAAGTGAATCTCTCCAATGATTTTTATTGGTCAGTATAACAAGATCACTCATACCAGAAGAACTACGATGTGAATGAATTAGTATCATAGCCAAATTGATTTAATCCTAGGAGAATATAAAAAACCCCAAATTTACGTTCCGCACACAAACAATGTCTGAAAAATCCAAAGGATTAAAAGAATATGGAGTATAGGAACACACCATGGGTGAACCGCCATGATAGTATTAATAAAGAACAAAATTATTGCAGCATCCACCTATGTTCCCAATTTTTTCCAAGAAGAACATATTAAAAATAATTTTTTCAATTTTTTTTAGAATTCATTTCATCATGTCAATTTCTAAATTCATTGAAAATTAATTTTCATTGAAACACAAGGGGGAAACATTTTCATAGAAACATGGTTCTTCACAATGATGTAAATAATTTATATTAATTCATTTATAGAATAATTTATATATTTTTTCAATTCTGAGTTCATACAATATAGGTTATAGATAGAATCAACTACCATAATCTTATGTTTAATACTAATTGGGATGTGATTCACACTAACAGAAAAAGAAATAAATTCATAAATATATGATCTATAAAAAATTAGATAATCATTGGATCATATTTTCATTTAAAAAAATCTTGAAGCATATTTTCCTCTAAAAATGCCTCATGTACCAAATATTTTTGACAACAAAAACATGATGAATATCCCCATAATGAATATTAGACAATCGATAAAGAATGAATGATCAAGAATAAACACCATATGATCACATAACCATAAATTTTTCCCAATACCAATTCCACAGTAAGAGTAATGAATAATACGAAATAACTATTACATGATGAATAATAATTAAAAAGATCTAAATACCATGAACTATATAATGACATCAAAAAGAGGGGAAATCACCAAACATTGCTTTGAAGATATTTTTTGTTTGAGGAAGGGAATAAAAAATGAATGAATATGGATTCACATGGGTTATGAGATAAAATATAACTAGTTGAATGGATTTAAATAATGAATAAAAAAATTATTGTGTAGAACCCTCTTAATTTGAGTACATTGAAAAAACCCCCATTGGTTAATTTTTTCTGGGGTGATGGCTTTATAATGTAATAGGCTAATTCCTGTAGTAATGATTTTCATAGCCCAAAATGCAGTTCAGGTTTTTCTTAGTGGTAAGCACCCCGTAATCCAACATGAAAAATGGGGGTTCAAAACCCATGGGGTTTAGGTTATTGTAGCATTACTATAGTGGTATTATAGCAGCATTGGTATTGTTGATCGGCGGAAACTATAGCAGCGGCATGGTACTATAGCAGCGACGGGCACTGTAGGAGCTAGGTTACTATTCACCTAATGGGCCTTAGGCCAAAAATTTGGGCCTATAGGCTATGTAATGGGCTACAAGCCCACTGGGCCTTTGGTCTATGTAATGGGTCTCCCTCTACCAAGTTAAAAGAGTTCTTTGCTTTACTGTAATAATAAAATGATATTTCGACCCCAAAATTTTAAAAACAAAATTCATAGTCCAAAATGATTTATAGGATATGGGACCCATGACATGCTTACATAATAAGACACAGACATACAACAGAATAATTTCTCGTATAGAGCAGATGTCCATGATTCTAATGAAAAATCCCAACATGAATAATTATTAAATCTCTACTCGATAAACAAATGCTTACACATGAATCATACTGTATATTTTATTCAAGATGCTACATATACCAAATCATATTAATTATATTATAGTAGAATTACATAAATCATTTATATACTCAATAATATAACCCCAAGGATGGGAGACTATGCTTCTGTTGTCTATATTGATTCCAATGACTTTAAAACCATAATCAATCACTATATTAATCAATAATATTATCCACTAACATTATGAATAATTTCAAACCATTGTGTCCGAGAAATGAATAGTTCTCATACATTGAATTTTAATTTTGTTATTTTTATAAGATAATATTAGATCATAATAACATTTATTATGTTTATAGTATATGTAGTATGTAACTCTATGATTCAAAATTCATGGATTGGGTATAAAAATATATTTGATGTTTATGTGGATATTTTTCTATAATAGAATCATTAAATATATGGGTATCATTTTTTTTAAACCCTTTAATGATTAAATGTATTAAATGGTCTCCCAAAATAATAATTATAAACTTTTAAAAAATTTATCATATCCATTGGTGATACAAGATCCACATTCCAATTAGAAATGAGTCAACTTTAGTGTTAATGTCACCAATTAATTATTTAGGCGATATACTATCCCAATCATATGCAATATTATTCATTGATTTTAGATTAGAAAATAATTTTTATAACCATTATATGTATATAATAAACTATATTCCTTTCATATTAATATTATGTGGGCTTCCCAAAAATGGGTTATCTATGTAAATTCAAAAAACAATGAAACCATGGTTAATACATGTGCACATATAATTAGAAAAAAAATACCTAACAAAATATATTGGTTACACATATTACTTTTTTTTCCACAAAACAATATTCAATGGAACCATAACATTGCAATGAAAATTACCAGTTGGCTGATTGAGGTCTTTATAATTGAATATTTTGACAGAATCTATCACATACTAATTGAATGAAATTTTAATCTCAACATATTATCTTCTGTTATAGAAATTTATATATTTTTTAATATAGTAATTTAGTTTGGAATTATACATCCTTAACAAAACCAATATATTCAGCCCATTTTGATATGTAATGTAATGCTTAAAGCCCAAAATCTTGGGGACAATGCATTATTATATTACATTGAAAATATTATAAGGAACCTAAACCAGATGGACGGATCAGTCTAGAAGTTCTGAAATTCTAGATTACATACATGTCACCCATAATAAATTTTGGAATAAAAAATATAACAAGATAGATAATAAAATGAAATAAACTTCATCATTGAAAAATATTCAATGATTTCTTCATAAAAAATCGGGGAAATGATACATAGTAAGGTTGGGTTCAAAGGCCCAATAAGGGTATGTAATGTTGTATAAATAATTAAATAATAGGATTAAATTACAATTTTCTGGTATATATATGATAACACATGCCATTAAAATAACCCAAAAAGGACAAAATCAATATTGAACAGTTAAAATCTCAAACACATGCCAGTTAATAAATTAACAGATAGTATATTAAATTCATAGATATTCCATTGGAGAATATAATTTATAAATAATATATCAATTAAATTTTATGGAAATTAATAATTATTGATATATATATATAACATTCAAAAATTACTCCGTGCTACGAATTTAATATTTTATTTTCTCCATGAAAAAACATATACTTTCATGGATTCTTGAAAACAGTCTATTACTATAAAATATTAATGCAATGAATTTTATATTTTTATGTACAAATGCCAAGAATATAATTCTTTCTATGCATAATTCCATGAATCTGTTAATTTCATGTCTTCATGAAATGAGTCTAATCCTGTAAAATTGATCATTATATAAACTATGGTGTAAAATTTATGCACTAAACATATCCACATAAATGAATATGAAAATTCAAGGGAATTTTTAAAAAATAATTTATAAAATAAATTGATTGTATCATGTGAATGTCAAAAATAACAATGTACAAAATATTTTAAACAAAATCCTTATGATAATTTTCTGGAGAATACTATTTAAACATTCCAAATTGTCTCATACAATTTTTATAAATTTAAATCCAAATATGCTTGAATTTAAAACATTAAACTAACATATATTATTATTAGAATAATTATATTCATGACATGACCTATCAGATGGTTTTATACACCCCGAATAAAAGTTAATTTGTTCATAATTACAAATATGCCTCAATGGAATGTAATTTGAAACAAAATTTGATTACCTAAATTTTTCTTTTGTAATGTGGTAAATATATTTATGTATATTTATTTAATATATTTTAATAAATTATAATAAATTCATAATAGTTCCTATAATATCTTATATAAACTTATTATAATATTTTATTACCCATTTGTTAACACTCATTCATTATTTTAAAAATTTTGCATGTTAATTACTTAATTTTTTCAAGTATCTCTTGAATTACTATTTGTTGTTTTGTTTAATTAGATAATGATTTCATAATCTACATAATAAAATTCAAGAACTAATTTTAAAATTTATTCTTTTTATATTTATTTATAGTAGTTTACAATATTTGGTGATAAGAAATGAAATTCACCATTCTTAGATAGAGTAGGTCGTACGTACACATAAATTCTACTTTCATTTCTTTGTTATATTAAAATAATGAACAACAAATGATACATATGTAAATTATAATTTCAGTATTGTATCTTTGATATAAATAATAAACAGTTTTAAGAAAATTATCCTTAATGCATTCCATGTATATAGTGAACGAATCACATCACTTCAAGGGGGGGGGGGTTGTCCAGACTTCGACAAATGAAATAATTATATTAACGTAAAATGGGAAGTATTGATTTTATGTGTCATAAAAGGAATAAAAAATATTAAAAAATACAAAATATCATAAATATCATATATATATATATATAGTGTGTCTATAATAATGGGCACCATGAGAGGTTGGAATAGAAAAAATAGACAATCATTATTCTTTGAGGAAGTAGTTATACATACACAGAAACATTATGATTACTACCCATTAGGTGTGTTTGTGTGTATTTTTAGATAGAAAACTTATCTTATAAATATCCTTGTATTTCAAGGTTACTAATTATGTTATATATTCATAATAATTATATGATTTTTGGGATTGGATAATTCCAATAAAACTAAAAATCCTAATGGTGTTTATAACCACTTAATCGCTAAATCCTTTTGGATTGTTCCAAAATGATTACATGGATAGTTTTATACCCAATTTAAGGATTATATGTATTGGGGAGGGACGCATCAAAACTATTTGGGATTATTTGGGATGATTCAAAGTGTCTTGGTTGGTGTGAGGAGGGGTGGAGTGCGAACATTTTTATATTAGAGGGGAGTAGAACACTTGTAACATCGAAATGGTATTAATTAATAGGAGGTATACCTTTCCAAAACAACCTAAAAATGGAAATATAATTTATTAATGGGGAATTATGGGTTTTCAATAGATCACCAAACAAAAATATGTTCTTTTAAATAATTTGGTTCATAATGAAAAATATTCCCCATTCTATCATTTTAGTTTTTATTAAAGCATCCAGTTTTCAAATGTAATTATTTGTATCATTAATAGAAAAATAAAATAATTTTTTAGGAAAATTTTATCAACAAAATCATCAATATTTTATCCCAATTATAAAAAAAATATCCCATATGTTTTCCAAATTATATTTAAAACAAACACATGTGACGAACTAATGCACTTCTCAAACTCAAACCCTATAAACATTGATTTTATAGTATATGATTCAATATTATTGTTATAAAAAACCACTTGTTAAACCATTTCATTCAATATACCTTATTTTTAATATTTTATAGACTCTTTAATTTTATTTTATTATTAAATTAATTATCAATACATTTGCGTTTCATTAAAATTTTAATTATGTAAACCATCTCTAAAAAAATTCATAAATTAATATGATAATAATTACACATTTATCTCTAATATATATTTCTGTTACTGAAAATATGATGTTTTTTACATATCCAAATTTTTTTATAAATGTTAATGTTAATGACCCTTCTTGTCATTTTCCATACCGAACCTTTTCTATTAGACACATCCATTTAAATATATCTAGATAACCCATTAAAATAGACCTAAATAGAGATATGGTCAAAATATTGGAATCTAAGGGATTTTGGACAAGTATCCAAGTTATTTTAGTCCTTAAGATTAATGTTTTATTGCTTATTTTTCTTGATTAGATGTTAATCACCGTAGTAAATTTAAAACAAAATCATTATTATTTTCAGTCAGAATCTATGTTGATACGATCAATAAAAAATATTTTTCTAATTATATCCATATAGTTAAATTTTTAAAAATTTAAATCAAATATGTAGAAAAATAATGATTAACACAAATCTTTCACACATGCTAAGAAATCATGCTTTTAATGTAGAACCATTCAAAAGATCAATATTTTTTATATTTAATTTGATAATAAAAATTATTCCAATTATCTAAATTTTATTATGATATAGATAATTAATCTATAATTATCATAAAATAAAATTCAATATTTAATTTAACAATAATCAATATTGTAATTTAATATTTTTTAATCTAATTCTTGTAATTTTTTCTATTCATAAACAAATGGAGTCTCTTAGAAGAATACCAAAAACTCACAATAAAAATTTTACAACATTATATATTAAAAAATGATTTTACTTTTTAAAATGAAAAATCATAAAAAAATCATACGTTATTTTCAAAATTGGTTCTCAATTAAATGTTTGTAAAACATTGTCTTGGGTGTAGAAAAAGCTAAATCAGTGTTGTGTGCAACATAAGCTTACAGTGGTGCTGTATATAAAGAGAGAGAAAATATTATTTTTTATAACATGATAATATTGTAATTTCATGGGGTGTTATATAATCGTACCCTTATTTAAATTTCATCCTTTGAATTTGATATTGTTCATAATAATGAATGAATTGATATTTAAAAATACTATTGATGAAAAATCCACATATTGAATATGGTTTATAACACATCTTCTTAGTAAGAGATAAAGGAAAATAAAATGGTCACATAAAAAAGTTCTACAGTAGGAGAAGTATGGTGGTAAATTGAATCATGGAATCAAAGGAATAATATATGATTAATTTATGATAATGATTTCTAGATAAAATGGACCGAAGAATGTTAAAAATCATGACCCACAAATCTGTACTGATCTAAGGGTTCATTTAAATCACTAGAAATGAAGGTTCTAGAATATAAAATTTGGTTTCATGATCATCTATCCATGTATATGGGTAATTATTCTACTCTCTAAAAATATAAGTAAATATACATGTTATCTTTTTATTAGAAATGTATCTTATTTTGGCCATGCTTTCAACTATTTATACATATACTCATGGAAAAATACTCATCATATAGTGATGTAACGTATTAATCATTAAAACCTGATTAAAATTTCAATATACACCACTTAATAAATAGGTAACAATTATAATATATTAGGATCCAACACATTAGAAATATGGTCACCATATTTCCAAAATACAGTCATCCTTATACTTTAATAAATCTAACACATCTCTAAATTTTATCATTCCAAAATGAGAATAACATCATCATGCATCCTCTTAGAATATTTTAATAACTCGAATCACCAAAAAATTTATTGGGAACATATATTGTTCCTTATTAAATAAATAAGACGCATATTATTTCATATATTAAATAAATCCAAAATTTCATTACACTTCATCAATGATAGAAAGACCCACATTGTTAATAAATCATTAATTATCTCCACAATAGTCCAAAAAAATACAAATTTATCATATATTTATCATTATATCATCATTAAAAAAATATAATGTAATGACATTCCCACAATTTAATTTTATTAGAGAATTTATTTGTTTTAATGAATAAAATTTCATTGTACTATTCAGTATATAATCTCAAGTCCTTATAAAAAATTAATGTAGTACAGTCCTCACATATTATATTATTCAAATAAATAATACATTTGGGATATTAATCGTTTTTTTTCATATGTAGATGTTCCAAAAGTTGACCATTATCTAATAGCATCATTTGGGATTATTCCATTGACATTAGACTATTTGATTTTCATAGTGTCCCTTCTCCATGTTGTCTAATAATTTTATATAAAAAAAATTCATAAAATTTTAACCAAAAGCATGGTGGGATTTATTTTCACATTTGTTTAAAACTCCCATTTCATTCATGAATTTACCATATGGATTATTTATATAGTTATTTCCTATTGGAAAATACTTTTTTACCTTATTCCATGTATCCATAATTTTGTTTTGTCATTCTATTTTATCCTTCATCCCTTCAAAGACATAAGATAATTCTTTACTTATATCTTCCTCACATGATACTATTTCCCTATATGATAAGAATAACATGGAAACAAATTCCATTAAAAATATTACCTTATGACCATGAATGATATTATCCTTCTTACTCATTATATCACATGAAAAGGTGGAGTTGACAACCCTTCTTCTGGGAACTAATTCTCAACAATGGAATATATTTGATTAAATCATAAAATAATATGTAATCACCAATATAGTGAAACACATAACATAAATTTAAAAATTTATGCATAGAAAATATCATAATACTAGACATGGTTTATTTGGTGATACATTAAAATTATAATCATTCATATTGATATGTAATGAAATTCTAAAATATCCAAATCCTATTCCATGGGCTGTCAAAATAGGCGAGTAATAAGACCCTTGTCATATACCAGGTAACCCTGCGTCAGGCTCAAAACACCATGTCAGATTTATTTCCCTTAGGTACATCTGTTCAAAAAATATTTCCACTTGTATAATCGATAAAAAGATATATTTCCAGGAATAGACACATAATAATAAATATACAAACAAAATTAGGACGATCATGTATACAAACATTATACCCATAAAACATTGGAAAATAAAATATAATACATGACACATATAAAATGAAATAAATTATTTCCTTGAAATATTATTCAATGTTTTATTATTCATAAATAGGGGAGGAAACATAATACAGGCGATATGAAAAAAAAATATGTGTAAGTAAAGGGGATGAAAATATGAATAAATAAATATATATAAAAATATCATGGTTGATAAATGATAAAAAAGGTAGCTACAATAACTAGAAAAGGAAAATTCAATATGGAAACGTATGAATGTGAAACACAACCAACATAATCAATAAACTATGAATAGTATAAATACATTGATATGTCAACACAACATCTCATGGATAAAAAAATACATAAATATATATGAAGGTAATTAATAGTGAATCATATATCTACCATACCACTGAGGCTTCATTAGAAGGATCTAATACTTTCAAGGATTCGTGCTAAGAATGTATATATTCAAGGCGTTAATCAAATAATATATTAATTTCAAGGATTCATGCCAAGAATAATATAATTTCAAGGATTTGATGCATGAATCTAATAATATCAAGGATTTAAGACAAGAATAAAATATCGTGATGTAATAACTCTAATAATCTAATATCATCATGGATTAATGCCATTAATCTATTAATATCAATTTGAAGACAATATAATAAAATAGTATAGAGTTTATGCAATAAACATATCCATGTATTATAATATGGATATTCAATTAAATTAATAATGAATAATTATTAGAATAAAGATATTATTTCAAGATAAAGTTAATAATAATTATAGGAAATAATATTGTAAATATAATCATTAAAATCAGTATTGAGGATAATAACCCTTAAACATTCAAAAGTATCCCATACAACTTTAAAACAATTAAATCATTATTCCCGTGAAAGATTAAAAATCAAATTACATTTCATATCCTATGAATAAGGATTCATAATATATAACATGTCATATGGATTTATATGCAACAGAAAAATGTGAATTGATATATAATTACAAATAAGTCTCAATTGATGGTAAATTGAGAAGAAATTTTATTTCCATATCCATTATTTCTATGTGTTGTCACTTTCCTCTGGTATAATGGTATAAAATATGATAATAACATATTGAAAAAATATATTCATGCTTATAATATCATATTATAACTTCTTACAATATTTTCATACCCAATTTCTAACACTTATTAGTTATTATGTTAATATAATAACCCATAACGATCTCTAATTCCATCAAATTGGAAATGAAACCATTGATCATTTGTATGATAGACTACCACCTTGTGAACCGATGTAATTCGTTTTCCATCTCCACCTTCAAGTGTGGACATAACATAGATATGAAATTATTATACATCATAAATATTATGTCACACATACATCATTACATTCATTTCCATGTGTGATACTATAATATAACTCACGTATACGGAGGACTACCAACTCTAAAAGCGTTGTGATTTGGTCTTTAAACACCCTTCACTTGAAGTCTATTCATGTAAATGAACATGAAAATCTATGATATATATTAAAAAAAAATTCTATAAATGTAAAACCACAACTAACTCCATACCCTCAAATCTATTGGAAATCAATAACATCTCTTTTGTATACAATTAGAATACCATCTCCTTGTAGTAATTTGATATTTTATTCAAATTATTTTTACATAGATATTAATTTGGATTTATTTTATTAATATAAATGATATATATGAACTAATAATTATATTTTAATGGTGAATTTGAGTCAATTTTTCTATCAATCCATATTTCATTGAAAATGTAAACAACATTCACACACACGCATGTCCTACAATATCCATGAATAATATTGTCAATTTTTTATCTCCAATAGTAGTTGATTACAATAAAAAATTATATAATGAATATAAATGTCATGTATATCATTATGAAAATTATTTATATTATTAAACCATGATCCAATAAAATTTATACAATTTACTAAACTGAATTATATATGAAAATAGAATCAATTATCACTAGAAATAATGATTTTATCAAAAAATTATTAACAAATGGATGATAAATAACTATAACTATATAACATATGGTATTCAATTTGTATTTTTTATTCATAAATATATTTATAATAATTCTATATTTAATATACCTAATTTTTTGACATCGATAATAAACATGAACATAAGGTATGTGTTTCCTATCTCAAATTTACTTCTTTGGGACATACATATTATTCCCAAGTTATTCATTTCATTGGTTTATATGTTGACCCTTTTATATGTTATTTAAACAATATAATTATCTCTAATTATTAAAAGTTTTTATTTTATGATGATTTCACTTGTGGGGCATATGATACACAAGTTACTAATGTTTTACCAGTTTATATAACAGTATTAACATTATTCGGTATGGGTTTTGAATATGAATCCATTCGGTGAAATAATTTATATTTATATAAATAAAGTATTCTTGTAAATACTATTATAGTTATTAATTATAAGGTACACATAATTGTACCATTTTCGTCTTTTTATTATATTTTTTAATTTGTTAATGAAATCAAATTTTATTTCATAATTTGATTAGAAATTATTTCTCAGAAAAATAATTGATTTCAATATTTTATAAATTGATTAATTAATAATAAATAAAAAATATTAATTTTAAAAAATATTAATAGGAATCATCATGACATTATAAAAATTGACAATTTATATTTTATACACAACATGGGAAGAATTATTATTTTAACATATATGTCACTAAGGGATTTTTACACCATCCTATCTAATAAATGATTTAATCATATTTTACAGGGCTTCAATATATTATTATTGATGGAAATTATTTCATAATATTATTTGAACTTTTTTTAATAATATTTTTAATTTGAAAATGTTATTTTACTCAGAAATATTATAATGAATATTTATGGATTTTTTTCATATATGATATTTGGTATTTAAAGAAATTATTATCCATTGTTGAAATATTGTGAGGATATCATTTTTATTCTAAATTCTTATATTTTATATTTTGTTTAACTATGGATTTAAAATTTCATTACCATCCACAATATTACTCTCGATGATTTTTTATTATGTTTATTTTATATGGGTATCTATCAACATTGTATATGAATATTTTTCTATATAATGTTATTGGTTTCTTATTATTCACATGTTTAATATAAGAAGGATTTGGATATAGTAATTGATAGACGGGGCGTGTTATAAAACAACCCCTTAATGCATCGACATAACTCATTATAAAAATCAATTGAAAAGACATGATGGTCTTATTTCCATGGATTTAAAATTTCATATTAATGGTCTTGAAATAATTTATGAGATATCGCACATTGTGATTTACTCATTATATGATCATTTATTTATTTCCACATTAATATGATTTTTTTATAATATAAATTGATATATTTCATGCATATTTTATATTTATATGGATTTATTTGATCGTCATTTATTCTATCCATATAATGGTCTTTATATTGATGAAATCACATGTGTCTATTTTATATACCATTCCATATTGATTATGATTACATCATGATAGAAGCTTAAAGTTTATGATTACCCCTATTAAACATTAGGGTTCACCCATTTTTTATGTTATATATTCAAAAAGACACAATTACGTTACTTGTAATTGATATATATCTTTATTCTATAAGAAATATTGGTTTTCTAAAAGAAAACAATTGGAGTGTTTTATGTCATATATTTTAATGTATATTTCATATTTGTATCTAGATTAAAAATAATTCTAAAATATTTTGTCCATAAAAATGAAAATACTTGTATAATGTTTCTAATTTAACTACATAGACATTAGCTTCAGGATACTGGGGTTGGTGACATTACAATTAGAAACAAATATAATATAATAGAAACTATGGATACATGCTTTAGGGAACAGAGATTAGGGAACATAACCCTATTATTAAAATTAATGTTATGCATTGATGAAAATGAAAATATTCTATAGAGGTATTTAAAATGTGGGTTTTTATAGTAATGTATCCCTATATGGATATTTCAAGTGGATGTGGTTCTTTTAAAATCGTAACTAGGTGTAATAACTACAAAAACAACATGTTGGTCTTGACATGAGTGTTATCTAGTACATGATAATGGGATAGATTATTCACCTTGTTTGAAACTATTTGGGGATATTATATGTATAACTAAATTTTTATTAAAAATTATAATTAATGGTTTGAAAAAAAATTATGATTTTCAAACACTCCTAATGAAATAATATTAATGATTATGATATTTTAATTTCATAAATGTATAAATTTATGTTTACAATTTCACTAATATTGGGATTATAAATTATTTTTCATAGTTTTATGTCCCAATATATTGTATTACATAACTTATAAATGGATTATAGTTTATGTAATATGTTATGTATCAATGCACATTCTCAATGTCTTGATTTCCATCTCTAGAGAGGTAATGAAGATTAAGCTACAACTATAGATTGAACTAAAAAATTTAAAACCGTATTGGGGTATATGACTTTTTTATGAGTAACAACCCTTACCATATAGTGAAGAATACCAATCAACTATGTGGGGTGACAATGTTAAAACACTTTATATAAATGATACCCCCATAATTGATGAGAAAAAAAATTTAGTTGAGAAATGAATAAGAATCTTAAAGAATATATTATAACCAATATCTTGATTTTAAGGAAAAATGATATCATGTATATTAATCATAAATCTTATGATGTAGATAAATAGGGTCAATTTATTAAAAATATTAATAATTAATAAAAAATATAAAACAAGGTATAGATTGATTTTGAGTTCCTCTTCTTGGAAAAGTATTTTCAAAACATGAAAATAGAGCACATTGAGATAAAATCCTAAATATATGAAAAAATGGAACATGAAAATATTTGAATGTATAAAGATTCCATTAAAATGATAGAATGTAATTATATGTACATCATTCATTATCCAAATAGGATGATTTTTCCTTTCATTGATGTGATTAGGATAATCATTTGAAGGGCACAAGTCTCATAAAAATTATCATCATTTTAACACCCCGCCCCTTCCACATTGGGTTGAGGAGGCGGTGAGGGCTACATGGCCTTAAGTGATATTCCAAAGATTCCAAAGGTAGGAAATAAATGCATAGGGCTTAAAGATCAATTTGCGGAACGATTTTCCCTTCAGACAAAACCAACCAAACCCACGACTAATCATGCATGCACATTCAAACCCAAACACGTATTCCCAAAAGACAACCAAGATGTTCCACAATACAACCCAAACCAATATAACCAACCATATCATAGTACAAGTGAATGTATCTAAAACAGACCCAAAATAATACAAGGCACACTCCATGGCTCCACCATAAGATAAATGCTCCAAGCTCCACCTAGAAATCAGGATAAACCACTAAAGTAGGGTGATGCCTTACCTTTTCCACGTCACAATACACAACATCTACAAAGACTCTATCATGGAAAAGCACACAGTGAGTACTAAAACTCAGGTGGTTTTCCCCAAATGACTTCCCTAGACACACCAGTAAGATAAAACCATTAGTACATTTATAAAAAACAGTTTATATAAAATAAATCACAAGTGTTACTGTTACCATAAGCCAACCACACCCTTACCAAGTCATTTCACCCAAACTAATCCCCCAAGGTAAAACTAAACAAACGATCCAAAAACCATTCCAACATTTACACATTAGCACAAAAATCCCATCTTGAAAATCAATGCACAACATACAACCAAACCGTGGGGATTCCGACCACCTCGTTCACCCATTCACACCAAGCTGCACTTCCCGTCCACTTATCCTTGATGGTGGCCCTTCCATCCACTATACATCTCCTTTTTATAGTGGTACTTCTCACCACATCCACACAACATTCAAAACAATCCAATGCCAAACATAGATCCCACTAAGGTCATAACCACATGCGATCAACCAATTCCATTGAATATCATTTCTCTTCAACAAATCACCCATATTTTGAAAACTATTTTCCATGCCTAAAAACATTTCAATAAAACAACCATTTTATTGAAAACCATTTCCATCAGTCAATTTCACAAATCAACCATAGCATACCATTTTAGAATCTTCATTTTAAAATCTACAACAAGAGCATTTCACCATAAAACTCCCATTTTCCCCAAAATCCCCAAAACATCACCCATGGAATTTCTAACCAATTTTTCACAACAAAAAACAATTAATTTCAAGCACAAAAAATTAATTTTAACCAAAACCATTAGCTCTAACTAAGTGGACTCAATGGAGAAGCCACCTACCTTTAGGGTTCCCGATAAATCGACCAACGAACAACCGCGCCTCATATCTGGCGAACTCACCACCAAAACCTCTCTAGTTCCCTTTCCCAAACATCCACAAGCCCTAATATCAACATCCAAGGAATCCACAACCCTATATCTACAAAATACAAGTGTATAACTAGAAACACAAGAATGAGAGGGATGTAGATCTAGAGGAAAACACAAGGAAACCAAGTGGAGAGACTTACCCAATAGAAACCGCCTTCAAATCACCAAAAAATGGCTTCAAACACTTACAAATCGAGTGGGAATGCTCTTCCACCCCCTGAGAACCGAAGAAAATGAGTGATCCAAGAGTGGGAGGATGTTAGTAGTGCAATAGGTTATGCCCGAGGGAGGCCAGAGCTTATAACCCTATTTTTAGGTGGCCGGACGGTTAGCCCGCACGGTTTGGAAAACCGTGCGCTAACCGTAAACAAGGTATTTCCTCAAGATCAAGGGACCACACAGTTTCATCTCCAGGTTTGGAAAACCATGCATAGTCTGCGCAAAGTCTATTATCACCCTTGAACGGTTTACACTAACTGTGTTCATACCATGAACCCCTTTAAATGTCTCCAAACTGATCAAAAACCATTCCAAACTCTCCCAACCTCTTCCCAACTCATCCCATGCACGTTAAACAGATAAAAAATGAATAACCAAAGACCACATACCTCAACCCGGGGGTTCTACAATCTCCCCAAAATTGGACTTTCCGTCCTCATAAAGTAGTGAACCTGCCCTTTGCCGAAAGAACTCGGGCCACTGCTCAGCCATCTCTTTCTCTCGCTCCCAAGTCTCCTCTTGAATATGACCATGGTGCCACAAAACATGAACTAAACCGATGATTTTACCACACTAGACTTTCTATTTCCTATCCACAACCCGCACTAGCATGTGCACCAATGAAGAATACAATTCTAGTTCAACATGATAACATCGAATCACATGGTCATGATCCCGCTGAAACATTTTTAACTATGGCACATGAAACACATTATGCATTGCACTGAAACTAGGTGGAAAAGAAAAATGATAAACCACCTCACCAACCCACTCAAGAATCTCAAAAGGTCTAATATACCTTGGATATAACATTCCCTTCTTTCCAAACCGACAATGTCCCACCCTAGGAGAGATCCTTTAGAAAACATGATCACTCACCTCGAACGACAACAGCCATCGACGATGATCCGCATACAATTTCTGATGACTCTGGGCTATCTCCATTGTCTTCTTGATTAACATGATATTCTCCATAGTCCCATGGAAAAGGCTCGATCTAACCATGGAAGACACACCCGTTTCTAGCCAACATAGTGGAGAACGACATGGGCACACATACAATGCTTCAAACAGAGCCATCTATATCGATGCAAGATAACTGTTATTGTACGAAAAATCAACCTATGACAAGTGATCCTCCCACAAGCCACTAAAATACATGATACAAGACCGCAACATATCCTCCAGAGTTTGTATCATCCTCTAGGATGGAAAATTCGTCTAAGGATGATATGATGTCCTCATATTCAACTGTGTCCCAAGGGATTGCTTTATGTATTTCTAGAAACATGATGTAAACCTCGGATCTCTATCTGATACAATCGAAACTGGAACACCATGCCTCTTTACCACCTCCCAGATATAGATTTTGGATACATCCCCCATCCTATGAGATTCACGAATCGGGATGAAATGGGCCGACTTCGTTAGCTGATCCACTATCACCCAAATGGCATCGTGATTTCTGACCGTTCTTGGGAGACCTCTAACAAAATCCATCGCTATCTACTCCCACTTCCAAATAGGGATTGTTAAAGACTGCAACATTCGTGCTGGCCACTGGTTCTCAACCTTGACCTGCTGACAAGTCAAGCATCTCATAAAAAAACTCAGCCAAACTTCTTTTTATACCAGGACACCAAAATTTTGATGTCAACATTTTATACATTTTCTGAATTCCAGGAAGAACAACCCACCTGGAATGATGATAACACCTGAGAAGATCCTTCTGATAAACAACTGGTACAACCATCCGATTCTGCGAACACAAAACTGAATCTCCATTCAGTTACCAACCTTCAATGGTCTCCCCACCATTAAGTCTCAAACCCATAGTCACACACTCAGAATCAGATATATGTGCCCCTACAACCAGTCCAACCAAAGTCAGGGATCAATGAAACCAGAAAGAAGACCACTCTATCACCCAGGTCCTCACATTCCAACAGCATATCGGCTATAACCGACATCAACTACCACTGGTCCGATGAATGTTCCACCATCTAAGAATATTATTTTCTAAATAATGCATCTAACACCAAATTTCCATTACCTGGTGTGTACATTAAGTCAAAATCAAACATATGGACATATTAAATCCATCTCCTTTTCCTCAACTTCAAATATCTTTGTGAGAAAATGTGCTTCACACTCTTATGAACTGTGTATACCATGAATTTCTCACCGAAGAGATAATGATGCCACACTTTCCATGCTTGGACCACTGCTGTCAACTCCAAATCATGAGTTGTGTAGTTCTTCTAATGCACCCTCATCTTAAGGGAGCCACACACTACCACATGATTTCCTTTCCTTAGAATGCACCCCAACCCTAATCTCGATGCCTGACAACACACCACGTACCCTTTTAATGGTTCTGAAAAAAAGATTGGTGCTGGTGTAAGACGGCCCTTTAGAACTTTGAAACACTATTGACACTATTCATTCCACTAGAATGGAACATTCTTTCTTGGGAAATCTATCATCGATGAATCCAAATGTGAAAAATCATGAACAAAACACCAATAATACACATATAGGCCATAAAAACTTTTTATCTCAAACTCATTCTTTGGTGGTTTCCATGACATAAAAACCTTTATATTTTGTGGATCCTCTAAAACACCTCTTTCAGAAATCACATGGCCATGAAAACAAACTTCCTGTATCCAAAATTCACACGTGGATAATTTAGAATATACCTGATGATCCCTCAAGATCCCTAGCACTGTCTCCAAGTGCGGCTCAGGCTCCACCCTTGTATTTGAATACAGCAGAATATCATCTACAAAGACCACCACAAATGAATCCAGATATATCTGAAATATCCGATTCATCAATGCCATAAACATCACTGGCATATTCGTTAGCAAAAAGGAATAAACACATATTCATAATGGCCATATCTACTTCTGATAGCTTTTTTAGGAATATCATCCTTCCTCACCCATAATTGATGATATAACGACCTGAGGTCGATCTTGGAGGACCACTAGGTTCCCCTCAACTGATTGAACAAATCATCAATTCGTGGAAGTGGATATTTATTCTTTATCGTAACTTGGTTAAGTCTATGATAATCAAAACATAGCCTCATAATTACATCCACCATTTTCACGAACAACACCGGCACTGCCCTCGGAGACATGCTTGGCCAGATAAACCCTTTGTTTTCTAATTCTTCCCACTGGACTTTCAATTCCCACAATTCAATAGGCTCCATCCGATAAGATGAAAGTGAGATATGAATGGTCCCCTAAAGGAGATCAATCTTAAACTCCACCTCTCTTACTAGAGGTAACCTAGAAAATTCATTAGGAAGAACATCCATGAACTAATCCACCACTTCTAGAAAAACATTCTGCTCAACACCGTCTACCAACTCCGAAGACAATACTGCCAACTGATACGATAACGTACCCACTACTAGTTCCAACAAAAACATTTAACCTTTCCTTTCAGGCCCCTATCCTCTAAAGAGATTTCTACTCCATCATGTGTCGTAAAATCCACTGTTTTCTCATCATAGTCAATGTGAGCCTTAAACTCCACCCGCCAATCCATTCATAGGATTTCATCATACCCATCCATATCAAGCATTGAGAAATTCCACACTAGCTCAACTTCACCCACAATGATACAACATGCTCTACACAAGAAGGACCAACGCTCTCTTCGACCAAGAAAACATTGAAGTTTCAAAATCGAGGACATCATTTCTACCATTAAACCTAGCAAATCAACTACACGTGAATCAATAAAAGAGTGTGAAGCACCCATATCAAACAGCACTTGCATCAAGGTAGAATTTAAAATAATAATACCTCGTACTGTGGATGGCCCCGACTGATCATCCACCACAACCTTCTTATCTCAAAACACATGTTTTATAGCCAAATTCTTCTCTTTATTGCCCTGCTAAGGCGTCATGGTATTCTGAGAATCACCCTGACCCACATTAAACTACTGATGAAGGGTGTGATGTTGTCCCATTCCAGTGGAAGCATATGTCGTCTATGATACCTGAAGAGTGTCACATGCACCTGAACTTGGAGCGTTCTAACAATAACGCTGCAGATTCCCCATCTTCTTACAATTATGAAATTCTCAAGGTTGTTTTGTACAATCATGCTTGATGTGGCTCGTCGAACCACACTAAAAACATCCCGAATTGTTCTGGGGCATCGGAGGCAGATTAATCAATCATGCCATCGAATTATATGCTATATTCCAACTCTGGAAATATGTGTCCCTCCTTCGCTTGAACCCAGTGTTAGAGTTTCCACTATTCCGCATGGGTACCACCATGCTTCCTCTGCCTGGAGCGCCCAACAGATCCCGCTCATCCACCAAGGCTCTATTTTCCATCTCAGTGTAATCATCTATACACATCACCACTATCTTTTAATGGATTTCTTTCCTTAAACCCTCTTCAATGATCCTTGCCTTCAACGAAATGCTACCCACGGCCTCAGGTGAAAACCTCATTATGTTTATTAACATAGATGCATACTCTGTCATTGATATATGCACTTTCTTCAAACTGAAGAAATCAGTCGTATGCTGAATTCTGAATGTATGTTGCTAGAATTTTTTATTAAAAAATTCTTTATAGACTTCCCACATCATACCCTGGTGCGTCCCCTCTTAGACTACCAAATCCCACCACTGAAGGGAAAGATCTTCCAACATATACATGTCCAACATCACTTTTAACTCTACCGGTGTTCCCAAAAACTCGAAGATCATGTTCATTATATTCAACCATGCTTATGCCCTCTCTAGCCCGAATCACCCCTAATTATGGGTGGATTCATCTTTTGAAACTAAACCGCCCGATCCACATGAATTGGTTCAGCCACGTTGTTCCTACTTTCCATAGCTTGGAATGCTTGCACTATACTTTGCACCAGCTACTAGTGCACATGATGCCCAGGTGCTACCACATTCTCAGTAGCCTCCTCTGGTTGGTCTCTACAATGCCTACCTGGTTCCATTTCTATAAACAGAAAAGAAACAACCATGAGTCTCAATTCTGTAGACATCATGAAATCCCATTTCAAATCGCATTACACAACACTATCACAATAAGGCATTCCATATTTTCCACATGATCCATGTTTCACCAATTTGAAAACCAATCCTTTTTAAAAATACCAATTTATTCACAATAAAATTTCACACAGTCATATCAAATCATAAATCAGTATACCCCAATGAAATATGCATCCTAGAGGGAATTCATTTCTACCATGCATGTCATGCTCATCTCATTGGTGACACCCATGACAATGAGATATCCAATGCCTATAAGTGTCTCCAAAACACTTATGTACCCAATTACCTGGTAACATTAATTTCAGTATAAAAGGGTTAGCTACATCCTTTAATATGATACATTCCAAGTTCCAACAATCCTACACCTTGTTACCAGCCTGACTCAAGGAATGCACCACACTAAATATCAACACCAAATCCGAGAATCAACTCCAAGGGACTGAACAAACTGATACCACTTGCAACACCGCAGCCCTAACTCATTGGCTTGAGGAGGCTGTGAGGGATAATTGGCCTTGAGCGACGTTCCCAAGATGCCAAAGGCAGGAAAAAAATGCCGAGGGATACAAGATCAAGTTGGGGAACGATTTACCCTTAAGAAAAACCAACCAAAACAACAACTAATGATGCATGCACTTTCAAACCCAAACATGTATTCCCAAAAGACAACCAAGTTATTCCACAATACAACCAAAACCAATACAACCATCCATATCAGAGTACAAGTGTAAGTATCAACAAAATACCCAAAATTATCCAAGGAACACTCCATGGCTCCACCCCAAGCTTTATGCTTCGTGCTCCACCCATACATCTTGATGCACCACTAAAGGAGGGTGATGCCTTATGTTTTCCCACGTCACGATACACATTATCTGCAAAGACACCAACGTTCCAAAGTAGGGGGTGAGTACTAAAACTCCGTAGGTTTTCCCCAAATGACTTCACTATACATTCCACTAGGATAAAACTATTAGCACACTTATATAAAATAGTTCATATAAAATAAATCATAAGTGATGCCATTAACATAAGCCAACCACACCCTTACAAAGTCATTTCACCCAAACCAAACCACCAAGGGAAAACTAAAAAAACAAGCCACAAACCATTCCAACATTTAAACATTAGAAAAAAAATTCCATATTTCAAAGCAATGCACAACAAACAACCAAACGTTGGGGCTTCTGTCCTCCCCGTTCACCCATTTACACCATGCGGCACTTCCTGTCCACTTATCCTTGATGATGGCCCTTCCATACATTATCCATATCCTTTTTATACTGGTAGTTATCTCCACTTACACACAACATTCAAAACAATCCAATGCAAAGCATATATCCCACCGAGGTCACAACCACATGCAATCAACCAATTCCATTGGATATCAATCCACATCAATAAATCACCCATTTACTGAAAACCAATTTCCATTACGAACAACATTTCAACAAAACAACAAATTTATTGAAAACCATTTCCATCAATAATTTTCACAAATAAACCATAGCATACCATTTTAAAATCTCCATTTTAAAATCCACAATATGATCATTTTACCATTAAACCCCCATTTTCCCAAAAATCCCAAAAACATCACCAAAGGGATTTCTATCCAATTTCGCACATCAAAATACAATTAATTTCAATCCCAAATAATTTATTGTAACCATAACCATTATCTCTAACCAAGTGGAGTTGAGAGAGAAGCCACCTACCTTTAGGGTTCTTGAAAATTCGACCCACAATAAACCGCGCCTCAAATCCAGTGAACGCACCACCGAAACCTCTCCAGATCCCATTCCCTAACATCCACAAGCCTCAATATTAACATCCAAGGATACCACAACCTAAGATATACACAAAACAAGTGTAGATCTAGAAAACCATGAATGATAGGGATGAATATCTAGAGGAAAACACAAGGAAACCAAGAGGAGAGACTTACATGGGAGAAACCACCATCAAATCACAAAAAAAACCTCTTCAAATGCTTCCAAATCGAGTGGTAATGCTCCTCCACCTCTTGAGAACCGAAGAACCCAAGTGATCCATGAGTGGGAGTAAGTTTAGAGTGAAATAGGCCATGCCTGAGGGAGCTCAGATGTTATACCCTATTTTTAAGTGGTCGCAGGGTTTGCCAGCACGGTTTGGAAAACTGTGCTCTAACCGTACGCACGCAACTGCCTTGAGAGCAAGGGTCTGCATGGTTTCCTCGTACGGTTTGGAAAACCGTGTGTAGGGCATACGAAGCCTACTGTCTCCCTTACATGGTTTCTTGGAGAATCTGCACGGTTTCCACTAATCGTGCTCAAACCATGCACCCCATTAAAAGTCTCCAAACTCATCCAAAACCATTCCAAACACTCCCAACTTCTTCCCAACTCATACCATGCACTTTAAACACATTAAAATTGCATAAACAAAGGCCACATACCTCAATCCGGGGGTACTACAATTATTTTTGGACATAGTATCATATTTTATAGAATAAGAGAAATCATTATTAATATATTATAAAATTAAATGGATATAAGAGATGAATACGGATAAAGGGAAAATATGGATAAAGGGAAGAAGGGAATAATGGATTTTCTCTAATGTGATAATTATGGAAATGAACATTAAGGTAATTTCTAAATGGGTATGTGATTTACCTACTTGTTTTGAATGAAATGATATCAATATCATTATTTCAAGTGTGTGAACCATTTTTAAAATTTTCTCCACATAAGCATTAGAAATATGAGTCACTATGAAAATTAATTCCCAATTAATTAACGAAATATGCCTCATAGAAAAAGGGTCAAGGTAATCTTATTATATTAATATAAATAATGTGGAATTAATAATTTCATATTTTGGTATATAATAATTATGTTATAGTAGTATTATTATCATGGATTGTATGGTTAAAATAATTATGAAATGTATAAGGATTTGGTTGTTGTATATTTTCCATAACATTTTGAGAGAATATATTGAATGATTCTAATGACCCTTGAAAGGTGATTAAGTGGGATGTTGTTCATTGTGTAAAACACATTATTGAGGTAATATAACCCATAATATATGATCAATGTTGATATAATAATGATAAAAATATACTTCATATATAATATATTTTACCAGAAATTTTTTTGGTGATCTATTGGATTATGTTATATTTGTCGGAGTTTAATTATTTTTTAGTTTTAGAGAAAATATTATACTACCAAATTTTTTATATATGGAATAAAAAAAAAATTATTGTACTGTGACGAGCATGGTAATTACATGATTATAATGTTTAATTAATAATAAATTCACATTTTATAGTGGAAATAATATCAATTTGTTATCCTTTATTATAATTATTGTTGGATATATTTTGTATCATCCTTAAGGATATCAATTTATGTAATGTATTAAGATGATATTGGTGAATTATTTGATTATTTTTTTATATAATTAGTGATGAAAAATTTCTATAGGTAGGAAGAAAGAATTTGAATTCTTTTGTTAAGAAAATGATATATCAAATCAAAATTTTATTGTGACCCAAAAAAAATCCACATGAAAATTCATTTAAGAAGGTACGATTTTAAGTAGAAATTTATTTAAGCCCAACCAAATTATGAAAACATTATTTATATTTTTTGGTATTCTGTATCATAAAGCTAAAAAATTCCTCAACATCACTTAAATTAAATTGAGGGAAAAAAATTATTTTATTACATGACAGGTTTTTTGGATCAATTATATTTTTTCCAAAAAACTTATTTATGGTTTTGTGGTGGTTATCAATCTCATGAACATGTTATATTTCACTCTTTACTAATTATTTGGCATTCGTATTCACATTAATCTCCATGTTTATATATCTAACTAATGATATCATGTGTGGAAACAAATAAATGGGTTTTGATATATGATTATAAATATTAACATTCTATCTTATAAATTTGAATTTTTATTATCCCTAATTATGATATTCATAACTATGAAATGAATTTTATAATGTCATATCTTTGATTAAAAAGGTCAAGGATAAATCTTTAGGATCTAATTTACCTATGGGGAATGAATTGAAAAATTCATGTTTTAAAAAGACGAACAAAAATTTGATAGATTTTGTGATAAAAATTACTCTTATAAAAGAATTTTACTCTCTATGATAGTATGATATATATCATTTAAGTTAAATTCATTCTCTTTGATAGCTTAAAATGCATGAAACACCATGATTGAATAAAATATCACTCTATTATAATGTTATAATTTAAACCAGACCATTATTACAAAGACCATAAGTTTTCCTGTATGAATAGTAATAATTAAATTTCTAAAATTAAATTGTATATTTTTTAATAAAATATATTAAATTTAAATAAAATAATTTAAAATAATATAATATTCTTTCAAATAATGAAATATTTCTTAAAAAATGTTATTTACTAAATGGTGGTTTATTGTCACTTTATGCAAATAATATAAAATTAATTTCAATATTTTTTTTCAAATTTAATTGGTAAAATACTTTTCTTTTATTTAAATTCAAAAATTAATTTTCTATTTAATTTTTTCTATTGATCTAAAATTTTTACTTCTTAATGAATAGTGATAAAATTTTGATTTATTTCAAACCACATATTCATTTATATTATTTAAAAATCTAATTTTTTTTAAAAATGATATTAATGTTTCATTACATTATTTATATAAATAATTTAATAATTTACTTTATGGTAATCAATTTCATATTGTATTTTTATATTAAAACATTCTATACTTATCGGAATTGTCTCTTTGAAAAACTTTTCTTTTGTGAGGTTTGTGGTTGAATTTTAATTTAGATTCAAACATATGTATTAATATAAATCAGAAAAATAAATTCAGTATTTGGAATCATAATAATTTATACTACTTAATATGTAAAAATTAATTCCTGACAGTAATGAATAGTGGAAATAGTATATAGCTATTACATCTGTTTTTGTAAAAATGTATTTACCTCAGGATAAGCCATGAAGATAATCGTAAAAAAAACTTTACCTAAATCAATTAAATGTACATATTGATACTGTATAATTTTTAATGTTATATAACTACCCATTTTATGGATTTTGGTATTAATAAAATGTGGGTATCACTTTATGTTGTTTAACATTCAATGCATGTAATATCCTCCACTTATAAAAGGCCTCCCACACTCAGCCAATATTACAAATTCAAAACCAATATTTATCATAAAATAACATGGAAATTACATTCCTTATATCCCCCACCACATCAATTTTTTTGTGTTAATTGTCCTCACAAGAATTTATTATGTATAAAACCTAAAAGGCGCTCTCATGAAAATGTAAAAATCATAAACATGTGGATTTATTTTATTACATTGACCACCTCCTAGAAAAAATATAACAATAAGATAGTATAATAAGAAAATATTTAATATTTTATTACATTTAAATATGTTAATCTTATCACACACTAACTTCTCCATGTTCATCAAATCGGAAACCAATCATTCAATGGTTGGTACATTAGACTACCACCATTCCGACTAATGTAATTCTTTATCCATCTCCAAAATTTATGGTTGGATATAATTGGGTATTTATAATATGTATATATGATTATTATGAAATTATTATCCTTTTATTATTAATAATATATCACATCTAACATCGTATATTCTTTTCTCATGGGGATATGATGACATAGATCATCTATGTGGTGGACCACCGACACCTGAAGTGATGCAAATCATTTTTCACATAAATATTACATGAATGATATTAAGGTTAAATATAATTATATTATGTGATATTTATGAAATAAAAATTCTGATAGAATATAATATCACATATAACATGTAACCTTTTAATCTTTGTAGATACAATAATGTCTCTAGTGCATACGTCTGAACTACAACCCATAGGTATAGATGCAAAATGTTTTTCATTTTATTTTTACGTAGTTCGTAATAATAATGTATTTGAATTATATAAATTCAATTTATGAAATAATTTTTATTATATAATAGTTAATTTATATTTAATTACACTTATTTCAATCCTTCTGGAAAAATGTAAACAATGTTCATGATTATGTGTGGCCATCCGTCTGCATTAATGATGATATCCATTTTCTTTCGATATTATTAATAGATTAGTCAAAATTAATATATAATTAATATATATGATATTTATATAATTAATAATATTTTTGATACGATGTAATTATGCCAGAATTAAAGTACAAAATTACAGAACTAATAGATACATGAAAACTGAAGTAATTATCATGAAAAATAATTATTAGAAAAAAATAATTTGAATAAATGGATAATAAATAATATAATTAAATAATATAAAGTATAAAATATAATATTATTTTGAGGTCATATATTTATAATAATCAAGAAATTTCTTATATAAGAGGATTATAAACATACAATGGATTCCAAAACATTTGGTAAGGGTTTCTCATCTCAATTTTACCTACATGGGACATACCCCATACTCACTTTTTATTTATTTTACTGGTTTATAAATTTTATTTTTAATTTATTATATCATTAATACCATTAAATTAATTGTATTTTATGTCTCATATGATCATTATCTCTCTAATGGGTCTCATGATTTAGATGTTACAAATTTTGTAAGGGTTTATTTCACAATCCCATCATTATACTTAATTGTATTTTGTTATGTATCGCTTACATGAATTATTTAATATTTTTATATTAATATACATACATTTTCTTCTAAATTGGGTATTAATAATTTTTTTGATGTTATGGTACGATTGTTACACTTTTTGATAATTTAAATGATAGAGAAAACAAATAGAAATATATATCAATATATTTTTTACTTTTATTGAAAATATATTTTCACTAAATTCCGTGTTTTCTGAATATATTGTCAACAAGTAATTTAAAATTTTATAACTTTTTTAATTAATTTCTTTTAATATATACCTAATTACAATTATTTGTAAATGAAACATTATTTTATTTTCAAAATAAGGCCAGTTTTTCTTTTGTAAAAAAATTATATTTCATTAATAACATGCATAAGATTAATATAATTTTAAGCCATAATAGAAAATAAATGATTTAGTTATTATTTTAATTTATTTAAAAAATTCCTTTCAAATAAATTTAAATTCATAATATTTTATAAACATTTTTTTGAAAAAAAATTAATTTGTAAAATGTTAATATCCTCAACAAAATCATATCATTTTTCTGGTAGTTATATATATCAATGACATATAACATTTATTAGATTTATAATACAATATAAATTTATTGTATTTATATACTATATATAATTTTATTGTATGTTTTATGATCAATTTGACATTTGATGTCCAATTTTATTATTATCCCCTAATTACAATAGAAATACTATGATATTGTTTATTTAATAATTGTATGTATTTACATTTCATATGATTGTATTTCATTATGAATATTTATGTTGATTATGTTTCACCCCATTTTATACAAGGAGTGCATTATAAATCATAACGAATAGGTGAGGCTCAATTATAGACAACCACATGATGCATTGGCATGTGTCATGAGATAAATTAGATTTAAAATTAGATAGGTTTATACAGAAAAATATAAACAATATTGTGAATTGTATTTGTAACATGATTCATATGTCCAAAATTGATCATTAAATCATGATGAGATAGTTTATTGATGTATGTGGGATTGTTCACTTAGTTATAACATTGATTGAAATTTTTAATGATTATGTGATTATTTAAATATATAAATTTAATCATTATCTAATCCTTCCATATTACTCTCATTATACTGATTAAATTAAATGTTTTTTTACTTTCCCATACATATCGATTATTCTAATTTTATCACGATAACTTCTACTATTGTCTTACTATAATAGATTATCATTTCTCCCTAATGTGATATATAGTATTCACCATGATAGTAGAAGGTACATTGTGATCGATATATTGGGATACACTATGAAGAATAATGTAATCATTAAGGAAAAATCATTCATTTTTGTTATATAATTGTAATTATAATTTCAATAACATATCTGATTAACCAAGACTACATAATTATTCGGTTTCATTGTAGCTAATTAAAATGTAAAAAAGTTGTCATTGGATCTTGGATATTTGGATTCTGGAATTTAGATATAATATGATAAAATATTTATCTACAAAATGTATGGGATCTCATAGTTGATATCAATGCATGTTATTGTTTGAATTTGAAAAAAAGGATATGAAAAGAATATTAAAAAGCCTATGGGTATGTAATTATATAGAAAAAATTTGTAATTATATTTAAGGATCATGTATTTCCATGGTCAAACCTATGGTATCATTTAAAAAAATATTTATTGACACAGATATCATATATATTAATTTACAAGATTATTTGGTAATCCATTTTATTTATTGATTCTTAATGTTTATACAGTGGTTGTTTTCAATGGATTGAGTCCTTTAGAATTATAATAATATATAATGTGATTGGAAATTTAATGATTTTTCTCCTAATAAACTAAATATTAAAGCAGATAGAAGAAAAAAATATTGTTTTTAAGATCACACAATATTTCAATACTATGAATCATGGAGAACATCTGAATTTGAAAATAATAGAATAATTTTTTATCACTCATTCAAAAGGTAATTACAACATTCATTTAGTTTTTTTATGTTATATTATGTTTTAAATAATTGAACAGTACTTTTGAATATATATATATACATGGTTCCTTATTTTATTGAACATGAATCCTTCATTTTAAAATTAAATATCTTCTAAGGTGATGAATAAAAACAATGAAATGTTATCAAGATTAGATGGAAATATGATGAAATTTAATCCACTGAGTGTTATGAGTTTGTGATATTATTTTTATTTAACAAAATTGCTTATAAATTTTTCCATGAAAATGTGTAATTAAATAATTGAGGTAAAGTATGAGTATATAGGATATATTTTTATCTATAAAGAATGTTTCATATGTTGTGTGAGGTAATCATATGATATTGTCAACCAATATGAAAATTAAGATGACCAATTAATCAGTATAATAAAACTATGAAACCATGGGTAATTAAATCTATGAGACATCAGTATCATAAAATAAATCATTTTTAGTGATACAGAATATGGAAATGGATAATTAATTTGACCCACAATCTCATATTTTTAAATAAAAATAAATAAGTAGTTCAATAGATATCCTAAAATACTAAGAGATAATATAATTATTATTTTATTGTGCTCGATGTGATAATAAAAATGGTGTAAATTGATTTAACAGGATTGATAAATGTTTTTTGATTATATATATTGTTTAATATTTAATATGAGGTTGATATGATGTGATGATTCCAGTCAATGAATGGAATATTGAAAATCAACACCTAAAACAGCACCATGAAATTAGTGTTTGAAATTCAAGGAGTTTGCGAATTACGAAAAACACTTTTCAATACTAAATGTTTTCGATAAATATCTACCTCAATTCTGAAAGTAAATGATAAACACCTACGACTATATATTTGGTGAATGTTACACCGACCCTTCAATCTAAAATGACTAATTTCATATTTGACTCTAGATCTACACACTCATTTATATTGGAATTTTTTTTCTGATGGTATCATAGTATGAACTTAATTGTTATTTGTTTCATTAATTCTGAAATCCACTTATTGAATGATGATCACATATCAATTCATTGATTCGTAATTGATATAATTTGGTGGAAATTTCATTCAAAAAATTTCATTTTTCTTGTTCACAATTAATTCGATGTCATTTTGCGAATGTATAGGAATTTATTTCCTAAATTAAAATCTATTGGTAAAGGAATGGAAGTTAATTTTATTATTAAAAACTAACCTATGATCATTTATCACTGGGATGAGGAATATTGTATTAGAGTATAAATTACATTTATTTTATGGGTCGTGATTTTTTTTCAGAAGTGGTGATTATATATCCACTTATGGATGAACTCAAAATTGAATATATTATATTTTTGTATGATTTATGATAACATTCATAATGAGTTTCGTGGTCATCCACTGAATCATGAGGCTGTGTTTTCATAATATCTAACAAATGTGATACACAAATTATATGAAATTTATATAAAATTCTACCAATTGAGTTATTTGAATTGAAGAATAAAATACATGATTATATATAAATGGTATTTATTTAGTCATGTGAATCACCTAGGGGTGAACAAGTTTAATTTTCTATAAATAAATTTGAATCAATGCAACTATGTTTTGATTTTTGGGATAATAACAATAATAAAAGTCAATAATAAGTATCATATACCCCATAATTATGATTAGTGTTATCATATAACTAGAGAACAATAGTTTTCTATGATTTATCTTCACTAGATATACCATCAATTGATGTTCATGATGGAAAATTAAACTCTCATAACATTCAGTATAAGGTATAAAAAATCGGGAATTATTATTCTTTCATTTACTGTTACTAATTCCCCGTTGTCATCATGTATTTAGTTATTATTTCCTTTAAATATTATATTTACCATATTTTGTTAGTATTTTTTATGATATTAATATATATTCATTGATAAAGGAAGTGATCAAAGACTATTTTAGAATTGAATTGAAGACACTGATTAAAGATGACAATAATACCAAATTTATTAATTGTGAATTTTCCAATTTAATTCTTTCACACTTCATTCATATAATATCAATTGAGATTATAAAAGTATATCCTTCCATGACATATGTTATATGATGTTGGACCATACCCAAAATATTTAATGATATTTATTATTTATATTTTTATAGATATTTTTGTTTTTTTATATAATTTCCCTTCAACTATATAATATAATAATTATTTTTACATTAAAGGGATGAAAATTCATTTTCATAGATGAATTTGAAGTAAATTTTAAGGATCTTTTCAGAAGTTTCGTCAATGTACAAATGCATGTATTACCATATAGTGGATATGGTTTTTTAATCTACAATGATTCATAAAACTAGGGATCAGGTTGTGTATTCATTAAGAATGATATGTTCATAGCTTATTCAAGGTGGTAAATGCTGGTTCAAGAGAATAATCACCAAACTCATGATTTTGATTTAGTTGTGGTGTATTTTTAATTACTGTGATTGGCTCATTATATAAATGGATAATGGTGTAAAATTTTTAATGATAAAAAATGATTAATTTTATTATCAAATATAAAATGGTGAATATTTTCTTGAGATAATTGATGGATATAATTAATAATTATGACATATATAAATTATCACCATGGAAAGAAAACATTTTGGATGAAGATTTAATTTGAGCCAGTTATTCTAGCTTTATTATGATATAGATAGAAACAAATCCCAAATTTCTTTATTTTAAAAGGATGGATAATGTAATCATGAAATAAGGGGATAAATATTTTCATTCTTATTTATTTGTTCTATAATTAGTCCACACAAAGATAAAATCAGTGAAAAATAAAGATAAGGAGCTACATTAGAAGGTGAAAAATTTTATAGAACTTTTCACTGATTATGATGATACTAAAAGTATTTTTAATGATGTATATGTTCCACCCACTCTATACATTAATAAGCAGATGTTTGATGATTTTCAAAATTCATCATTCAAATTCAAGCTGAATGTAAATAAAGTTATTGAGATTTAAAATAGTATTTATTATTAGATTACATGAAGAATGATATTTTCTAGTATTTATCATTGTGCATGGTATGCCACCATTTTTTGGATGAGTTAAATATATATAATAACATGTTAATACCATTACAGATACTATATTAAAAATTGTAAAACATTCCCATGGAATTTGAGAAAATGGTATGGTTACATGTAGTTCCATATTCTAATGTATCTCATTTGGTTTCTTGGGTTACCTCTATGTTATAGTAAATCAACCAGCATGGCCTATATATATATATATTCAATTCAAAACATTCAAACATCCCAAATACATGGACATTTTAATATAAAAAATCTAATCCAAGTGTAAATTAAAAAATATTATTTTTTGTTTTTCATTGTTGTTCAGGTTCAACACAATGATCTAGTTGATTTTTTCAACAAAAAATCAATCATTTGAGAATTCAAATGCCACCTTATAAAAATAACTATCGAAGTAATTTTATAAATCCATCCATAAATGATGAATTTTTATAAATAATTATATTAGAACCTATAATATATTATAAAATGGTAGATAATGTTAGTGTCATCCAACAAGACATTATTGTAGTTGAGAGTTGATTGAAAATTTGTACTACCAATCATCGACATGATCTAGAATACAATGATAGTGAAAATTAATTTTTATGAATTTCCCTATTGAATTACGTTTTTATATTATAGAATAATTGATATAAGAGATAAATTTATATTATCCCAATTGAGATTGACGATATATTATTTCATTGATCTTTAACCGACTCTCTCCCATGTTCATTATGCATTCCATGCATATATGTTGAAAGACATTATACCGAACTATCACTCTCACTGCAATTAGACGTCAAACCACAATATCATGATATTTATTATTATGAAATACTAGTTTTAATATGTTATGAAATAGATAACATTCTACGAAACAAGGTTGGTCACATTGTTAATGTACACTAGTGAAATCTGAAATTTGACTATGCTACATGTCAATTTGAGTATATATAGAAATGTAGATGTCATATTTAGTTTGGTTTAGATGGATTCATTTTTTGGGTGAAATTAATGTCTTTATAATTATTATATAACACCCAAATATTTTTTTATTTATTTTTAAAAGAAATATCTTTGACATATTACGTTAAATGGAACACCGAGATTAAACGACCATGAGATACTATAAAAATGTAATTATGTGATTATTGTCCCATAGAAATTGGATTTACAGGTATTAACGACGATTTAAAAACTATGAAAAATTTATTTTTTTCTATTAATTAATTAATTATTTGAGTATAAAATAGTTATAGTAAACATAAAAATTATTTTATTCTAATCATGAAAACATTGTTTGAAAAATTTATGTATTACAAAAAATTATTTAAAACATTATAATTTAAATAATTCTATATTGTAGAATTATTATTACTTAACATATATATTATAAGGTCAAAAAAATCCATAAAATTAATCTTTTATTTTTATGCATTGCATAATAATAAACAATTCGTTATTATTACTTATTCTTTCTAAATTTCTAGTTTCATTGGATTTTAACGCTTGTTTTAAATTGACTTCATAGTATATTTTGAACAATAATTTGATAATACAAATTCCATAATATTAATTATGATGTTAAAAATGGGTAAACATATCATTATTTATTTTTTAATATTAATTGTAAATATGATAATATTTCTCATATCGGTAATAGGAAAATCAGTATAATGTTGGTTAAAAAGAAATGACAAGAACATAATTAGTCCTCCTAATTCAAAATAGAAAAAATTGAATTATACCGCTTTGGAATGATGCTAGAGAATTTTTTATTTCACCTATAATTTTACATACAAATTAACTATATAGTTTATTATCATAAATAAATTTAGTAAGAGTTCTTATAGTTTTAAATATCTCTTATTAGTCCCAAAAAGACACAAAATATGGTTATGAATGAATATAAGATTCTATTTTTAGAAAAAACAATTATGTTTCTTGATAAAAAAATATTTATACCATTCAATATTCATATATTTATCTTAAATCCTTATGAAATTATGATGCAATATTTCTCCAATTAATAAAAAATATATAATAATTGTTTTAAACAAAATATTAAAACTAAAATATTTTGAATTATTTATAGTGGTATAAGAATTTAATTAATATATATGACATATTATTATTATATAAATTGATTGTTTTGGATTTATAACTTTTTATTTATGTATTTTACATCAAATTAATTGAATAGTGTCACAATAGTCATTAATAATATTTTATCCATTTTTAATAAATTATTAATAAATCATAAAAATATTTTACGTATAGAATTTAGAATAATATAAGGTCAAAAAATCATTATATATTTCATTTAAGATAACATTATCACATTATTCATAAAATTATAAACCATTTAATGTGAATTTTTTTACAATGGTCAATGTTAAAATGGGTTTACAGTGTGGTTAAATGATGAGATATGTCTTGAAACATCACATAAACCTATCCATTATTTATTTCACAGTGGTATTAAATCCTCATAATAAAATATAATCCAATATTTTTTCATTTCGGAATAATTTTTCATGAGATTGACCTTGTTTTATTTTAATCATGAATGAAATTCCTATAGTATCTCGTACCTCGATTAATAAAAATGAAACAACATACATTAATTATTCAAACATTTTTGGGATTATATTAAAACTATACCCTAATAATATAACTTCAAAAAATCCTTATCCACATTATAGAGGTTATTTTTTTCATAATATACCAACTCTAGGTACCAATATAGGTGATTTAAAGATGTTATTTCTAGGAAGAGCCAATCTCCTTAAACAATCACATTCATTTTAATTATTCCATTACATGATATTAATCCAATAAAATCATCATAAGAAAATAATTTTAGTATCTTAAATATTTTAGTTTTTTTATATTTATGAATCTTCCTTCATTCACCAACATTACATCAAATTGGGACTAAAATTTCAGCTCATGCATATATACAACTTATCGTGTCCACATGGTGATAAAATTAATTTTCCACCAACATAATCCAAGGAAGATTTTCATGATGGGTTTAATTATTATATAAGATAATAGTAAAATGATTGTAATTTTTAAAATTTGATATATGATCTACCATATTTATTTACAATACATTGAAATATTATAATGTTCCTTTACCATATATGTAGACTGCAACCACCAGGAAGAGATTTGAATTTTTTTTCATTTCCTTTTTACACGAATTATTTAATAGATTAATTTAATTAATATATATAATATATGAAATATAATAATTATTTATTAATGGTGATTTATTATTTAAAATTATTTTATTTCATCCATTAATAAATGAAGACATCTTTTATGTGTATGAGTGGACTACCATTCCCTGGAAAAGTGTAATTCATTTTTCTACACCTAATTTTTGAATGAATCTAATCTTTTATACAATGTTTATATATATAATATTAATAAAATGAATAATATTTTGGAAATGATTACCCCAATATCAATATACAATGTCATATTCTACAGACCCATATTGTACAATAAAAACAATGTTGATATAATAAAGAACATACATTTTAGTAAAGAATTGTAAACAAGTAGTTTTTATACTATAATATTTAAATAATATATGTTATTATATATTTGATTATGGTTCTATAAAAAATGCATAATATTATATATTTATTACACAGGAGTTTCAAATAAATACAAAGGATTTTGGAACTAACATAAGAGAATTGTGACTCCCTTTTATTTTTGTCATACACATACAATATTCAACACCTTTTTCATTTATGTGGTGTGTATATATCCCATAAATTAATTTTAAGTCATCATTTGTACTCAAGAACATGTAATTTTTACTAAAGAAGATTTACCTTTTCTCCATCTTTAGTGGAAAATGTATTTTTTTCCCTATCTATTTTTACTAAAAATAATTTTAATAATGTAAATACCATTATAATATGTGTTATTATTGTAATGTTTCACAATTTTTACATTTTTTATTTTTTAACATGAACTTCCTTATCATTTTTTGAATGTGGAATGTTTTTTACAAACGTTGTTATAGATAATTTTATTTTAATATATATGTAACAAATAAGATTTCCCACTAAGATGATTTGGTCAATGATATAAATTTTACATTAAAATATTACAATGTTATCATAAAAATTAATGTATCCCTTAATTTTTTGAAAATTTACAATTTTTAAAATTTTTTTTTCACAGTGAGTTGATATTTTCCTCATGAAATTTTCTAGGTAACCTTTATTTGAATATGCAATATATGAAAACATATTTTATGTTGAATATAATTTAGTGTGGATATGATCCAATGATTAAATCCTTGATCATTGTGTTGATATATTATGTATATGATTAAAACATATTCATGAGACCTATTTCGTTTCAATTGGTTATGCTATAATGAAATGTTTAAATAACATATCTCTTTTCATGGGGTCAGATATGATGAATTTTTTATGGTCTTGGAAGATAAATATGTATGATTTTCATTATGTGATGAGTTGGTCTTGAATATAATGTGTCTTAAATACAATTGGTAATGATAGAAATTTCACAATATAAACTGTATTCTAATGGGGAGTGATCAGAGATATATATTGGCCTACATGTTATATTATTTTAATTAATGTAACCCTTGAATACAGAGATTGTTTAGGGACTGAACCTAATACAAAATTACTGTATGTGGATTGAACCAATAGTACAATAGTTTTTAGGATTGTAAAACAAATCATATATGACTGTCTTGGAAGTTTATTATTACTACTAATGAAATGATCTTCTATGCTAATGTTTATAGTAAAATTTCTTATCTTGATCCAATGTTATTATCTAGTGGATATTGATTATTTATTCCCTTTGGATTCATTCATTATGAACATCAAATAATTATTACATGATTAAATATTATAATTTGTGATATGTAGGTAATGGATGCCAAATGTTATGTTTGTATTTTAATACCCTTATTCTAATGTTATTACATTGCGATCATTGACACTTCAATTATTTACCCATTGTTTTCATTTTATATCTCCTTTTCTTATGTTTCCTTTACTAGTTTTTAGAGAATAATATTAAGTATGATATGCCTCAAATGGTGGTAGTAAAAAAATATTCTATGAGAGAAAATGTTGATCATTTACTCAATAGATGATTATGTTTCCATGTTTCGACAGATAATAGATCTGTAAAATTAATGTGAAGATCAATATGATATGTAATGTTTTTTTTCTAATAATATGGAATGTCTATGTATCAACGATTTTTTTTCTATATAAAGTCATTTATATTTGTCAATATATAGAATTTTAATTTCAAATATTTGATAATTTATGAGATACTATCAATTTGAAGTCCAATTTCAATTATATGAATATTTTGAATAATTTTTATATCGTATAATTAATTTTCATTTAAAAATAGTCCTATAAAACATAGAAATACTATTTAATCTGGATTCAATAATATCCAAATAATAACAGAATTAAATTTTTACAATTTAAAGTTAGTAAAATATGATTATCTCATAATTTATATTATGGCGTCTCATCATATTTTTAAACGATTAGAATTTTTAATTTAAAATTTTTAAATTAAAAAATGTTTTTCAAGATTATACATCATTCCATATAATTTGATTGAATGAATTACCTGTATTTAAACATTCTATTGAAATCATATTATTAAACATAAAAAATTAATAATGTAATCAAATTAAAATTGGTTTAATTTATTGTTACACATGAACTAATTCAAGTGATATTGTACACACACTCTTCCATTAGAAAGGGTCTCTATATAAGTATTGAAGGATTATTGGGTTCTTTTTTAAGAATAAATTACTTATTCCCTTTATGTTGCATAATTTAGTGTAATTTTATGTCTAAATTAACCTTATGAAGAACTAATTGCATAAGGGTTAGGAGGAAAAACCTATGAATACCACCTTACATATAGGTAACACTTATACGCATGATACTTTTAAAAAGGTAATATTCACTTTTATTATACAACATACAGATAAACTAAAATTAATACTAAATATAAACTCCTTTCCCTATAATCATAGGTGTAATTACCCATATTTTCATTACATAACCCTTTAGGGAAAACAATCTTTTCAAAAACATTACATGGTGAAATTAAATTTTTTTATGATCCATACAATGACCAATCTACTTGATAGTAAGGTGATACAACCCTAATACATACCACACATGATAATTTTTTTTCCTTGGTTTATATTATAAATATAAGGTGTTTATGGTTAAGGACATCATTATCATTTTATAGCATGAAATTTAAGTGTAAATTAAATTTCATATAAAAAAAACTAAAAATTGTTGATGATTTTTTATTTTTCTACATTATATCAATTCTTGTTTAAAAAAAATAAAAATGGATAAGTTTGATACCATACATTGAAAAAAAAACATCATCTCCTATACCATTTAATGTATAGAAATGTGATTGAAAAATATAATAAGAATGGAAAAAATAAGATATCATATACGATCAAATTGTGTTTTGATTCCATCATTACATTCCTCATAAATGTACTATGTGGATGAGAAGAAGAAGTCATAGACATCAGTTGAGTTGTTAAAACATAGTAATGATTATAATCAAATTCTAGTATTATAGTATTAGGTAATTGAAATAAATAAATAATTGATATATTCTCATTATTATATCTGTTTACGTGTGACTTATTTACTATCATATAATTATGGTCTTTATTTTTAAAATAATAGTTATTATTTTAAAAAATATATAAATTGACTTTTATCATGTGATGAAAAGATTATATTAATCTGAAAATAATATTTTATCAGGACACTCTAATTCATACCGTACCGAATTAGAATATACGATGGTACCTAACTATATAACAAGTTGTATTTGATACAAAAAAATTTACAAGATTTCTAGACGAAAATATTTTTCAGATATATTTTCAATAATTCAAATGGATTATAATTATTTGATATATAAAACTATCATAGATGGAATAATATAATGAAATATCATATATGATCTATTATAAATCATGTATAATCATTTTAATTTCATTTTATAAATTAATAGGTCTTACTGAAAGATCAATTAAATTATATGATAAGACGTTATTGAATTATAATTTTATGTAACATAATTACTTATAAAAATATCATTTAAATACACAATAAAATAAACAAATAGAGATTAAAAATAATAGTTTATAATAACCTTCTTCATTCTATTAATGTTAGTTATTTGTAAATGATGTGCAGTTTCATGTATTAAAAAAATTTGATGACATGAAAATGTGTAATACTAAAAAAATTTATAATTTTATTAACAATTTTATAGGATTTCATATATTAATATGTGGTCATAATCCTGAGAGAAATGAATTCAGTTGTTTTAAATTTAATCATATAATGATTTCCAATAATGTATATCCCTAATATATAATCTTTTGAGGTTTTGACCTATGGTGAGTTATCACAAAATAAGATGAAATGAAATCTTGTTTCTTATAAGATGATGTTGACTCCAAATATCACATTGATAACAATAATTATTTAAGATAAAAATAAAGTGCATTATGTGGAAGATAATTTTTAATATTTTGACAATTATATTATTTTAAATATTGAAAATTTAAATATAACATCAATGTAATAAATTGAAAATAAAATTGATGACTGTGATTGACAAGGGGAAGATGTTGAACTCATATTTGAATAGGAAGAGGTTAATAAAGATATTGATTTAAAAAATAAGAAAAATACTTATCCTTTGTAGTTTTTAGGAATGATTCATTCTATGTTGACCGAAATGAATATATAGATGATTCTCTTTATAATATTTTAAGATATTATATTAATAATATATTAAAATGTAAGGTTTTTTTGGAAATATAGGTAAACAATTACATAAATTTCTATGGTCATTAATGAAATTTATTTAAATGTCAAGATAAAATTCAAAAATATTTGGACACCCTAAGAATATGATAACCATTGGAGATGTATGGTTTACCCAAAAATTGAAATAGATTGTTCAACGATGAAGCTTAATTTTGGGAGTTATATTACTAAATGTAAAGAAATTTAGGAATGAGACATAAAAATAGTTTAATATATTTTTAATTACCAAAATAAAAATAACATGCAGAAAATTTTCATTTTCATTCATAGAGAGTCTTCAAATGTAATTACAATAGGCACTTAGATAAAAAATCCAAATGAAGAAGCTCTCCATAAATTAGAATTTATCAACAATCAAGATTATTTTAAGAAATAATATATTTCTCTATAGGTGAATATTTCCATATTTTTCCACTTGTTTAGTGTATATTATATTGTTTTCCTTGTCAAAAACTAATCTATAATGGTTTATGTGATTTCTTTTTAATAGGAGAAGCTACATGAATCCATAAATATTGATTCATAATAGAATCTTAAATTTAGAGACACTATTATTTCTATGGATATTATTTTAATAATTAAATCATTACTCTTAAATTTTATTATTATCAGTATATTATATTAATATAATAATATATAAAATTATTTAATGTATATGATAATCAGGAAATGCTGTTAAATTTTAAAATAGATAACACAACATCATTGATTATAATATCATCATTTGTTGTCATATATTTTTTAGAAGGGGCCATAAAACATTAAATCATTTATTACTTTTTATAAGTAAATGAATATGATTATAAGTGAATACATGTATTATATTACAATTAAATAATCAAAGAATATATGAAATTGTATTTGTTATATTAGGTCTTCATTATATATATAAACTTATAAGAATTGTTTCATGATTTAAATTTAATTTTTAGATTGAATATTTAACATAAATAACATATGTGATATTAATGATAAATGGAATGTTAATTACATGACTAATTTTTAGTGAATTTAATGCCACATATTCCGTTTCTGAGGATGGAATATGACATTACATGTCAAGTGTTAATTTATTTTTTGACTTTTATCTGGAATCCAAATTTAGTAATATGTGTTGAAATATAAAAAAATATATCTAAACATTATATAAATAATTTTTGGATAACAAATGGAAATTAAAAATAGTTATATGGAAGATAAAACTATCGATTATAAATTTTTTAATAATATAATAGATTGTATATCAAAATCCTATGCGTTGAAAATAAACAAGTCATATGGATGTGAACTAAATTCAATAATGATGTAATTATTTCATTATTGAAGACATATTCATAAAAAATACATGAATACGATATGTGAAGAAATTTATTTTGAAATATATATCCTTCATATAAAAATGGACTTAGGTATAATGAATTTAGTTTAAATGGTTGTCGATGTGGTCCAATTGATCATTTTGGAACATATGGTGTGAGAAATTACATCCTTTTGTGGATTACTATAGAAGAATGAAATGTATTGGGTTAATGAATACAAATATAGTGGGTTATTATTTCACAAATATATTTGTTTAAATATATGAAAATGGAAAAAAATATCTATGAATATTTTGAGATCATAATGATGAATTAATTTTACATCATATGTGGTTGATAAAAGAATATTACATGAAAATATAAGGATGTCATTTATGTTGTAAAGTTTATTAAAATAAAATTATTTTATATTATAGTTTTATGTAATATTATATGTGTATTGTGACACACCAATACTTTAGATTGTTATCGTTTTAGAAGAAATTTATATTTGTTGATTGCTTCTAATTAACACAACATTGAGTTAAATAGAAAAACTTTTTAGTCACATTCTAAACGAATAATATAAAATTAAATTTCAAAACTAGTACATAAGTTATTTTAAAAAATATACTTTATTTTTGAAAATAGGATAATAAAATTACATTAGGGTGATTTTTTGGTAATTAATGAGATGTTTCATTTTTTATGAACATCGAAATATATAAATTTTCAATTTAAAACTTCAATATTTTATTAAATAATATATAATATTAAATAATATTTTGAAATATATATAATGTAAAAATAGTTAAAATATTCACATACAAACACAGTTTAGTTCATTATAATCAATATTATATTGGACACAAAAATTTAAACATTATAATATTTTAGGAATTTTCACTTTAATAAATCATGATGTCTTATCTCATATTTGGGATTAATTTTAAATTAATAATAAAAAATATGTTGATTTAATATTCATAAATGAATTAAATATTTGGATTAAAAATATTTACAAAATTTTATTAGTTAAAACATAAATTATTACCATTGACATTGGAGAAAATTGTTAAAAATTAATTACAGTGACAACTTAAACATGAGTTTATAAAGTGGTTAAACACATCATATAAGATGTATGAGTGCTCCCTAACAAATAAAAAATACATTTTATATACATATTTTTATTTTATACCATGAAATATTAATAATGGAATATTTTAGTGGCTTGGTAGGATGAAACAATTTTAGTGGCATTCACTATATCAAAACAATACCAGTGTGCCACACATGAAACTAATAAAATATCACCACATATTCACTCTTATCCACATCATGCAACAATATTTATTAAAAAAATTACTAAAACAATAACTCAAAAACTTACTATAATCATTATGGGAATATTATTATTGTAGAAACCCATCATAGTATGATTTTAGACAAAAGGAAGATACCCAAGGAAGAGTTCACATTTTCCTATGTGCATCCATAGACTAATTCATTAACAAACAGATAAAATTTATATTATATAAGAATTAAAAATAGACTTAGTATCATAGTTATAAATTATTTTTTTATAAATAAAATATGTTAAATCAATCTACCCTTCCATAAAATGGAATAATAAAGCATTGTTCATCTCTATGGAGGATTACCACCTGGCGAACTGATGTCATTCATTTTTTTATTACCACCATTCATGGTTGGGTATGATCATAGACATAATATATATGTATATATATATATATTATACCAATGGTGTCATTATATCACATATATCATATTATCATCTATTATATAGGAGAGATGATAATGTTCCTCTTTTCTATAGCGAACGACTTCCTTGTGAGATGATGTGATTATACTTTCACAAATAATTCATATAGATGGTGATAAGTAATATTGTTAATGATTATGTGTTATATATAAGATATTATTATGATATTAATAACATATTTAACATTATTTAAATATAATATGTAACATTAGTTTCAAAATATTTCAATCATGTAAATATTATAACAGCATTCATGTACTTGTGGACTACCACATTCCAGAAGTGATGTGAATATCATTGGATCACAAAAACACGTGGATTATATATATAACAATAAAATACATTAGTAATGATATAATTATTATTTTTTAATGTTTAAATATTTCATTGATTTTACTATATTTATCGATGAAAAATATAAATGATAGTCACACATAAATAGGGCTTACCATCTCTATAATGGTAACATTCTTCATTTTTCATAACCATCATTCATGATTCTTTTTAACATATATAATAATGTGTATTTATTATAATTTTTAATTATTATTATTATGGAGTAATGTAAGTATTTTTTGCGTGGATGAACCAAACTTGTTTTGATGATTCACGTATGTGAAAAAAAGGTGATTACTACATGAAACTTTGAAAATAATGAGAAATTGTCGACTAAGTGGTGGTAAAATGTTATAATAGGATCATATATAATTATATATATATATATGATTATATATTTTTATAGACTAATGTTATTATTATAAACCATAAAAATTATGATAGATCACATACAATCAGAATTAAGCATGTGGTAAGGGATTTCATATCAATTCACATTCCATTGATACTTATTTGTTGTTATTCACAAATTCACTTTTTAACATGTATATAAATCCCATATGACATGTAATAACATGAATAATTCATTAATCATAGTATTTTAATAATAAATTTGAGTTACTTTATTCATGATGTTTTGATTTGAAAATTTCCAAGTAATAGATTTAATTGTCAAATCTCACATTATTTTGTGTTACTAATAATTCTCTAGAAAAAAAATCACTTTATTGTAAACATATATAATTTTAAAATAAATTTATCATAAATAGAAAATTTCTCTTGTGATTGATATGATTAATCCATAAGCAAAATAACTTGTTTACATACATGTTTCACTTTTAATTTTATTTAATTAACTTGTGAATTACTGATAAATCATTTTATGTTACACTATAAATATTTTTGATGATAATGAATATCATTCATGAATTAAATCTGTTATTAGATATAGGATGACTACTTTGGACACGAATTGACTTCTAGGTATCATAGTTGATATATTTCATTGATTCAACAATAGGACTCAAGAGATAAACAATTTTCTACATAAAACAAGGTTTTAATAGTAGTTTTATATCATTTATAGGTTTATTCATTATATTATATGATTTCTAACACCACATAAATGACTTCATAAAATTAATAATATCCAAAATTGATAAATCATATTTATTTTTATCCCTAATATTTTATATATTGTAATTTCTCGGTATTCATTTAATTATAATTTTATTTATTTCATGTAAATTTTTCATCAATATACATCACCATATAAATTCTTTTTTATCTATAAAATTAGTTAGGTCATATAAATGGAATGTATATTTATTTATTTTTTTGAAACATTTTTTATGATTATTGATTCTTGATTTTTTCCACAGTACATAATTCATAATGATTATTTGATCCCACGCCTATTTCCTTCCTTCCCCATGATATGATGATTAGTTAATGTAATGAGTTTCATTAATTATTATATATTACTTTTATTATTCATTACTACATTTTCAAAATGTAAAATAGGTGTCATGTATTTTTTGACTTTTCCAAAACATCTATAATGATCAATCATTTGGGATTTAAATATGCTTTCTATTATAAATTAATAATGTAGGTAAAATAAAAAGTGGGATTCTAATGTTATGTTCATTATAGTTGGTATCATAAAAAATTTAGTATATACCTTGGGAACTATATTTTGAGAAACATAGAGAAGAGAACATAAAACTGTGATATAATTTTGGGATAAGTATAGAAGAACATAATAATATTCTGATAAGGTAGATATTATATGTTTTTTCCTTTTAATACATCTCTATTTGGATACATAATGTGTATGTGGTTCTTGAATATAGGAACCTATAATAAATTACTCCAAAAAAGGTTCATCGGGCTTGAATCAAGTGTTACATGGAATACAATAATATGTCGGACTATCCAAATGGATTGTCCATCCTTCAAGATATGCTTAGTATAAATAGAATTTTCATTAAAAATCCATAAGTATGATTTTAATGTAATTATATCCCCAATTAAAATGATGATTATTACTTTTAGATGTAAAATACATAATGTTATAATTTATGATAAAAATTAAACCATATTTTTAAATAAACAATATGATTTGCTGTTAATAATTTTTTTAAACAAATCATTATATGCCATTGATAAAAAACAGTGCTTATAAAGAATAATGGTATCAATAATTGGGGAAGATGTATAGATTTCCGTACTAATGGAACTGATATAGTGGGTCTAGGAAACGATAAACTTATGGACTTTTAGTGAAGAATTATCTGGTTGTGAACAATAGAATTTCCCATTCCGATCAACCTATTTTTGTATGTGGTTCTCCTTCACAAGTTACTGTTTCTGGAAGACAACCTAATCATGTAGTGGGAATAGAAATATGATTATACTTGATCAATATATTTTGTATATGGATTAAATATTTATTATAATGGGGTGTTGTGAAAAGGAAATGGTTTCACTTGTAGTGCATTTTCTTAAGGGTCATGCTGATCAATGATGGTCTTTGATCTAGAATAATATGGAGGAAAAGTAAATAAAACTAATCAAATAAAAATAATTTAAGGATTAGTAATTTAATAAATATTTACCTCATTAGAATCAAATTGAGATTGAGATAAATTTCGATATCTTAAATAAAATGAAAGATTGAAGTATCCCGGATTATATGGATACCTTTAGGAGGTTGTCAAGGAATATTGTGGCTCACATTTTCCACTAAAAGTCAATTATTGAACATTTATTTTCATGAATTAAAAAATGATTCCAATGGGAATTAGGCTATCAAAAATTTAATCATAGGAGGAAATTGTTTTATAAACCATCAAAAGGAAGAAGTAATTATTTAACGATTACATATTCAAGGGGAACTAATAGAAGAAGAGGTCATATGAGCCCTGCATAAGTGAATAAATAAAATATAAATTATAAAATGACATGTTTTCCACCTTAAAAAACTATAGAAATAAAAATCCAAAGAAATTCAAAAATGTCTTGATAGTATGTTATATGTTCATTGGTAAAAGCCACTAAAAAATGAATGATAATTTATTGAGTACTAACTATTTTTTATTATTGAATCAATAGGTATATAGGTTACTAAAAAATTGAATTAAAAATGCATCAATGAAGTCTAACATAGAACTAGACAAGGTAATAACACTATGACTGTGTGAAAATACTATTTAGGAATTAGTACCCTATGATTTTATGGTAGGAACAGTAATCCAATCATCAAATTTAACCAATAATTTATTTTATTTTGGATCATCATACTATTTTATATCTATGCAGTTTCCAAATATTATCATGAATTTCCATTTTTATTTATTAAGGGAGTTATCAGTAAAAATATCTTAATGGACGACTCATTGCAACAATGTTGTGTTACAAAAATCTGATTTTGACACATAAATGTAAAACATTTATTAACCTTTTTTAAAACCAATAATTAAATTTGATATAATCCTCCTTTTGGACTAGATATCAATATATGATGAATTTTTTTGCAATAATATTTAAATTGTGATTAGTGACGGAGATTTATAATTCCTTGTATTTTGAGGGGATACATTATCATAATATTCAAATATAAATCAACCCCAATAATATCATTTATGGATATTATGGTGGATGAATATAAAAATAAATTTTGGGATGAAGAAGCTAATCATCTAATTTATTATTTACCTATTGTACAAGAATACATTTATGTATTTCCTATGGAATTACCTAGAAATCCCACAAAACGTGAAGTTGAAATTACCATTAAATTAATCCCAATATAAATCCATATATAATTTATTCCTTGTAGAATAGCCTCAGTAGAATAAATAGTAATATTGAAACCACTAGAGGTGTTTGATGGAAAGGTATTTATTCACTATAGTGCTTACCCATGGGGATAAAAAATTATATTCATCATGAATAATGATTGATCAATGAGGCTATTAGTTTTTAAATTTTAATCAATTCCATTAAAATAATGAACCTGTAACTTATTCATTCCACTAATAACATTCTTGATCAACTTCATGTAGATAGATATTTTTGAAAGGTTGATCATAATAATTTGGTAAAAATAAGTCTGAGTAATGAAGTATGAAATTACAAATAAAAACATTCAAAATGAGGTATATATATAATGAGTTTATATTTATGGAATTTGGAATAACAAATTCACCTTATGATTTTATGGATCAAATGAACAATGATTTCGCAGAATATAATGATTATTTTTTCATACTCATTGATGATATTATATTGTATTATTAAAAATATGGGGACCACAAATATCAATAAATTATCCTTATTTAGACACATATAATTAATGATTTATATTGGAAGTTTATTAAAGGAGATTTAGATCATAAAGGTATTACTTTTCATTGATATATTATTTTCATATAAGGAATATTAGTTAGTACTGAAATTGAAAATGTATTTAGATAATGGTCTATACATATGAAAAATACTAAGGTCTATTTTTTCATTAGATTGGACATTGATATCATAAATTCATTAATAAATTTTCTTCATTGGACGACTCATTAATAACGATTACTTCTAAATATATAATGTATTTTTTTATAAATAAATGTAAATAATATTTTTATGAACTATAAAAATATTATTGAACACTCTAATTGTAACACTAACATATAGAAGTGATGGATTTTAGATATATACAGATGTTTCCAGGATGGGACATAGTGGATTTCTAATTAAAAATAAAATTATTATTATATCAGCATCACTGAAATTGAATATTCATTAATTAAACTACTCATCCAATGATCTCAAGTTAACAACATTAATCTTAACGTAGAATATATGATCTAGGTTTTTATATTTACAATTATTTCATTTTAATATGGATTATAAAAGCATGAAATGAAACTTTTAATAGAATAATCACAACATTAGCAAAATTTCATGGCCCAATCTACTCTACAATTATAATTTCTCAATAAAATTACTCCTATTAGAAAAAATCTAATGGATGAATTGAGTAGGAATTTTCATGGAAATATTATCTAAATGAGGGTCTTGATAATTCATATGTTCATAGATATACATAATATTTATATGTGAATTAATATGAAACGGTGTAGATGAATCATTATAGAATTGATTAAAACCCACCATTATTATAGAAGTTAAAGAATTATCAATATAATGATGGGAACATTCAAGATATAATCAAAGTAGTGAATTATTAGAAATTAGAAAACATTGTTTGTGAATATAGTGTTCAAAATTTCTGAAATGTATTATGTTTTCTATATTTAACACATTTAAAAAGGATGTTTTTTATGACATGTTAATATAAAATTTCTTTATACACCATTGTATAACATTGATGGATAGGGATTTGATTGAACATGTTTTTGGGATAACATGTAATGGGGAATTTTTTATAATGTGTCCATGTGATTGGTTTTTTAAAATGGTAATGGTTTGATATAGAATCTTATAGGTTTCATGTATCCTCTTCATATTACGATATGAAAATAGGAATAAATTACTGGGGACTTTGTTTGGGCCCTACCAAATAGTCATTGACCGAATGATGAAATATGTGTTCTCACTAATATAGAAACTAAATATTCACATTTATTCACTATTAGTGAATATTTCCATCTTGGATAAATCATGGTTTTATATAATAATAGAGATTAAAATTATTATTCCACACCACATTCAATTATTTCTTATCATGATCACCATTATAATGCTAATTATCTAAGACACATAATAAGTATATTGATATTCTGATTCATTTGAGCGTTACATGCCATCTTCAAACTAATGTAAAACCAAAAATATAATTCAAATTTTTTAATATAGGTTGAGGTAATTCTCACTTGACATTTATTTTATGTGTTATGAATATTTACCCCTATTATTATTTACTAATAAAAGTTGTTTCTATTCATCTGTTCAAATCATGTCTTGTAATGAATTATTCAGAATGAGATGTTACACTCTAACATAATACGATAATGTTAGTGAAAGGAAACTCATTGGATCATAACATGATGAAGAATGAAAAATTGTAATGGTTATTCAGGATCACATTAAAGAATCTCAATGTGTGTAAAAGTGTTACGCTGAAAAAATGAAGGAATGCTTAGGAATTTCCTGGGGAGATAATGTTTTCATGAATGTATATCAATGGAACAGATTCATATGGTTCAGTAAGAAATAGAAACTAATCCCAAGGAATATGAGTCCTACTGAAATTTTTTAATGAGTTTCTGTTATTTTATATCATTTATAATTAATCAAAAAACAATAAAAATAACATGATGTGTTACATATATCTTTTATAAAAAATTAAATCAATTTATTAATGAATTCTCTAACCACAGATAAAATTTATATAGAACCTGATATATTACAATATGAAAAATCCATCCAAATTATTGGTACCATATAGAATTTATTGAGGAGTCTGATATCTCATATGGTATAGGTACTTTAGAGGAATCACAGAATAGATGAAGAAACATGGGAACTAGAGAATATTTTAAGGATGAACTACCCCATACATTTATAAGTTAATACCCATAAATTTTGAGGATGTATTTTTTAGGGAGGATGAATTTATCGCCCTCATACATTACAATATATTCATTATTGAATAAATTTATTTTTTTGATAGTTCATAGTGAACACATCACTGGGTTCAAAAATAACATTTTTTACTCACGCAACCCCAAGCTAGTAGAAACCAGCTTGGTCTCCAACCTACTCCAAGTGACTTGAAAAATAGTTTATATATACGTAGGGTTAGTATAACAGTATACTCAGTAGGATCCTCCCCTAAGACTCTCGTGCAAATGTAATGAAATCAAGAAAAAGCCCAGTAAACAACAAGTGAAACCAACTCATCTCTTAAAAAGGTATACAAAGTTCCCACCCACACCATGGCTCCTCTCACCAAGTAACACATACAATAACATATCATATAGTAAAGAATATCAAGGATACCATGCTACTACTTCCCCACTGGTTTCCCGTATTTCCCCAATGACATACGTCTTGTGCATCTCTCTCCAAAGTCTTGCCCATAGACACCTGGGCTACCCTCCACAATCTACACCAGGTGCACCAAAAAGGCTTGCCCGTAGACACCTGGGTGAAGCACCACACCATCCTCATAAACAAAAGTAACCGGGTAGTTTCCAGGAGCCACCACATCTTGCATAACGTCTATCATATGTTGGGTATTATACCTCAAGCCATTACAGCCCATACACCAAGTAAGGATCCTCAGGCCATCATAGCCTATACACATTACGCCTATAGTAGTCCATAGGATACTATATCCAGAAAATATGTGTCTGAATAACCACAATCCATTACAACCCTCTACACACATATATTGGGAAAACTAACTGATGTGCCTAAAGGTACTAGTATCCACCAAGAGAATAGAGCGGTGTTAATGGGGGTAGTCAGCCATTCATCCTCCCACCAGAATGTTGGGGAAACCCCCCCCCCCCCCCAGGGCTTAGAATCCCCGGGGTTCCAGTTGCCCTTACTGACAGGGTGGAGTAGCATATAGAAACACAAAAAGTACAGAATATAACATAACTCACAACCACACTATTGGCATAACCTAGTCTTAGACACAACTGCATCTAACATCTCTCGGAATCTGGGCTTCCACATCAAAGACTAGGTATCCTATAATCACACAACCATTTAAGGGAATTATTATGTTACTTCATTCCCTTTTTATCAATTCCAATGTACATTAATTGATTTTTCAAACATTAATTAACCGTGAACAATTCCACATTAAATTCCATTAACACCACATCCAAAAATTCCACTCTTGTTTGAAATCTATAACGACCCATAATTTACATACATTGTTAATACTTCAAAATTGAAGCATACTTATTACAACATATAACAAAACCACGAAAGGACCGTATAGGTATAGTGTCTTTAGAAACTGGAAAACATAAACAACTTGTTCATAAAGCGTCTACACTGTCTCCCATTTATTTCATCATATCTATAGTCCCTTTTGGCATATCTTACTTAATAACCTTCTTCCTGACCTGGGGAAAGAAAACATACAAAAGGGTGTTCTCAAATGCTCAGAAAGGGTAAACAAAAAAAATATCAATCACATCATATACATAAGTGCATAACTTTTGGAAATCTTAACCTGCAAAAGTGATCATAATTTCATAACATGGAATAAATCATGGCAGTGAAATGTAATCACAATAATCATAACATAAAACATGAAACATTGTGGCATACACACATAATCATAGAGAATCATTTCTTGTTAGTCAAAACTCATTGCCAAGACTATCTTAGTGGACAAAGTCCATTTCTGAACCGAGTCACCCTCGTTTCAGTCCTGTTTCACTAAACCGGTATAACCTACCATTCCAGCCATGTCTATCTCATGAGATATAAAATCTTTAACCAATGCATTGGAGAGAGATATAGGTCCCACCCATCTCATAATGATACCATTCTTATGTGTTCCACAAAATCATAAAACATACATCATTGCATAACCCATGTAATAAAAATGGGAATCTTAAACATCGTGACATCATAAAACAATTCATATAGGATAAAGGAATTCATAAAAATATAATTCCATCACAACATAATCAAATCAATGTAATAATAGGGATAAACACATAACCCTTTATTATCTTAGATGGAAAATAATTTTGATAAAACACTTGAACTCCATTCTTGAGGAAAATATCATTTCTGCTTCAAAAACACTTTTCCTTTCTTAACATGTCGTACAATTATAAACTAAAAGAAGTTGATTAAAAATAAACATGAAAAATTTTAAAGGAAGCTTCTTGGAAATAATGTTTTAAAAATCCATTCATTCCATATAAGTTAAAAAAACATTCTTCGAACTTTTTTCGTAATAGTCAAAAAGTACCTCGTACAAAAAACGACAAAAGATTCATTTCATATCTTTTACTAAAAACTCACCGAAGGGTAAAATTTGATTAAAACAATTTTATGTGGATGGAAATAATAATACATGTTGAGGAAACATGTATGTGGATGATAAAATACACCCTAGTAAATACCAAAGTATAAACAATCTCAGATAAAATGAGATTGTGATATATTCCCTTATCATAGGTCTGTTTTTCTTCGTAAGTGTCCGAACCTCCTGTATAATGATTTAAATAATGTTATTTACTTATTCCAGAATCATAATTATTTTTATGATATTGTATATCGTCATTTTCTTAGCTTCTTATTAGTAATATTTCATTGCTTCTTGTTATTCGGGTGTTTATAACTTTTTGTTCTTATGCGTGTTTTGTCGAATAAATTATTATTCTTATATTTAGGTTATAGATACCTAATTTCCATAATGTTATTAGTGTAATATATATCATATTAATTCATTCAATTCATTTATATAATCATTATGAAATGAAGATCATGTAGAACGAGTCGCATCACATCGTGGAGACGGTATTCCGTACGTATGCACGAGTGATGATATCGTTCCTATGATCGTGGAATTGTATTGGAGTGTATGTATACTATTTCAGAATCAGTATCACTTTATAATAGTCATATATAGTCATTATTGACACCATTTTACCCATCCAAGTAAGGTGGTGGTGGAAAATAGATTACACCACGGTGTGGAGACGGTATTCTGTACGTACGCACGTGCAGTGATTTCTTTTTCCATAGGATGGATAGATGGTAAAATAGGGTTGTTTCATACATATAATAACATATCAGTATATTAGTGATACTGATGTTATTACTTCATAATGAAACAACTAAATAAGAAGAAGTGGAAGAAGAAATAACGATGAAAGAATCGGTAACGGATATTACCTCTTCTTTGAAGTGCTTCTTTGAGACCTTCTTTTAGGGCAATAAAATTGGTCTTTGAAGAAGACTAGGACCTCTAGGATGTCTCTAGGGAAGTGGAGAGGATGAATTGTCAGGGGTTGGCCAAGCTTGAAGAATCAAAGTGGTGTGAGGAAGAGGGGGAGGAGGTGCCCTTTTATAAGGGAGGAGAGGGGTACCTTTGGGAAAACTAAATATATTATTTTATTATAAAGTCAATTTCGGTTTTAAATAGCCCCAAATTGATATATTTCGAAGCTAAGATGGGGATGGGTCGAAATAATCTCATCAAATAGAATTTAGACAAGTTTAGGTTCCTATTTTAAACTTATCATTTAGATTTAACATTAAGTTAAGTAAGTTTACTTTTACCGTGTCTTCTTGTGTTCTTATACTATAAGATTAATAAACATACTTTAAGCTGCCAAACGAACCCCAAGTTGTTTATTATTAATATATATAACCTTATCTAAGTCATTTGGATGAAAGTTAGATTTTTAGGAATAAAATAACAATTACTAATATAATATTTGTTTTAAAAACTATTTTATGTCAATTTTGACACTATTTAGTAATTGATTTTAGTGAAAATCATAACAGAATGATTAGTTCGAAAAAAGTTAATTAAAAAAATAATAACAAGTCATATTAACCTAGAAAATTAGTTTAATTCATAAAAATTCTCAAATTACATTTATTTTGGTGTTTATAACATTAATTATGTCAATATTTCATTAATAAGATAATTACTGCATCATCTTTGTGTTATAAATATATTACATTATATAATGTCTAAAAATTACAAATAAAATACCATTATGTAGGAAATATTTTTATATTTCTAATGAATATTTATAGTCGAATTTATTATATATATAACCCAATATTAAAAATTATTTACTTATTAATCTATGATTTTAACTATTTTAACCCTACATTAAATAAATTAATAATAAATGTCCTAATCTAATCCAAGTAGGCCTAAATGGTCATATTTTATTCCTAAGTTTGTTTTTGGTCGAATTACACTTGTCCAATAGAATTAGGACATGTCTTAGGGTAATAATAATATCATCTTTACCCTTAATTACCCTATTTACTTTTAACCGTGGTAAAAAAAGTAAAAAGTTACTATTCACCAAAAATTTATTTTCATCTCATTGAACCACATTTTACTTACTGAAATCAACAGCGTCTCGCGGATTTTTGAAATTCCACTCACCGAAGCGGTAAAATTATGTTTTATGAAAAATTCATTTTTTTAACTACCACTTAGTGGTTTCACTATTCATAAAAAATTGAAAGTTTTTAGAAAAATACCAAAATTTCACCCTAGGCTAATTTAGATATTACGAATCCAAAAATGAAGTCCATTTTGAAAAATAAAATTTATAAAATTTCAAAAAGTGGTTATTACTGTTCATAACGGCAAGTTTTAAAAATATTTTAATAGCATATCTTTGTTTAGTGAAACTCGCTATTGCATAGGACGCAAGCTATCGAGGAAGGTCGCGATTTCATGTAAAGAAAGCCAAGCAAGTGTTGTTTGTAGAAAAATATTCCTTTGATGATTTATATATCATAAAAGTCTCGGGTGTTACATTCTACCCCCCTTAAAATGAATTTCGCCCTTGAAATTCGTCACTTTGTAACAAACAGATGAGGATAACTCTCCCTCATCATATCCTCAAGCTCCCATGTAGATTCTTCTAATTGGTGGTTCCTCCATATAACATTCACCAATCGAGTGGTCTTGTTTCGTAGGACTTTTTCACTACGATCCAGAATCTCTATCGGTTGTTCTTCATAAGAAAGATCTTTCTCCAGCGGTATAACTTCTGAGCTGAGTACATGTGATGGATCAGGTATGTACTTTCTCAGGAGAGATACATGGAACACATCGTGAACTTGAGAGAGATTTGGTGGAATCGCCAATCGGTAAGCTACCTTCCCAACACGATCCAGTATTTCGAAAGGACCGATATATCTAGGGCTCAACTTCCCCTTCTTTCCAAATCTCATGACTCTCTTCCAGGGAGATATCCGTAAGAACACTTCATCACCCACTTCAAACTGTAGGTCTTTTCTTCGGTTGTCGGCATAACATTTCTGTCGACTCTGAGCTGCTCTTATGTGTTGTTGAATAGATCTGACCTTTTCTGCCATTTCATCAATGAGATCAGGTCCTAATAGCTTTCTTTCCCCAACTTCATCCCAGCAAGTTGGAGTCCTGCATTTCATTCCATAGAGAGCTTCATAAGGAGCCATCTGAATACTGGAGTGAAAGATATTATTATAAGAAAATTCCACCAAAGGTAGGTGTTGATCCCAACCACCTTTGAAATCCATAGAGCAAGCTCTCAACATATCTTCTAGGGTTTGAATTGTTCTCTCTGACTGAACGTCTGTCTGAGGATGATAAGCAGTGCTAAAACTCAACTCTGTATCCAGAGTATACTGAAGACTTTGCCAGAACTTTGAGGTAAATCTCGAATCCCGATCAGATATAATAGAAAGTGGTACTCCATGAAATCTTACCACTTCCTTTATATATATCCTGGAAAGATGATCCAGAGAGAAATCCTCTCTAATAGCAATGAAGTGTGTAGACTTTGTAAGACGATCAACTATGACCCAGATAGCATTATATCCTTTGGATGTTTTGGGATGTCCTGTGACAAAGTCCATAGTGACGTTGTCCCATTTCTATTCGGGTATGGGTAATGGTTGTAACATCCCCTTAGACTTCTGTGTCTCAGCTTTAACTTGTTGACAAACCAAGCATCGAGAGACATATTCAGCACCATCTCTTTTCATGCCATCCCACCAGAAGTACTCTTTCAGGTCCCTAATCATCTTCGTGCTTCCTGGATGAATAGAGAATGAAGAACTATGAGCCTCATCCAGCAGCTCCTTCTTTAATTCGGGGATGGGAGGAACACAAACCCGATTCCAGAACTTTATTATCCCATCACAATCAAGGTTGAATTCAGGAACATTTATCACCTTCTTTTGTAACTCGACATCTTCTTTCTGTGCCTCTTTAATCTTCATATGTATAGATGGTTAAACATTCATTTGAGAAAGATATGATTTTTCCCCTTCCATTATAATTCCAAGATCCATCCTTTGTAAATCCATAAATATTGGATCTTTTGTGATCCTCATCATGGATAAAATAGCATGGTATTGTTGACTTAATGCATCTTCCACCTTGTTTTCTTTCCCAGGGTGGTAATGGATTGAGCAGTCATAATCCTTAATCAGCTCCAACCATCTTCTTTGACGCATATTCAGCTCCTTTTGTGTGAAAATATACTTTAAACTTTTATGATCAGTATAAATATCACACCTTTCACCATAAAGGTAATGCCTCCAAATCATTAATGCAAATATTACCGCAGCTAACTCCAAATCATGTGTTGGGTAATTTTGCTCATGGATTTTCAACTGTCGTGAGGCATAAGCTATCACCATATCATTTTGCATAAGAACACACCCCAATCCCTTCTTGGATGCATCACTGTAGATTACACACCTTTCTCCACTACAAGGTAGTGTGAGCACAGGTGCAATGGATAACCTTCTTTTCAACTCCTTGAAATTCTCTTCACATTTCTCTGTCCAAAAAAACTTAAATCCTTTCCGAGTCAACTTGGTGAGTGGATTAGATAATTGAGAAAAATCGTTCACAAAACGTCGATAATATCCAGCCAAACCAAGAAAACTTCGGATCTCAGTTACTGTTGTTGGTCTAGACCATCTTTCAATAACCTATGTTTTTGCTGGATCCATAGATATCCCCTCTTTTGAGATTATGTGACCCAAAAAAGAAACTTTTTGAAGCCAAAATTCACACTTGGTAAGTTTGGCATAAAGCTTCTCCTTTCTCAGGGTCTTCAATATAATTCTCATGTGATCTTCATGTTCTTCCTTGCTGTTTGAATAGACAAGAATATCGTCTATAAAGACTACCACAAATTGATCAAGATAGTCTCTAAAGACTCTATTCATCAGATCCATGAAGATAGCAAGGGAATTAGTAAGACAAAATGGCATCACTATAAATTCATAGTGTCCATACATTGTACGGAAAGTCGTCTTTGGTATATCCTCACTTTTGACTCTTAATTGATGATACCCTGAATGAAGATCAATCTTGGAAAAGTATTAAGCTCCGTGTAGTTGGTCAAATAAGTCATCAATGCGTGGGAGAGGATATTTGTTCTTGATAGTGATCTTGTTAAGTTCTCGATAATCAATGAAGAGTCTCATTGATCCATATTTCTTCTTAACAAATAGAACAGGTGCTCCCCAAGGTGACGCACTAGGGCATATGAATCCTTTATCAAGATTCTCTTGGAGTTGCTTCTTCAATTCCTGCAACTCAATTGGGGCCATTCTATAAGGTGTATTTGAAATAGGCAAAGCACCCGGTATGAGTTCTATTGAAAACTCAACTTCACGATTCGGTGGGAGACCCGGTAATTTCTCCGGAAAGACATCATAAAACTCCCATACAATGGGCATATTCTTAATCGTGAGTTTCTCACCAACCATTTGAGATAAATAACCTTCATTTAGTGGAATCAATACCCATAAAATGGAAGAAATTTCCACTGTAAGGTTATGTTCATCCTTGCATTGATAGACGATCATAGATTGATCTGGAATATGAAACGTGACTTCCCTTCTTTGGAAATTGATATGAGCTCCATAAAAAGAAAGCCAATCCATGCCAAGAATCACATCAAATTCCACTATTTGAAGGATCACCGGATTTGCAGGAAGCATTTTCCCAAAAACTTCGATCAGAGAAGAATTATAAACTTTTGATGCGACTGTTGTGCCATTAGGTGTTGTCACAGCTAACTCAACATCTAACTGTTGAGGTAATACGGTGATACCCTTAGATAATTCTTCAGAAATAAAATAGTGGGTGGATCCAGAATCAAATAAAACATTTTCTACTTTAGAGTGGATGGTTAGTGTACCTTTCACCACATCATTATCATACTCCACATCGCTGATAGAAATTGCATGTGAATTTCCTTTTTCATTATCCTTAAGAGTTTGTTGACGTCGACCATCATCATCAACCCTTGGATTAGGGCAATTATTGGAATAATGCCCCATCTTCTTGCACTTGAAACATTGAAGTGTAGTAGGTTCATTCTGTGTATCCCTTCCTTTGTTTGCATCATTAGACATCTTATTCCAATCATCGCGGCATTCAAATGCCCGATGACCTTCCTTTCCATATTTGAAACATTTACTTGTCCCATTATGACAACTCCCTCCATGTTTCTTTCCACACATTGAGCATAAGGGAATGCTCATCTTCTTTTCAGTGTGCTCTTTAGATTTTCCTTTGAATTCCATTTTACTCTTCTTATCAAACCCATATGACTAATGGGTTACTCCAATCTCCATCTCGACTTTGAGAGCACATCGAACAATTTCCTCGTAGCTATTGAAGTCCCTTATGGCTAACGCCCTTCGAAGACTTGGTTTTAAGCCACTAAAGAATCGATCGATCTTACTCTCAGGTTGGATAATAATACCAGAAGCGTACCTTGAAATTCTTGTAAAATTTGATTCATAGGTACCAACAGATTCATCATCCTTTTGCTTTAGTTCAAGAAACTCTTTCTCCATCTTTGTTCGGAGAATACGAGGGAAGTACTTATTGAAAAATAAGTTCTTGAACTCTTCCCATTCCATGGACTCAATTTCATCCCTTTTCCTCGAATTCTTAATAAGATTCCACCATTGATCAGCATCTCCTTCCAAATGATACACTTCTAGGATGACTTTATCATGTTCAGAACATTGAAGAACTGAAAATATCTTTTCAGTAGTACTAATCCATTGTTCAGAAACTAATGGATCAGTAGACCCGCTGAAAGAAGGTGGACGCTGCCTCATGAAGGATTCACAAGAATGTTGCTCCTTCCATTGCTCGTTTGGAAGTCCTGCATGATTCACAGCTTGAGAAAGTTGTGTGAGCATGGCTACAAGATTTTTCATTCCAGCTCCCATAACGTTTGGTTGCTTAGGGGGACAATCATTACATTTCCCGTCGCATTCCGCATTAACACGGTTCCTTCGGGTTCTATCCATTGACTAAAACCAAGAAGAATAGTTTGAGCAACACTAATTATAATAGGAAAACCACATAATCAAGAATAAAATTTCACACTTAAGGTCTTATCCTAGGTTATTCATGGCCATTTCTAAAACACTAATATTTTGTTCTATACTTAGACTTATTCTTAGTGTTCTTACTAAGGCTTTCACATCCTAGTTTCCAAAGGTTGACTATACCTTTCCTCTGATACCAACTATAACGACCCATAATTTACATACATTGTTAATACTTCAAAATTTAAGCATAATTACTACAACATATAACAAAACCACGAAAGGACCGTATAGGTATAGTGTCTTTAGAATCTGTGAAACATAAACAACTGTTTAATAAAGCGTCTACACTGTCTCCCATTTATTTCATCATATCTATAGTCCCTTTTTGTCATATCTTACTTAATAACCTTCTTCCTGACCTGGGGAAATAAAACATACAAAAGGGTGAGCTCAAATGCTCAGTAAGGGTAAACAAAAGAAATATCAATCACATCATATACATAAGCGCATAACTTTTGTAAATCTTAACTTGAAAAAGAGATCATAATTTCATAACATGGAATAAATCATGGCAGTGAAATGTAATCACAATAATCATAACATAAAACATTAAACTTTGTGGAATACACACATAATCATAGAGAATCATTTATTGTTAGTCAAGACTCATTTCCAAGACTATCTTAGTGGACAAAGTCCATTTCTGAACCGAGTCACCCTCGTTTCAGTCCTGTTTCACTGAACCGGTATAACCTACCATTCCAGCCATTTTTATCTCATGAGATATAAAATCTTTACCCAATGCATTGGAGGGAGATATATTGGACCCACCCATCTAATAATGATGCCATTCTTATGTGTGCCACAAAATCTTAAAACATACATCATTGCATAATCCATGTAATAAAAATGGGAATCTTAAACATCGTGATATCATAAAACAATTCATATAAGATAAAAGAATTCATAAATATATAATTCACTCACAACATAATCTAATCAATGTAATAATAGGGATAAAAATAGAACCCTTTATTATCTTATATGAAAAATAATTTTGATAAAACACTTGAACTCCATTCTTGAGGAAAATATCCTTTCTGCTTCAAAAACATTTTTCCTTTCTTAACATGTCGTACAATTATAAACTAAAAGAAGTTGATTAAAAATAAACTTGAAAACTTTTAAAGGAAGATTCTTGGAAATAAGGTTTTAAAAATCCATTCATGTCGTATAAGTTAAAAAAACATTCTTCGAACTTTTTTCGGAATATTTAAAAAGTACCTCGTACAAAAAACGACAAAAGATTCCTTTCATATCTTTTACTAAAAACTCACCGAAGGGTAAAATTGGATTTAAAAAATTGTAGGTGGATGGAAATAATATTACATATTGAGGAAATATGGATGTGGATGATAAAATACACCCTAGTAAATACCAAATTATAAACAATATCGGATAAAATGAGATTGTGATATATTCCCTTACCTTAGGTCCATTTTGCTTCGTAAGTGTCTGAACCTCCTGTATAATGA